>VZZY01004072.1:98585-748435 GCA_013400335.1 Eurystomus gularis
CGCGTGGGGTGGGGGGGGAGCGCGGAGCGGGGCGCGGAGCTGCGCGGATCGCGGATCTCCATCCCCCATCCCCTTCCCCCCGGCCGCTCGGAGCTGCAGCCAAGCGCTAAGAATAACCAGGGGGGCGGGCGGGGGGCGGGCGGTAAATAACAACAGGGCTCTTTTCTGCGCGGAGCCCCAGGTGCAGCTGAATGGGCTGGGGCCGGATCCTGCGAAGCCGCTGCTGGGTGCGGGGCTCTGCTGAGGATCCGGCCCGAGCCACGCAGGAATCTTTTGCCCGGTGATGAAATGCGGCTCCTTCTGGGACGGAGCCCAGCAGCTTTTCCGTGCCAGCAAATACTACAGGGGAAGTGAAAAATCACTTCATGCATTGAAAGTGCAGAGATGAACTTAGTGAGGCAGAATATAAATTACCCGGAGTTAGGTAGCTTGTGCCCTGTGGTTTGATTTACACCACCCCTCCTGCAAAAGCATCATGAGATTTTTAACAACCGTAAGGACCTTGGCCCATTTCCTTCCAGGCCACGCAGAGAGGCTTCCCAGAAGGGGAGAATATCCCTGCACAGAGGGATCTGCCTTGTAAATAGACCTGCCGACCATGGCCTGATCCTGCGGATCAGGCTCTTCCTCACCAGGCTCTTCTTCTTGCTTGGAAGATGGCAGCCACCCGGAGCAGGATGCTGAGTGACTGAGCGGTGCTGTGCTGAGTCAGGGCAAAGCATCTCCTCCCAGCCATGTGCAATACCCCTGCGTGTTCTCGGATGCCAGGGGAGGTTTGTCGCTGCTCGCTGTGCCTCTGCACTGCCACGTCCAGGGGCTGGAGCTCGGCTGGACAGGGCCGCAGCAGGCTGGCGGCTTGTCATTGGTATGGAAAAGGGAAACGTTCTCAAGCAGAGAGGTCTGGGTGAGGGAAACTGGATCTATCTGCTGGGTTCTTCTGTCTGGAGAGGGTCAAGCATGGGCAGAGCTGGACTAGGCAAATGAGGTGATATTCACCAGGATTCAAAAGTGGGCGTAGGATAGCTGTTGCTGGCTCGACGGGCTAAGCTGTTACCGTTCCAGGGAGGAAAAAGTGCTAGGGCTAGTGGAGGGATGGACGGGAGAGAGAACAGAAAGCAGAGGAGCAGCTGATGTAGACTGAGCTGAAGACAACTGAAGGACTCAAGTTTATTCAGGGATACTGGTTCAGATCCTAAGTGAAGGTGGCATAAACTGGGCATAAACATGTCATTTTGAAAAGGAGCTAAAAGCCAGGCCCAGAATTCCCTCTGTGGCTGGGTTGGGGAGTTTAATACAACATGTCTAAACCGGTGCAGCCCCCCGCTCAGTGAACAGTTTTCTTGCAGCCTCGAGGCAGGACCTGCAAGCAGCATCACAGGAGAGAGAGAAAGACGCTTATTTATTTTTGCTATTTGTTCTTCTGAAGTCATGTGCTCTACATCCATTTTATTGTTGCCTACAAGGCGCAGCTGACAGAGCTTAGCTCTGCACAACGCTGTTGCTGTGTCTGCTGACAGGCCCATGCCGAGCACGGGGCTGGATGAGAGTGGTACGGCAGCACCAGTGCCCCCGCAGCTCTGGTAATGGCCTGTCTGGGGGTGTTGACATAGCGTTCCCCAACGCTTTAACTCTCGTACACATGAGTTCCTGCTCCTATTGCAGAAAAACAACTCGTTGCACCACTGATGGATTGCCCCTCACACTGGCAATAGAAATAACAGTAAGTCAGAGCAGCAGCGATTGGAGCAAATAATCTAGAACAACTTCAAATGGTGGCCTCCAGAGGAGGACAGAGGGAATAGTCTTGGCCAGGCATATACTGTTGTTGTTCGCTGTTTATACTGGTGATAGAAATGCTGAGCAGAGGTAGACACTCAGGTGCCAGGAGCACCCATACGGCTTTCAGTCCCTACATCAAATTCTGTGTGCTGGCAGTGGACACTGTCCAGTGGAATGTTGCCATCACAGTGACATCTTTCCTCCGAGAGGTTCATGACTTACAACAAAGCCAGCTTGGGGCTGACATGTACCAAGCAATGGCACAAAAGCTTGCAAACCAAGCTATGAGAGGTTCTGGTGTATAAGAGAAGCTCCAGAAAAAAACCCCAATTTGTTCCAGGGCTTGTTGTTGGAAATCAGAACCGAGTATAGGAGCAGAGGGAGCTCTCACACTCCCACCCATTCTCCCATACTGCCCCATTTCCAGCAGAGTAGCTCTGGGTCTTGCAATCTCTTCATGCTTGGGACCTGTCTCATGGCTCTCCTGATAGAAAGCGCGCTCTTTCACCTTGTGTTTATAGAACATAAAGCCTGGAGCCTTATGACAGGTCTTCTTATAGCTTAGACTTTTATATCTATGCATATTACAGGCAAAATATGTTGTACAGCAAGTACCTGCGAAAAGCTTGGAACGGCTTGCTGTAAATCATCACAGCCTGTCGAAGCCAGGGGAGTTCACTGGCTTCGTGGTGAGTGAGGATCTCTTTCTTAGGGTTTGATTTAGAGCATGATTTAGAACCTGGCCTGTGCTCTAGACTCTGTTGTGTCCATCATGATTTTGGATGCAGTTTCGGCCCAAAGTCCTGAGTCGGCACAACTGATCCCATTTAGCCATCTCTTTACCCTGCTGGAGCTGCGTACAAGGTTGTCAGATACATTGCTAACACCGGAGACCTTTGTGGTAATTTATCTTTGCAGTTGTGGATGCTTACTTGCTAAGCAGGTTGGAAGGTGGGGAGGGCGAGCTTTAAACCTCCTCCTGGTCCTGCCTCCCCTGGGCAGTACGTTCCAGGTGTGGCTGCAGGACCAGAAGAATAAATAAAAGAAGTTTGTTCAATAGTTCAGAGCAATAGTTGGAAAATGACAAAGAAACTAAAACTAAGCGAGGAAGAATGAAAGGAAATGGCCTGTGACCCGAGGGAGGAGGCTGACGATGCAGGGCAGGCAAGAGAACCAGGACGAGCAGGTGTGAATCTTTAGCTGGGATCAGTGGAATAGAAGCAGTGAGGGAGGCTACAAGTGCCGGAGCAGCCTGGCTGCTTTCAGCATGTGACTGTCCTTCAAGCAGGTACAGATGGTGAGCGGGTAAGTGAAGCCCTCAGACATATGTTGGGGTGCATATGCGGCTGTGGGTCCCTCCTGGCTCAGGCCACCTCCTTGCCTAGAACATGAGGATGCTAGTGTTATTCCAGCCATTTCTCACGCTGCTCCATGCTGGGGGAATCACAGAATCTGCGGTCAAAATCAAAGGTATGTTTTGAGGGAGCAGGAAGAGCTTAGGAAGTACAAGATGAGACTGGAGCAGGAAGAGCTTAGGAGGTACAAGGTGAGACTGACGAACGCTTGAGAAATACTGAGAAAGTCGAAGGAAAGAACTAACAAAGACAATGGAATGTTTGTGCTAAAATTGAGACCAGATGTAAAGAAGCAGCAACAAGGATACGTGTAATGTAGCCTTAAGACCAGCAGCTATTTCTAGAATTGCTTATGTCATGTTGTCCAAATTCAGAGTTGCTTCTGCAAAACAACTCCAGGCTTTGCTGTTTTATGCCCAAGAATGCTGATAATGTGTTTATCTGCCACTTTCACTCTCCTAAAAGAAAACTAGGAAGTATTTGAAAATGATGGTGGGTTGCTGTACCATATTTTAGGCCAGTGAATAGGTAAATATAATCAGCCAGGGAAAAGCCACCGGTTAGGATTGTACCACAATATTTGTATAACACTGGCTTAAAGTAACCTAATAGTAGTAATTTGAGCTCTCGTAAGTATTTTGATAAAATTTTTTTATGCATTTAGAGATACGTGTCATTCAATCCTCTTACTTGCTTCTTGGGTGAGAAGAGTTTAACGTTAAGAGGCGGTGACAGGAACTGGAGGTGTTGCTCGGGTATTTGCTAGTGACATGGAGGAATGAGTGGTAGGTTTTGGTGATGGAGCTGGATCTGGCCTTGTTGAGACTGGGAAAGACCGAGGAGTGGTGTAACCAAAGCAGTAGGACACTGAAGGGGTCAGAAAGGCGTGGATGAGGGCTGTCACTCCTGGGATAACCTTTCGGCTGTTTGGGGATGTGCAAAGTCAGTAGTTGTCTCAGGACCATCATATGCAGCGTCACCAGGAAGCCTGGTTCTTGTGGGTATGGCTGTTTCTTTATTAAGTCCTTTTATGCTTCTTGTTTTCATAACATTCTGCAGTAATGGAATTAGTTATCAGTTGTGTGCAAAAGTATTTTGTTTGGGAATTTTTTAGATCTGGTACCACATAATTCCTCAGGTGTCTCCAACTTTCTATGGGAAAGAGAGGGAGTGGATAACCATTTCTGATTGTCCATCTGTCCCCTCTTTGTGACTGGATAGACATCAAACCATCCCTTGTCTAAATGGCATGCAGACCGTTCTGCAGGATTTGTAATCGGGTGCTTAGATATTGCTCAAAGACTATCAAATATAGGCTTGCTTTCAAGCATGTGCTCAAGTGTTGCTGGCCCAGTGCAGTCATGACTGCAAAGGGCCTGATCCTCCAATCTGAATCACAGACAGATTTTTAATTACAGTCCGACAAACATAAAGAAACCTGTTTCCAGGATCAAAGTCTAAGCAACAGCAAATCCATACACATGCTGAGTGCAGAGTGAATCATGTTTATGATCCGCTGGAGTTCATCTTCTTTGTTCCAAAATGCTGGTCAGGAAGGCAGAAGAAACATTCCCTGGGATATTATAAAGACTAACATATCATCAGAGGGAGAATCAATGAAGATTAATGGCAAATTAGATGGATACTTGAGACATTAAAAGGAAGGATAGAAAATAGAAGCGATATTATAATTGAACCATATTAATATATTTTAAATTGCTTTACAAATATTAACAAGTTAAAAAAGGAAAGCCTGGAAATAATAGTTTATTTAGTCTGGAAAAGCTAGGAGTAAAAAAGGGACATTTGGGTTCCAGTACAAAAGTATATGAAGGTTAGAATGAAAAGTGATCAGAAACCTTTTAACACTTTGATGATACAAGAACAAGGGGACACATCAAAATTAAAGGGCACAACTTTTAAAGCAAATTTAAAAGAAATAGTCCTTTCTTCCGTGTATAGTGAAGCTACACAATTCCCTGCTGCAAGATGTCGCTGAGATGAAAGTCTGGGTGGATTTGAAGTGTAAAAGGCTACGTAACTTTGTAGCAATTAATAGCAGCTACAAAAAATTGCAGTTCTGCAATCTAGGACAATGGTAATCAGATCTCATGCTTCAAAGCAAAAGCTGACCATCTTCTGGGGTCAGGAAGGACATTTTTTCTCTGCATAGAAAGACTATAATATGGTTGGCCAGGTAATACGACTGGATATGGTCGATCCCGCTAGAAGCTAAGTCAGCAAGAGATTAGCAAATTGCTTCTGTGGGTGCTGGATTAAGGTATTATAAAAAGGTTTTCATCAATGCCAGACAGAATATCAATCCAACAATCTCTTCTTCTGTGTCAACTCCCACAAAAGTAATTTCACTGATTACACTAGATATTGAAGTAGGACATAAAATGGTTGGTTATAAGCAGCGGCAATGACCCTGAGCTGCACGTTTCAGTTTCCTCTATCACCACCGGTATCTGTGGGATGGTGCAGAGCTCAGAGAAGCCTGGAGTCTCTCAGAGCTAGGCACTGTACAGATCCAAGCTCCCTGCCCTCGAGGGCCTGCAGTCCAGACAGAGGAGGAGAAAAAGAAACCGGGAATGCTGTCACCTCTGCTCAGTACCAGAGGAAGTGCAGCACAAGGCTCGGGGATCAATTCAAATCCTATTAGAGTCGGTGGAAGCATTTCAGTTTGCAGGAGTAGGAGCTCAGGCTTGGCCTTGACAGATGTTGAAAGCAGTCGGCTGCAAGGTAACGGAACGTTTTAGAAAACAGAACCTTAAATATCACAGTGGGATATGCTGAACGCTTGGAAAATCAGCCTCCAAGGTGTTTGTAAAATGTCACCTTAAAGAATTTGCCCAGGCTCATGCAGGAAGGCTGCTGCAGAGATAAATGTCTGGGTGCATTAAATCTAGAGATTTAACCAAACTAGCCTGGTGGGAGGGACAGCGCAGAGAGACATCAGTTAAAGACCCCATCAGTGTCCCATCTCCTCTCCCCACATTTTCCCTCCTTGCCACAGTCCCATGCACCAAAGGGTCCCGAGGTGCCTCCCCCAGACAGGTCCACCCTGGCTGCCCTGGGCTGGGCACAGTCCTGCATCCCACCCATGGTCTTCCACCATCACTGGGGCCATGTTGGTGGGAGGAAGGAGGAAACTGCCTTTCTCCCTCCATACTCTTCCTTTTGTATCAGCCATTTTTTTTCCTGTTGCTGAAGAAAGAACACGCTGTTGTACACAACCAGGGGTGCTCAGCTTCGACAGGTGACACTTGCTGAGGACAGAGAGGAGGCTGCTCTTCCACAGCCACCTGCACTGGGGCTGAGACAGGTACTAAAAGTGGGTCTCTGCCAGAAAGGTGAGCAGGATGAAAAGCTGATGGCTGCGAGGAAAGTGTATGCACTAGATGGAATAAAGCTCTGAGAGCAATGTGACCAGGGCTGGGAGGGAGGGGAGAGCTGGCAGGTAGGAACACAAAGTTCAGTGGCAAGGCGAGTGCGAATGCTGAGACAAATTGCCACACTGGGATGAATGATTCCTTTACTTCTTGGATTGCAAACAAGAGGGAGATATGACCGGCAGGTGCAAATCTGCCGACGAGGTGTTGTGTAGGTGTGATGATTACTGTGCTTACAGGCCTGGCTGGAAAGGGGAAGGATGGACAAGGGAGCTTTCATTCTGAAAAATGCATGAGGAAGATGCATGCAAAAAGAAATAGCGATGAGGTAGGATTGCAGTTTACCTGCATTATTAGAAAATTGATTTCTGATGAAAGGAGCAGAGGAAGGAGGGGAATAAAATTTTATAGACGGCAAGAATGGGGATCGGAGCTTTAAAATGGCAGTTGTGAGTTAGTATTCTTGAAGGATTGGCTCAAATGTGACTGCAGAGACCAGTGCTAGTTTCTGCTTTCTAACCATCTGCATTTAAAAAAGAGAGAGAGAGAGAAACACCAGCAGGCTGGCCTCAGTGAAATTCTGCTGGATTTGCCCCAGAGAATCAGAATTGTCCCTGCATTTCAAGTACCTGGAAGACTTAAAACACTGGCAAGGCTGAAAGGTGAGGCGGGGGTTGAACGAAAGAACGGCTGGCAGGAATAAGTAGATTGTAGACTAGGCTGGATAATTCAGGGATCTGTAATAAAACTGCATGGTGACAGGTAGTGAATAAAAGACTATAGGTATATTATGGTTTACGGAGCACAGGACAGATGTGTCTCTAAGGAGACTGCGATAAGGAGTGGAAGGTAGCAGCGGCTGTTTCGGGATGCAACAGCTCTGTGTGAATAAAGCAGCACTGTAGCCAGATAGTTCAATCACGATGCTGTCACCAACATGTTATATATGACCTTGGGCAGGTCACTTAAGCTGATATCTTTCAGAAGAGCTTTTTAAATACATGTGTTTCCATGCATAGGAGCTGAATTTCATACAGTCAGTGCTGTGGTTCTGAGCCCTCCAGCCCAAACAGTGGATGTGAACCACCCAGGGAACTCGGCTCCAAGTTTCGCATGAGGAAAAATCTGGATTTTTTTTGAAGAATTCAGCAACCCCTGTCCTCAGGAAATACAGCCCCTCAAAGACTGGTGTTCAGCAGTGTCAAGTCTTTACATTTTCAGTGCTGGGCAAAAGCAGCGCTGGGTTGTATCTCTCTCCACTCTGCCCCAGTGAAATGTCTCAATGTTACAAATCTGGCTTGACTTAATTTCTTTTCTCCTTGCCCAAGACCACTAATGAAGTTGGCTTTTTACTGGAATATATGAGGGAAGAACATGCTAACTGAAGCTCTTTCCTTCCCTTGCACGCCGCTGTGGGGCTTTTACTGAAAAAACACACACACTGGAGTATGCAGCATGCATGTGCACACAAACGCGCGCATTGCGCTTTAAGAAGCCTGAATCAAGACTACTTTTTCCATGCAGCATAATTTTTACCAACTTCTTTTTACCAACTTCAGCATTTGCAGTAAACAGCAATTAATGATAAAGCTGCTTACATTAAAAAGAAGAGCAAAAGAGGCTGATAAGTCCTTCCTGCCAGTGGGCTCTCCTGCAGTGCTTCTCATTTCTGTCTTCAAACTTGAAAATAAAGTCATTTTGTCCATGGCTTATTTTTTTTTTTTCCTCACTGCTGCTTCTCCAAGGGAGCTCTTCCACAGAGGCTTGAAAGCGGTGAAGTACAGTCCCCAAACCTTTCGTATCTCAGGTAACAGGGACACTGCTTTGATGCTGGGGGCATGACCCTCCCTCGGGTGCCATAATAAAGGTGCACAGAAGGGCTGGGGACAAATACACACTCTGCTGCCCTTGCACAGCTTTACTGCTTGTGTGCAGACCTCCATAAATAAGATCTGGGGCTGGGGTAAAGGAAATCAACAGGAGAGCTGAGATACACTCTGAATTTTATTTTTCTGTGTAATTTAAAAATTCCAGGCTCTTGGAAGGATATGAGGGCTGATCGCCAGCTCAAGAATGCCGTATTTTTGTAGCAAGATGCTCAGGATGCATTTTCCATGCCCCACGTGCACGTACAGAGTGTTTGAGTATGCAGTGTCTTCTGGAACAGTGCTGAAGGACTCTGTAAGATGACAATAAGCCGTTGGAGGGTTTGTGTTTGCTCATATTGCCCACAACTGATATTAATAAAGCAAAATATACCCAGAACTAGGTTTCTTCTTAGAGGACGCTTGTTTCTTCCTGAAGAAACCCCAAAAGCAAACTAATACAAATGCAGTGTCTATGGCTAAGGAAAGCAGGAGCCAAGCTCTTTGACAACGTCCAAACACCCAGAGATATTTAGATGCCTAACTCCTATATACATGCCTAATTTTCTCTAAATCCACAGGAGCAGGAAACTGGGCAGGTGATAGTTCCCTAAATACCCCTGGGACTGAAGTTGCAGGTGGGTGGCTGTGAGCAGGGTCATATGCTTGAGAGGTCAGAAGCAGAAGCCAGACGATGCTTGAGGAGCAGGATCTGCAGCACATGCTGCGTGTCTGTGTCTTGTTCAGAACACTCTTTGGTGGTTTGAAGCAGGGATGGGTGGTTGCAGGGAGAGGTGCTTGATTATTATTATTTTATTTTTTTTTGCTTAACATCAGATGTACTTGGACATCATGCATTCCAATTTTCTGTAGGGACCTCATACCTGTTTGGTTATATGTTAGGAAGAGTGGTGCTTACAAAAAAATATGGAGAGCTAAGAGAAGTGAAAAGAAAGAATTCAGAGAAATAGAGGGTAAAAAAGGACAGTGTGACTGCCTTAAAATGATGCAGCAGTATGTGGCAGTTTCTAAAGGAAAAAGTAAATCCAGTCTCAGCTTATTTCCTGGGAAATTTTCTCTCATTTTTGTTGCAAGGATTTGCTCATTTATTTTTCTGTAAATCTAATTATTTCACTTTAAGTTCTCTGTTGAATGCAGGTTTAGACTAGAAGAGAGCAAAGGACTGTGACAGTCATCAGCTTAAGAAACTCACGGAAACTCAGCCTTGCTGAGATCCCTTGTGTTGTTATGAAGATCTGACAGACAGTTATTGTAATTCCTAGTAGGGGTAGGTGAATAACAATTTTTTTCTTTTTTTTTTTTTTGTCAGTTTGCTTCTGAAACAACAAAATGAAGGGAAAGAAATTAATTTTAGCAGTTCAAGCAGAATTGGGGTGGGGTAAAGAATGAAAAGGCTTTTTTAATATGTGGAACTGGAAGGAAAGGAGAATAGAAAATCACTTCAAAACTTTAAATTCTGCAGAACTGCATAGCTTTTTTTCACAACTGTATTATTTCACTTTTTTAAAAAAATTTCCTTCTAGATCCACTTTGTAAACATTTCAATACCAAGTGTTTAAGTTAAGAAATAATGCAGTCATGTACTTTGATTCTCTGAAAATTTTCCCATCCCCTTTTTTGACAGGAACTATCTAATGGATTCAGCCTGAATTAATAAACATTGTCAGTCAATCCCTAAGCACTTTTTCATGCCTAATTTTAGTATGTGTTAAAAACAATGTCTCGCATCTTTAGTGCCTCTGATTGCAGTTTCCTTTATGCTGCACAGTTAAAGACAATTCATACCTCAAATAACGTGTACTCAAAGGGTACGTAGCAGTGGGAGATAAAAGGAGAAAATAAGATGTCTGAAGTCAGAGTAAATCAGTCGCAGAAGCATATAGGGAAGGTGACGGTCTTTTCCATTCCTCTGCTCTCTCACTAGACTGCAGATTAATTATAAATCTCTTTCTCACCCATTAGGTTTTTCTCATACTTCTTCCACTCCTGCACTTTCTCATTCACACCTTCAATTCTTTGTTACTCTTCCTTTAATTTAACTTTTCTTACTCTCCATTTTTGCACTCTTTCCTCTTGTCTCCTCCTCTGCCTCTCCTGTTGAAGATCACTAACGAAGTGGCAAGTGTTAATAATGTGTCTTGGCTGTGCCTGCTGTGCTGGGTAAAGGAGGAGCAGGATGGGTGAAGGAGAAGAGTAGCAAAGAGGAAGGGAAGGACACGATCTGAGCTGGTTTCAGACTTCAGGTGGTGTGCAGAGGAACCAGCTGTATGCGTGGAAACCCTCACTGCAATGGGAGCGTAGAGTCCACACCAAATGTCTAAGGAGGAGAGCATGAGCATATCTGAAAGGTGGGACTTACATCCTCAGGGATACAGGGGCCAAAAGGACAGCAAAGACTTACAGGACTAGGAGACGTGTGGGCAAAGGGGAACCAGTGGATTCCTCCTCTTTTTTGCCACAAGACCTCAATCACTGATGTCTCGCAGTGTATTTATCTGGTTGAGTTTGTGCACAGGGACTTTGAGTGCTTGAGCAAAATCAGATGCGAATATACATATTCAATCAGACAGGGGTTACGGGTGCTCCCTGCGCGCTGGGCATTGCGTGCTGGCAGGGATTAGACCACCATCTGCTCGGTACAATGCACATCACAGGTCCGTACCTGAATCTGGGATGTTTCTGGAACTCCTGCTGACTTCCTCAACTCCTGCAGAATAACATTTTTGTCACTGGAGCCTCTGTTGTGTGTTTAATGGACAAAGCTGGACAGAGCCCATGGATTTGGGGAGGAGAGGCATTTAAGGGCCAGACAGGAGAAGAGGCTGAAGAATTTGTACTTTGGGCTGGTACCTGTAGCTCCCTGAGGAGCACAGGCCAAGCACACAACATCTGGTGGGGGGAAACTGTGGTGATGCCTTGGGAACAAAGATGTTGTCTAGTGTGCAATCCAGGTAGGAGAAGGGAGAAAACAGAGATTTACATTAGGAGGAGCTTCCCTGAGCTGCTTTGGTCCAAGAATATTATACCAAGAATAAAATGTCCAAGAATAACTGTCTGTCCTTGTAAACAGTCGTGTTAGACATGATATATAACTTCAGGCTATGTCTTCATGAGCACAGAAGATGCCAAATACCCTTCTTTCTTTGGAAACTCCTTCCAAACACCTCTGATTTCACACGGATAAGCCAGCTAGCCATATCCCTGTTCTACATTTGATTTAGCACTCACAGAAAATTATTTATCTAGCTAGCAATTTATTATCTAATTCCATGGCTGCAGTTGAGGGAAGTCTGTTTATTCCTTTTCCACAGCAGCGTCTCTTTCACCAGCAGCCCTGACTAGCTGCTAGGTGCCCTGGGGAATGTCGGAGCAGAATTAATTAATCATGATCGGTGATGGAGGTATTTTTCAGATTTGGATTTGGCCAGCTGATTGCACGGGATCTTCCTGGGAGTCAGGCTGTTGAAGATACAAATATGATGCCTGCTCTGGATTGCTTTCAGGCAGAGTCACTTTGGGAGGCTGCAGAGGCATCTGTCAAGCAGTGGGGGGAATCTAGCAGAAGTCAGCAGCATGCATGCTGTTGGAGGGGACTGCTCGTCCCCTTTGGCAGGACATCATGCCAATGAAACTGGGAACTACAGTTTACCATGTCCTGTCCTATTCCCAGCCCACAAAGGTGTGAATCTTTCAGCATCCACAAGAAAGTCTTCTGGGCCTTCATTCTGAACATCTCCTTTGGAGCAGGAGGAGTTGTGATGGCACCTGGCACATGCCAACTGGAAGTTACCCCTTCAGCATGCCCATGAGTGATGGCAATGCTGGCCAACTGCGCAGGTTGTGCTGAAGCAGTAGTGTTTGTTATACAAATAGATCTGAAATCTTCCAGACCCTCTCCCCTCCCTTTGTAGAGCCTAGTAGAGCATGTGCTATTCTTCCTGGTCAATGATTTCCTCCTGGCAGTGGAGAAAGGTCAAGTGTCCATGCCAATTCTTTTTGATCTGTCAGCAGCCTTCAAGTCCTCTGGCAATGAAAGGCTAATGATTTGCAGTGTCTGGCATGGATTGGCAATCTCTCCCTGCAGGAGCATTCCTCCTTTCCAAAGAGACTCCACAATGTGCCTTGGAGCGATGAAGCGTTTCCCTCAAGGACTCTTCCAGGGGGTAACTCAGTGCTCAGTTGTACTGTTGCTGTCAGAGGGATGGGGCTACAATATTATGGATGGGCTGATGACAAGGGATAAGATCAACTTTCAAGTAAATAATCCCCAGTTTTCAAGATTTATCATCCTCTCGCATCTTTTCTTTTTTTTGCCTTCAACTTGTTCCATTGTTGCCTAATGCAGAAACAAATTGAGGCACTTTGCTCCTTCCCCACCCCAGAGACGAGGCCACGCGTAGAGAAACGTCGGCTGGGATGGAGCCATTTGTAGGGCGGGGAGGTGGAAACATCAGCTTTTAATGGAAGCCTCGGACTACAGCAGCACTCACCATTAGCAAAAAGCTGTAATCTATAGTGACAGGCCAGCTGGAGCAACAGTGGAGAACGCGGTGAATCTGCATGCAGAGGTGCTCTTTGAGCAGCTGCGTGGGGGAATTCAGATTTCAACCCGCAGTGGCTGGCAGTAGAGGCATGTCCCTTTAAGAGAAGATAGAAGAGCAGACAGAAAAGCCCCTGGCTACTTTAAATAGACCTCCAAAGATTGGGGATGCTTCTTTCTATTCCCATTGCACAAAACACCGTCTCACCCCTGCAAGCCCGTGTGGTGATTGGGATTAACCCCTCCCTCCGAAGGGTGCTGGCAGCCTTGCAATGGGAACCACAGCCCTTAGTACCTATTTCAGCTTTCTTTTAGCCTGATGAAATGGTGAAGGGAGGTGAGGGTGGTGATGCATAGCCACGCTCTGCCTCTTGCTCCATCCAACATCATGCACAGCCTTGTATTAAGGCCCTGCCTTTGTAGGATTTGATGATCCTAGAGGTCTTTTCCAACCTAAATGATTCTAGGATTCTATGTTGTTCTCCACGTGTCCATTTCAAACGGACTCTCCGTCTTCTCGCCTTTCAGCCCTGCACAGATGCTGGCAGTGCTGGAGCTCGGTACCGAGACCTGCTGCCCTCAATCTCTTATAGAACTGCACTGAATGCACAGGAGCCGTTGGGGACATTTTCATCCACGAAATGAAGAATCAATAGAGTTGCCTCATTACAGGCTCTGCTCCATGCTGCTGCTCGCTCCTTCCTTTTTGCCACTTGCCTTGCCCTTTTTTTCAACCCGCTTTTACCACCACCTACGCAGGCTTGATGGCATGAATTCACAGGTAGCGATTTCCCTCTGCTACGCACAGAGGAGCAAAAATAGGGTTTAAAAGAGGAAAGATAGGAAAAAAAAAAAAATCAGGTAGCCTTCCAAGAAGGAGGTGGAGTATATCTTTTAAAAGTACATAAGTGGTTTGGAAGCCAAAGGTCCCAGGAGGTCAATGGTATACAGACTTTTAAATCCCTGATATTCATGAAAATGTTACATGCAAACTCCACCCTGGGAAAATCTACATTTTCTCCTCCTTTTTTTTTTTTTTAACCAGCCAAGAAGTTGGTTTTCTGATGTGCAGAGGGGAGTGGAGCTGTGCTATGCAGTCATTGAGCTGACAGAGCTGCTTCAAAGATGGACATGCTATTTCCTCGGGAAATTCTCGCCTTTTGATTTGTGCTTGGTTGTTTGGATTTTTTTTAAGCTGCAGTTTGAATGGGAACTATGCTCCCACGAAACTCTTATGGCCTAAATATTCAGAAGCAATAATAATTTGAGACCATCAATATCTTCTGCTTCTGTGGTGCTGAAGCGCTGAAATGCTGTGGGAAATATTTAGCATTGTGTAATGATAGCAAATAAAACAGCATCAAATATTTTATGCAATATGTAGTTTATTTTAAACATGTATCAATACAATGCAGAGTATGTAAAAATGTCAAAACAAATTAATTGAAACAACGCAAAAATAATGTGTTTATGTCCTTAAAATGAAACATTTCACTATAACTGAAATGAAGAGAGAAAATCAAAATTTGTTTTGACACTTTAAACACAAAAATGTTTGTCAAAATTGACACATTCCCATGCAACGTTTCGATTTCAAGAGAACTGCGTTTTCCTGCGAAAAACTGTTCTGTCAAAATTTTTTGACCAGCTCTACTTACAGTCTATCTAAACAGACAAGCATCACAGCCAAGACTCTCAAACGCTCCAGGTGGTCAGAAGATAGATTTAGCACAGCACAGAACAGTCTCAAGGAAGGGAATAAATAAAACTCACAGCTAGAGGTGGCCTTAAACTTGGGTACCAAATGGCTGTGATGTTTGAGATGCTCAGACCTGAGTGGTTTTGGACTTCAATCCCAGCAAGGACTGAGTTCCTTCAGTTTTTAGGGAATATGTGTGGCAGGATTGGTGCACTGATGGACGAGGCTGTTTGTGATGGTGAGATACCGGTGCAGATTCTCAATATCCTCTGGGATGTTTCAGTTCTTGGCATTGGTTGGGGTCTAGCTAGTAACAACCCTCTGTGTTTGACAGATAAATACTGGTAAGTAGGAGATGGCTTTATTTTCCATGTATCTTTCTGTCTCAGTGGAAATCCCAGGCTTAGGGCTTAGGGAACAGGCTGAAATGTGGTGCTGCTGGTAGATTGGCTCTGGGATTCAAGGCTGGTGAGAACAGCTTTGGCTAGGAGTTCTCCCACCTCCGTGAGACACAGATTTTAAATCTTCTCATTATATAAATGCAGTTTCAGGTTAATTTGAGCTTCTAATTTAATATGCTGTTCCGAATTAAGAGTTAATATGATATTTGATTATCTTTTTGCAATGAGATCCAACCCAAGGCTCATTGACTTCAATAGACCTGCCAGCAGAACCTGGGACTGCAGGGCCTGCGTAGATGCTTACTTAGAGCAGGAGATTACATTCAAGATTTCTGGTTTCTGTTTCACAATCTGCTGATAAAATGATGTTATTTGCGGCTATTACATGCTCTAGCTCATATTTCTAGCCTGAATTTAAGTGCTTGTGCACATAAATTCCCCTATATGGGGAGGCAGGGCAGTAAAAGGAGCTAAACTTGAGTATTTTCAGCCTCACACCAGTGTCATATGCACTAAAGGATTCCATCCTAAACACTTAAATCCTTAAATAATACTTAATTTTAATATTTAAAATTTGTGTAATGCATCTCTAAGTCACTGGGCAGCATCCATCAGGTAGTTGCAGGGCTACCAAGACCATGTCAGTGACCAGTTATCCTCATCCTGGTTCTACCTGCAGCTCTGTTCTTCTGCAGAAGCCTGAGCCATGCCATCCTTGTGAGGTCTTGCCTTGTCTCTGGAGTGTCCTGACAGGGCTGTTGCACAAGGGTCCAAGGCAGTGGCTGCAGGAGCCAGTGCGGCTGAATGGACAGAGAGATTTTTATGGCCACAGGAAATTCTTCCTGTGTTCAGTGTGATAAGAGAGACGGTTCTGCCCTGGGCCAGAATTTGCAGCTGCCAACAACTCGAGGTCCCTTTTCCCTCCCTTCTTCAGCTGCCCCTTTTTCCCTTGGCTTCATCCAGTGTGAGTGGTGGCAGAACCTGGTGCCCATAGGAAGTGCTGAGTTAAATGGTGCTTTTCATTCTGGCAGGCAGGGCTGTCATTATCCAAGCAGCAGGAGCTGTACCCAGAGAAGCAAAGGCCTGTGGATTTTAACCCCTTCTACTCCTCCAGTAAGAGCTGAGGAACATAAAAGACCCAGGTCAAGAGCTAAGCTCCTTTTTGAGGGACAAGAAAAACAGTAAGATAAATAGTTTGTAAGGATCATTAGGTAACCTCAGCTTCTTAGCACGCTGAAATAAGCAGTGCTAGCTTGCATTTCCCAAACCCTATGGAACGGGGTCACTCCATGTGGCTGTGGTGGTAAAGTCCCTGCCCAGGAATGAACTTTAGAACAACAAAAATATTGGCATTGATTTTTTTTATTTTTTTTTTTTTTCCTTCAAGCTCTCTGCTTATGGGTCCAAATTGTTGCCATGGAATATGGCACACAGAACGGAACAGGCATGTAATAAGCAGCTCAGTACTGGACTCTGACACAGGCCTCTTTGAACTTAGTTTTCAGATTACTCTCTTTCTCAGATTTCCAGTTAAAATTGTAGAGAATTGTCTGAGTTTTGTTCAGTTCATTGCGTATGCTCTGCAGGTGTTCTCCAAAATGTGAGAAAAGTATTAAATGAATTTGGACATTTCCTGTTATGCATAAATTACAAAATCTATTTTGGCTCAGTCAAAACATGCTGTTTAAGAAAACACTTCAATTTGATTTTTAATGTATATTACTCAACATGTAATGAAAAACAAAACACAATCTTGAACCAATCCTTTCCAAACAGAACACTCGACACATTCTGTTCCAAAGAAAAGCTGACTTTATCAAAATGCTTTTTTTTTCCCTTAAATCAACAAATTTTCTACAAAGTGTTTTGCCTCTGATGAATTGGCATTTTTCTGACATAAAATGAGCAATCAAAAAAAATTCTAAGCAGCTCTGTGGCAAGTCTTAGCTAATTCTGGAATAGTAGCATGAAGGTGCGTAGGAAGGGTACTGCAAGGAGACGTAGTGTTGAGCAGAGACTTAAGAGATTTGGGTTGAATTTCTGAAGCAGTTATAAAATGATCTGGGACAAGCCATTAATCTACCCCGTGTCTCAATTCCCATTCTGCAGAATGGGAAAACCAGCATTTCCTCACCTCCTAAAGCTGCTGCAAGGATAAAAACCTATTAACGCTTATGAGATGACCGGACTTTGATATGAGGTGTATAAATACTGAGGAAGAGAGAAGATAGAGCTGCATTTTTGTGTAACTTAGAATGAAATTATGGGGAAGTGGACTAGCTTGGACAATAATTTAATAATAGTAGGAATAATTTCAAGTTCAGGGCAGTGTTTAATAGAAGTAACTTCTCACCACCCACCATATTTTTTTTTTAATAAGCAGCTCAGAAAAGTGCAATTTATCATTATTATTATCATCTATATTCATTCTATCTCTGCCACTTCACAAATGAGAGGAGTTCCTCACAAACATCTACAAAGCTAGCTCATTATCCAGCCTCCCTATTTATAACTCTCATTTATGACAATAGCTATCAAAATCTTGCCAACAGTAGGGCTGCTGGTGTGCTGACACCAGTGCTCCCCAGCCCGCTGAGCAGTATTATCTCACTGTTCCCTTGCGTTCCCCCATCTGTCCCCGGCCATCTGGTGTCCTTGGTCTTCTAATTAGATTGTAAGCTTTTTGGGGCATGGACCGCCTCTCTGGTTTCTGTTTGTACAGCACCTAGCACGATACCGTTCCAGTCTCAGATTCAGCAGGGCTGCCTTCAAAATCTGATACTTCAGCACGTATCTGGGTGTACATGCTGAAGGTCCTTTTAATTCAGCTCCCAGTCTCCGCAGCGCTGTTAGGTGGATCCCCTTTCTAAGTAGGGCCCTGAACCAAGTGTCTGTGGATCCTGGATTTCAGAGCGATGGCTTTGGCACCTTAGCTAGTCGTTTTGTGATGAGGGCTAAGAGTTTAATTCCCTCTGTCCAGAACCACCCGATATTGTGACTTGGTGGAGGTTGCACGCCTGCCACAATTCTTCAGTTACAAGCTGCCTCTCATCCTCATCATAATAACACCAGTAGTTTATAATTAGCTGAAGTGTGGGGACAAACAAGCTGAAAACAGGTACCTAGTTGTTACCCATGTGATTCTCTCCTCACTGTAGGCAGGGAGTAATTAAAGTCTCTGCACAAAACCTGCTCCCTTTAGGCTGCTGGTTGAACTGCATTAATAATGAAGGATTTGTAGGGTGTGTGCGTCTGGGTCACTGAATATTGTGACAAGTTGTGAGCAAAGTGTTGACAAACTGAAAAGAAAAAAACCTTTTCTCCTCTAAGTCATTCGGAGTCAAAAGAAACATTTTTATCGCTGCTAAAAGGCTGGAAAAACAAATCAAAAGGAGAAAAAGAAAAAGATCTAGTAGTTTCAAATGGAGATTTGGAAATGTTTCCCCTTGGTGTGCTCACAACCAAAACACTGACATCTCCCAATCGTTATCTTTTTCAGCATGAACAGTTTGGCAAAAGTAAAGTGAATGCGTGAACTGTGTTGGTATTTTTGGAGAGGTATTTCTCATCCTATCTCCTTGCCTTTCCTCGCCCAAAAATGTTTCAGCTGATGAGGATGCCTCAGCTCTAACCGCTCATGCATATTTTTTTAAATGAAAGGTTTTGAAAGTGCAAATTTAGACACCGATCAGTGCAAAACTAGCAAGGTTTGAGGAGACCCATAACTGCCCAAAATGAAGAAATCCCACTTCCATAAAGAAATAGCTTTAAAATGATTTGGGATTTTACCATGTTGCATGCCACAGTCATCCAGAAAGTCAGAGCCACTGCTGAACTGCAGTTCCACCTCTGACTTTAGTCAGATATCAGCACCTGTAGTTTGAGCTATAAAGACATTTAGGTCAGAAGTGGCCAGATTCAGTTTTTCCAGAGCTCAGGTTTATCCACAGAAGTTCATATGACTTAACAAACCCCAACAGACTGGCTTCCCCATCCCTTTCCATCCATGTTCCCTTTTTTTTTCCCCTGGCCCTGACAAAGAAAAGGTGTCCTCAGCTTGGTTGGATCAGTGGCCAGCATTTCCAAAGGATAGCTAAAGCTGCTTCTCGGGTGGTAACAGCCTTCCAGCATATGGGCTGTCGCTGGATTAGGTGCAGGACATAAATGTTATTGCTCCAGTTGCACCCAGCAACCTACCACAACCTAAATCCAAAAGGTGTAGGGCAGCAGTTACCTGTGTAGCAGGAATGTGAGTGTACAGTTCACTTATAGCACGGATAGCTGAATAAAATCCAGAAGAGTGTCTCCTGCACTTAAAATTAAGGATACACTTAAGCTGTTTGCTGAAATGAGGTCAGACGTTCGTCACTTTACAGGGTCAAGCTCTAAACTAACATAAGCTGTTTCATCTCTCCCTTGACACTTCAGCCTTTTACTAATTTATCAGCATCCTAAAGCAGCGTGTGAAGTTGCTGCAGAACAGAAGTGTTTCAGATACAAATAGCAATTGTTAGCCTCTTCCCTCTGGTAAATGGCAGCAGGCAGAAACCTCTCTCAACCTGCCAAGAACCAAATGTGGGACACAAGGAAGAATTATTGGTGCATGAAGCTTAAAGAGAAAGGGGACTTATTTCTTTACTGCAAATAACGTGTCCAGTAATTTCCCTTTCCTGAGTCTGCATTTCTGATAGAAATAGTTTACAACAATGAGCATGAGAAAACAGAAGGGATGCGTACAATTTGAATCTAATAGAAGGGATAAATGAAAGGTACAGAGGTTAGAAGAAAGAAAGGTAGAAAATCCCAGGAGGCAGAGGCGTAGTGGAGTGTTCACAGCAAGCGACGGAGAGTCAGAGCTCCTGCGCTCTGCCTTCCCATTTATAGCAGTGATCTGGGGCTACACAGCCTCC
Source organism: Eurystomus gularis (assembly GCA_013400335.1). Lineage (NCBI taxonomy): Eukaryota > Metazoa > Chordata > Aves > Coraciiformes > Coraciidae > Eurystomus > Eurystomus gularis. The sequence goes on from VZZY01004072.1 coordinate 118,551, forward strand.
CTCCTATGAAACAGACCTTGCAATAACGTTTTGTGCAAAATCTATCACTCTGAGCTATCCCACTGTATAAAAATTACCTTTTAAGTGGCTAAGTAGACACCCAGCTTTATGCCTTTCTTCTTATTTCAAGAAACAATGGGAGTAACAGCACTTGCCTGCCTTACTAGAGTGCTGAGAGCTTTAATTAATGTCTCTAATTCAATTTGAACTCCTTGAATAAAAGGCGCTGCCTTGTGACAGCAAAGGTATTGCCTAAAATAGAATATAATTAACACAGAGATATCAATCACGATGAAATTAAGTGTACATTCAAATACAACTTGCACTTTACAGAAAGTACTTGCCTATTTTTCCTCCAAGAATCTTGAAGACTCGTAAGACAAGGAACATTTAATGTTCCAGGCTGAATTCAGATTAGAATAAGGCCATCTTAAACCACCTAACAAACTAAAAGGGGTTGTAACAGGAATCTCCATTTGCACTGACAGATGTGCCTTCATGATGGACGATGCTGGAGACTGACTGGAATGTGACTCAGAGCCAGTACATCTAACTTTTTCTTCTCCCAGTAGTTACTGTGAACTCCAGCCTATGTCCCTGCTCACCCACCCACCATGCTTATTAACAGATGTGACAATTGCATGGCCATGCATGTTAACATGAACCAGAAGGACTCAGCTCACTGCATCGCTCTGTAGTGCTCCTGAGTGGAAATGGGTTTTGTAGCTTGGGTTTTTTTTAACTGCTGCATTACAAAGTCTGCTGACACCTTGAGATGGTTGTTGTTCCTTGTGTATAGGGCAGGAACACTTGGTGAGCCATGTGGGCAGTGAGACTGTGCTTTCATAGGTGCTATACCCAGATGATGGGTTCATGACCCAAGTAGTCAAACAAATACTATTGTCTCCATGCTGATAGTTGGGAAATGAGGCAAAAATCATGGAAGGGCACTACCCGAGATCACAGCAGGTGTCTGGGGCAGAACTGAGAAGAATGCTGGATTCCTGGACTAAAACCCAGTGTCTGACTTCCCCAGGCCTCCCCTTCAGTGGAGAGATTGCTTCTGTGCCAGAATTAGCTTTCAGTGAATCTTGGGCCTCCTACCCAAGGGCTATATACCTGGAGACATCACCTCCCTGCTCCTTCTTCCCCCGTCCCTTTTGCAAAATCCCCAGAACATATCTTACATCAGTGGATCCCCATAAAGACACCTAACAAATTAATTTCAGATTCAAACTTGTTAGGAGTTAGATTGAATGCACCTCACAATATTGCCTTAGACACAAAATAATCCCACTTTAGTAAGCTTTATAGCTTCCATGGGGACCGGCACCGTGGTGTGTATTAATCTTTAATGCGAAACAACATCTCTACAGCAGCTACAGGGGGTAAAAAGATACTACTAAAAAATTAAAGTTGATGGTGTGATAGTTGTCTAGACCCAATTGCACTCTACCATCCTCCATTGCCTCAGGCACCATTCCCTACTCCCAGCACTGATACAGCCAGCTTCCAGACTACAGATGTGTCCTTTTCTTCTGGTGATCTCAAGGCATGTTTTCCCCATGTCTTTAACCCTTGGTTAAGAGCCACCACAACTCTAATTGCCCTGACTCTAGCTTGGACCTAAAAGGAAAAGAAGGGAGGATGAAGAGGTGTGTGTGGGGGGGAATTAGTGAATAGCTCCTCTCCTTTATAAGCTGATATTTCCCCAATGCCTGATACTTGAACGTGAGAGGACACACTGGGATTTCTCTGAAATCCATTTCATTTGGCTCTTCTCATATTTCAGTTCACACTTGCACTGTGCTGGGAACTGGAGGTGAGCTATCGCTCCACTTCGGTGTGTAAAAGCTCCCTTCCTCTCCTTGCAGTAGAAATTCAATAGAAAGTGAAACGTTTAAAGGAAAACTGATCCAGGCTGGCTGAGGAAGGAAGTAGTATGGATGAGTTTAATGAACAGACAACCAAGCGAGTTTGGACAATGTGTGCAGAACAACTGATCATTATCGGCAGCAAATCTGCATACCCGTCTAATAGCAAATATGCCGAGTTTGCAGCTTCTTACTGTGCTGGGACCATGCTGTGGGTCTGCAAAGAGCAGCAAGGCAGAGAAGTAGCCTGGGTGGAGAAGCAGGAGAGATGAGCTCCTGAACTGGAATTTTGAAATGCTGAGGGTGGAATGGAGCAGGGAGCATTTCCCAGTAATCACCTTGAGTTCATGAGCACTGTGGAAGCACAGATGTACTGTAGCCCACTTGGAATATACTCTACTCTCCCCACTGTGGGGCTGGAAACTCCCCAAACCCCAGGTCTGTAAGGTAAAGTAGAACCAGTCCTTTCTGAGAGGCAAGGGACTGACGCATTGAGAACTGCTACATTTATGGGTGAAGTAGGAGTCAATGGTGAAGGTTAATATTAAATACATGCCTCCAGAAGAGGAGCAGCCTCCTCAGTGAGGAGCTACAGGTACCATTAGGTTTAATAACTGTGATAATCTATCTGCAGTTGGAAAGAAGTTTGGATGCGCCCAACAAAAAAGCAAACATTTGTTGACTTTCCCATACTTAATTTTTCTCATTTCTTCGTGTAATGGAACAGCTGACTGTCATTTTTAACCAGCCTTACACAACTCCGTTTTGTCAAGTGCTGCTGAGCTCACTGCAGCTCCACAAACACATGCTGTGCACACGTGCGGACTCCCACGCGCTCCGGCGCGCAGACACACTCGGCGCTTGTGCTCCCCGTCACACTCCCGGGTTCGATCCACCCACGCCGTAGACACGCACGCTCGCTGCCATGGGCTGCAGCTTTGCCATGCTCCCGGTGAAAGATCCCAGAGCAGAGGCGACAGCCACACTGACCACAAATACTGATGCACCCTGGTCTGTCCTGCTCACACCAGCCAAGGTCTTACGTTTCACATGGCACCTCCAGCACACCTTGGTTTGGCCTCTCTTATGCTAGTAGCAAAACCTTTTCTCTCTGGGAATTACAGACTTTTAGAGTGCTTATGGTGGACTCAGGATGAAAACCAGAAGGGTTTCTGAAGATGTAAATAAGCTTGACACGAAATCTTACTGTATCAGAGCTCTGCATAGCCAAATTTCTTCTGCTTTAAAGAGTAGCTACAGTCTCTCTGCACTATATAGGTGGGCATCAATTGTTCTGAGGACACTTTTGGTCAGGTTTGTGCTCCCAGAGTGGGGGATGCAGCCTCAGGATCGCTCTGCCTGCCCAGGCATTCCCACCATGTTGGCACATCCTCCACAAGACTCAGCAAGGCAGGCAGATGGACAGGAGGTGGGCAGGAGGAGGAGCACATCCTGTGTACATACAGGACTTTTTCAGAGTAGCATCCCCAACTCCCAGCGATGAGGAGCACAACCCAACCCGCTGGGCTGCTGTTGCAGCCGTGTTGTGGTTTGGAAGCAGAAGGGGACGGGGTCCGCGCCAGGCACAGGGTGCCAGCTAAGCAAGCTGCTCACCTTCCACTGACGGAGCACACGGCTTTGGCTGGAGGTGGGCATGGTGCCAACAGCATGACTGCGGAGGAGGATGATCTAATGGCTGAAACACTGGAAACGGGAGTCAGGAGGCGAGGGCTCTCTTCCAGCTGTATCAGTGGCTTGCTGCGTAACCTTTGGCAAGGCGTTTCACCCCTCTGTTTCCCTTCCCACTCATCATATGTCTTGTCTGTTTAGCCATTAAACACATTGGGGAGAGGAGCTGGCTCGTAGCAGGGCTGTCCGCAGCCGTGGCTTGTTGGGGTGTGCAGCAGGACAAGTCCCTCTCCCGCCACATGAGCAACAGTGTGCCCTGCACCAGGTGCCGTGAAGCATCCCCTTAAGCTACCGAGTAAATCTCCCACACTGAATATGCATGTTCAGCGTGTCACCCTGCAGAGCCTTGATCTTGGGAAGAGCCTCGAGGTCCTGCTGTAATTGAAACAGCAACAGACCCTGTCCCCATCCACCAGACACATACCTCCCAAACACCCAGGCAGGAAAGCAGGTTGAGGTGATTTTTATCTTTCAAAGTTTGGCAGGATTTCATAGCCGTGTGTGTGTGTGTCCACATGTGCTCCTCGCTGAAGCCTGGGTAATTATTTTGGTTTATTTCTTTTTTTGGCAACACTTTAAAGTAAGAGCTGGGTCTTTATAGATTGCTCAGGTTGCATGGAGTATGGATTACAGATCACCAGAGAGACATGAAAGCAGAAGACACGTTTCTCTGGCAGAGCATTAAAGGGACAATAAAGGGGTAATTTTAGCCTAGGGTGCGGCCACCTCCTGCACCCAGCCTTCACTCGCCTCTGCAGCACTGTGGAGAACTTCACGAAGGGAATGGTGGAAAAGCTGTGGTGAGGATGTCTCAGGTCAGGACCTGGTTATTTCAAAGGTGAAATATGCTCAGAAGGTTAAAGGCACCACTTAGGTACATGAATAAAACACTGCCAAATACTCTTAAGTTGTAACACAGGCACACTGAAGTCTTTTAGAACTTGATTTTTCATGTCTGTTTTCACCCTGAGAGACAATTGTCAAAGGATCAAAGCAGTTCCCATTTTTAAATTCTCCCTTTCTCTCCCTCCCCCCTCTCCTCCCCTCCATTTTTCTCTCTCTCTCTCTTTCCTTCCTCCTCTTCCCTCTCTTTTTCAACAGGACTCCACAGAATGGAGCAAGAATGAGAGGAAAAAGGCAGACAGAAAAGCATGAACTGGAGGCTTGTTGAGTTCCTCTACCTCCTGTTTATATGGGACCATATACTAGTACAGCCCTCCCACCAGGACCCAGCTGCTACCAACCAACATGTCTCCAAGGAATTTGATTGGCTTATTTCAGACAGGGGGCCTTTCCATCACTCACGGAGCTACTTATCCTTTGTGGAAAGACATCGTCAAGGATTTACAACCAGATATAAAATATACAGGTACGTTGGTTTCCTACAAGCACCCGTAGCTTGGATAAGTTGTTAGGTGGTGGGAACTCAGCCAGTTCCCATGGTCTCAAGGCTTGTAGTCAATGGGAGATGCATCATCGTCCCTGTTCCACCTGGAAACACTTCATAGGTTCTTCATGGTCCTCATCTGGCAATGCAAACTGCTTCAAAGACTCAGATGTAATGCTCTGATGGTGAGATGAAGGCACTGTGGTACCACAGCAATTCACACAATATAGATAGAGATGAAAAGGGACCAAGGGTATGAGTGTACTTCATTAGTGGTGACATGTTCACAAACATGTTTTGCAAACCAGTGTACTTATGGGCAGACCAAGCCTCTGTACCAAACTCACACAGATGACCTGCCAATAGCTTAAGATTCACGTGGGTAAGAACAGACATAAAGATGTCAAGTACGGCAGTTCTCACACTGCTGTGCTTGAGCCTTAGCTGTGTCCTGCCTACCACAGACATTTGCAGATTAACTTCACATATGAGTTGAACCCCAGAACTATGATTTTGGTTTAAAAGTCTCCCAATGAAAAAACTACCCAGAATAGGCAGAGTTTGGATATTCCTTTGCCTTCTATTTCTCAAAGCCTTTAGTTTTGCCTGTTTCAAGCTCTTCTAGCCAGCTGTGATATCCAGAAACACAATTTTCTTTTTCCATTTCAACATGAAAAGCTGGGGTGCTCACATGAGCCTCTTATGAAAGCAGCAAGCTCTTTGGAGCGAAGGGGAATGAGCCAGCAAGTATCATGAGATTTGGGCTAAAACCCAAAGGGACTGCAAAACTCTCATAGACATGTGCACATTTACATAATTATATAGTCCTGTTGTGCTTCAGAAAGACACTTGCAAACACAACCATGCAAACTAGTAGGTAGGGAAGTGGTAGCGAATAGCCTGCTGGCAACAAGCACAAAGATAGACATGGTGACAGGGGGATGGGGGAAGCAGGGAAGCCACATGTGTGCAGGCAGTGTTCTCCCGTGGGCAGGGAGCCAAGAGCACTTGCAGACTAATAGCGGCATCATCTATGTGTGGGGAAGAAAAATGAGCTGTGCCTGTCCCATGGCCTCCAGGGAGTGCAGCATCCCCTCCCCTCGCACCAGCCCCCAGAGCAAGGGCAGGTTAGCATGGGTTGCAGATATTGCCCTGGCTTGTCCTCTTCATTCAAAACAGCTCAGGGGAGAAGACAGCCCCAAACTCAAATTATGCTGCCATACTTCCACGAAGGGTGCCTCACTGTCTTTACTTGCACTGAGGAGCAGAGAAAACATGTCTTTTTCAAAAGACTTTCCTCCTGGTTGTGGATATCCCCAGCTCTTCCCCTGCCCTGCCTGACAACATACGCTCTGATCGAGACTGCAAATCTCTGCCCCACACGATGCCCCTGGCAGTGGCTCTGCCCTTTGCTAAAGAGCCGTTCAGCCCTGAATGCCACCGCAGCAGTCTACAGGGTCTGTAGTGGGAGAGAAAGGCATGCAATGGATGTGTTCAGACACATCTAAGAACTGTCACTGCAGGTCAGGCCAGGGATCCATCAAGCCTGGGATCCTGTCTCTAAGCATCATGGTGAAACGGATCTGGAAGGACCTTGAGAGGTCATTTAATCCATGCCTCTTCCTCAAGGCAGACTCAGACATACCTGTGTCACATTTGACAGGGGTTTGTGAGCAGTCTTTCCTGAAAGGTTTCCTGTGACAGACAATTCACACCCAGAGCAAGCAGCCTGCACCATGGCTTCACTGTCCCCATGCTCTGATTTTGCTGGGACAGAATCCCAGGCCAGCCGTGGTCTGCAGGCTGTTAGCAGCTTGGAGTCAGCCAGGGCAGCTCCCAGGTGTGTCTCAGCCCGTAAAGGTCACACTCAGTATAAAGAGGGAAGCTCAGTTAGGAGGGGGCCTCCTGCTCTTCCCTGAGCTCCTCCTGACCCAAATCCTCTTCCTGCTCCTGAGGCTGCCTTCTTGTTTATTGTGGCCACCACGCATTTGCTGGGCTGAGTATAACTCTGTTTACTTTATACTGGCATTAGTATTACTTTGGCTGTTTTGTTAAATCCATTTTCCTTCCAGCCCATGGGTTTTCCCCTTTTCCTAATACCCCTTCCTGGCTGGGGATGGGTCTTTGGGTGGCAGAGCAACTGCTGAGTTTAGCCCTGGACCTGGGCTAAATGTAGGCACCCTACCTCTCTAAAGGAGCTAAGAAATTGTTTGTATGTGAAGCCTGTGATTTATATTTTATCTGCTATGGGGTAAAGAACAAATTCCTTGGATGAACTTTATATATGGGAAGTGGAAAGGGATCTGTTTTTCTCCATTTCTGCTGGATATTGCCAAGGCACTTATGAAATACTCTTGTACCATGGAGAGGACACCATGTCCTCCCTCTTCCAACATGGGAGAAAATGGGCAGCAGCATTCTGCATGCATGGGAGGTGTCTGAGAAGGGTCTTGCAGATGTTCACGATGCTGGAGAAGTCATTATTCACAAAAGAAACTGGGGATGAGACAAAGCCAGTGGAAGTAGTTAGGGAGAGAGTTTAGAGGGACATGGGAAGGCTGCAAGGGCACCTAGGGGTGCACCTCATGGCCAAACACCAAGCTGAAGGAGATAGCTGAGGGCTTTGGGAAATCCAGCCATATGTGTCATGGTTTGAGCTGCTGGGAGCTGAGTGCTTTGGAAACACTCTCTGGGACTAACTTTTGCTCCTGCTACAGTCAGCTGAGGAGGAGGGGAAAACCTCCTGTGCTTCAGCAGAGCAGATAGAGCCATTAGGTAGGAGGCTGGCTAGATGTTGCAGGGTTGTTTGTTTTTAATATCTGGCCCTGATAACAGAAGTGGTCATTTAAAAACTGGGCTTGTGTGTTTTTTAAGGAGTGTCAGAATCAGCCTAGCTATGGTGATTTAGTGGAGCCACAGCCCAATTCTAGCAGTTAAGAGTTGGACTCTGAGTACACACACCCTCCAGAACATATCATTTTACTGGAACCCACAGGGGTAAAATCTCATTTTGTGGGCTTCTTAAATTGACTTTGAGAATCTGTAAAGCTGTTGGGATTTTGTCAACTGTTTAATTCCAACATAGAAGCCTCTTTCCTCCCAAATGATGTGTCTCAATTGCTCTTTGCACTAGACTAGCCCAAGGGAGGCACATATTCTACATTAAGGATATCATTCCTTTCCTCAGAAAAGCAGCTGATACAGAGCATGGGAATTTTCTGTGTTGTCTTCTCTGTCAGCATTTCTTTTCTCCCATGTTGTTTTTGGTTAGCTGGTTTGTTCTTTGTCCCTTGGTCAGACAGTTCCTTGGGGCACTTGTGATTTGTTGAATGAGGTTTGACTGGGCCACTGCTCTTCTCCTAAGGCCAATAGCAGCAGACCTCAAACGAGCCACAGTAACCAAGGACTTGGAGAGTTTGTGGAATCAGGCGAGGGGACCTCACCCATCCCTAATTGAAATGCTGTCACCTGTTTAGTGGTGATTTCCCCAATGTCTTGCTGTGCAGGAGCATGGACACAGCACATTAGGACCATGTCATTTACATGGAAAACCCACAGAGATAAAGCCCCTGTCAATGCTACACAGCAGCATAGTGTAGAATGCAGCATTTTATCATTTTTACAGGTGATGTTGAAAAGGAAGCCACACCAAACTAAAACATGCAACACTCCTCCTTCCATCACAGCTGAAGTCCAGCAGTCTGTCAGAAGCCAGTGAAGAGCCTAGTTTAGTTATGAAGGCTATTTCATGTGCTGCATAAGCAGAACTACTGTAGAACAGCTTTGCTGCTGATATCTGTTCATAGGATGCTTGGATGCGTATCTACCATCCTAGCACAGAAAAGGAGTGTCCTGTTACAGTTTCTGGTTTTCAAAGGCTCATTCCCTCCTTCTGTATATTTCATTTTAGTAGTTTTTAGATCTTTTTTTCAAAATGAGGGCCCCTGATTTTCATGGTACCTTCAGTCAAGGTTTGTACCTTGCATGTGGATATTAGGAGGAAGGCGAGCAAAGGAGATGTTTTATATTAAATCATGAACAGTAGGGGAAGATACAATTGCATTAAGGAAGCACATTAATCAGCATCGATTCATACTAATAAGGCTGGTTTAGGGGGGCCTCTGGCAGGAAAATGCTGCTTTGATCATTATCTGTGCACTCTGATGCTAATGCAGATAGGATGGCAGATGCTGAGAGTGGTTTGTGGGATGTCTGAATATTCATTATCACTATCCTTGTTGTTGTTCCTAGTCATGAGAGCCTTGGGTACTAGGTACTGCATGAAGGCTGGAAAACAGATGAAGCTCAGCTTGGCTTTGGGACTAAGGCACTACTCTGACCAGAGAACATTCCTGTTGCCACAAGTCAGTAGCTTACAGCTTCAGTCCAGTTCTTTGAAGTGTATTGTCATGTTGTCCTTGTGTCTTTTCCCAGAAATTGATTATTTAGCTATAAGGTGAAGCAAAAGAAACAGTAGACTGAGCATGTGAACACACTAGGCAAATAGCCAGGCAGGAGCACTGAGAGGCGTTTAGCTAATGATGCTCCTCAGTTGAAGCGAGTTCTAGAAAAACCAATCTTCTCTAGAAAAAAATGAGGCTTTGTTGCTCAGTCTCAGAGGTGAGACAGGGGAGGCAAAGAGGGAAGCGGTGAGATGGGTACACAGGCTGCCACTGCCAATTTTCCTACAGCAGAGCAGGGTCAGGAGACACCACCTTGGAAAGAGGGACTCACCGTGAGACTGGCAGAGAGGTGATGCAGGCAGCATCTCTATTTTTGCCCCAGGCTCCTTGTGTGACTGTGTAAACTCAGTTCTCCAGGTCTCAGTTTCCCCCTCCCCTCTCAAGAATAGGAGATGGCAGAATTTGTCTCCTCTGTGTTGCTGGGCAGACTTAATTAAATGCTGCAAGACATTTGGACATAAGGGACAACAGCAATAAAGTGGATGATCACACAGGGCTGGAAGGGGAATGTGCAGGTGCAAGAAGAAATGTGGATTTTCCACGTGTGGGAGTTTAATTCCATTTTCTGAAATGACAGCAGGGACAGGGAAATTAGGCTCTAAGAGAGCAGGGAAACCCTAGGGTATAGAAAGGAGATCTGCTCGCCTTGCAACTTCTACTGCAGTGGGACCATTTAAAGGCTGCCTAATTTCATGAAACCTGCAAATACAGAATAGTTCTAAGACCTCTGCCAAGTCTGGTTAAAATGCACCAACAGATTCAAAACTTAGTGGGGGATGTGACAACAAACCAGCCAGTCCTGCCCAATCCCTCTGCCTGCAGAGTGATGGGACAAAATGTACACTCATTGCAATAAGGTCCCTGGATATATAAAAAGGAAATAAAGCTACAAAGACAGGAAAGGTTGTGAGTAACTGGCTGTACAAGCTATCTATGATTTGTTTCGGATGGTGTCTGTGAGAAAAAAAGCCAATTTTTTTTTTTTTCCCCCTCAAGAAATTGTTTCATCAGGAGGGTGGTGCAGGTCTGAGACAGGTCAATGGAGAGATGAGGGATATCTCCATCCTTGGTGGTTTCTAAGGCTTGGCTGGACAAATCCACAGCCGATATGCTCAAGAGCTGGTGATAGTCCTGCTTCAAGTGGGAGGTTGGTTTAGGGACCCCCAGGGCCCCATCTAACCAACATTTCTGTGATTTTTTTTTTTTTTTTTTTTCCCCTGTTCTGATGCAGAGTGGACACTAAACTGGGTGCTCATAAAGGGATTTGCACTGCTGAATGCATCCAGCCACACTAGAGATTTTTATTTTGTCCTAAAATACCAACAAATCTGAGTGGCTTCGTGCTCTCTAAATGTGTCATTCCCTTGGCGAAGAGGAAGAGAATTATCATGAAGCGAGGATCTTTGCTGTGCATGGAGCACGGGCTACAACAGACTTAGAAATGCATAGACTGTTCTGTTGCTTAAATTTTCCCTTGGAGGAAAGAAAAATAAAAGGAGAAAAAAAAATTGATCTCGCAAAACGGTCACACAAAACTTTCAACCTTTTATGGCACCACAAATTAAAAACAATGAGCCAGATTCTCTCTGACATAAATACATGAAGCTGTTGAGTTCAGGGAAAATTCACCAATTTATTGGCTGGAGAATCTCTTCTAGCAGATCTAGCATTGCCCACTGACTCAGGACCTGCACACACAGCAGCAGGGTTTATAAGGCTGCTTACCCTGCCTGGATGGGAGCATTATGAGCTTTCATTATTCCTAAGCAAAAGTAGAATGTGACTTCTGCTTTCAGGCACTGGACTTGGACAATCTGGCTAGTGAAAATGAAGTTTCCGCAGCTTATTTTAGTAGCTTTGGCTAGTGAACATTTCTACAGCTTATTTTAGTAGCTTCTGTGACAGAAGTTTTGCCTTTCCTGACCAGACCTTCTGGGCAAGTGTCATGCAAACCTGGGGTTTTTTACAGGTGAGGATACGATCTGGCAGAAAATTAACTTTTTTTTCTTTTTCTGGCCAGATTAATTTTCAACTAGATCACTTTTCTCATTCCTTGTGTGGTCAGCTGATAGTAAAAGGACAGGACTGTGTGGCTAGAGGCAGGAAGGGGACTAAGGGAACTGGTGAGACTGCTGTTTTCAGCAGCAAAATTGGATTAAAATTGTATTAAAGTGGTTGTGAAAGTACATGCTAAGTTTTGGCAGAGACAAGATCTATTAGAGCAGCTTCCACCATTTTTTCAGTCCATTCTTCTTCCATCTCTCCACTCCTCATTGACTCTTTTTTGCTGTCTCTCTATTGCATTGAATTTAATCCACTGGTCACCAGAGCTGTACAAATAATTGATTTTGTGGTTCACTGGTTGTATGGAACAAAAATAACATTAAAAATGGGTTGATCTGAAATGGATGTTTGTTCAACTTTTCAGCAAAATGGAAAAAATCAAAACATTTCATTTTAGGCTCAGTGAAAGGTTTAAGCTCTGCTGTTTGTTTTCATTTTATTAATCCAGTGAAAAACTTTTTTTTTTTTTCAATTTTTAAGGCATAAAATTTCATCTCAAAACACAAAGCCAACCAATGGCACTTAAAAAATGTCAAAAGTGAAACGTTTTGATTTGGGGTGTATTTTGTTTACCTGTTTGCTCTTCAACTTGCTTGTTCAATTTACGTTGACTTTGCAAGGAGTTTTTATGCCCTTGAAAAAGGGAAGGAGGAAAAAACAAAAAGACTGACTCCCCTTATTGTTCAATCTGTGACTCTGAAATCTTAAAATTCCCCAGAGTTCAGATTTGACTTCCCTTGGGCTCAGCTTTTAGCATCTTAGGATAAAGGAAAAAAATTTCCTTGGCACCACTGGGCAAGGGAGGCTCGGGAAAGATGAGCAGTAGGGTTCTAGCTCTGCTGTGGGACGGCTCACGCTTGTTCAAAAGGAAGCTGGATGCTGAGACCTGGCTGCTACTGACTGAGACAAACTGTACAACACGGGTGCAGTCATATTTCCTCTCTCACATACATAGCCTGGCAAGTTTTCAGTCCTGTTCCAGTTGTTTGAATGCCTGAAGCATTCAAAAAAAACCACCGTGAAGGTTCTTCTCAAACAGCATTAAGGGGATGCTTTGCACTGGTACAAATTGATAGACACTGTTAGGCTTTTTCATCTTTGCTTTGGCTTTTTTAGTCATGCTGAAGTTCTGCTGACAAGGTTTTCCCATTAGGTTTTTATACTATCTGTTTAAAGGGGACATCAACTTTTATGTTTTCCAGTCAGAGGCAAGGCTTTTTTAGGAGAGGCAACGCAGCAGTTGAAGGACAGAGGGAGCTGAGATGAAAGGAGGCTCTTGCCTCTGTGTGGAATGAGCAATGGAAAGCCGTTGCATTGCATGGCAAAAAATCGGAGATCTCCATAGTTTACATTATGCATGTAAACGAGTGATGTACATTGGTTTGTAATCAGTAAATGCCTTGTAAATAAATGTGTGTAAACCAAAAATTTAAATCTATTTCCATAGCGCATGTAAACAATGAAGCCTTCTAGTGTTCTCTTCAAGGTAAATGTTAATCTAAAAATGACATTACTACAAGTTTATGCAACTTTACAAGAGAGCCACAATTTACATTCCTGTCTCACCAGCTCTAACACAGCAGCTTGGCAAACACGAGCCATTCAGTGACAGATGTAAACCAGCCAGTTCCATCATGCAGCTTCTCCTTTAGCCACAACCTTCATTCTTCATGCAGGACCAGTGTTGTTATGTTCCCTGCATAATGCGTCCTCCTGCCTATGGGAAGCTTTTCATATATTTGCATAAGCGGAATAAAGGCAGGAGTTGGGGATGGCAGGGAATGGCTCGGGCTGAGCTGAGCAGTGCTTAGTCCTGGGGGTGTTGGGCTGAGCAGACAGGGAGCTTGGTCCACGTCGGGACTGGGGGAGCAGCTGCTCTGGCTGTGTTTGGATTCAGATGGTGAGGGCTTGCGAGCATCCTGGCAGCTGCAGGCCTTGACAGAAGGACACACCTCTCCTTCTCTTTGATATTCTTGAGAACAGAGGGCAAACAGAAAGATAAATGGTGCCAGCCTTTGATATGTTCAGAGCTGCTGCAATAGGGGAACAGAACATCTGGCCAAGCTTTGGGGAAAGGCAGATCCTCACCTCAACGTGGCAGTGCCTAGGCCATAGGGAATAGTGCAGAAGCAATGCAGTGGCTAAGTTCATATTCTGATAGGGTGCTTGCTGTTAGGAGATGCCAGGTCCTCTGGAGAAAAGCGTGCATGTGAGCTGTGTGCCTAGAAAGGCGTATCACTAACCAGCTGCCCTGCCTGCTGACCCAGGTAAGCTCTTAGCTGGATCGCCTGGGCGTTAGCACAGCTCTGCAGAGTTGCATGCTCAAGCACAAAAATTCCCTTTCTGAATGAAATATTCTAACCATGCTCCAAATGAATCCCAGAAGCGGCATGGATAAATAGTTTTAGTCACTGAATCTTTCCAAAGAGATCTGCATCCTCCTGGGCTAGGAGGGAGCTTTCTGCACAGTCCCCTCCAAGACCNAAGTTGGGGAAAGCCTTTCTTTTTTTTTTTTTTTTTTTTTTTTTTTTTTGTGAGCAGATTATGAATTCCACTTTTAAATCAGGCAGATGCTTATTTCAGCAAAGAAGCTGTTACATTTAAAAAAAAAAAAAGTCATCCTGTTAAATGCATGGAATAATTTTGTTCTGGCACCAGTAGCACTGGGAGATGGCATGACTGTACTTATTACAGGGGTTTTTCTATTTCTGGAGCCCTCTAATGTTTCCCTTGGGTTTCAAAAAGGGCTGGGCTTTTTTTCCTTTCTTTTTTGCTGATTGCCACCCACCAGCCTCTGTAAATGGAACAAGATGCGTCCCACTGGGGCATCTAACCAGCCATCCAGGCTGGTTTCCTCTGTTAAACCACTATGTGGGGGTACAGAACCCAAGGACAGATGTGAAAAGTAATGCAGGAACTGGCTTTGTCTGCAGCAGGGAGGGAGAAGGGTTTGGATCAGCCCTTTGTGTGGATCTCCTCTCCAAGCCCGAAATCAAATCTGTCTGTGTGGAGCCAGTGGTTCCTCTGTGTGCCCGGTGAAGGAGCTGCCACAGTGTGGGGATGGCTTGCTACAGCCTTGGCTTCCCCTATAGAGAGCCCTGGGCAGGTGGTAACTGGTCTGCTCCTGGGGAGTGGGCTGAAGGCAGTATTTAGGCTGCCAGGTCTGTGCACCAGGGAGATGTTGTTCACTGGTGACCAAGCCTGGAAGCTCAGTGTCTTGGGCAATCAGACCTGATTCCACATCTGCAGCACTTTGCAGCCTTCCACTGCTGGCACAGTGATCACGAAGTATTTACGGGAAGCTCAGTGAGGTTCCTTTTGCCAAGGAGCTTTTGTGGATGGTCAAATACAACCCAACAGGTGAGAAATACCAAGAGGAAGGGGCAGGAATGGGCGCTGCAGGTCACAGTATTTTCATGTCCATCGAGCTGGCTGGGTTGGAGGCTCTCAGGTCCTGCCTCCTCCTCCCTACCTGCTAGACTCCTCGCAGCTGCCTACCTCTCCAACCACTCTGTTCCAACAGGATGGAGATCCTCGCCATTGTTCCTATACTCTGAGGCGTGGGAAAGCCTCCGACCTGCTCCGGCGCCTGCCCTGAAAGGCAAAAGCCTTGAGGTTTGACACTGGCAGCTGGGAGCGGGGCCAGGCTGGGGCGTAGCGGAGGGATGGGATTCTCTAAAGTATCTGCTATGCTTCTAAATCAAAGTCCCGCTGACAACACAGAGCACTAAATGCCTGCCTGGGGCTCTGCTCCTACAGTCATGTGATGACATCAGAATTTAAGCTTTAATTAAGAAATGAGTGCGAGGAGGAAGGGAAGACTCTCTAGCCCTTATGACTGCAAAAGAAAGCTTGGAAACATGACCCGAGTGCAACCAACATCTGCTTCAATGTGCAGATGGCTCCCAGCAGAGGGGTAAGCAGCCAGGAGAGGAAGCCGTTACAGCAAATTCCCAATAGGTCAGGTGGGCTTGTGCTTCTGCTTGCAGTGAAAGATCTTACTTGGAGACAGGAGAGTTTCCACGAAAGCTGTGCTATGGCAGAATCACACCAACAAGCCCTCTTGTGCTGTACATGGCTCTCAGGCAGCCTTGCAGGGACAAATTTCACACCAGCACACCCTCAGCTTGTGGACAGCCATCATCTAGTGGTGGCAAGAGCCAGCTGGCTGTCCCTGTGTTCCTGCAGGCTGAACTGTGCCCGTGGTGTGCAGCACTTTTTAAGCAGTGATGTGGCAACTCTGCTCTGGGGTTATGACAGGAGATGTTTTGCCTCCTAGAGTTCCTCAGGCCAAATTGAAGGGACTCCTGTGTCATGCCCATATGGTGTGCTACCCTTCAAGACTTGATGGTCCCAAAACCCATGCTGTACTTTCTCCTGCCAGCACTTTCAGCAAGGGCAGGGAACGACTAGACATTTTAGAGACCAGTTGAGGAGAAGCCTCTGGATGCTCTGCATCTCCCAGAGGTACATCTTAGGCAAGGCTCATTGAAGAAGAACCCCACTTGATGGCTATGCTCTCAGCTAGCACACCAGTGTCTGAAGGCTCAAATATGCCCAAAATTGCAACAACCTCTCATTCCTGTGACAGAATATCATGAAAAGCCAGTGGAAGAGCTGTTCCCCTATAACTTATAGCTGGGACAAGTCTCTGGACTCTGACTGACTTAGCGATAGCTCTTGCAAGCACCCTGACACTGCCGCCCCTGCTGATGTGTCTAGAGATCTTGCCGTTTCTGCAATAAAAGTGCCCCTTTGCAAGCTGCGAACGAAGGTTTCATGGACTAGGGGTGACCGGTAGGTCTGCTGGAGCATGAACTGGGGTTAAGCACTGATATCAGTAGCTGACCATCACAGTGCACTTGGGGGATTCACCTTGGATGAGGATGCGAACACTGACCAGTGAGGGACACAGCTACCTGGAGGTGGAGGGACCAGCACTGTGTCAGGAGAGCAGAGCTGTTTTCGTTGTCCGTATGTCCTGCCCAATCTCATTTTGCTTTTCCTCCTCTTTCTTTCATACTGGTTCTTTCCCTCTCAGCAAAGGAAAACCTGCCTACTGAGTATTCAGCATTAAATATTTCAGTGTTAGCTTCCAGCTCTCGAGCAAAAACCCAGAAAGAACATTACTTGTTACTCCCTTCCAAATGTCTGGTGTTCTCCCTGGGGAGCGCGGGAGCACAGCCTGGGTGAGGCCAGGGAGAGGACTTGGTACACAGGGAGAACTGCATGTTGCATGGGTAAGAGCAAGCGGAAGAGACAGGAATGAGAAAAGAAGGTTGTTAGCTTCATCTCTGGTTAAAGCTAAATGAATAGTTCCCACCAGACCAACAGGTCTGTATTTTGTCTTCCTTCCCCCTGTTTTCCTCCCCTTACTCCCCATTCATGCACAGACTGTGAAAGTTTCAGATTCTCCTCTCCTACCTGTAAAAGACTCTCAACTGTTTCTTGGGAATATTTGAAATCCGTGCCATACTCTTTTCGAAGGCAAGTGTTGCCGAGTCACATGATGAACTGTATCTCAAGACTATTTAACGTCTCTTCAAAGCCCACACTTTTAGAGTCCTGTGATTGTGTAAGAGTCTCGACTCAATTTTTAAAGTGAGTTTACAGGCCTCATAATTGCAGAGGAAAACTTGATAATACGACTCCTACATACTCAGAAAGCAGAAGGCAAAAAAGAAAAAAAAAAAAACCCTGAAGTTTATCAGATTTTAAAAGTCTCATGAATTTTAAAACCAATCTCTTAATTCCTTTTTGGAGCCTGACTCATGATTTTCAAACAGTTAGCAATATGGCTGTAGGGATTGTAAAGGCTGGTTTGTTATCTTATTAGATAACTTACATAAAATATCCAAACCCGTGGAGACTCGGAGATTGAGCATTGCACTTCAGTACCCAGCTGGAGAGAACAGTGTCTTTTCTTCCATATAGAAGCTGAGGATCTCCTCTTAATCCAGGTCTCTAGTCACTACGGCAGCATAAATATTTCCCAAAATTATATTAGTGCTAATCATATGAATGAGAATAGCCATAATATTGATCCTCATAATGCTTAGGTTATTAAATTTGAGTTTGAAGGTAGTTTTGTGGGGCAATTCATAATAGTAAATCTCGTCAGCATGCATAAGCAGGGAGAGCAAGCCACAGAGCAATAGCATTGCAAACCCAGAGAGAAATATATTCTAGATTCTTCCATCCTGCCACAGCATTGCACACTGAACAGCCTCATATAATAAGTTAACAATGCCAGAACTGAAGTTTTGCTAATTGTTTGGTAATCTTAGATGAACTTAATTGATCTGAAAGAGGAGAAAAGCCTTTGGATGTTGAAACAACTTGTTCCAATGGTTCTATGATGTATATGCACCACCCAGAGGCACTTTATTCCTGGAATATTTACACACACACAGAGACAGTGATGCTCGTGTGATGAGATCAAGGGAGATTGACACCATTACCCTTAAGTGGTGGATTTGCCTTCCACATACATGTTTACTCAGGCTGTCCACATACAATTTAAGTTATGCACACTGAGGGGGTAGGGAGGTAGCAGAGCGTACCGTGCTTGCGGCTGCTTCATACGTGGCTCTTTGCAGACAAGAACATTGATATTTGAGGAGCATGAGGATACTGGGGTGGCTGAAGCATCTTGCATGGCCTGTGGTGGATTAATGGAAATCTGAGAATACCTTCCTGTGAAATGGCTCTATAATAGGGAACAGAAAAAGTCTTACCAGCTCTTCTAGCATATAACAAAGGAAGAACCAAGAGTGTGGAAAAGGCTGACTACTACTACATAATAAGCTTACAGGATAATTCCAACTGTATTTGGACTTACTTTTTTTTTCAGCAGAAGAGTCAGAAAAGTAAGTTTATTGTTTTCATTCCTGGCAACTGAGATATTTGCAGCATTCATTTTAAAAAGGCAGTGCTTTGTCTCCCCACTTGAGCATATCAGCTCCATTGGTGACTGTCCTCTGTACGATTGTGGGTGAGCATCCGAAGGTCAAGACTTTATTTGTAGAGCTGCTGTCTGCTAGCTGGAACAGACGTATCTCAGCTCTCTGTCAAAGTCTTGCCAGTGTTTGTAACGCTGGGGTGGGATTTTCATTCATAGTGGTGGGGACTGTGCACCGAAAGGGGAGCCGATCTGGTGAAGCTCTACAAGGACGGAGGAAGGCAAATGACAAGATGGCAAAGTCTTTGCATTTTAGGTGTAATAAAATTGCCTCAGTGAGGTAGAAAAGTATTTTCTCCAAAGTAAGGCTTTGTCACAATGTTTTATTTTGTTAGTAGTATAGTGTTGCAGGCTGATGACTGGATTCAATGTATTTCTGAAGTCACGGCCTCTCTGGTCACTAGTGAGTATGGCAAAAGAGAGAGATCTAAGAAATGAGCTATTTTGACAAAAATTTGCCTGGTGAAAACATTACAAGCTGTTCCAGGTTCTTCTAGCATGGAACAAAGCCAGATTCTGCAGCCTGAAAGTAGCTACAAAAAGGAATAATCTCCTGGACAGCTCCAGCCACAACTGAAGCCGGAGCTCTCCCAGACGTGAGTGATTTAAGCTTTGTCTGGAGACACAAAACTGAAGCCCTTACCACTTACAGATGAGTTATCATCAGGTGCCACAGGGACAGTGTAAAGGGACTGAGTAGTAAAGGATTAGCCAGTGCACACAGAAATATTGAGCAACTCACTACTACCTCCTATTGTGCTCGTGCCAGTGGAAATCCTTCTTTGAACGGCATATTATATTCAATTTTTAAGAGCTCTCAATTTTTCATTTAGGAAAGGAAGTTGGAGCAGCGTTCAATCTGTAATCAATCAGTCCGCCTTTGCAGAAAAGCTCTGAGGAAGCACTCTTGCTCTTTGGTCCTTTATCTTCTCTGTGAACTCACAGAAATTATATTTCTGAATGGGATTAGAGCGAGGCAGAGGGAGAACTACAGCCAGGGCAATCCTCAACAGACCTCCCTCCTGTAGTAACCAGCCCTCCTGAAACTATCCTCAGCTATAACACTTATATCTCCAGTCAGATGCTTCTGCATCAGAAGCAGCAGATGATGTCTCAGATAAGCTTGACCCAGACTTAAAAAAGGTATTTAAGCACTTTGTGTGGGCACTTAACTGCCTAAGTGCCAAATTCCAATAGAGTCTAGTGGGCATCACAAAATCAGGAGCTTTTGAACAGGATCTGTCACAATCTTCAATGAGGCTGTCCATATCATACGCTAGGTTTTTATTATCCCTGGGAATAACTCACTAGAAATACACAATGATGAAAGGAGGAATAACAGATGCAGCTCGTCCAGGGATCTCAAAGCTCTTTGCAGCCATTATGTAGAGTTCCTTGTGATAGCTGACGAAAAGGCTGAGTTTTGTTTGTTTGTTTCGAATGAATAAATTAATCATTAGTAAAATATTATGCAGTTCATCAAATATATTATTCACTAGCGATTTGTCAAAATAACAGCTCGGTCATATATTATCAGAACTAAACATTTATAATGTGTGTATATATCTAGTCATCAGATGATTTATTCAGGCTTTTGTGGAATGAGTTAGTTATTGACCAGTTTAAATCACTGCTCCCTTGGGAGGCAGAGACTTATTACGTTGTGAGGTCTTGGCGAACTTGGACCATCTTTTTTGCTATGTCGTTGTTCAGCACCTGACACCACAAGTAGAGTCCTGTGTCTGGGTTTCCTTTTGACACTGCCTCAATAAAAATAGTTATAAATCTGTTTATCTATAGCCAATGCCGGGTCTATCTCAGGTAAAATATTTAACTACTTATTAAAAGCCAAACTATGATCCGAGTTCTCCATATTCTTGTAGAACAAATGCCTGAACACCAAGGTCGTCATCCTTTCTTAGATACCTCAACTGTTTAGTGTCTCTCCACCTCCTAGTTGCAGGAGAAGAGAGCTTAGGAATCCCAGTTCACTGCTCCATGTGATAGATCACACAATTTTGGTAACACTGGGAAAGAACAGAGGAGTCCTTTACCAGGTCCCTCCCAGCTCCCTCTCCCATGCCAGCAAGCTGGCCTCCTTCCAGAAGTGCCTCAGCAGAGCAAGGCTACGTGACTGACACTCACTAACTCCCCTTGTCATTCGTGACCAGCATCCCAGAAGGCTGCAGCTTCCTCCATGCCTTTATTGGTGTCAAACATCACAGCCTCTCCCCTGGGTTTTATTAAGGAAGCTGATGCCAAATCACCCAGCTTCCTCCTACTC
This sequence comes from Eurystomus gularis, assembly GCA_013400335.1. Taxonomy (NCBI): domain Eukaryota; kingdom Metazoa; phylum Chordata; class Aves; order Coraciiformes; family Coraciidae; genus Eurystomus; species Eurystomus gularis. Next base: position 139,273 of record VZZY01004072.1, read on the forward strand.
GATAAAAAATGTTTATAACCCAGTAAATTCTAACATATCAGCCGCTTGTTATGGAGGGAAAAGGTCACCAAGAGAGACAGAAAAAAAAAAAAAAAGGGTGCCCTTCCATTGGAAATTCTGGCTGGGTATATACGAAGGAGTCAGCGCCAGGAAAATATCTTTTGATATGATAAAGTTTCATAATAGAAAATGTTGCTGCAATACAGGCCTCGTTTCTTCAGATAAATATTTAATATAGATCACTAAAGATTAATCGAGTACAGAAAAGAGTCTCTCCTATGGTTGGTGTAAAGAAAACATCTTCTCGTTAATTTATTATGGAGCCTGAAATGAGAAAAATCCTATAGAGAGAAATGCAGGGTACGGTTTCCATAGAGAAGCAGCGCACCGCACCAGAATTTATTTAGTGTGTGGGCAGAGGCCTTCCCAGAACCAGCTGCAGCGTGGCATTCGCGTGATAAAAACTCCCAGTGTAGGAAGAAGTCTCACAGACTCATCAGGTTTTTGCTGATCTGACTCCTGCAGATCCCAGGGTTTCCAGAAATGATGAAGCTGTAGGACCGATGGGCTCTTGAGAACATGCTCCACCCTGGATGAAAACTGTACGATGGCATGTGTAACATCCCAAGCTGCTCCTCCAAGAAAGGGCTTTCAGTCCTTTTGGAGTAAGGTGATGCCTCGAGCTCGCTGCAAGGAGAGGCGCCTCTAGTCTGATACTGAAGGCTGCTTGCTTTAGCCAGAAGTCCTCATAAGCATCTCCCTGGCAGCTTCTCCAAGGCATTGTGGCCATTTCACACTTTGCTTCTGACTCTGTTGGGCAGCAAAGAATCCAGGGTGCTGGTGCGAGATTTCCATCTCCTACAATGCTGGGATGTGTTTAGTCAGTTCCATTGCGATGGGTAAATGACAAGACCCTTTTGCTTTCTACAATATAGTCCACAGAAACCATCTTCCCAACCATTCTGCAGCATTAAATAGGACAGTTAACAGAGAATAAATCATAAATAGCAGCAGAGACAGTATGAGGGAGAAAATGAGAGTCATAGGCAAGGGAGGAGAGAAAAAATATAAAATTTCAGCTGAGACTGAAACAGAACAAACTCGATGAGACTGAGAGATACATGAAGGTTGTTCCAGATGGCCAGCCCCACTGACGTGAAGCCTCTTGCACCAGCATCTTGCAATCAACTTGTGAACAAGGCAGGACCACTTGTTCTTAGTTGAGCAGGGGAAGTGGGCAGGAGAATCTGGCAGATTTGTCTGTGCTCAGGGATGGTGGAAAATCAAGGAGCTCCTGCCTGAAATGCATGTTTTAGAGACCAGAAACAACTCTGAAAAGTGGGAGGCTGTAACATCTTTCCATGCTAGTCCACGTGTTTACCTCTCCCCAGGACAGAGGCCAAGGGAAGGAAGGTTGAGTGCCACCAGCCAGATCCTAGTCCTACTGCTCTGTGCATTGCTGGGAGGCATCCAGGAAATGTAGCTAGGAGGAAGACAGAAAAAGCATGGTTAGGAAAGCATGGTTGCCTTTATTTTTGTGGCATATGCAACTCAGCGTGTCTCTTCTCCTGCCATGCCTAGCTGATCTCACAGGACACCTGGTTTTTGGCTCGCATGGAAGACGGTGGAGGCTTTAGCATCTGGTATCACAACCCAAAGAATATGGGACTGAAAGGACCCTCCAGGGTCACAGCTTTGCATATCCCGCTCTGCCAGGCACAAGCTTTTGCTGAAGAATTACAGTCCTAAACCTCAGGGCAGTACAGGTGATTTCTTTGCAGACCGCATCTCCCAGACCTGGGCTGCTCCCAGAACCTAAGTGACAACTGAAAACCTAAATAATCATTCTCTCTAGTTCTACCACAGGCTGTTGGACTTGATACAGGTACAACTGGATGGCAGGTTCTAGCCTGGGGCTAGCTAGGGGAAAGACGTAACAGATTTTTAATAGCAGCAGGGATTGCTGCAGTTATCTAATATAAAACTAAAGTGTGCTTAGAACATTTATTTGTGGCATGTGGAACGGAGCTGGTCAGGAGAGTTGCAATAGCTAAACTACCCCCAGGATAACCCGTGGCTGATCAAGAGGATCTGAATTTCCCCTCTGCAAACCCTGTGACTGCACTGCAGCTTCGCCCCAGTCACCTTGGCCATCAGCCCCTCCGACTCTGTCGAGTCATGCTTTGTACTCCCACCCCAGCGAGCCACAGATATAATCTATGGAACACAAACACGATTTTATAATAAGTTTTCTATGCAGCCAGGATAAAATGCCAAACAGAATCAGAAAACAATCAGTCAGTGAAACTCGGCGCTGCTGATGAGTGCGCTGCTTGTGATGGTTCAGCGCCCAGGAAGATTGAGGCTTTAAATACAGCCACAACCTGTCCTTCCCAACTTGGGGATGAGTGGGGCAAGGAGAGGCGGGCAGGAGGCGGGAATACACAGCACGGCTCCTCTTGGGAACAGGTTAAAGCAGAACAAGAGCAAAGCTGCAGAAAAACACTTCAGGATGGAGTTGCTGCTTCTTATGTCCTGAGATCAGCAAATACCCCAGCAGCTGGGCTTTGCAAGGAGCAGGGACAAACAGGTCTGCTGCAGAGACAGCATCTGAGGGAGATAAACGTGCACTTATTGTGGAAGCCTCTGGGTGATGCTCTTGCACAGGGCCGCGTAATGGATTCCTCCCACTGTAGGCAGCTGGAGAAATCCTCTGTCGTCCCCCCCAACATCAGACTTGCAACTGCCCCAGCCCTGGAAGAGTTGAAGTTTGCTTCAGGTTCTACATCCTGCCACAAGAATATGGTCTGTAGGACCCCAAACCTGTGCTGCTCAGCACAATGCAACAGCTAGGGGAGGGAAAAGAAAAAAAAAAAAAGATAGGAGAAGAGGGGAAGCATCAGCAAAGAGCCAGAGAAAGGAAAACTGAGTGCCTGGCATGGTGGAGCGTGCTGAAGAGCATCCTGCTGGCAGGTTACCCTCGTTCAGGAGTGGGTAGGCTGTATGCCAGGGGATAACTACCCAGCCCATGGCAAGGAGGCAGGGTTTTGCCTGCCCCCCTTCTTCCTGACACTTGCTCAGGCACTGGGAGTTGTGAGGTTTCTAGCAGGAAGCATTGGGATCAGCTCTCCACCAGACTGCACAGATTTTTTATTAATATTTTTTTTTTCTCCAGTGTTTGTAAGAGTTGGGGGATTCAAACTAGCTTTTTTCCTGTCTTCTTTAAGTACCTCAGGCTTGAGTCATATAATTGTGTAACTCACAACTTCCATTTAAAAAATGAGAATAGGCTGTCTTTTAGGATTGCACAGAAAAGATGAGTCTTTAAATCTCAAAACCCAGAAGGCAAATAGAAAGCATTGCAGATATTGTTGTTTTGTTCAGTAGATAAATATATACATATGCATGTACTTCAGAATTCTGAGGCCCAGTTCCTTATTCCTGAGCAGAGGCTCAGATGTGCAGTAGTGCATAATCCCCCATGCAACCATATGTATGGCTTAGCTGGCACAGGCACTGGTGCTTTTACTTTTCCCAGTCCTCACCCCCTGAAGTAACCATGAGGGAAGGTCTTCTCCTTAGCTGTTCTGCAGCATCTGATCCCCCCAGACTGAGTTTCCAGTATCCTGCCTCAGAGCGATCCTGACTTTTACAACACAAACAAAAATGCCTCCCATGAAATAAAGCAGCACAGGCAAGAGGGGAAGAACCAGCCCCATAGAAGCTCCCACCCAGACTCTGCACGTTATTCCTGACCCATGATAAAAGCACAAAGCAAATGCCTGCCAAGCCAAAATGAAAATCTGAGACGTTAAGAACCCTTACTAAAGAATAACCCCCTTTACCCTCTTTCACTCCTCACTAAACTCACACAAAAACAAACTTCTCCCTCAAAAAAAAAAGAAGCCCAAACATCACTCCCAAAAAAATAAAAGGAAAAAAAAAGAAAAATCCAAACATCACCCTCCCCAAAATAATAATAAAAAAACCCCAACCAAAACCCAACCCTCCCCACACAGCTGACCTCTCTTTTGCCCTAAATAGACCTTGAATGGTGAAGCTATAAATCTTTGCAGCTGGCCTTATCCTGCCCTAGAGGAAAGAGCCATGTTTTGTGGAAGGGGATGGTGCTGTTTGCTTAGCAGCAGGGCTCAGCTCCAGCACTCTTTCCCAAACCCAAAATTTTGATGCAGGAGAGTAGCTCTGCTTACAGCCTGGAGACCTGCTGGGCTTTGAGGCTGCCCTTGCATGTAGGGCTGGACGCTGCCTGCACTGAAGTAAAGGAGGTTTTACTCCTAACTTTTCCAGGACCTGAATTTCCCATCTGGACCTTAGTACGTGAGTGGATTTTGCTTTGTAGTTGAATTAAGTGATTTGTGCTGGCAGGTGCTTAGGTGGCTCTGCGTGCATTGTGGGGCAGTTTGCACGTACTGCCCTTTCCCTTGAACTCCCTCCACCATGCTGCAGATTTTATGCCCCCAACGTGGGTATAACAACCCCTTGCAGCTCTTCTGGGTGTGTTTGGGGCTCAGCCAGCTCAGGAAGGTTCTGGTAGTCCTTTTTACACCAGAACCATCTCCTGGCTACTGCATATTCATAAAAATGCAGGAATTCAGACAGGCACGAACTGAAGTGGTACAGACTAGCATTGCTGGAGGCCTTAGAGGTCTTCAACCTTCCCTGCAACACCATCCAGCAAGTTCTTTGCTGATTTGAACACAACAGAGTTGGCAGTCGATGTAACATCCCCAAAGGAAGTGGTTTGCATTTCATCAGATTGATTTCACAGCCTTTGGGTCTTATTACCTTGTAGAAAATAAATGCCAGGGGTGCGCATTCGATTCCTTCTCAATTTTGCTATGGATCAGGTGCAACGCCCTCCCTGTGGCATGACTCCAGCTCGCTCCACTTCATGATCTTCCACTGCTCTCAAGTGGCTCTTGTGCCCTCCCCAAAGGGCTGGGATTTGGTGATTTATCTATTTATTTTTTCATAGGCATGTGCGTCTGCCCCTGCTTCTGTGTTCTGTGGCTGCTGTGGAGTTGTGTTCGCACATTGCCACCACCACCCTGAGCTTTATTGAGTATGATGTGGGAAGCTGTGCACCCTGCCAAGCTGAGCAGGCAGCAGAGACCCTGGGCAGGAGAGTTTCTTGGCACAGGCAAAATGGGCAGCTCCCTGGGGCAGCAAGTTTGGCCGTGACCCCACCACCTACTTCAGCCCTTGCTGGTGAAACAATCTGGCCTGCCTCTAGATCTGGGTTAATTTTGTTCGTGGCTGTGCTGTATGCTGGATCTCTTCCTTGGCAAAGTTGTTCATCTCCTGCTGCCTTAGCTTCTCTGTCCACAGTGACACGTTTGTTTAAAAGTGCTTTGAGATCCATGTATCAAAGTCACAAATAACAGCTAAAGGAAACATGACTCATGATTGGGAAATTGCTAAGCATGTGCCTGAATAACCAAGTCCTTCAAAGCTTCACGAACTGATCCCAGGAAACAAAAGCATTTGCATTCATTATTCCCTGTTCCCTGGATAGGCCAGGACAAAAATAAAGCTCTTTCTTTATGAAATGTTGCACAAAAAGCATGGATGTCTTTTTATTGGAGGCCACTTTGCAGCATGCAAAAAGGATTGCCGTTCTCCGAGAGTTTGTGAATTTTTATTTTATTGTAGCCTTTTTATTTCCTCCATCAAAACATGTCTGAGTTTGAAATGGCATGACTAGGAATGAAAATTAAATACATCAAAACTGATTTTTGTTGAAATGAGATTTTGGAGCAACCAGGGAATGTTCAAGGCTTTCTCACAGCTTGTGCTCAGTATTTCTGCTAAAGAGGGATGTAGTCTGAGGAAATGGGTCACCTTTTTCCTAGAGAAAATTTCTTCAATTTTACTGTAATTCTGAAATGTCATAGGCTTTTTGGGATAGATTTTTATTTTTTAATCTTGAATAAAGCAGAGATGTCTCCAATTATGGATGGCTTGAATTTTGCTGCAGCTATAATCTGCAGCCCGATTTTATTTTATTTTTTTTTTCCAGCCCTTCACCTGTTACCTTATGCCCATTGCTAGTGATTTCAGACCCAGTTACCATCTGAATCCTATACTGAGAGAGGACAGTCTCTGCATATTGTCACTGTGTATATCCTGCTTGGTGGATGCCATTGTTAAAATAGCAACCCTTGGCAAGTGGCTTGAACATAACAGCAAAGCTTGGAAACCGAAGGGATGTTGAGCCACAGCTCTTAGGATGAAGGCACAGAAATGGGTGTCCTGAGGAACCAGGAGGAGGAACCACTGTTTTCTCCTAAACCAACTTGGAGGAAATAATGTCACAACACAATCACAAGAAAGTAGCAAGGATCAGTGTGGGAAGGGAGCGTGATTCTATTTCATGATGTCAAAATAGTTTTTGTTCACTTGCACTCTGGTACCTCTGCTATGTACTCATGAACACTTTCTGCAAGATTCCTTGCAACAGCATGGGTGATGAAGAATGATAGTCATCAGATCTAGGTTATTCTGAGGCTGGTAATCATGTGTTGGGTCTAGGTATGCCTTTAGGAGCAGGCAGTTTTTGGTCTATCTGCCCTATTTCACCTTTGAAAGTCATGATTTACCTACATATTCTCTACATGCAGCCTGGACCATGCCCTTCCATCTGAAGGATACCCCACCTGGAGTACTGTGTCCAGCTCTGCAGCCCTCAGCACAGGAGAGACATGGACCTGTTGGAGTGGGGCCAGAGGAAGACACAAAGATAATCAGGGAGCCGGAACCCTGCTGCTATGAGGCCAGGCTGAGAGTTGGGCTTGTTCAGCCTGGAGAAGAGAAGGCTCTGGGGAGACCTTCTTGTAGACTTTCAGGACTTAAAGGAGCCTGTCAGAAAGATAGGGACAGACTTTTTAGCAGGGACCATTAAGACAGGACAAGGGGTGATGGTTTTAAACTAAAAGGAGATTTAGACTAGAGAGAAGGAAGAAATTTTTTTTTACACTGAGGGTGGTGAGCCCCTGGCCCAGGTTGCCCAGAGAGGTGGTTGATGCCCCATCCCTGGAACCATTGCAGGTGAGGTTGGCCGGGGCTCTGAGCAACCTGCTCTAGTTGCAGATGTCCCTGCTCACTGCAGGGGGGTTGGACTAGGCGATCTTTAAAGGTCCCTTTCAACCCAAACTATTCTATGACTCTAAGGATATTCCCTGGCAGGGAAGGGTATGGACCCCTTTCGCCCCACTTAACATGGACAAAAGCCCCTCAACTAGCATGCAGCAGAAGATCCCTGATGTAAACAGGTTGCTTGGCCAACTGGCTTGTCTTTAGGCATCCAAGCCGCCCACAAGCATGAGCCTTAAGCGACTGCTGGTGTCTCCATCAGCTGAGAATGACTCAGGGGCGAGGGCGTGGGCAAGAGGGGACAGCTTTCCCATCGCTGCCGGCTCTTGCAGAGCCAGCAAGTGTGGTAGCTGTGGCCAGGTGGCTTTGCCAGGACTGCCTTGAGGGCACAGCTGAGAGTAGGAGGGACATTGTATTTAAACATCACTTTTCTTTTTTTCCTCCAGACAGGGAGAATTTGAGCCTTTGCCAAATGAATGGCACAACTGACCTGAGGGGGGTGATGGCTCCATTTTCGAACAACAGTTTAAGTTTTGAAATATGGTTGCATGCTGTGTTGGAGAAAACTTTGTGCTTTTTGAGAAAAAGGGCAATCGAGGCTAAATTTCCGATACTTACTTACCCAGTATTGACAAAGGCTGTGCTTAAGTTGCCAGTAGTGCAGTAGCCAGGTAGCCCAGCCTGTAACATGAAAAATTAAAGTTCAAGTCCCCATTTCTCACAGTTTTTTTTTCATCTGAGTTAACTGTGAATTGTGATAAGTAAAGAGCAAAGCGTGGGGCTGTGGTGTCACAGGCTGAGGTTATCAGCTTGCTACAGCTGAAGTAAGGAAAAAAAGCCTGTAGTCCACACACCTATATCTTCAGGAAATGAAGCAAGTGCAATTTAACGAAATGACTTGTTCCCAACTATGTTCTTGTTACAGCCTTTGAGTCATGCTGTTGTGCTCATATGAACATTGGTAGGCAGTGAGTCTAGGAGGTGAATTTTGGGGCAGGGCAGGCCTAGCTTGCTGAGGGGCTCCATGGGGTAGAGTTCTCCCCTGGGTGATTTGTTAACTTAATCTGTCTGCCTGTCTTCCTTGCACACTTGCTTTCAAAAGTAAAAGATTGAAATATTTCTCATGAACTACTTAGCTGTGGGAGGAGGGACTTCATCAAGAGTTTAATCCTCTAACCTACTAGAGTCCAAACAAACACTTCAAGGTGAAGAGGTCTTTTGTTGTTGGTTGGTTGTTTTTGTTGGTTTTTTTTTTGTTTGTTTGGTTTGGTTTGGGTTTTTTTATTGCTACAGCACAAGACTGAACAATGTGGGGCCTTTTCCTGTCTATGCCACATGCTCCTATGCAGCCTCTGTGAACTGTCTCACCATCCTGTGTCTTAGCTTCCCTTCCAACCTGTTGTTGGCTAAGTCTAATTGGCTGATGGATGCCATCAGCTCTCTGGACAAGGATTGTGCAAAGGAGGGTACAACTAAAATGGTACCAATTATCCCAGGTTTCCTCAAGGCTACCTAAAATTCCTTCAGTGTCTCAGATGTTTCCTTCTTTTGCTTTAAAACTGCTGTTCTTTGAAAGCATCTTCTTGAGAGCTTCCTGACTTCCCAGGCTCTGCTTGATCCTGAATTTTGGGTCAAACTCCTAGAAACATAAATCCAGGAGACCATGACATGAAAAAGAATATCAGTGTTGTTGCAGCAGTAACTGTAGAACTCAAAATGCCTGATTCATAGGTGAGTTTCTCTAGGCTACCTCAGGTATTTTAGTGGAGAATTGTTCTGGCTGCATCTCTTGTAATTTTTATCATAATTCACAGTGAAGGAATAGGTGGCTCTATATGGTCCACTGCAGTGCTTGGAGCACAGGACCCTGCAGCTTATTAAAATAGCATCTTCAGTAGCTTAATAAACCATGTCTGGTTTGGGTAAGCTTTTAGGAAGAAAACAGCAACACAACAGAACATTTCCTATTGTTGATAATGTTTGTTAAGCTGCAGTGGCTCCAGCTAACAATGCTGGGAGCTCTTGTAGAGATGTCACTCTGGCTTCTAGCAGCTACTATCAACCACTATGTAAATTGTGGTGGCTTGGAAGAAGTGCCATCAGCCCAATGCTGAAAACAGCTGAAATGGTGTTAACAGTAATGGGAACTCCTTACAAGCAAGTCTCCAGGGTGGACAAGGCTTAAGTGGGCTGGTGTTGGAAAGGGTATCTCTGGTGCCTGAGATGTATGGTTTGTTTTTTTTATTTTTTGCAATGAGATATTCATGAAGAATGTTATGGGGGTAGTTGTGTGGAATAAATGTCCCACAAGCAGTTTGCACTGTAACCTGATGGGTGTGATGGAAGTCGTGGTGTTGGGTCGTAGGCTGGACTTGATGATCTTGGAGGTCTATTCCAGCCTCAATAATTCTGTGATTCTGTGAAAGGGAATTGCAGCAGCTGACTCAGATGAAATATGAGAGCAGATCAATAGATGACAGATGAAGTCATAGTTGGTGAGTTTACTCTGTGTTGAAGAAGTTTAGGAGTTACTATGTGTTATCTGAGGATGCATAAATGGGTAGTAACCCACCCTCCAATATTTGCTTGTGATTCTGATCGCAAAGGTAGCTATCTTTAGCTTTAAAGTCAGAGCTAGGAGCCATAGCTATGTCCAGGCCCTGATCAAATTTAATAATAAGCAAACTTAGTAATGATCAGGTTTAATGATCTATCTTTTAACTTGTACTTACCTATGCTGAATCACTCTGCTTTGACTCTCTAGTAATAAATTTATTCCAGCTTCATCTTTTTATAAACAAATCAATCTTTTCAGCACCCAACAATTATGCGTTGCCTCTTAAGAGACCCAAGTGTATTCCCATCCTAAAAGAGAACACAAGACTCAGAGTCATGTCTGTCTGATTGGTTTTTAATTCAGTGCTGGAACAATCTGTTTACCAAGGCGCTCTCAAGGTCACATGAAATTCACCTAACTTTGAAGTAATTTTCTTTCCTCTTGCTTCTTGCAAAGGCAAATTTCATGTAATTCTGGACATGTTATTTACCCCCTCTCCTTCTTTAAAAAAAAAAAAGCACAAAAAACCCCCCAAACCCTCCAAGTTTTCAGCCCTGGAAGAATTTAAAATTTTTACGAAAAATATCAGAGATGAAAACTCTGTTTATAACAGAAAAACCCAATAGGCTGAAAAGATTGCCCAGAAAAGGGGAAGTGGTTGAGGTTTTTGGACACCTCAGCCAATGCCAGGCACATGGTCAAAGTATAGACCAAGGGGAAAAAACCACAGGAGATTCTTCCATTGTCCTATGGAGACAGATGAAGGAGTAAGTAGTCCAACAGTGTTTTATTTCTGCTATATGCCTCTGTTGAATGATCCAAACACTGGTGGTCTTCTCCTTGCATTCAGTCCTATCTAGGTAAATGTCCCTATAGGAATAAAACCGCTGCAGACAGCACAGCATTTATCAATAGATCAATAGTCAATTTATTTGTCTTATTCACCTGCCAGCTGTCATATATGAGCCTGTCTGCTTGCCTGGTTGTTATGCAAAATGCTGTCAGATTTCAGCTTAAGTGATTTCATTTTCATACCTCTCTGGAATTAGATTTTGTATTTTTTTTCCTCTCTTTTATGGCAGAGCTTCATCCTCTGACTAATTTGGAACTAGTTTGAATCTATGGATGGAGTTTTCTTAAATAGATTAGGGGGGATGAGTGCCAAACCCTCACAGGAAACTAATTCTTGTAGGTCCTTTGAAAAGTTCACCTTTGAAGACTGACTTCTTCATGCTGGCCCAGATCGAGAAAAGGCCAAGCTGCAGAGGAAACTGCTGAAGAAATATTGTACTGCTCACCCTGGGGCTGTCTGGCATTTTGAGGGCAGAGACTAGAAATAAAACATCATGGACCCCACCATAGTCACAGATACCCTGTACAGGCTCATATTAAGCCAGATCTGGCAATAAAAGATAAGCTTTATAGTGCTGTTGTCATGCTCATATGCTGTCCCCATGGCATTGTTTGCACAGTCAAGGGCTCACAGTAACTTGGAAGAGCTCTCACCCTGGGGACTGCAGATAACTATTACTTTGTGCAGCCCATGGCTGGGACAGTTAGGCTGAGAAAAGGGAAGACAAGACAAAACAGCAACACCTAACGAACAGCTCTGTCGTAGGAGAATCTGAGAGGATTCTGGAGGACTTTGGGCTAACTTCATGATGCTAACACAAAACTTTTTTACTCAGGCGAGGCCTAAAATGTGCCTGTTTTTTTTACTGCTTATTCTAACAGCTAGTAACTGTTGTCTGCAACATACCTAAAGGTGTCCAAAAATGTCTATCTTAATGAGGTGCTTGGATACAAACATGGGTCTGATGTCTAGGCAGATGCCATTGTATATACACCAAAATCCGGGAGAACAGGAAGGCTCTAGGAGTTCTCTGACAGCATCAGAGAGTCAATGTGTACAATATGCCAAGCAGAGGACATTAAGCAGAGTTTGTAACTTGCTGAAGATACAGCCTTTGGAAAGGCTCTGCCTGCTCCTCGCATATGGGAGCAGCTGATGGCTTTTGAGCTACGATCTACAAAAAAGAGATAAAGAACCACTGAAAAGAAAGGAGCTGGTGCCTTCTCCTTGCCCAGCTCCCAGGGAGTGGAGAGGCTGGTCCTTTTTGCTGAGTGTGCACTGAGAGGGATGCTAAGTGCCCTGCAGGCGGTACACACAGCAGCAGGAGGTGTTGGGGTGTTCTGATTAGCATGACAGCTATACGCTTTGTTCCACGTCTTCCTCCTCTCTTTTTTTCCCTTTTTCAAACAGATTCTGTCTCGATCATTGTTTAATGCATTTCATTTCTTTTTGGTTTCAAGTGCCAGCCCCTGAGGTCTGCTCTGAACTTGTTTCTTCACTTACGTCCTTTGGTTGTCTTAGCCGTTTGAAGATGGGGAATTTAATTTGCTCCGACGGCCTCTCTCTTTCAGAGTGCTTCCCATCTGTAGAGATGCTCATGCCCTTGGACTCTCCTAGAGGGTGCAGTGCAGGTCTGGGTGATGTACCCATTCCAGGCTTTTGACATTTCCTCCCTTTTCAGTAATTTCCCCCCTTTTTTTCTGTTTCCCTGGAGGGGTCATAGTGCTAATGAGCACTGAGACATCTCTAGTGTCTCCCTCTCTCTGACATGCATGGCCTTGATGGAGAGCTCATTAACGCAAACTCTGAATGGACAAATATTTTCTCAGATATAGCTGTATAGAAATAAAACCTATCCCCTTACTGTGACAGGGAGGAAGGGCTGAAATATGTGTATCTGCCTCCCTGAGGCAGTGTTTCATCCCTCTTTCCTCTCACCTCCCTTCCCTCTTTAGGCATTAACACTTCCTACCCCTTCCAGCCATTAGAGTAGGCTCTTCAGTGCTTTCACCAGGCATTAGAGAGCAGACTGCCCTCCGCTGACCTGGCAGGCATTTTCCTGGGTACGCTCCACATTAATATGGGCTGTCTACACTGGCGAGACACTGGAGCATAAACAAGTGCCTCTCCCCCAACTATTCAGACGTTAGGTCATAGTTTCTCCTTATCCCATCTCTCCATCAGGGATACAGACTCTTCCTCCTCTTTGCTAAGAGGTTTATCATCTTTCTGAAGCCCTTAAAAGCTTCCCCACTGGCAGAAGTTCAGGTCCTTGCTAGGGATTTCTCCTGAGGGTCAAAAGACTCTGTACTAATCCTAACCGTATCATGGGGTGCCATCATAATCCTGGTCAAGTCTTTGCAACTTCACCTGGAAAATGAGCAAGCAACAGTGCAATATTTTTCTTTTATAAAGTGCCTTGAGACCTGTAGCGGTCTCACCTGGGCTTTCCAGGCAGCGGCATTGAAACTGTAGTGTCACTGGTGGTTCCAGTGAAGTAGCATCTGAGAATGATTTCTGTGAGGAACAATTTCAGTGCCCTTTTGCACACATCGTCCATGAATCCGTCACCTTGGTAGATCCTCTATAGAGTTTCGCAGATTGAAGGATTCAGTGGTGACACATGGGAGCACTCTTACCTAGCCCAGTGCTATGGATTCCATTGTGGTCAAGAGCAGCTGCTTCTGCAGAAAATGCAATTAATTCTAGCACTGAAAGCTAGTAGAAACCTGTTCTTGGAGGTGTTTCTTCACAGTTTTCAGAAGTTACAGGCTGGATCTTTCTTTTTTTTTTTTTTTTTTTAAAATCACCTCAACAATTCTAAATTCTTTCACTAGCTATACGATAATGTTAAGTCTATTTTCCAAAATTGTACCATCATCTTGGCCATGAGTGCATCTTACAGCACAGATTTCTATATATTGCGCTGAAGATTGCTGGTATTTAGAGGGTTGCTTTCGAAGTAGAATATTGTGGGACTGGGAAAGCCAAGTTTAAAATCTATTTGTGGTCATTAATCGGGAAGTTTAACAATACCCTATTATTTCCTTGACCAATCCCAGCCAATCAACAGCACACATGGAAAAGACAGCCAAATACTATGCAGAAACTTTTTTAAAAAAAAAAGCTTGAAAAATGTCAGTAAGTAAATTCAAATAATGCATAAATTAGAGAGAATTGCAACTGGCTCATGGATATTCTATGAGCAGAAGATAAACATCTAAGTTAGTTGCATAAATTATTCATTATAACGTATTTGCTCAGCTTTTCTCATCAGCTATGAAAGCCACACATCCAAGCATTTGAGGGTGTAATAGAACTGGGCTTTCACCGCAAGATATGCTCTAGGAGTAGGAAGTCCTGGGGAGGATGGCATGTATAGGAACTGAGTGGAAAGTCTCCTTTGCTACAAAGTTTTAGATGTGGATTCTGCTAAGGGAATGGGGACTGTGCTTCTGCTGCATGAACAGGGACTGGAATTGTCCGTTGGCAGCAGGCAAGGTTGAAGATACAGCAACAATTTCTTTTAAACTCCTCCTTTCGCCTCCTGCCAGTGCTGTCATGAGATGATATTGGACCTGATGTAAAAAATGAACCCACCTTCCCTTTGAACACACAGTTTACCAAATTTTCATGCTCTGTTTCTACCTTCTCCCATCTTTATTGCCCACCACTTTCCAGTCCATGGTCCTAATTGTAACTGTGCCCTGTCCACCTTCACACACTGGAGACACACCTGGACATTGATATATCACTAGATCCTTACTTGACCAGTTGTGTGTTTCAACTCTGTGGTCTTTGCTTTGGAACAGGTAACTTGACAGTAACAAAAGCAAACTCCCTGAACTTTAAGGAACATGAAGCATTTGTCCAGCCCTTTCTGAAAACACGCTGGCTCTGGAGGGCTCCAGGCCCTCCTGACTTTACTGATAATGCTTGTGGGAAGCAGTAACCTGAGACTAAAAGTGTGCTTGAGTTTTACAGGAAGTAGTAATAGTCTCTTTGGAGAGGAAGCACAGATGGCACTTTTCCTATGCTTGCTAGTTGTGATCCTTATGATGGCAGTATGGGAATCTCTATTTATTATAAAATCTTGCCTGTCTTTTAGCATCCAGATCTGCGTCTTGCTGTGCAGTGCAGCTACTGAAGAGACCATTCCTTCTTCGTGCAAAGAGGTTTTCCTTGCACAGCAAGATCTGAGATGGTAAATCTAATCAGGAATGATTAGAGCAATTTCTCTGTAGTGTGAGAAACAAGCTATTTGTCTTTACTTTTAAGGTTTTATCTATCATTAAACCCTCTTGAGGGACCCTCAAAGATGTCCCTTCAACAGATACTAAGTACTGGACACTTGCACTATTCTGGGACAACAGAGAAAACCTCTACTCTGCTCCATACAGTGACTACCTGGACATTGGTAATGTACAAATTATTTGCAGAGGACTTTGGAGCCAATGGCCTATTTTTTCTCCACTCCTGGTATTAAGATCCTGGTTTATGGGGATTTTTGTGTTGGTTTGTGGGGGGCGTTTTGGCCTTTTGACACGTTTTTCTAGAAAAGACTGATGTTTCTATGGATTTTGAGGTTTGACACTAATGACTCTTAGGATGTGGTAAGAGGGTTGTTTTGTTTGGGCATTTTTTACTTTGCTTATGAAAGCCTAGGAGCTACAGAGGGGGCATTGGCTCAGGTTTGAGGAGATATTTTGAAGTAAAAAGCTAGCACTTTGCTGTTTTAATGCTTACAACTGCTGTTAGACAGCCTGGGGTGTTGTGATGGGATGCAATCTAAATAATGCATAATTGCATCAAGTAAAATAACCTCATGCACATGAAGTGGACTGGGTGTGGAATCAACCCAGGCAAAAAAAGATCAGGTTTGTGATCTTGGCTTTGCACCTGACTTCCAGTATCTCTTAAATCTACCCAGGTGTCAGGTTCTCTACCAGCAAAGTAGAATTGCTGGTGCTGGTTGACACACATTGATAGAAAGTACAGCGTCAGTGCCAGGTATTGTCATTCCTATTATTGAAATGAAATTTTTGTCTTAAACTTGCGTTACAGGAATAAATGAATGAAAAGTGACAGAGAAGCTTGTGACTTGATATCTGGAAGCTAACTTAAGATAGTGCAGGTGTGTTGTAGGAGAGTAGTTATAAATAATACCCTTTCCTTTCAAGAAGGCCTTGCTCAATATTTTGCGAAGGACATTAATAGGTTTCTCACCTTTTAGGTACTCAGCTGGTGATGTGCTTCAGAAGCCTGGTTTTTAGTTTGCAGGTGTGCAAGGTTTTCTCTAGGCATTTCCCTCTGTGTTGTTTCAAAACGTATACCTGCAATAAAAGCCGCTTTTGAAAACATTAACTTCATTTTTTTCCCAGTTGCTATCAGTTTAAAAGGAGGGATTTGAAAATCACTTTATAGGTGTAAAAAAAAAATAAAAAGAAAGAAAACCAAAACCTCAATTTTCATCCTGGCCTCTCCTTATATCTGAATCAATCCTTTTAGATGGTTTATCAAAACTATTGTTTTTCAAAATGATCTTTTGCTGTACTCCTGGTGCTGAAACATGAAGGTGTTTGGAGAGATCGTGTTTCCTTCAGCCTTGCTTTGCAGAAGCATGCCAGGAAGGCTTGTGGACACAGGCATATCGCAATGATCAAGCTGGGCTAGATCTATCTACAGTCTAACTAGCTTTTGCTGATGGAAACAAGAATTTGCTGCTTTACAGAGAGGTGTGGGGGTGAAAGGACCACCCTGCTTTTCTTTGTAGGGAAATGCAGCCCTCTGCAGACATCTTTGGAGACTCTGAGGCTACCTCCACATCAGCCCAGACCCTGATCATCAAAGTGTATTGTTATGTGCAGTAATGTCTTGCTTTTCTCTCCTCCCTGTTCCCCTGTGTGTAGCCTTGTGACCTTGTGTGTGTATCTGGGTGGGGGTGTCCTACAGGACTGTCCCCTTCTCCATCCTCCTGTCCTGCCCTCGGTGACTCTCCTTGCCCCTCCAGACTCAAAGCTTCACCCCTGTTGTGTTTCTGTGTTATCGTGTAGGGAATTTGCCCGTTGGAAGGTGAGGAACACAGCCATCGAGAGGAGGGACCTGCTCCATAATCCACTGCCCCTGATGCCTGAATTTCAGAGAAGCATCCGCCTCCTGGGCAGGAGACCCACCACACAGCAGTTCATTGATACCATCATCAAAAAGTACGGCACCCACATCCTCATCTCTGCCACCCTGGGAGGTAGGTGGCAACCTGGGCTCTTTTCTCACGTGGGTGGTGGTGGTGGGGCGGTGAAGGCACTGGGCAGCACCTGCAAACCTTGGCCATGCAGCCTGAAGGCTGGCTGGTAGCAGAGAGCCAGGCTGCAACTCCCCCAGCCACAGCCTGTCTCATCATCAGACAGTGTGAAAATCCTCAGAGTATGAACAGCCTTTGCAAATGAATTCCCAGCGCAATGCGTGTGAGTTCGGCATCTGTGCTACGTGTGCACCTGAGCTCCTCTGACAACGGCGTGTGTGTACGGGTGTGCGTCAAGATAGACATGCTTCATTTAGCCTGGGAGCTTGTCTGTCATTCCTGCGCCTCTGTCCTCAATTTGACAAGAGAATGTGTCGATCCCTCTTGGTTTTTTTTTCTCAGAATGAAACCAAATGCAGGGGGGAAAGCATCCTTTTGTGCGGGAATGGGAGGGATTTTGAAGAGCTCCAGGAAAAGCGAGTTCAAGGAGTTGGGCAGGGAGCACATGTGGCAGGGGAAGAGATGACCAGAAAGGGCTGTGCTGAATGCCCAAGTGAAAGCAGAAATGTGGAGTAGGCTTCTGAAAAAACAATGATTAAGTCCAAAATGTATATGCAAGGACTGCAGAGAGGTTTCCATGCGCAAGCAGAACGTGTCGGTGATGACATACGACAGAGTACTGTGGGATGTTGTCCCATGAGCATGTACTGCTCTTGCTGCATAAACACTTGAAGTACTGAGAAGTGAAAATGGGAGGGGTGAAAATCAGCAGCTCCTCTTGATATTTGCTGCTGGTTATTGTTAGTTCTTTTTTCTGTCTTGTATTATTTTTACCATTCTTTACCCCTTTGGGGTGTGCATTTAAATGCCTTTCCTTCGAGAACTACTATCTGTAAAAAGGATTCTGCAGCAGTAAATGGTCTTCATTTTAATACAGTTTGTTGCTGTTGCTTCTTCTAATATACCTGACCTTCAGCCTTGCCACATTGTGAAGTCTGTAGTGAACTTTGAGGAATTTCTGGCCATCTGTCTGTTCCCAAAGCTTTCGGCAGACCCTGGGATAAGACGTAGATGAGATTAGATGTGTGCATATGATTCATGCACAAATTAGGTGGTAGGTAAGTTGGCACACTTCCATTGAAGTCAAATGGCCTCTTGTGTGGCAAATGTCCTTCATAGATCCTTGGGCTGCTCTTCCAGTCCAGGCGCTCAAATCAAATGCTCCATCAGCAAGAAATGTGAGAAAAAGCAGGTTTCCATGCATTGAAGAGTACAAGTGACTGTCTGCATCAGGCCTTAATGAAGTCTGTATAAGATAAACTCCTTTTTATAAGGAAATCACTTTTCAGGACCATATTTTACAGAACCTGAGCCAGCCAAGTAAGAATCTGGTAAAGTGTTGAGAGGGGTTTTTTTAATGGGTTTACTTTTTCTTTCCATTGACGTGCCTTTTTCTTCTTGCCACTCACATCCATGGAAATTCAAAATAAGAAAGACCTTTGATGGTAAAATATATTTTTAATTTTGCCTGGGTAAAGTTGTGAATTATTCACAGGGGCTTGTATCTTCTCCTGATTTTACAACACAACAATTTTAAATATGCAGAGGCTTGTAACGAGAACTGGTGTTGGAGAGGAGTGCTAAATGCTCCATCAGCCCAGAGCATGGTGAGCAATGGTAGGGGAGGAAAGAAGGATTTATCTCGGCAATGGCAGTCCCAGAGAAAACATAGATGAAGCTGGGCATGCATTATGCAAGGAGAACACATTCTAATCACACTCTGTGGGCTAAACAAGGCCACTGGGATATAAAACCAGACATGTCCTGGCACTCTTGCTCTCCAAAGACCTCGTGTCTCCTAAGAAAAGTTACACGAATTCTGCTTTGGATTACAGTTGTTTGTAACTTAGCCTGGTGTCTTATTAGGTTGCAAACAAGTGACAAACACACAGGAAATTGTTTTGCTTTTAAATGCCAGCTGTTGTGTGGACCCCAGGAGGCTGGGTGATGGATCAGACCAGCCCACCTGAATACAGCCGCTATTTTCACACCTGGCCACATGAGGAACAGCTCTGATGCCTTTCAACCTACAGAGCAACTGGGTCTTCCCAGAGCCTTAATAAACCAGCTCTGCTCCAGTTTAGTTCTGACAAAGGGATTGGTGAAGGGTCATTTTGAGGGCATCCATGCTCTGGGATGGAGCACTCAGAGCTGAGAGCCAATTTGCAGGGAAAGCCCTGAAGGAAAGACAACTTTGAACATAGCATCCGCTTAATAAACGAGAAATTAAGACTTAATAATGCAGCAAAAGTCTATTAACCTCTCTTGATCTAGGGGTTGCTTTCTTATGTGTGCTCTCCATGGGGATGCTGTGCTTTTCCAGCTCTGCACACAGGTACACAGGATAGGCTTCCAGCAGCATTATTTCTGCTCAGAACCCTTCACTCCTAGGGACAGTGTTTGTCCCTCAGGAGAGGCATCAAGTATCTCGGGCTTTACTTTCCTTTTTTTTTTTTTCCCTCTTCCTCTCAGTGGAGGAGTTGAAACATCTCAGGGAGGAAAAATGACAGGTTTTGTGGGGAAATCGTGAATCTCCACTGCCCTAGAGCACAGGTTTCTCCTATCTGATGACTAGGAGCTGTCTCAGCTGCTCATTTCGTGTTGCCTGGGGACTGAATGCTAATGGTGGATATCCTGGTGATCTGAAACCAGTGCTGTTGCCTGGTGTGATTCAATCCATGCTTTCTGGTTGCTCTCTGTACAAGGAATCTCCAATGTCAGCATTCCTCTATTAAAATGAACTGGTCTCGACTGGAGAGGTTCTCATTTTTGTGCCTTGGCTATTAAAAGAAGGCATGATATTTTTACCAAAAAAAAAAAAAAGTTTTTTTTTTTCCAGTTACTGGTAGAATTGAAGAAGAGTTGATACCTGGATATCATGGGTTCAGAGAACTGCAGCTAAAGGTCTTTCTCCTTTCACAGCCTCGTGAAACGGAGGCAAAGCATAATTTGTCTGCTGCACCTCCATGCAGATAAATACTTCCATTACATGAGAGCTACAAAACTTTTGGCTCAAAGTACACTGCTTTCAGACCGATCCAGCCGATCTCCCCCCAGGCCTCTTGGCTAACTCCCACGCAGATGTCCTTTCGGTGACAAATGAGTTGCCTCGTGAAAATTCACAAAGTCTGACCTTCCTTCAAAATCCCTCTGTAAAACTCACCTCGAAGATGAAACCTGAAAATGCATTGACAGCGGCCAGGCATCTGGTGTGCGGCGACCGCTGTTTCTCACACTAATCACAGTCATCTCATTACCTTGTGCTTTGCTGGCTGTTTGTTGTGTACACCTGTTGTCTCATCAGGTACGTGGGGTTTAAATCCTTTGGGACAGGAACCATCTTTCTGCTGCTTGTGTGGCTAGAGCCTGATGTGACCGAGCCTTGATGCCTGCCAAGGTCTCCTCACATCGCTCGATGCATGATAATGTTAACGGTGATAAAGGAAATCAAAGCTGGTTATTTTCCAGGGAAAGTGTTTTTGTGAGAAGTAACAATGATGACACTGTTACTACTATAACTTTGATTGTGGTCAAAGAATAGTATGTTATTTTTAACAAAACATTAGAGAGAGAAAGTTATACACGCCAAACTTCTCCACTTAGCTCCTGTGAAGCCAGTGAAAAGATTTCAACTGATCAATTCTTTTGATGAAAAGTATCTTCCTTCCACCAAAAACTTCCATTTTTCATCTCAAAGCCAAAGGCTCAATCCTCAACATATCACTTGCTTGAAAAACTGAAATCCAATAAAAAGATTTTGATTTTCAGCCAGAATATTTTTGGTTTGTTTTCAGGCTTTTGGCTTTCAAACAAAAGCTGGATAATTTCCAGGGAATGCAAGGGGGAGGCTTACTGGGGTTTTTTGCATGTATGCAATAAAAGAAATTATTTGGACAAATCAAGCAATTTCAGCTAATATGAATTTTTAAGGAAAGTGCTTGTTCTCTAAAGAAAATAACATGCAAAAATGCTGAAAAGCAAAATGCTTCTTGGCCAAAAAATGGTGGTGCATTTTTTTGACCGTGCTATCACTGCCACGGGCAATATATTAATCAGTGGTTCATCTATCAAATCAGAGCAAGTACCATTCTCATTAAGGGAGCTATGTAGAAAAGGCACATTCCTGCCCTAGGTATCCGTTCTTTTCATTTATTAAAATCAGAACTTCAGATGTTAGGAATGCAGGATGGTATTCTACCCTTTTTTACTCCTTCTATGATGCCAGCCTTATGTTAGGAATGAACTGGATTTTAATCTGGCTCATACAGCTCAAATTGAACTTTTAGGTAAATATTACTTCTGAGCCTCCTGTCCTTTTCATACGTCTTTTGTTAGATTCAGGTTTCTGCTAATGTTTAGGATGTTTGGTGCTATCAGGTCTTAACTGCTTCACTCCCAGATTCTCTGTGATCACTGGCTCAGAATCACCTGTTGCACAGTATTTTTTGCTCTCTACTTAAAGTCACTGAATGAGACTCTAGGAGAGGAGAAAAAACAGCAGAAGGTGTGGTTGGTTTAATTTACCTTTCTCATTTACTCCTTCCTCTGATTGCTCTCCTTCACTCAGCCCCCTGGCCTTACCCTTTTGCATGGTCACTGGAAGCTAATGAGGTACAACTAACATTTGTTTGTCCTTTGTACTCACCTATGTCTTGTTTGCAACTGAAGTAATCGTTTGTTCCCTCTAGAAATCAGGTCAGAGAGAAATGTATAAAACTGGCATCTTCTCTGGTCGGGGGTGCACTGTTCCAGAGGCAGTGGATGAAGAGAAAAGTGTTCCTCAAGTGAGATAAATGGTCTGAATCCTTTTCAACAGTTGTGGTGAAGCTATGCTGACTAATAAATGTCCAAAATATCTACTCAATTCGGTGGAGCTGGCCTTTCTGGCTGAAGAGAGAAGTTCATACATGAACACTGAGATTCTGGTACTGGTGCAGTGGGCTCATTTAAGAGCACTTTGGGTGTCAGACTTTCTTTAGGTGCAATGTGTGACATCATGTGTTCCTGTTAAGATGACCCTACATGGCAGCCTCCTGGGCCTTACTGAAACCTCCTTTCCTTTCTGCTGCAGGAGAGGAGGCCCTGACCATGTACATGGACAAAAGCCGCCTTGACAGAAAGTCAGGAAATGCTACCCAGAGCGTTGAAGCATTGCACCAGCTTGCTTCCTCCTACTTTGTAGACCGTGATGGCACCATGAGGAGACTCCATGAGATCCAGATCTCGACCGGAGCAATTAAGGTACTGTATCTTGCCTTGGGAAGAAAAATAAGATTGTATGTCCGTACTAGGAATTTGGCGCAGGACTTTGGCAGTCCATTGTGAGGGTTTTTTCAATCATAAGTTGTCTTGTTCCTGTGCAGGTTTCCCAGGGTAAATTGTTCTTTTATAGACCTTACTAAAGAATTTATTTCTTCAGGGCCACTAATACCTGGAAAGAGGTGGGCATTCAGTATGGTGGTTATATAGGATAAGAGCCTGTGTGCGGCAGTGACCTCCAGAAGGGAGAGAGGGAACAGATGATCCAGATCAGCAATGGAAGTTGGAAAGAAAAGGCAGGGCTGTGAAATGGGCAACCCAGAAGTATTTTCCTTCTGTGGGTGTAAGACTGCTAAACATCTCTCAGATGATTTTACTACAAAAAAAAGGTGAAAGACTCAGTGTGGCATCTGGAATGAAATGGACCGAGAGACAGCTTGGGGGTTGCAGCAGGAAGGAAGGGGAGCTGCTTGGAGCATACAAAATAGGGAAAATGGCTCTGCAGACAAAGGCTGCCTTCTCTGAAAGCAATCATCCTATACCAGGGAGGGATTTTATTGTTGCAGAGTTCACTCCAGGGAAGGCAATGTGGATGGAGTCGTCATTGTTAGCCATTTCTGAAAGGTTTCAGCTCTTGTTATTGTTCTGTGGTGTCTCATGGCTGTGTCTGTTCCCTTCTGGATGGGAAATCGAATTGAGATATTGAAACAGTGACAGCAGATAATCACCCTTTGTGAATTCAGGAAGGGCAGCTCTCCTCCATGGCTAGAAACCAACAGCAACAATCACAGCAACAGCACCACAGGTCATCTGTGCCTCCATCTATCTTCAGCACAAGGATGGTGTGCACATATGTTGTGGGAGCACTAGGCACCATTGCGGGCTGGCAATCCACCTCTGTATCTTGCTTTCCAGTAAGAGAAGCCAGGGAATAATTCCTCTACTGGTTTGTGATGTTCTCCAATGGAGATCCTCAACGAAAAGCATCAATCTGCAGGGCCTCATTGCCAAGCCCCAAGTAACGTGCAGTACCATAAAAAAAGCAGATACAATTCACTGTTTTTTCCAGCTTGTGAGTGTTCCAGACATTAGCTGTGGCTGTTCAGTGTGGGGCATTTTTTTCCCAGTTAGGGAAGATGCATTTTGGATTGCATCAGCTGGTGACAAGGAGTCATTATATTACAAGGTCTGAACTTTCCTGGGGAAGATGTGATGCTGCAGTCAAAGGAAACATTCTGTCTTTTCTACATCCTCCGCAGGTAACGGAAACTCGGACTGGCCCCCTGGGCTGTAACAGCTACGACAATCTGGACTCTGTGAGTTCTGTCCTTCTGCAAAGCACTGAGAGCAAACTCCACCTGCAAGGTAGGGCACAGGAAGGAGGAAAACAGTAACACAGGGCATGAAGTTGGGGGATGAAATGAGAGAGAGGGAGCATTTTTTTCTAGCCTTTTCCCCTCCTCTGTTTGCTGTCATTATGGTCTTCATTGCAAGTTCCCCGAAGAAGGACTGGTGTCTTCTGGTGGTTTCAAATGATGGTGAGCAGAGCCAGGGCTTGAGAGGGTCTGAGCTAAAGGCACAAGGAATTGTGGACTGGACCACCGTGAGTGTCTGGGTTCCCCCTGCCATTGAATTTTGATGGACTTCTGTGTATTATACATATACCGACATAAATAAATGCAACCTTTTCCATTAATACTGGAGGGACATTCTGTCCACATCTTTCTTTATCCCTCCCAAATTGCTGATTTGCGTAAGAGGTTTGCAGATCAGCTTTTGGGACTCTTTAATGACCATAATCTTTGGGAAAAGTCACAGAGGTTTTATTTGAATGCTAGAAGCCATGGCTTCAGTCCCAGCTGGGGAGCTAGTCCAGAAGTCAACAGATAGAGGTCATGACTGAATTAATAAATAAATACATGCTGGTTAGCAAGAAGTCAACTTCAGTAGAAGGAGCAAATTCACTGGGCGTGTAATTTTACTGAGGTTATTCCCAAGTTTTTGACAAAATAAGGAAATGTGGGATTTAATTGCTCATTTGCCCAGATGGTTTTATTTCTGGAATCCTTGTACTTGCACAAATTTTAATTTTTCAGATGAATGGGCTACATTACATCTTCCGCTTTGAGTATAATTTGGCAAGTGCTGTTTTAATCTTGGTTTCACAGAAACTGGGTTTCATTTACTGAGTCATGTTGTGGATATATTATTATTGTTTTTATTATTTGCCTTTAAAAATAATAGGCAGGTTGTTTTCACTATTCCGGTGATTATCTAAATCACTGAGTTCTGGTTTTTACCTAATTAGCAATAAACCATTTGAGGCTTTTTATATACTGTGAAGATGACTGCTGGTAATGAAAACCCAAGGATGACACATGAGATAACTAGGTAAACAGCTAAATAAGCAGACAAACTGGTAAGTAGGTAAATAGATCCCTGTTGGCTCTCTGAGCCTACAAGAGAAGTGAGAAAGCCAGGTGTCTGAGAGGGGGAAGGAGGTGGAGGAAGAGGGAAAACATAGGAGCAAGAGAGAGAGAGAGGATGTAAGGTGGATGAGGTTGTAATTTCTGATGGGAGCAGGCAGAGAACCTCTGGGGTCAACCACACGTGGGTTTCATGGAGCTCCATGGCATAACCCAGCGTAGAGAGAGACTAGACCCAAGCCAAGGGAAGGGAGGAAGGTAAGAGCTCTTCCTAATAGAACCAAGTGATCTTTAAAGCTACACCTGAGTGTTTTCCGCCTAATCTGGAGTGCGGTTCATGGGATAATTACCCAGGATCCTTCCTCTGCTCTGAGATGCCTCATTAAGAATTAGTCACAGGGCTGCAGGTAATGGATTGTGACCAAGTCTCCTCTGATCTGATTAGCAGCTGAGCATGAGCTGCTGACAGAAATCCATGTTGCTACCTTTGTGTCACTCTGGCTCCAAGGCCAGCTCAATAAAAGAGCAGCATCTTCTTGGCAGGGAGAATTTGTTTCTGAACTTGCTGCTGCCCAGCCCTGAGAGTCACGGTTTCAAAGATATGCCCTTTAGGAGACGCAATGGCCAGACCAAGAGCTAAGCTACCTTCATGCCTGCATGTAGGGTTTGGGAAGGTCAGCCAGCCTGGAGACTTAGGGGAGGACTGGGATGCATGCACAGTGCAGGGTGTCTGGTTCTGCACATGTGGTTACGTGGGCAGAACAGCATCACTGATTCATAAACCAGTATCCATGTGGACCCAGCATGCATGTACATCTGTCAGATGCCTGCACTGGGATATATACACACACACTCAGGTACATTTATCACAGTAGCTCAAAAGATTTCTCTTTTTTCTAGCACTACCTGGGGGCATGTTCCCTGTCCTGTGCATGGGGAGGGCTGTGCAGTGATGCAGCTTCTTCATATGGGACTGGGAGGATCTTGTTGTGGGCCAGGATCTGACAAGCGACAGCACTTATTTGCACTTCATATCCTCTGGTCCCTGCCACCAGCATGAAACTGTCTCTTCACCCACCTCCACCTCCAGTGGCTGATGCATGAGCCGCCTGGAAAAGGAGAAACCAAAGCATGGTAGGGGAAGATGTTAACAGCCCTACAGCAGTCTGGTGGGAAATGGAAATTTGTGTTCCCTGGAAAAGTGTCCTAGGCTGAAATCTGGAAATTTGAATGAAAAAAAGCAACACTTTGAAAAGTTTTGGGAAATTGAGGTTCCAGAGATGTATACTCTTAGACAGCGTGACCGTACATGCCCATATTGCACATGGCACTGTTTCAACACACTAAAATCCTTCTGTGCTGGTCTAAACATTGTGACATGAAACAGGAAATACCCCATATCAGGTAGTTTGTCAAAGGTAGTATTAGAATATTAAATTTTACATTACAATTAATATTAGTCTCTGCCAACATGGGCAGAGCAATGATAACAGCACAAAACATTTCAGCCTTTCAGTGAAATGAAATGAGGAAGTATGAAAAATATATTTAGAACTTTCCCAGTCAAAAGTGCTTTTGGAGTCAACATGCTCTCACAAAACGCTTCAATGAAACGGCATTTTCAACAGAGAACTCTTCTTGGAAAATGTTTCAAATAGCTCTAATTTAGAGCTGGGGAAATTTACCTCTTTTAATGCAGGAAGCTGTTTATATACAGGCCAAACCCAAACATCTCTCTCTAATAGTTTTTCTAGGTGAATTAAGGACAGATTCCTTTGTCAGACACTTCATATTGTGCCTGTAGTAGTCTAAGACAAACCTATACCAAATTTGTGCTGCTTTTAAGTTTTAGAGACTGAATCCTTCTAATCCATAAGTTACCTTCAAAACTCAGATATTGTCCCTACCACTTGTCACCAGCACACTTAGCTTCTGCATATTTTATCAGCTGCTGGGGCTGCTGTGGAGGATGAGCCCAACCCTTGTGAACCCTGGCTTGGGTTGAGGTGTTCACCCCATGAAAATGGTCCAGTCTTTAAGACAAGGTTGTGCCCCTGCTTATGTGCTGCCATGAGGCTGTTTTATCAGTAGACAACACTGAAAGATTAGTTTGTGGGGTTTTTTTTATGTTTACAATAGTAAAAGAAATTCTTAGAGGACATCTTGGGATGATTTATTAAGGTTGTGGCTGGCAGTAGGGCTTTCCCAGCTGGTATGGCCATCTAAAGCTGCTCTGTGGGGCTGGTGTGGTGTTACAGTCCTTGAGACTAAAGCCTCCCTGCTTTAAAGGTGGCAACCAAAGCACCCCAAGTCTCAACCAGTATGGCCTTCTCACACTCCCATGTTTATAAAGGTTACCTTAATTATTAATCACAACTGAGTTTTACAGAGAGCTGTCATCAGCTCAGCTTCAGCAATATTTAGTCCCTGGGCATGGTATGGAACTATGTATGAATGAGCAGGGGACCAGGGCTGAGGGAGTACTTGTAAAATATCCTGCTAGTATCTGGTCACAGGGATGCTCAGTACAAAACTAAAAATATTGATATGAATCTGTTCTTGTCTGAGTATGATGTTAAATGTGTAGATATTTTTAGATCAAGATATATATATATATATATATATATATGTATATGTGTCAAAGTGCACATGTGAAAGCAGGCATGGTTCTATCTATGTAACCCCAACACTGATTTCTTCCACAAGGAAATTCCTGGTGGGAAGATCAAAGTCATATGTGACCGCTACAGCATGTCTGCAGTTTTGAAGTTAGAGCTTTGCATTTGGTATATGCACACTCATGATGTAGTAGAGTAGATGAGCAGCTGAATTTGCATATCACTTGTGTCCCTGGTCTAAGCACATATTTGAGTGTGTGCTGCTTGTTCAATGCTACCATGAACCACATGGATTCCAGCAGAACTGCTTACCTGATTGAAGTTAAGTGTTATGTAAAGTGTTGTATTGAATCGGTGCTAAGTGTACAGGGGATCTGATTACCTCTTAAACATGTGATTATTTCTTACAAGAGAAGGTTATCCTGGAAATGTTTTTTTTGGAAACCAGCAGTTTTATGGGCAAAAACCCAAGCATCCACACAAGGCATTCTGCAGTGTAGGATGGGACCATGTTATACTTTATAGATCACAGGGTATTCGTGTTTCTGCATGTACCGAGATACACAGTGGAAGTCCCTTGCCAGGAGAAGTCCTTTCCCTGAAACTTTAGTTGTTTGGGTTTTTTTATACCTCTATTCCCTCTAGGAAGAAAAAAGTATCTCCAAAGGCAGTATCATTTGTAGCTGGGACCAGACAGTTTGCCGGTGCTGTTATCCAAGTTAAAATTCAAAGAGAAAATCTGGTGAGCTGAAGAGCCTGGGGTCATTAGGGCCTCATCCTCACAGGTTGAGGCCAGGGCAGGTTGCTTCTTCATGAAGCAGAGTGGAAAGATTTATTCATGGGACTTAGACCATGAATAAACAGGGTCAGTGCACATCAAGAAGTCCAGCCCCCTCTCTTGTGAGCTTGCAACCAGTGACTACAGCAGCCTTCAGGCGCTCCAAGTCCCTTCTGTAGATCTTAGTTCTCCAGTAGTGCTGCATTTCCTTTCCAACCTGAAGGAAAGTCTTGGAGCCTGGCAGGTGGGACCATCCCTAAAGTCAGTGTTTGAAAACAGCCCATCCCTCTGTGGTGGTTGCTTCAGACAAATCCTGAATACTGAACTTCAGTACTTCCTGAACATAACAGGAAGAAAGCTGAGCTTCTTGCTGGGGAACATCAGGAAAGACCCAAAGGGACCACAAAATGCTGGTCCTCCTTAGACTAGTTTTGAGGTGTTTGCAGGGATGCTGTAGGCTGTGGTAAACCCTTGCACGGTTCCTCCCTTCCCCACAACAGCACTGCAGAAAAGGCAGCAGGAGCTACGCAGACATGGTGCCTCCAAATGCCAGGCTTGAAATCCTTCCCTGTGCAAGTGTCACAAACATCTTCTCCAGCTGAAGGTTGTTCTGTGTTCATCCTGCCTGGTGGCTGCCACTGCCCTGCACTCAGCTGTAAATTAGGTCAGATAGTGGAACAGCTTGCTGCCACTGGACATGGTGCTCCAAGAGCATGAGGGGAGAGGAAACAGAGGTCCATGTGCCTTCAACAGCCTCCTGATCCCCCTCAAACCTGGTCTTCTAGAGGGACCTCATCAAGGCTGAGGTGCCTCTGTGGAACTGAAAGCAAAAGGGTAATGGGGGCCCTGGGGGCAGTGCCCATTGCTTTTCTTTTGTTTGAGGTGAACATGACCCATCACAGAGATGGGCCTGAACTCCTGAGAAGAGCCACAGCCCTTCCTGCCCTTCCTGCACACTCTCATCCTCTGAATTATTGTCTTATTTTCATTCCACTCCAATGAGCTGTCAGCCACAGATACAGTAATTCAGTGCAATAGAAACACAAACAGATGGGTAATTGACCCGCGTGCCTTCATTACACCGGAGTTCAGTGCTGCTGTTCAAGCCATAAACTCCTTTATCTGCCACTCCAAAATCCCTGGGCCTTTTATGAGGAAGGCGAGCAGGCCAGGCTTTACGAAGGGCTCGCTCAGAGTTATTGTCGTCTCCGCCTTGTGCACCACAGATGCTGAGCGAGTCTGACAAGCAGGGCTCGCCAGGTAGAAGGAAACAGCTGTGAATCCTCAGGGACATCTGCAGGGAGCCTGGAGACGGGGGCTGCAGAAGGACAGGATGGAAAAACATGTACGCTGCACACAGGGCAAACATTTAAACTGTTACCGTGTCCTCTGGTGCCTGAGCAAGTGTACACCTACGCTAACACCTGCACAGATGAACGGGTACACAAACACTTGCTATGGAGAAAGAGACATGGGGATAGATCTCTTGGCTAATGTAAATCTTCAGAGCACCACGGAAATCATTGGCACTAAATCCATTTGCACTTTTATAGGATTTGGCAAGTAACTTTCCTAGCAGGGAGCGAGCTGAAAAGATTCAGGTACCCAGCTCCTGCATTTATGCCGTGGGAGCGGGGCACTCAACGCCGCAAGGGTCTTTTATAAATCCCTCCTGGTATTATTTTCCTTTCTTCTGTTTTCCTTTCTTTATTCTTTTTTCTTTCAGTGTGTAGTTTCTTTCTTTCTGTGGTACCAAACCTATGCAAAACAGGTCAGAACAGCATAACGCTCATCACTTCCGATCTAACACTTTGTTGCAAAGTATGAAAAGCCCCTGGGAATAAGGAAGGCTTTAGACTCAGATGCTTTGTGCTGTATTGGGACCCAGGACTGGGATGAAGGGGGTACATGGGGCACTGGGGAGGGAGAAGTAACTTGTCACCCTTCTGTGACAGAGCAGATGGGCTCTGCTCTCAGCTAACTCACTGCTTGCACTGGAGAAGTGCAATTTGTACCCCACCTTCCCTACCGATGACAGCTCCAAGAGAAATATCCCAGCAGCTTTCAATTCCTCAGTCCCTGAAATGACCTTTTTTTTTTTTTTGTCTCCTCACAACCCTGCCTCTTGTTTCTATGCCAGGTCTCCAGATCATCTTCCCTCAATATTTACAAGAGAAGTTTGTCCAGTCTGCCTTGAGTTACATCATGTGCAATGGCGAGGGGGAGTACATCTGCCGGAACAGCCAGTGCGGCTGCCAGTGCGCGGAGGAGTTCCCGCAGTGCAACTGCCCCATCACCGACATCCAGATCATGGAGTACACGCTAGCAAACATGGCTAAGACCTGGACAGAAGCCTATAAAGATCTGGAGAATTCAGGTAACTGAGCAAAATCCATTTCCTGATTGATTTGTATCTAACAAAGCATGTCAGATTATGCCAGTTAAGAATCTTTTCTTCTTTCAATATGATGCTCCGGTTTGGATAAAAAATGGAGGATATTGAACTCAAAAACATGATCCTAGTCTTGAGGTAGTGCCTTTTTTGCCTCTGTTACACATATAGACAAAAACACACACCATACATAACTTTACGTGTAAGGGGATATTTTTGTTTGATTAAAAGTCTGATTTTTTTCATACCTAAACCAGCTCAGAATCTCTCTTTAATAGTTCTACAGAGAAGCTTCCACAATATGAATGATGCAGAAATTGCTTTTCAGATTTGCATGAATGATTTATTCTGCTTTGGTGAAAGGCAATTCACAGAGAGCGAGCACAGGCCAGATGACACCTCATTTGAGATAGAGAGGAGAAGGGAAAATGACTTCTCTCTCCTACAGTGCTGATGTCTGCTGGTGTGAACATTTCTCCTTCTGCTTTCTCCTAGTGTAATGCTGAGGGTGTCAGTGGAGTTTATTCCACGTTGATGCTGGTAACGCCCATAGTGGGTGTGCTGTAATACTTAGGTGACTTTCAAGGGTTTGAGATAGGAAAGAGAGCAACAGCATGAGTGCAATTACATCCTTTCCTTTAGCAAATGGTCTGCCTGCCCTGAAGGCAGGTGGACACTAAGCAGAACTTCACTGAGTTACCTGCTTTGGCAGGAGGGCTGGACTAGATGATCTCCAGAGGTCCCTTCCAACCCCTACTATTCTGTGATTCTGTGAGAACTTGTCCCTGTGCTGACACTCATCTCTTAGTGGTAGCTGGTTACACCTTTTCTTTAAGGATTATTGTCATAACTGTTTAGGTTTCCATGTTAGGAAAGAAAACTATGAGAAAGGGACCATCTAGCTTCATTCAAGACACTGATGAATTCTTCTTCAGAAATCTTCCCAGCAGCAATTTCTTTCTTCATGTTGAAAATCACCTTAATCCTTTTAATGATTGAAATGAAGCAGCCTATGGTGTGTCCTCAATGGGCTGTTGAGGACTGCTTCATACTTCAATACGTGGACCCTGCTGGTATGTCTGCTGTTGTACTGATTCTTATGTCCAACTCATGCTGTCAACTTGGTGCTCAACTGAGCAAAGTCAGAGTAGCAGTTAAAGGCCCAAGGCTGATGACCATCTTGACAAGGCCCTGCCATATACTATCAGGAGCCACAGTTCCCAAAGGAGGTCACTAGCTGAAGAGGTCAGTGGTTTTCTGGGAGTTTCTATAGATTCATGGATGGGGTGTGAACCAGAAATGTGGATTTCAGCAGCTTCTACTAACTCAGTACTACTCAGATCAGAATTACTAGCAGTGCCTGCCAGCACAGTTCTGCCACTGGTTACGTGTCACTAGTTGCTAGTTCTGGCATGGGATCTTTCACACAAGATGCTCAAAGAGCCCCACGTTGGCCACTGCTCATCAAACCCCTTTCCACTCCCAGGGGATCTAACCCAGACACTTAGAAGGTGAGAGCCCTATAGAGAGAGAGGAGTTACAGTCCCGCAGTGATTGTTCTACTGTTACATTCTGTACTTGTTGCACTCGATCTAAGCAAAGACTGTGGTAGATAATTATATTCAGTCTCTCTCCCCTTGAGATTTCAACAAGGGAAGGTGTTTTTCAATTGCCATGTTAAAGTGACACATTGCAGTGCAATTCTCTGCTGTGCTGTAGCCATATTCCACCCAGGGCTGGAGGCTTTTCAGGGCTAGATAGAGTTATTATCTTTATGTTGAAACCTGCTGCATCTCATTCATCACTTTGTTGCACTCATGCGTGAATTTATCCTTTGAGATGAAAGTTGCTATCACAAAAGACTACAGTATTAGTATTTTGCTTCTTTGTTTTAATAAATATTCCCAATAACTAGGGGATTTTCTTCATTATGAACAGCAGAAAAGAAATCTCTAATGACATCTGAAGGCTTTTCCAATAAAGTGAGCTGAAAGGCACATGAGTGCTCTGAAAGCAAATACCATTTGCAGAGGAAGCTGCTGATAGCCTAAAAGATCTATATTCTCTTTCTGATCTGTGTTGGATTCCTTTGTAAATTTGAAAAAAATTGTGCGGGTCAAACCAAGAGTCGGTGTGATTTGGGATAGCATCTTCAAAGTCAAAGAGGCTCCAGTAAACTGACGCTGCTTTATATCAGCTCAGGAGCTCTCTTAGTCCTGTGCTTCATTGCCCATGCGTAAATTGAGAAACATAACACTGCCTTATTCTTGGCGTTTTTGTGTGGCTGGCCAGAAAATCCCGCATCAGAGCAGTGATTCTGGATTTTAAAACAGCCTTTTGATTAAAAGCCATGGGGTTTATTTTGCAGTAGTATTGCTTTCCGATGAAAATTTTTTAAATTATTGTTTTTTTAAACTGAAAATGCAAGTACTGGAGGAATGAAAGTTTAATCTTTGAAAGAGATGTTTGATGTGGCCATTTCACTGTGATGCCACCATTCTTCTCCAGGGGCTGGATCCTCTGCCCCATACCACCTGTGATGCTGAGTCATTGCCATGGGACTTCCTGCAGGGACTGGGTGACTCAGCAAAAAGATGGGCTGCATTGCATTATGGGAGATGTAGTCCTAGCCATCATCAACATTTTCTGTGCAGAGAAATAGAACAAAACCAAATAGAAGCAGATTTGTCAGTTCACTGGAAATTCTCAGGATTAACTGTTCCCAGAAAGGTACAAGGCTTAGCGCAGTGCAACCATAGTCTTGGCTGGGGCCTCTAGGGACAGTTATAAATAAATATACATAAATAACAAAGAAACTATTATTTATGGAAAGTACTTTTTTTTTTTACTCCCCTTTATTAAAAAACAACCCCATCCAGCTTTTATTTTCCCAGATTTTTTTTCTCATTTGTTTTTCCCCCAGCGTTGCACTGCAGTATCAGTATGTGCACGCTGCACTGAAATTTCTCCCTCACCCGTCTCTATGAAAAATGTAGCACATTTATCATCAGAGGGAAAAGTGCTTGGTCTTTTGCACAAACAGGCTTTTGAGGAAATTGATTTATAAGGGGCGGGAAGCAAATGCAAGGCTTTTACTGCTGGAAAGTACCGGGAGTAACCAGCATGGTCCACAGAAGCAATTATACATGATGATAGTTTCAGAGGACTACTGAACAGAAGAGAATCATTTTTGGGGAGGAGAAGGGCACTGAAAGCTGCGTTACAAGCAGAGTGAAAACCTGAGAGATGATTAAAAAAAAAAAATCTTTCCATTATCTTTGGGGAAGAAGGGAGACAAGCAGATGTCCTGCGGATCTTGATAGTGCAATGATTATAATTAATTTTATTAGGTACTCAGTTTCTCCATGTGATGAGGAGGACATGAACATCCATTTAGGATCTATGTAACAATGGTACTAAGGCATAGATATTTTTTGTTAGGGAGTTAGGCATGAACTGCAAGTTGCTGAATAATAGGAAATCTGTTATGCAACCATCTATAAGATTTGTACAATAGGTTGTAAATTATCTGGTCTGGCTTTCTCCAGTAATTCTATAGATTTTTATTTTTTTTTTTTTCTTTTTCCAAAGATATCAGCCTTTACAAGCTTCTGTTTTTTGCCCTTTTTGGGGTTTTTTTTGGCTATTGCCCTCTTTTCCTTCTGAAAATGGGATGAAGGACTTTTCCAAAAAAAAGGATTAGGAAAAGAAGAAAAAGTGTCAAGAACTTAAAAGCAAAGATGGCTGCATTTCATGTGGGATGCTTTGTGGGGGTTATGGCAGGGCTCTAGTCCAACCTGCCCCTAGAAGCAGGAGTACTACCAGCACTGGATCAGGTCAGCCATGGTTTGGTCAAGCAGAGTCTAAAATGAGAGATTCTTCTACATCTCTGGGCAGCGTGTTGCAGTGCTGCAATACCTCTAAGCGAGAAAGTTCTTCAATAAGTCATTTGAACTTCTCAACCTGCAAACTCTCTAGTACTCCTTGTTATATCACTGTCTCTAATGGGAAGAGTTTCTCTCCTCAATATTTGTAAGTACCTTTTAGGCAGTTGTAGGCTGGAATTAGATTGCCCCTTGGCCTCTTCTTCACCAGATTAAAAGAGTGCATCTCCCTCCACCTGACCTTCTGAGACTTGTGCTCCAAACCTTTGACCATCTTGGTAGCCCTCAGCTGTGCCTTCCCCAGTTTCTCAACCCTTGTCTTTAGTTGCGTCCCCTTAAAGCTCGCAGAGAAATGCAGGTGCAGCCTCAGGAGTGCCAAGAAGGGAACATTAACTTCCCCAACCTAGTGGATTTACCCCAGTATGCAGCTTGTGTTATTTCAGGTAAGAACATAATGTTGATCCACCTTCAGCATGGTGCCCACCATAACCCCCCAGGACCTTTCTAGCAGCTGTTCTTCAACTTGTTGTTTCCAAGCTTGCATTGATACACGGGGTTGTTCTCTCCTGCTGCAGAACTTTGTCCTTTTCCTTATTGCACTTTATGGGGTTTTTGTTGGTCCGCTCCATGTGTTTCTCAAGGTCTCAGTGTGTGAGACACAGTTTTCTGGTATCAAAATTGAGTTATTTTCTCCTGAGAAAGTTGGAACCATCTGGGTTTTTTCCATCCAAGGGTGTCCCAGACTGGTAATCAGAGTCTAAGCAAACTACAGTTCTCAGTTAGGAAGAAAGGGGTGGTCATAAACAGAAGCTATCAGATATTCTGTTTTGTCATGAAAAAAAACTTCAAACAAACCCTACCTAATGTTTTTTTTTCATTTTCAAACAAAATCAAACTGAAAGCAAGTGATCACAAAACACTGTTTAACAACCTAGTTTTGAATCAATTAGATTTTTTCCTTTGGCTAAAATTGACACATTTTGTTCTGACCTTAGCCCTGCAAACTGTTTTGGTTTATTTTCATTGTTACATAAAGCAACTCATTTACCTTCAAATGAAGTTAAATGAGAAAAAAGAATCAGAATGCTCTTGTTAAAAATGAGAAAGCAGGACATACTAACACAAACCAAAGCCTTCCTCTGGGAATTATTTTAAGCTTTTTTCTCTTTTTTTTTAACAACACAGCCAAAGTGATTTGACTTCAAAAACAAGCGGCATTTTAGGAGCAGCTGAAAAACAATTTAAATAACTCTTTAACTGACAACGATTACAACTCCCTGCTTTTTGTTCGTAACCCCTAGACTATGGTCCCATGCTCCAGGGAATTTGCTCTCTTTGTTCCTCCACCCTGCACACATTAACTGTGCTGTTTCACCCTAATAATCTCCAGGTTTCATTCCCCACAGGGGAGCAGCAATAGCCATGGAATTAGTGGGCTTCCTGGGCAGAATGATAGACCAGTGAGTTAATGGACATCACCTTCCTTTAGCAGAGCACTGATGGCCTCATACATCACTGCCGTTTCTCCATCCTGCTAATGAAAATCTCTGTAACTTTTGTTATAGTTCAGAAACCTCTGTATTTCTCCACATTTTCATGTGTTACAGATGAGTTTAAATCCTTCATGAAAAGGCTACCTAGCAACCACTTCCTGACCATTGGGAGCATCCACCAGCACTGGGGAAACGACTGGGATCTGCAGAACCGCTACAAGCTGCTGCAGAGCTCCCTGGAAGCCCAGCGCCAGAAGATCCAGCGCACTGCCCGCAAACTCTTTGGCCTCAGTGTCCGGTGTCGGCACAATCCTAACCACCAGCTGCCTAGAGAAAGGTACCTTCACCCTGCAGTGGTGATGGGTGTGGTGTGATGGGTGACTGATGGAGCTGACCCTAGGCTTGGACCTAAACCCAACAGGTTAAGTGTTTGGACATAGGGTGTGCTAACATGGAAGTATGAGGGGCAGTAGTAAAGTCTGGGAGTGGGTTGGAATGTCACAGAATCCCAGCATGGTAGGGGTTGGAAGGGTCTTATGGAGATCATCTCGTCCAACTCCCCTGCCAAAGCAGTGTCAACTAGAGCAGGTTGCCCAGGACTGCGTCCAGGGCAAGTTTGGAATCTCTTCAGAGAAGGAGACTCCACAAACTTTCCGGGCCAGGCTCTGCCACCCTCACAGCAAAGAAATTTCTCCTCGTGCTCAGACAGAACCTCCTCTGTTCCACTTTGTGCCCGTTGTCCCTTGTCCTGTTGCTGGGCACCACTGAAAAGAGTGGGCACCCTCTTGCCCCCAACTCTTTAGATCTTTATCAGCATTGGTCAGATCCCCTCTCAGCCTTCTCTTCTCCAGGCTAAGCAGCCCCAGGGCTCTCAGCCTTTCTGGAAGTGTAAGTAACCTTTATCACACATCTAAGCATATTCCCATTCCTTCTCTGTGGCCTTACATACCCAGGTGAAGGGCACCCACTTATTCTGTAGTGCTCTGCAATATTACAGGGCTGACATCACACAGCCAAGCAGATTAAGCTGTGTTTTAAGCGGGTTTGCCTCATGTACCACAGCCACGTTTTAAGCTGTTGAAGTGGACATATGGAGCACAAGATGCTTCAACCCATTTTTAAGTTGTGTTCCTCAATGAGTATAGCCAGCAATGAAAGAGAAGCTTTAGTTCCACTTGGAATAGATCTCATCTCTTCTACAAAATGCAGAGTGAACCCGCAAATCTGCACTGACCAGAAGGCCAGCAATGTTATTACAGATGGACAGAGTAGATTTTCCACTACAGCAGCTATTGATATCCAATAGTCACCTGCTGCTGGCTCCATTCATCCCTGACCTATGGCCAAGATTAAGTTTGCTTCCAGTAATTTTTGGAGACATGCATCAGCGGATTTTAGTAAACATCTCTTGCCGTTTCTTAACTGAAGTGTCTGGAGTGAAGTACCACTGAAAATCTTGGAAAAAAATGACTCCAAGTGCCTTTTCTTCCATGCTTTTCTTGGGAGGGTCAGACCAAGGTAACATTTATAGAGGAACTGTTTTTTCACCTCCTTCTTTACCTAAGTATTCAGCCCCAAGTGAAAATCAGCTGATTGACTGTGGTCTCTTGCTATCACCCAGACCAGCAGCCGCTAAACACACAGAGTTTTCATTTCATCTCTGTACCTCGGGAAACTCTTCCAGGGCTTAACATCTCTTTAATTACCAAGAAATCCCCCGTTTCTGGACAGAGACTTGATGAACTTACTAGAGCTGAGGAGAAATATCTATTAAGTTTAAGAGATCATGAAAAAAAGTCTTTGGAGAACTAAAATTGGTCCATTTCTGCCAATTGGCTGAGCTGCTATAAACAAGCCCAAACTGGTGGAGGAGTCACAAGCATGTCCAGGCTTTATTTTGAGTTGTGCCACAACAACAACAGAGTGAAGCAGCAGCAAGCAAATATCCAGCCAACCCTGTTGCTGCAAAGCATTCAGATAAATATGTCTTTAACATTTCTCTTCTATTTTAAAAAGTCATCTGCGCAGAAAGGGAGCCTCCAACTAATATTATAAAATCTGGGGGAAGGAGGACGAAACAGATGATGGCAGCTGGGATTTTAACTGACTGATGTGCTTGATTTGTTTAAGTCAACATCACCAGGCATATTATAATTTCCTTTCCTATTTGTCATTCTGCATTTGTAGCTAGGCAGGGGAGGGGCTCGGTGGAGGGATGTGTAGCGGAAGAGGTACACATTTCATCGCTCTCTTCACAGGGCTTGGAAATACTCTAATTTTCTAATTGTTACTGTACGGAACGACAGATGCTTATCAAGTGTGCCAGTGGCTTTGAAAGGCTGGAAAGGTTGTATAAAGAGGAAGCCTCTCTCTCTTTAATACACATCATAGTAAGCCTACTTCAAATATTCAAAAGCAACATAAAAAATAAATAGGATGGCTGTTGATATTCCTCAGGGAGAGGAAGAGGTGGTGTTTCCAAAAGAAAGAGTAGGGAATTTGGCAATTAGGCTGATTCTCCATGAGCTTTTGCAATAGTTAAGGAAATATATATAGAAATTATGTTATAAATATAATATATTTGCTCTGTACTGCTTTTGCTTAAAACCCACCTCTTTGCGGGCAAGTTTGTTGGTTTAAAAAAGAAACCACTCCTCAGTTGTTAAAGCTGCAATGGTGAATGAGCACTGATAGTTGCATTTTAAAACTCTGGATGTAAAATATAAATATCATCTAAAGGAGAAGGGGGTTGATACATGTTCTGGGCTCCAGCCAAATTGTCATTAGTTAAGAATACATCTCACAGCTGCTGAGAATAAAAATAGAATTTTTTATTTCGCCATTCATACAGAAAACCCCAAAGTACCTCCACAGCAGCTAGTGCTGGTTGGAAAGTGAAAGGTGAGTTTGCAAAGGAAAACTTGTTAAATCCCAACCTTTTCTCTTGCAAGTAGAAAAAAAAGAATCTATCCTGCTGGATCGGGGTTTTGATTAATTTGTTGGTTTGGTTTGGTTTGTTTTGTTTGGGTTTTTTTTTTGTGGGGTTTTGGTTTGGTTTGTTTGTTTCTTGCTTTTGTTTTGGTATGGTTTGGTTTTCCAATCAGCTCAGACACCATCTACAACAAAGCTGCATCATTTGGTTCAAGGGACATCCATCAGCCTCTTCCCCTCCCCAGACCTGATTAATCCTGAAAGATGACAAGTCAGGAGGCAAGAAAATCATTCATAACTTTCTGTACAACCTGACCTCTGCTTCTGATCTAAAAGCTCAACACTGTCCTGCAAAACTTATTGCTGTTGTTGCAAGAGATAGGTTTTAAACGGTGAAGCAGCTCTGCATGAGGACGCGGCTCCCAGTTCCCAGCATCACCAGGGGACTGGCGATGAACGTCTCCAGTGAGAAAACACCACAAAGTAACTCACTCACAGCTTTGCCTGGGCATAATACTTTTTTTCATTTTAGTTTTGGAATGTAAGATATTAAAGTTGAATGCAA
The DNA here is from genome assembly GCA_013400335.1 of Eurystomus gularis. Lineage (NCBI taxonomy): Eukaryota > Metazoa > Chordata > Aves > Coraciiformes > Coraciidae > Eurystomus > Eurystomus gularis. The sequence continues at coordinate 178,443 of VZZY01004072.1, forward strand.
AATTGCTTGATAGTGACCTTTGGAGACAGAATTTTCCTTCTTTTAGTTTCACGTGCTCTAGCGCTTTGAACTGGCAGAGGTAGCAAACATTAGGCAAAATAACTTTCGCAATGATATTGAGAGGGAGAAAGATATCTGATGATTCCTTAATGAAGGAGAAAATAATTAAAACTAAACCAATGGCTACTCTGCTACTGACTTTTAGCTTTTAAACAGTGGCTCTTTTCAGCTCCCTTGTGCCCTGACATCTCTTGGTTATGGCCATTCAGTCTGAGGCATCACAGGGGTACGTGCTCAGAAGTTACCTCCTGTCAGCTGAAGGACTGTGACTGCTCCTGTGTATATTCTTACCTTGTCCCAGTTGCAAGACAAAATGGGGTAATTTATACCACATTTCTTTTTCTCACTCTATCACACTTCCCATTGTCATGTTTGTAGCCGATGCCCAGCTCTGCCCTGGATTCTGCATTTTCATTTAATTACATCCGTTATTGCTGCCATCAGCAGATGGTGGGTAGCCTTCTTTTTTCTTTTTTTTTTTGTCCTACTTGTGTCTTTGCTGAATGCTAAGATATATACACCCCCCAAAAAAAACCAAACCAACAAAGCCAATCCTCTTTCTCCTGATCTCCTCCCATCTTTCCCCTACAAAGTTGATCTGGGGAACAGGAAAACTACTAATTCTGATTGCAAGATACTAGATGAGACTCCTTTCTTGTATTCCTCTGCCAACTGTTAGTATAAGAAAAGGACGGAAGAAAAACTTTTTTTTTTCCCCTCTAAGAGCACACCCAAGACAGGCAGGATATGGTCCATCTGACTCTAATTTTTATCATGTCCCCTGCTGTACAGCTTGACAATGCTTGTCCCAGGAACTCAAGGGCATTCCTAACATGTAAAACCTGTGTAAAGCATCAAGCTGGCACTGCACAAATACGGTGGGAATCCTGTGCAGGAGCGAGTGTGTGAGGAAATTGGGAGAGCCGTGTTCACTTGCACAGAGCTGGAATTGAGATCTATGCATGGTAGCTGCTCAGCATGTGTTTGGTTTGTTTGCATAGGCAGCTGTGTGAGGCTATTGGCATCTGGACGAGAGTGGGGGCAGTACGTGCACACAGGCACATCTCTGATAGTGCCAAATACATCATCAAACCCACCTCAGAAATCACCTTTAGTCCTACGAGCAACTCTTATACCTCATCTGGAAGCCCAGTCCCACAAAAAGCATGGTGAGAGCTGTAGAAATCAGAAAAATACTGATTTCCCCTCGTGGACAGGGGTAAGGATGCTGAGAGGGGAACTGATGGAGCTGGATATTTACCATCTGTCCGCCACCAGCCTGCTGCCTCAGCTCTTCATTCTCTTTGTGCTGCTGGGCTTCTCCTTGCCTTGGTAGAAATTACAGTGGGGGAGTGGGAGCTAGGGACGAAGCTTGGGGCTGCAGGAGATGTTAGCTTCAAAACAAACGCTGATTTTCATTGTTGACATCAAGCCCAATCATGGAAAGAGGCAGCATGCAGGAACTTTGTGGTTCCCTTCAGCAGTTCCCCCAACCCAGTGAAGCCAGGCAGCCAGAGTGCATACAGTGCTTTGGTTTTAGTTCATCCTCTGATGCTCATTATCCCTCAGCTTCACGCTTAGATTAGTGGTTAGAAGCAAAGAAGGAAGCTTTCAGGGAGGCACATGGAGGGAATCAAGGTGGGTTCACAGAGCCTTAGGGAGATTGAAACTTGGAATCTGGGTGCTTTGCTAAATTCAACTGCACTTGGCTGGCTTTCCAAACAGGAACTGTAAGGCTTCGGATGGGGTAAAAAATATTTGTATTGCTGAAGAAGTGAGCAAAAATTCATCTATGAGCAGAAGGCAGACTCAGCCCTCGGGGGATGGTTGGGAGAGTGCTTGTTGCTGTCGGCAATGTGTTTTGCAGTCACGCTGTGCTGTGCTGTCCCCTCCTTTCTGAAGCAGAGCTGTCCTGGAAACCAGGAGGAGCCCTGTGCACTTTTTCCAAGGACCAAAGCTGTCACCTTCTCCCTCTACAGCAGATATTTACAGAGGACGCTGCCTTGCTCCCAAGCTCCCCAACCAACCTTGTCTTTTCCACTAGCAGGAGAGCTCCTGTTAGCTGTGAATCGGGGAAGGAGACCCTGTCAGCCCTGTGCCACAAGAGGAATGTGGGAACTGTCTCCTCCCACATCCTAGGCTTCAAATTTTTCCTGCTAATGCACTTCTTTTTTTCTCACTGTCTCATTTTGTTTTTCTTCTTTCACTCAGTTTCTTCCTGCTTTTTGTTCCTGCCTCTCCTCTTGTCTTTCAGTTAGAATCATAGATTGTTGCTGTTGTTTTCCCGTCTCCATCCGTACTCCTCCTGCCCGCTGCATCTTTCTCATTTTCCCTTTTACCTGTGCATTTCCCCTTCTATCTTCCCCTGCTCTTCCTGCTTCTGCTCCTCTATTATTTCTTTCCTTTCAGCTCTTTCCTCTGTTTTATTCTCTCATCCCTCCCTCCCCCTAATCATCTTGCTGTTCCTTGCTGCTGTATCATTTAATGCCTTCTTTGATACAGCCTACAGCTTAATGATTATTCGGAGGTCAGGCGATGCAGGTGCCATGAATTTCACTAATCCAGCTGTGAGAGCCTCTGTCCATAATCACTCCTCCCATTCTACAGGGACTGAATCCTAATTTGTCATTAGCCAGTCCTCTCACTGCAGCTCTACCAAGAACTTTTTGCCCAGAGGAGACAATGAAGTATTCATTAGCTGGGGGGAAGGCGGAGGGGAGGGAGCAGGCGGCTGAACAAGGCATTCTGCTAAAGGCTGCTGAGAAAGGAGTTGCTGTGCTGAGATGTCCTGGGGAGGGGGAGGATGGGGGCTCAAGGCAACGTTGCAAAGGGGTTATCCAAGCAGCAAACGTGGGTTACAGGGTCATTACAGTGTCATTCACTGGGAGTCACTCCAGGGCTGCAGGGTGTGGGGGTGAGGGTGCTGATACAGCAACTATGGGAGTGGTGGGGCCTGGGAATGGGCAAGTGTGGCTGCTTGTTAAGGGGAGAGGCTCTAAGAGGAGGTTAATTAGCAGCAGATTTTTTTACAGGAGAAGCTGTTCTAGTAGCTTTGTCTCTACGCATCCTGACTTCCACCCTCTTTTCTGCTGTTATTGAGCTCTGCACCATAAACAGAGGTTACTACCAGCTTTACCTCATCTCACCACAGGTCTGGTTTTGGAGAGCAGGGGGAATTGCCAATGATATGGACGTTTCTCCTGCTAGAGCTTAGGAGTTATGCTGCAATGGCTGATAGCATCTCAGCCTCCAGCATGGCTTCATCAGCTCCATCCCTGTGGTTGAGCATTGTCACTGTGGCACTGATGGCATCCTTGGCAAGAGACTGTGCCAATCTCAGCTCCTAGAGCAGTGTGAAGAGAGAGACTTCAGATGATCTGTTCTAACTTCTAGCTATTTCTTAGAGGGTTTTTGCTCTCCATCAAAGGAGTAAACAGCAGGTGAAATAGTTTCCAGTCTAAAATTAGACTGGAATAGCTCCCAGATGCCACAGCAGGACATCAATGTTCTGAGAGCTCTGCTGCAGATATATCCCTGAAAACACTGTGGCTCTAGTAAGATACCAACACCAAAGTCTCTGTGAGGCTCTACAATGCTAACGTTTTTTTCTTCCTACCTGCAGGACAATACAGGAATGGCTTACTCGGGTCCAGTCCCTGCTCTACTGCAATGAGAATGGGTTCTGGGGGACCTTTCTGGAAAGCCAACGGAGCTGTGTTTGCCATGGTGGCACCAGCTTGTGCCAGCGTCCCATCCCCTGCATCATTGGGGGCAACAACAGCTGTGCCATGTGCAGCCTGGCCAACATCTCTCTCTGTGGCTCATGCAACAAGGGCTATAAGCTTTACCGGGGTCGCTGCGAGCCTCAGAACGTAGACTCGGAGCGGAGTGAGCAGTTCATCAGCTTTGAAACGGACTTGGACTTCCAAGACCTAGAGCTGAAGTACCTGCTGCAGAAAATGGACTCTCGCCTGTATGTGCACACCACTTTCATCAGCAACGAGATCCGCCTGGACACCTTCTTTGACCCCAGGTGGCGCAAACGCATGTCCCTCACCCTGAAGAGCAACAAGAACCGGATGGACTTCATCCACATGGTGATCGGGATCTCCATGCGAATCTGCCAGATGCGCAACAGCAGCCTGGACCCAATGTTCTTTGTCTACGTCAATCCATTCAGCGGGAGTCACTCTGAGGGCTGGAACATGCCCTTTGGGGAGTACGGCTACCCACGCTGGGAGAAAATCCGCCTCCAAAACAGCCAGTGCTACAACTGGACCCTGCTACTGGGCAACCGGTGGAAAACCTTTTTTGAGACCGTCCATATCTACCTACGCAGCCGGACTCGGCTGCCCTCCCTCCTGCGTAACGAGACTGGCCAAGGGCCCGTGGACCTTTCTGACCCCACCAAGCGTCAGTTCTACATCAAGATCTCGGATGTGCAGGTGTACGGCTACAGCCTGCGTTTTAATGCTGACCTACTGCGCAGTGCTGTGCAGCAGGTCAACCAGTCGTACACGCAAGGTGGGCAGTTCTACTCTTCCTCCTCCGTCATGCTCTTGCTGCTGGATATTCGGGACCGAATCAATAGACTGGCGCCTCCCGTAGCCCCAGGGAAGCCCCAGCTGGATCTGTTCTCTTGTATGCTCAAGCACCGCCTGAAGCTCACCAACAGCGAGATCATCCGTGTGAACCACGCTCTAGACCTGTACAACACCGAGATCCTCAAACAGTCGGACCAGATGACAGCCAAACTCTGTTAACCCGGACTTTTCAGTGGACATGTTGGTGATTGATCCTTTTGCTGTAAAAAAAAATAAAAGAGAAAAAAAAAAAAAGAGAAAAAAGTAAAAAGAAAGAAAGAAAAGCTGGGGGGGAAAGCAAAGAAAGGGGGGAAAAATAAGATTTGTAAAATGTAATTAATATACAAAAGAGGAAAAAAAAAGAGGAAATTCTTCATTTGTTGAAAACTAAACCCGTTCTAGCAGCTGTATAAAACTGTCAGGCATGTTTGTTATTTCTATAATCCGTCATAAAAGGGTAACACCTTTACTCTCTCTTGACCTTGGGGGTGTTGCTTGCCGGTCCTCGGGGGCAGCAGAGTGAATAAAGGGAGGAGCAGAGAGAGGGGCAAACTTCTGTAATGAACTGTAAAGTTTTCTGCTATGCAGGTGCCAAGACAAAGAGACAAACAAACAAACAAAATCAAAGCAAACAAACAAGAGTTATATGTAAATGTAAAAGAGCTGCCATTATTCCTATAGTGGGAGTAAATGGTTAAAGATAAAGGATATTTCTTCTGTTGAGATTTATGCCAGCTTTATGTTGAGTTATTCACGCAGCCTGGGCTGAGCTTTGCAGGAGAACAGAAGGTGATGGCAGTCCTTTGAGAGGAAAGCTAATGCCTCATTGGTGGGAAGACACTTAAGAGGTGGAGGGTGGGTGCAGGTCTCAGGTGTCTTCACTTTGGGATTTCCATCTCGGAAGACTTTTCACCAGAGGTAGAATCTCAGCACTTGCTGAAGAATGAGATGTGTTGGGTCCCTTCAGCTACTTTGCAGAACTGGAGTTCATGGCCTGCATCAAACCGCTGTTGCCTTCAGTGATGTCAGAGCTTAACCCCTTGAGGATCAGCGCCTGTAAATCTTCAGAGTCACTCATCTTTAAGGTAATTCAACAAGGTCCCTAAACCAGAAAAAACTAAAATCCTGTGCCACTTTGATAAACCTAGCCTTAAAGGCAAACCCAAGTTTGGCTTTTTGCCTCAGGTTCTGGGTTTTCCAATAACACTGGCAAACCTTCATTACCACAACAACCAAAGCACAATGCAAAAAAATACATGTCCAAGGACACCGGGAGACACTGAAGGGTACACATGTCACTTTTGGGTTTCGGGGAAGGAAAAATCCCTTTTATTTTATTATATTTCTGTGAATAATATCCTTGTTTCGCTTGCACTTTTTTTGTCCACAAAAAAAAAATACAGAAAAGAGATGAGAAAATTTTATTAAAATATCCGCGAAAGTAGCAAAAGGGAGAGGTGGGAGGAAAGAGCGCCATACCCAAATCTACCCTGAATTTGCAAGGATAAAGCTAAATTGAAAAGGGTTATCAGGAAAATAACTGAAGTAACTAAAAGGTGGGTAAAATTTTGTGGAGTGTGTGTTTGGATTTTTAAAAAATATATATTGAATGGTGTGTATGAATGTAGGATCAACTGAGCTTGATGACAAAGCCTGAACACAGTGGGAGGTGAGTAGTGGGTGTTTCTTTTTATCTCACTAAAGCGGATTGTGAGAAGTGCTAGTGAGAAACTAGAATTTCTGCCCTTCTAAAAGGGAGAAATAAATCTCTGATCTTGTCAGCCTCTAGAGCTGGAGGAGTATCCTTGGGGAAAACCAGCCTGAGCAGGAGGGACAGTCCTGGTTCAAAGTCCAAGATTCAGATTGGCTTGAGATTTAATGTGTTGATTCAATCAAATTCAAAAGAGCCCTGTAGAAATGTTGACCTTGTTTGGAGACTTTGGCTCAGATTCTGACTGCTTCTGGAAAGAGCTAAAAGCATTGTGGTGTTATTCGTGTGACACCAGGGACTTTGACAATTAGTTTGGCATCAGGTTTAGTTTAATTTGTGTGGTTTTGGTTGATGCTCATCCAGCCTGAGAAGGAATGAGAATACCTTAAAGAAAATTTACATTTGCTGAACTCTCCTGCTGAACTAGCAATCGAGGGCATAAGAGAAAGTATTCGAGTAGTTAGAAAACAAAGAGGAGTTGTAGTCAGAAAAGCACACATCAGTCCCTGTCTTCCAAAAGGTGGGGATGTGCTTGGGAGCTGGGTGAATTAAAGAAGAAGGATGCTTCTAGGGACATCCATCGAGTTCCACTGGTAGTAACTTCATCTTTTCCCTGACTTGCATTGAGTTCTCTGTCTGCCTCTACTGGTCAGTCCACCCAAGAGATGCAAGGCTGCTTACTTTTCCCAGTTTGTTCATTTGTTTGTTTTTCATTTGATTCATCTTTGCTTTGTGTAGTTGAGGTTCATGCTTATAGATCCACCATTCAAAGAAGTTTCTTCAGAGCTCTGACATTCCTACATCAGCTTTCTGATAAAGGAAAATTTGCCAGCAATAGTATGCATGGAAGTTACTTTTAAGCAAATAGTAGAGTGTGTTCATGGGAACTGAATGCCAAATTTGTAATTATGAGTGGAAATAATGTTACATCTAGCCAAGCAGGGAATAGAAATGTACTGTTTAATTTACATGTATGACCCAAAGAGCTGACACCGAAAAGAAGTACAATTATTGCTCTGTGTATGAGCAACCTATAGCCTGAGATGCAGCCTGCATTCAATGATGGGATTTGTTCATGGCTGGGAAGAGTGAACATGCCAGGACAAAGTGAAATTAATTTGATAAATGCCTTTCCTATGAGATAAGTATCCAGCGCCAGCGACTAGAAGCCAAAGAAGTTGCAATTAAATCTCAGATCTCATGAGTAACTAGCAATGCATTAGCTAAGTCTTGCCCCATGTATGTGGGACTGTTAGGGATCCAATCAATTGCTCTCATGTATCTCTAATGATGTCTTGGGATGATCAGCCCCCAGTATTACTGGGCTTCGGCAACACTGCAAACCTTTAGCAGGACACTGGGTGCCAACAGAACATTAAATCCCTGCTGTCCAGTTCAGGCTCAAGCAATGGTAGATAGCTGTGGAGGTAGAGAGGCATTGCCTGACATGATCTAGTGCTTCTTCCGCGGCTGGGAGCAGTGAAGCTGGAGCACAGAAAACCAGTGTAGAGAGATGGAAGGAAGTTTGGCATAGATATGCTGTCAGCATATGGAACTTACCTTGGGATACCTGATGGTGCAACATGGCACCAGGCTATGATGGCACATCAACACAACCATCTGGAGCCATGTTGCAACATAGCTAGATGAAGTTTTTTGATAGGATGAAGCCAAAATGTCAGGAATAAATTATCTTGTCCTTCGGGACAGGGGAAAACGAAGCTATCTTGGAGCTCAGCCACCATTTTGGGCTCAAAGTTTGTCAGAGAGAAAAAGAAAAAACAAAACCAAACAACTGAATCAAATGTGGTCTAGACCATGCTACAGTCTCCTTTTGATGCTGGAAAAGAAATGTCTGCCACAAACACATGCTTTGCTTCCACTGTTTAGTCCCATAAGGCCTTTCCCAGGTGAGGGGACAGCCTGTGACAGCCAGCTCCAGAAACAGATCCCACAGATTTGTTGTGCAGGTAATAGGAGATGTGGAGGCATCTGGCATACATCTGTCTCGATAAGAGAAAGTAGTTGAGATCCCCCTAGAGAGGTCACACCAGTGCTCCAGTGGTGTTAATGGGAGTCTGAGGACTTTATGTCCAAGTCCTCCACTTTTAGACAGAAAAAAATGTTTTACAAGACAATGATGAGAATGGAGGGTAATTAATAGAGGACAATTAGATGGGGTGCAGAGAATCCTTTCACCCATAAAACTAGGTTCGCTAAACTGCATGATCCATAGGTAATGTTATAAAGTTTAATGATAAAAGGAATATTCATACTTTGAAATATTCTCTGACTGTATGAGAACGAAACTCAGCTTCCTTCCTCTGTACAAGAAGGAAGCAGTCCTTACGATTGTTCAGCTCAGCTAATACAGAGGTAGTCCCACCAAATCATGGCTGGTACCTGTCACTTCCTGCAATTAAATTAGGGACTTTCCAAATAACACAGAGGAAAAAAAAGACAAGCCAGATGCCCCAAAAGCAAAGCATGGCAAAAAGCAGCAGGTAGAGCAGAATCTACCTGCTTCTTCCCTTCAAATGCAGAAAACTTCTGGGATCAGTTGCTTCAAGTCACATGAGAGAATGCACTGGGAATGTGCTTTTTTAAAGTTATTCAAATTTAGACTTACCAGCCGATGTGGCAGAAAGCAAAGGACGTCAGCAAGTCTTATTAATATGCTGATGCTATGGCTTCAGAAGTGTACAGAATGCCCATTTGGATCAGGGCTAAGAGCACAGCATGGAGTTGCCATGGAAACGCAGGGAGGCCATTAATTAGCTATCACATGAAATCATCTGGAAGAATCTGGACCTCAGCAGCTTTGCCCTCTGCAGAGGCAAAGGGCACAGCCCTAGTGACCCTCCCAGTCAGACCCAGTGACCCCTCCACAGCTCCAAGAATGACCACACATGGAGCAGACATGTCCACTCAGAGGCATGAGAAGTGGGTGGACAAGTAAGGGGGAGGGGGTGACAAGAGCAGAAGACAGGGAAGTAAATAAAGGCTGGAGACGATTTCCCCTCTTACGTCCCTCTTCCCAGGAAGGCTGTTTGCTCTTGCATAAAAGAACACAAGAGATCTGTGGCTTTTTGAGCTGATGGGATTTATGCCAGTGACCTCAAAGAAATCAAGACTGGCCACAAGGCCCTGGCAAGCTTAATTAATGGGGTTAGCATCTTTTTTCTGTGGGCTGCACCTGGGATGAGTGCCTACCAATGCTACCTGGTACCGCCCTGCTCCCCAGAGCCATCTCTGGTCATGCTAAGCCAGGAATCCCTTTCCCCAAAGGGAAACATGGGCAAGCAAGAGAGGCTTCTTGGCCACTTGCCCAGCCTCCCTCCAGAGCCAGAATCTTGTAAGCAAGCTGTGATGGACTTCAGCTGCCATGTACAGGATGTTCTTTTTTAGCTTTTTAGCCCACTTGCTAAAACATCACTCAGGAGGACATTTGGCAGATGGCATCTCCTGCACCACGGCACAGCAAGAACCCCAGCCTGGCTGCTCAGCTCCCAGTGCTGAAGGAGAAATGCTGAGTGGCAATTCAAACTGTGTGCTCCCATCTTCAGCTAAAGCACTTTCCTTGATGAACCTACCCATTCATTGAAAGGAAAAAAACGGCACAAGGATTAGGTGCTGCAGTTTCTTGTCTGAAAGCAGAGGGTGGTCAGTGGTGTTAGGGGAGAAGCAGAAGGGAGATAGATGAGACAAGGTACGAGGCAGTCATGAGGAAGCCACTTCCATGTCCTTTGTACCCTGGAAAGTTTGAAATGCTACATTAGACCTGCTGGACCCAGTCGGATTATAGACCTTTTTGTCCAAGATACTTTTTCTAAGCCACGTATCAATTAACACCCCCTCACATTTTCTTTGCAATGTCTTCCAGTAATCTTTTTTCCATAATCTAAAACTACCTTCTCTTAATGTCATCAGGATTATTACTCTTCTGTAAATTAAATAAATATGGAAAACAGTGAGGACTTAGAAGCTACATAAAAACCGTGTTGGAAACTTCAGTCCTTCCTCCTGAATCAACAGAGAAAAGATGAGTGCTTGGTACAAATACATTGTTCAACCAAAAACAACTTTCCTTTTGTGTAACAAGAAAAGCCAACCCAAAGACCTATGCCCCTTAGATATGCAAAACAAGCCTTCTGTTCCGACCACAAGAAACAGGAGAGCAGTGGTAATCCCCAGCCTACAAACTCTGTGGAGTCTCAGATAAATATCGACAAATGGACCACCAGACACAGTGGTGGGAGTGGGTCTTACAATGGGAGTATTTTTCCAGTCTGAGCTGGATCAAGTTTAGCAAGACACATGACATGGGATGTAGCGAGCTAAACATCTTAATGGAGTTTAGTGCTATTAAAGATCTCTACAGGAACAGCCCCAGATACACCATTCTGTGTGTCCATCTGTAGTGTCTATCTGTCCAGCAGAGCAATCGCTGGGTGGTTCCTGTTGTCCTCCAGTACTTGCTTTTGCGACAAGAAGGAAATTTGACCTTGAGTAGAGACCTAGAAAAAACAGGGCATGGGTCCCTCCCCAGGAGAACGACAAAACCATATTGCTAGAAAAAATAATCACAGCAGTAGAACCTGTGGAGGAGCGAGATGTGCTTAGGTGACCCTGAACAGATATAGACAGGCACAAAAGAAATTGGATTACTGACCTCACTGCTCAGGGAGGACTCCACTCACTCCCCAAACCCATCCTGTCTCTCATCTTCTCCTCTTTTCAGTTTTGGCTCAGTAAGGAATAAACTCAGCCCATTAGCTATTATATATAATATACATCGTGTAAGTAAGCGCGGCTTAAAATAATATTTTAATGCCACCGGAAAAGTAAACAAAATTGAACTGAACAAAGACATGAAATGAAATGGGAAGAGCACACAGATGTGTTCTGTTTATATGGGATGCTTTTTCCACTGATAAATTGCTGTGAGATACCTTCATTTTTAACAACACAACAGCTTCCAGTAGAAAAATGTCCAACTGACTTATTTTGACTGAAATTTTAAAGGAGGTCTTAAAAAGAGAAATTTAAAGTCAAGATTTTTCTGATTTAAATACATGGGATGGGTATGAGTGTCTGAGCTACTCTCTTCTTTAATACTATCATCGGTCATGTTGTCTAGAATAGATTTGTCTTAATATGAAAAAATAAGTTCAGTTGGGATGGTTTTCCAAGATGCTCGGAGATGTCCTTGAAGAGAGTGTGCCAAGGGAAGGTGATGGTAAAAAGATCTCAAAGATGCTGCCAGAAGAGAGGAAAGAGCACCTGGGTTATGGTGCTGCTAAAGTCAAGTGAGGAAGCCAAGAGACTTAATGTGACATCACAAAGACAGAAACACAACTTTTGTATTTCTATATACAGTATATATATCTATATATACAGCATATATTTAGTTGTGTTATATTTATATTAGCTATATTTTAACTTATTAATAGATATCTATTAATTTGTCTATTAAGCTATATTTTGTGGTCTCAGCTACAATCCAAGTCTCATTGTGTTTGATCCTGGGCATACACAGAATTAATACAAGCCTGTCATTTAAACAGGTTTAGGCCAGTTTAGGGCCAGCCTGATTTTTATCAGTGGGAAAGGGAAGCCCAAGACAGACAGAGACTGGCTTGCTAAGGCAAAACCTGTGCAGAACTGGGACCAGAGTCTGTCTTGAGTCTCATTCCTAAACCTGACCATTGTATGAAGAGGAGGAGGGATGGCAGGGCAGGATTGGTTATTCCAGGTATGCCTGTGTTTCCACTGCCAGTTCCTGGTGTCCGAGTGTCCCACTCTCACATGCATTGATAGTGACCTTGAGGAAGAGGTATAGTGACGTACTACCATGATGTGGATTTTGTTTCAGACTTGTGACAGCCCAAATGCTTAAGTGAAGCCTGTAAGAGCTGCCTTTGCTTGATTTTGGTGAAAAGAGAAGCCTGTAATAGACATTTTCTAGTGATGAAGCAATCCTCATTTCAGTCTGTTTTCCGGGGCAGGCTTCCTGACAGCGTGCAGCATCTCCCTCTGAGCTGGGCTGTGGTGTAGCTTAGGAGTGAATCTTGTTCTGCAATGTGATGACAGGATCGTATTATACAAATGTCATGCATCTAACTACTGAGATCTGGTTTTCAAACTTCCCTAAGACATTTAGACTCAGGGTTCTGTTAAGATTCATTCCAGGATGAGAAAGCAAAATCCGGATATTGGCTGAGTTGGATTTAGGCACAAATTCTTATCTTTCTGTGTTTTCACAAGCTCTTCAGTGAGGGGAGTTTGCTCCTGACTTACTCCAAGATACTTGGGAACTATCTCCATACTTTCAGTCTCTCTTGATATGAAAATCTAATCAGGTTCATTACTCAAAATCAACTCTGGTTGAAGACTAATGCAAAAGGCTCAGCCTAAGCAAGCAGCTCATTCAGGAAATGTAGATAAGAAACCCTCACGGGTTGCTTTGAAAGTCAATAGACTTGGGTTTAAAAGGATTAGTGAAGGGCTCAGTCCTGCAAGGTGCTGAGCATGATGGATTGCCATACTGAGTGTCTGCATGTGTGCAGGCAGATGCATGAAAGTCAAAGGGACTGTGGAAAATCATATAAGTTAAGATCATGCCCATATATTTTTCTGGCTCAAATTCAGAGTTCTTAGTAACTAGTAATGTGTGTTGAGCTCTGGGGGAATCCCAGATCTCAGGGCTGTAAATACCCAGGAGTCCTAAGATCAAAAACCAACTTGCTAGTCTGAATTACTTTCTCTAGTCTCAGTAGCTGGGCTGGGTTCTGTAAGCCTAGGCAGCTGTGCTGGAGCATACACAGGACCTTTCAGACTGAGACGAACACTTACATTGCACCCTGGAGCAGCCAGTGAAGTGCACAATGTGTGTCCAAATGAACGCCAATTGCATCACTTCTTAATGAGAATTAATATCTCTGATGCAGCACTGGGGGACCTTAGTCATGAACCAAGACCCCAGAGTAGCTGGCATTCTACTGAGACATAAGAAAAAGAAGATCTAGTTTCAAGAATCTTCTCTGAAGAGCACTAATTAAGAGGAAGATGCATGTGGCACCAGCTGAAGTTCCCAGTGGGTTTAGGAAGGGTCAGTGCCATAAAGGTGGACCAGTCCTTCATGGTTTTTTAGGGTGGTTCTTTTTTTTGCTGCCCTCTCTTCCCAGGAGATGTTGAATGCAGTCCATTGCTTTGGCCACTCTGTATGTATTGCCATTTGCAAAGTGTGTTTTTTTTTTTACCTCTCGTACTCTTTATAGGGTGAGCAGCATTTCCTTCAGGTCAGCATGACTTTTGCATTTATTATAGGATCCAATTAATGAAAATAAAGACAAGCAAATTTAGAACAAGAAATAGAATAAAAGCCAAACTAGATGACATGGACATGAGAAACTTGTGCTCCAGAAAATGTTTGTATAAAACAAGAAAGAGGGCAGAAGTAGATGTTGAAAGAGTTGCTATGGTCACATAGTTAGTCAGTGGCAGAAGCAAAGGAAGAAAAAAAATAAAAGTTTCTTGCAGCTCTGCTCTGGTCATACCCAGCCCACGTGAGTGGTCTTCCAAGTCTGTACCTACAGAAGCAAAAGTCAACTGGGAAATGTAGGGTTTGTTGCCTGGGTGAAGGGAGCTAAGGAGCTAAAACCACATGGCTACTTCATTCACCAGTTGTAGAATAGTGCTAATCTCTCTCTGAAATATCAGGTATTAGCCAGAGGCAAGGTATTAAACTCCAGGGTACCCAGTTGTTCTAATGGACCTGGCATATCCTACCTTTCAGCACCCTCCTGTAAAACAATAATGCCATTTCTCCCATTGTTATGCATCACACATCAATCTGGCTGTTCATTAACAGCTCTGACCTGAATCTGTCACTTTACAACAGACTCCTGTAGGATTCCAGGTTTACTGCCATATAACCGCTTTATTATACATGGAAGGCTGTAATAAGCTGATTAAAAAAAACCCTTCCTTTATTTTTTTTTTTTTTGAAGACTTAATATATACTTTTCTGACATCAGATAAGTATAAAATAAACCTGAAGCTTATGCAAAGAAATCTGTCACTATAAAAAGCCTAAACCACGCAGGACTCCCTGTACCAACTCCTCCCTGCACCGCCTTGGCTGTGTAAGAGGGAGTCCTGTTGTGGCAGCTGCTAATTCTTTAAAAGCCTTGAGTCAAACCATCCTTTCCATGATTCAGCTGGTGCAAGACACCTTTCCTCCCTGGAAATGCAGCTTTCTGGAATACTATTTTCATTCTGAGGTGGAAAGTTCTAAAGTTAAATGGAAAATGCCATTCTCAAAGTTCAGAGTGAAAAGTAACAGCCCCTCATAAGTCAGCTCAGGAATCTCAGGATGGCTTTCTTGAAGGGAAACTCTGGTAAATGATTGAAAGAGATGAGGGCTTCTCTGCTGGAGTTTGATTACTTCATGCCAGATGAGACGGAACTGGCCAAATGCTAAAATGGAAATGAAGTGTTTCAATAATTTCCCCATTAAAAATGTCAACAAAAGTTATATTTTGCTGAATTTGCATTTCTGTAAGACAAAAATGTTCAGTTGGGAAAAAAAAAAAAATTGGTCAGCTCTATTGGCAGAGCTGGTTATGAGAAGTGAAGTTCATCACATCTGGGCTAATGGAGTGTGAAAAGTTGTCCTCACTGGGTATATGTAGACCTTTCTTACTGCTCCTGAGAGGCTTTGGAGGAAAGAAAGAGCTCTGATTACCCCGTTTCCTGTCTACACAGCTGTAACGTGCTGATCCAGACAGGGCTGGGGTGGGAGAAGCCCATGGGCTTCCTCCATGTGCTTACAACCCCCACTTGATCTTCAGGCCAGTCTGCAAAAGCTGGTGTCCATCACACCTTCCACGGCTAATGCTTCCTTAGAGGGAATCAGCCATGGTGCCACGATATCACACACCACCCAAACTGGCTCTTGACCTGTGTGGCTTCCCACTGCCCCAGAAAATTATTTTGTATGTATGGTTTTTTCACCTCAAAGTGGTGAAGTAGCAAAGGACTACTAGTGTTGCAGCCCTGCTAGCATGGCGTTGAAGACATGCTGCTTACTGCAGCACGTCTTGAGGATGGCTGGTAGTGATGTGAAGGAAGGAGTAAAGTCTGTTCTGATAGTGGTGAAGAACTGTCCTGGGTAGAAAGAACCAAACTTGGTATACATGTTGATACCTAAAATAGACCCTGGAGCAAAATATTCTGCAAACTACACTAGTGTTGAACTTAGGGGAACAAGGGGATTGCTCCACAAAGAGCAAGCTATCATGTGGGATGTGGCTGCTCTGGGTATAGGACCTTCAAGCAAGACCATAGCACATATGGGCAAGTACAACAGTTGTTTTTGCAAAATAGAAGGTGGAATTATGATGATCATCTGCAATATTTTAAAGCAGGACTTTACAAGTTGTAGCCCGACGTCAAAGGGAGAGAAAGTATTTTGAGTCTTACATCTAAGCCATTGATAGTGGCAGGGATTTACAGTGTGTGCTGTACAATCAGCGAACAAAAGCCCCAGATATTTCTGTTAATCAAAGCCCATCTTTTAAATCAGTTATTGGGTTTTTCCTCTTGTTGTAATCACTGGCCAGCACAAGCTGAATTACAGTGTTCTTTATTAACTGGCACGGCTTGCTCCCCCTTAATTAGTGCAGACCAGTGGAGTTAGGGTGAATGAGGTGAACATTAGATGCAATTTTATCATTGATGCTGAAAAGGCAACCAGACCTCAACTTTTCTCTCTGTAAGTACATGCCTTCCTTTTGTGAGATGATCAATAACACTTCCACTGGAGGAGGTGGGCAAAGCACCTTTCAGAACTGGTAATTGTGCAGGATCCAAATCTTTTCTAGTAAAATCTTTCCAAACCTTTACTAAATTTCTACTGAAGGCCAGCTTTCTGAGGAGACCTGTAATTATTGAGAGCAAAAGAGAGAAGTGATGAGAGTTATCAACCTGTTTCATATAAATAGGACCAATTCAAACGAGGGACCTGAAAGACAGGGCTATGGACAACGAAATAAGAGTGGAAAAATAATAATAATGAAAGAATAAGGATCAATATCTCTAAAACAAAAGAAACCATTTAATTTTATACAAACCATAAAGCATACACACATCCTGTGATTTCCCAGAGGTCTCCTGGCTGATTCTATTTTCTTGTAAAACCCACATCTTTACACCCTGCACCCACAACTCCTATCCTAGTGATACAAAATGTACATTCAGACTACAGGACATCCCCAAAGATTTATTCCCTTGATGCCGCTCTTCCTGCTCTTTTTCATGTTTCAAAGTCAAATATTTATCATTTAGCATCTTCTACGTTTTGCTTTGATCCTTGAAGGAAGGAAAAGAAAATCCCTTCTCATTGCCCTTGCTCTGGAAAACCATGAAGCAGCGGCACCATCATTTTAATGGAGCGACCAGGAAGATGCAGTAAGACTCAAAATAGCAGCTAGGAAGATGGCTCCAAAACAGTTGTTTTTCCCCAAATTGTGGCACTGTGTCAACACACTGACATATCCAAAAGCTTGGCATCCAGAAGGGAAAAATACTAATTCAGGTTGAGGCAGACATTCAGACATCTTCCCTTATCTTTGAAAACATCTGTTTTAAATTCACAGCTTACACAGTATGGCACAGCCTGATTTATGCTGAATCATCTTCAAGACCTGGCCCTTCCTGAGAAGAGCAGAGATCAAAGAAAAGTGTTTTCTATACAGCATGATCAGTGCATCCCATGATTTTTCTGCTGCATTAGTGGCAAATGTCTGCAGGAGACCTGTTCTATGTGTATCCTGAGCCAAAGGTATTTTTCTTTGCCTAAATTTGCCCAGACCTGTGTCCAGACTATGAAAAACAGAGGTGCTGATCCTGTCTCCTTGCTGACAAGGTGTGATAGAGATAATTGGTGAAACTCTGTGCAATACTGTGCAAAATGGGCCCAAAGTGAAATTAAAAAAGCAGTGATGTCCCTCTCTCCTACCACAAACACATAGAGGCTTCTCTGGCAGCTCTGCCTGTGTCTGCTGCCTCCAGCGTGGAGATTTCTTGCACAGGACTCTGACGAGCGGGGGCAACGCTCCTCCAGCAGCACCCCAGCCCCATCTGTGGCATCTCTCGGTGATGTTTCAGCCAGAGGTGCATCCCCTGGGCCCCAGGGCCCTCCAGCCCTCTTGGAATCTGGTTTCTTTCCATGCACACTTGCTTGTGGAGTCTCACATCTTCATCTCTTCCACACAGTGCAGAGGTGAGAGGAGGCAAGTCAAAAAGAAAAGGATGAAAAACAAACCAAAGACGGGAAAAAATACCCACTTAGCAACAACTGAAAACTTCTTCAAATGCCCATATGAGACCCAGGCTCTCTGAGGTACCCTCAGTGATAGCAGTAAGGACAGGAGGTGGGAGCGAAAGGAAAAGGAAAAAAAAAAAAGTCATTACACTGAAAACTCACTTGAAAGAAGCAAAGGAACATGGGTCTGAGCCAGGATGCAGCTCTGCTCCCGCTCCTGCTGCTGTGCTGAGCAGTGCTTATCATTCTGTGTAGTTCTGGGAGCTTTCAGGTGATTGCTCTAAAAATACCTTATCTGCAATGGTTAAAAATAATTTCCTCCTTTCTATTTATTGACCTCGCTCTTTACCTTTATGACCTCCCTCCTAAATATCTCCCATGTATTTAAAAATAACAATCTGTCTTTCTTCCTTTCAAGCCTAATTTGATTAGTTTATATAGCTCCGTTTAATTGGGTGCATGCGGAAAACGAAGACCTAAAAGAGGAGCTTTGCATTTGCTGTTTAGTGTGACGCTCAGTGTGATCTCTCACAGGAATGAGCAACACTCCTCACGTACTGTCCCTAAATACATTTTGGGTGATTCAGATATGAACTGCTTCCTTCTGAGCTACTGCTTTGTTGTCCTGGTGGTCCACAGTCTGAAGAAGAGCGTGCTCAGAGAGAGAGAGACGCTTCAGATTGAGGGGAAAACAGCAAACAGAGCAGCAAACCACAATAACTTGCTTTGTACATGGATTAAGGGCTGCATATTATTCCAGTTACAGCTTTTCCTTGCTGTGTCTTCTCTTGCTATATGCATAATCCAGCACTGCAAGGTGCCTGGGCAGTGTAGCTGACCCAGTGTCTTCTCAGACATTGTTTAATTGCTGCCTCTCATGGCTTGAAGTGGGCATTTATTTCTTCATTTTGGATCTTCTGACTGCAACAGGGAGCCATCTTGAACTCATCAAAGAGGATGAACTCCATAGCACTGCCACTTCACACTGAATTGTCTCTTTAAGGCACCAGATACTTTCTTTAAACATCAACTTACATTAGGGAGAAGACCGTGCTTGTGGGAGTCTGCAGGTGTAGGCACGGAAGAACGGGCTGTGCAGGATGTCTGTCCTGGTTTGATCGGGAAAGACGATTTAGAATTACATTGCTCATCCTTTGCTAGAGATGGGGTGTTACTTAGCAAGCAAAAGTATCAAACGTAAGGGGAAAAAAGTCCAGCAGAATGGATACGGATGCACTTCATTTAATTTAGTACTTTCATGCTCCTCACTTCATGATTGGGGACGCAGAGAATAGCAGCCACTTTGTGCTGCAAGCACAGCTTTTCATAAGGACTTTGCAGTACCTTCTGCCCTATTAACACTTGCTGTATTCTACTCCCAGGCTTAATTATTCATCTTATACCCAAAAGTGCAGCAATGATTAAACTGAAGAGCAGTTAGGCATTTTCAAATGAAAGTGATGCTGCAGCGCTGAAGAGACGCGTATTTCAAGGGTATGAGTTTGTCCCTCTCCCCCTGCCCAGTTCTCCTCTCCACTGAGCATTGCCTCTGTGTTCCTCCACCGCTCAATCTTTAAAGCACCTCTGTTTCCCACTCTCCTCCCTCTCATGATTATGTCTTTCAGCTCTCTCGTGTCATTACCTTTCCCCTCTGTTGATTTGCCTCTGCAATTGAATTTTCTCTATTGCTCTCTCTGCAGGCTTGGATGAAAGCCCATTGAAGGCAACTGAAATCTTACTGACTGTGGGAAGATGCTGCTGAAAGGAGGAAACATTAAGGATAACAAAACTTAACAGCAGCTTTCTGCCTGGGGATTGGGGATGGGTCAAGTGACATGTCTTCATGCTTCCAACAGGTTTTATTTTCTCTGGCTCTATGAAACTTGAGCAAACCATTTCAGCCCCATTTCTGAAGGACAACGATGTGCAGATCCCAGGAGAAAGCACAAAATGGTCCTTTGAAGGGGACACCTACTGAGAAGTAAGCCTTCTTACCTTGCTCTGGATTTTGAAAGTAACTTGAGATAAATGTGGGTAACAGTGAAGGTGCCTGATTTCTGCCGCTAAAAAGTTAGGCTTTCAGTTGAAACTAGTCATTTAAGCCACAGAAAGAGAGACTGTTACCTTTGGAGGATGAGTCATCCCACCCACTTTAGACACTGTACATAGGAAGAGGTGACTCATTCTCTGGAGATGCCTCCCTTTCTCTTCACAGCCTGTAGAGGAAGGCTAGATCATTGGCTTAGACATCTAAACTTTTACATGGCTAAACCTGGGTAAAATTCATCCTCGCTTTGCTGAAGAAGACACAGATATTACCGTGCTTCACAATAAAGGACTGTGATAGACATCAAACCACTGTTGCTCTGTGATCCTGCAAGTGGAGCTGCAGGAGGGACCTCCTGTCTTGTCCTAAGCAGGTCTGAAGTAATTGCTGCCCATCAGTGAGTCAGCTCAGGTTCAAGCTGTGGCCTCAGCTGAATTCCTCTGGGAGACAGCAGGAATTCTTGTTGTGTTTCCTGCTACTAAGTAGTGGGTGAGCACCTGGAGTCCAGCTTGATTTAAAAAACATCTTCCCTCTCCTTTGTCACCCCACTTGGACAATGTGCCCTGTGGGCTATGGTGCCTTCTCTCCACAGAGCTTCTCATCCTTAGTCACCTGCTTCTATTTTGCTGTCTCTAACAGGCTTGGCTTACTGTCCTTGACACTACTAGGACATCCCAAGATCCTGGGGCAGGTGAGAACTGAGGACAAGACCTGGTTTCATTTTCCAAATGTACTTCCAGCTAGGCTAGCTATGGCCACGCTCGTCTCAGAGTGGAAGTACCAAGTCCAGCACTTCACACGATGATTGGAGCGCAGCCAGTTCTCTAGAGAAAGCACCAGAGCAGTGCTCAAATTTTTCATTTCCAGAAAACCACATGATGGGTAAGAAGTTAGGACTTGTTCTCGCTCTCTCTTGCTCATAGTTTCTCCCTTGCATTTTTGTTGAGGGCTGCATCAGTACATTCATTTATAAAACTGACCCGAAGACAAATGCGCACAAGCTTTTCTTGCCTTCCCACTGCTATCTTGGAGGCAAGGCTCCAGTTTTTCACCATATGACACAGCAAGATAAGCCTTACAATAAAAGGCAAACAATGCAAGGCCTGCCCCGGGCCTCCAAGCCGTGATCTCCGTTTGTTCAGCATTTTCCCCGGAGGTTGTTGGAGATACCTGTGAATAAGGCTGAATGCAGAGAGTCAACTTTGCTGAAGCAAAGAGCACAGCATTCTGGGTTATTAAACCATTTGTCTTGCAGCCCTGGGGAAAAGGAGTTTGCTAGAGAAAGTCACAAATGGACTGAGTTTGCTCGTCTCAAGCCTGCTCCTCTCCATTTCATTGCATCCCCAGCTTGGCACCAACTTCTGGTGAGCAGAGAGCAGAGACTGAGAAATAAAAAAAAAAAAGATGTCTCAGTAAAGCTATTTTTGAAACTGGCTCTGGCTCTTGTCTGTGCTATCTCCAGATCTCCCCTTGATGGTATTTTTTTGTTATTCATGATAGGTTGAGGGTTGTTTTTTTTTCAACACAGTGTTATAAGAAGAGTTAATACCGTCAAAAATTTCACTCTTAGAGTAAACTATATTCTCCATGGCATGGTAATACAATATGTTGTTAAATTCCTTCACTCAGGAGGGAATAAAGGATATCTGAGCATAAATGCATTATCCACAATCCACAATAGCACAGCCTATCCCCCTGTGGATAATGCTATTAGTGCTACATTTCAAATTAAAAAGCATATGCTCTTCTTCTTTCAAAAACAAGGGAGTGCTGCCCACTTCCTTCACTTGACTAAAAACAAAAGCTTTTAAAGTGATAAAACAGCATTCATTTGATAAAAACAACCATCTGCATCTGATTTAGCTAAGTGTTCACATTTAAAGACAAATTGCTGGTTGGGGAAAATTAAATACAAGCATGAATATTGACTTGTTTTGACCACAAATTGGTATCTACTATGTCCACTGGTATTAACCCTAATTTTGACACTAAATACTGACCTTGAACAGCAAGTTCTGATCAAGAGCTCTTGAAATCATTTTACTTCCAACCCCTCAAATAAACAAGTTCCCAAACTCACCCTCTCCCTCCTCGAGCTATTAGTCTGTATTAGTTAAAGTGGGTTGCTTATTAAGTTTTTTTTATATCTTCAGAATAATTTGGAAAGACACCAAAGCCTTAATGTACCAGATTTTCATAACGCAATGTGATATTAACAAACATCAAACTCCATCAATGATCTGTGCAGCAGGCATCCTTAAAGCGTGTAATTAAGATAACACAAGATAACATCAGCCACAAAAAAGAAAGTGGAGGAGGGAACACAAATGCAGTTTTCTGAGGAGGCCGCATTGAGATCATCCCTTTGAGGTCAGGACACTGCAGCAACATGGAAACACATGAAAATGATGTTCTGTTAGTGCACCGAATGGAGAGGAACAGTATGGGGCAGGGATCATCCTCAGAACAACAGCAAGTAGCACAGCCAGAATGGAAGATGACTAGTCAAATAGCATAGAATCATAGAATGGTTTGGGTTGGATGGGACCTTAAAGATCACCTAGTTCCAAACCCCCTGCCATGGCAGGGACACCTCCCACTAGACCAGGTTGCCCAAAGCCCCATCCAACCTGGCCTTGAACACGTCCAGAGATGGAGCATCCACAGCTTCCCTGGGCAACCTGAGCCAGTGTCTCACCACCCTCATTTTGAAGAGGACTTCTTCCTTACATATTTTTCTTCCAGTTTGAAGCCATTACCCCTTGTCCTATCACTACAAGCCCTTGCAAAAAGTCCCTCCCCAGGGAGGCCCCGTTCAGATACTGGAAGGCCACATATGCAAGTGTCCTTTTAGAATGGTTGTGCAGACTCCTGTGGAAATGTCCTCAGGTGTTATAACCTTCCCTCGATTTTTGAATCCATGAGGAATATAATAAAGGCAACCATACCCTCCTGTTAGAGAGTGTTTTTCGTCAGTAGATCTTACAGGCTTTGCAAAAAAGGGTCAGGATCTTGAATTCCACCCAAGTTCTCCCCATTGCTGTAGTTCCTGTGCCATTCTGCTGGGTACCCCCCAGAGGTGGGAGTGCCCATGAGGGTAAGTGCGCTGGAGGGCAGGAGAGTTGCTAACAAAACACACAAGAGCAAAACCCAAATCATCACTATTATCACTTTGCACTTGCAAGAATCACCCAGAGCCTCCCATCTGCTGGGCTATTTCTGCTCAGTTTAGGAGGAGCGAAGTGGGAAAAGCACTTTCTTCCCAAGATGTTCCCATAGGCTTTGAGAAGCGTGTGTGGCTGTGCACACCTCCTAATCCCTTTTCACTGCTAAACGGATGGATATTTTCGTGCTGGAAAGTGTGGCTGTGGATGTGTCTGCTGTTTCTTCTCCTAGCATAGCTGAATACATCCATTCACAACTGAGCATGTATATTTAGTTGTTAAAAAAAAAAAAAAAGTAATAACCCCCACCCTTCCCCGGCATATCGTGATAACAAGTTTATTTCCCACCAGAAGGTTCCATCCATTTGAGCAAAACTTTCTGGATTCCCAGACAGCAATAGACAAGCCCAAATATACATTTAAAATAGCATCAAAGAGGAGAGATTACAAAGCATACTTCAGATGTGTAAGTAAGTTCAGGCTAATAAACCCCCCTTTCCCTACTCACAACCCCCAGTGTCAGGCAGAAATGTAAACCAATTTGTCACTGCTGCTGCCTGGTGCCAGGATAAAAGTGTGTGCTATTCCCATTCCTTTGCCAGAGGTCACTGGATGCAGTGGCTCAAAGACTGTCTGAAGGAAAACAAATGAGCGCAAACATAACAAATTGCAAGGCAGAAGCTCTATCGTGACTAGTAGGAAAGCGAGGGGAGGGTGCTATCTTTTGGGGGGAGCAGGAGGAAGAAAAAAAAAATACTTGCACGGTTCATCTGGCACAAGACTACTTTAATCACTTCGCTGGAGGATGGCTGGTTTCAAGGACAAATGGATAATACATGTTTCACCAGAGCCGATAGTGAGATTGTGAGTATCTCTGAATGTACTGATCCAGCAATTAAGCGAACTAGTGTCCTTGGGCAGCTGCTGAGGTTTCTTACAAGTGGAGTTTCAGACAGCACTTCAAGTCTTTCCTCACTAGCAGTGGGGATGCACAGAGAACATGCTATTGTGCACGCTGGTAAGAGCAGGACATCTGTCTGGGGACATCATTCCCTCTTCCATGGCTATCGTTTGGGGCTGCAGAGTCCTGACCTGGCATATTCCCTGCTCTAACCTGCCCCTTCACAGGGGTAGATGGAGAGACATCTCAATGCTGTTCCCATGTCAAATGTAAAGGTGCTTCTTCGTAACATGGGGCAACAAGAGAAACCTTGAACTTCTGTTCCTTCAGCTGTTGCCCGCAGGATCAGTTCATCCTTGCTTTCCTCTATAGCTTGGACAAATTTATTCTATGGGGATATAAGACTAGGTCCTTCTTTTGGTATCCTGAAATGCATAGGGATGAGTCCAGCACTGCCACGGTACACCAGCAGTGCATACATAGCAGATCTCTGAAGGCCTCTAGAGAAACAACAGCACAACAGGTGCCATCTTAGCTGGCCACAGAAACTGGGAAATAAGCCCTACAGAGCTGGAATTCTTATAAAGCTTAACGGCTAAATCCACAAACCCGGTGTCAGTCTCCTGTCAGGAATGGACTGGGTACACGCGGAGACATCTGTTATCTGATGAGCAATGGCTCATGAGAGTTTCATAAAGAGGGGAAACAAACCCTCAGTTCCCATTTGCTCCCCAACTCTGACATGTCCAGACTGGTACATCCACCCTGAGTCACTCGCCATGCTCGGGGTCACCCAGAGGCAAGTTCCATTGTACCTGTGCACTGCAATGATTAACTTCTAGCCACAGGTTTATTAGGCTAATTTTGCTTTAGAAATTCCTTCTAATTTATTAGACTCATTTTGCCTTTCTGTGAGTTATCCTCCCACAACTGAGATCATTAATTCTTTGGGTTTATTTGCCAAATATTTTTTTTCCCTTGAATTATTTTTCTGTATCATAGCTTACTTGAATTGTAAGCTTCTGCAGGTTGTCTGTTTTGTTCTATGTTTGTAGTCCATCTAGCACTTTGATTGGGGGCACACTGTCCCTCTGTGAGAGAGAGAGATATATATATTAAAAAAAAAAAAAAAAGGCAGTACATTGTTAGTACTCTGTATCCCATGTTCATGTTGCGCTGGTTAGTTCTGACACAACCCAGAATTCCCATGCTGTGTATCGGTCCCCCTGATTTCATACACATTTCTCTATCAAAGTGGGTTGTTAGGGCTAAAGCTTAGAAGCAAAGTCGAGCTCCTTCTAATATTCCCCAGCACAGGAAAAAGAGGTTCAGCCACTGAGCAAACAAAAGCCGTATTAATTAGGCTGTTATTTCTGGAATATGTTTTGAGGTATTTTCTCATTTTTATTTTGTTCCTTTTGTGGAATGCCTGTGCCTCCTGACCCCACCTGACACTCTCACCACCATCCTTGCTCTTTCAAGGTATCTTTTATTGCCAGACAAAGGGAAAAATATATATTTGAATGTGGTCACCAGATAGGCCATTGCTAACATCTCTACAATAGAAAAAGACATCGCAGAATAAAGACATCACTGGTATTATCAGGAAGCCAGGTGTGGGCAGGGAGGACTGAGGTGTTATCACACATTACAAGGATTAAAGGTTGCCAGCCTTGACTTTGGCCACACTAGGGCAGATTCGCAGCTGGTGTAAACTAAAGCAGCTTCCATGAAAAAAATGAACTATATCTACTATATCCCGTGACTTCATTGCAGTTGAAGAACATGTGACGGAAAGAGATCTCAAAGGTCACTGCATGCCATCCCCTGCTTTCTCGGGCAACCGCACCACACAATCCCACTCATAATCTGATCAAGCTTCATCACAAAACTAGTCAGGCTGCTGCTTGCCACCCACTCCTGCTGAAGGCTGTTCCTGAGCTTCCCTCCTCTGCTGGCTGCAAACCTCCTTCCAGCTTTCAAACAGAATTTATTAAAGGGAATCCATTTCGGCTTGCTTTCTGAATGCATAATTTTAATCCAGCTGGGGGAGGAAGCAGAGGATAGTGAGGCTCCTTGGCATTTCTTTTGTTCCACAAATCCAGGAAAACATTCCCCAGATTTAGGAAGCCCACTTCACAGATTAAAAGTAGGGCTCAGCTTTCAATTCATACCTTTCCTTCTCTACACATGGCACACAGGTAATGTCGCTGCAGCTACTGAGCTTTCTGCTATTTCATTCCAGTCTTTTCTTCGGAGATCGCTTTCTCGTAGCCAGAGCTATTTCCTCAGGGTGAGACTTACTGCAGGACAATTAATAGCAAGGAGAAAATATCTATACCAGTTGTTTGTCCAAAATCCCAGGTGAAGCACAATAAATCCACAGGCAGTTCACTCACAAGGGCTGCATAAGATCACTAGGCCAAACTTGAACATAATTAAATCCTGTGAGCTTCACAGTCAGTAGAAAGATGGGCTACTCCTGCCCCCTGCACCCTGAACGTGTTACAACAATTTAACATCCAGAGTAAATTAGACTTTATCCATACAGGTTCATCTAACTATGATACTTCATATTGGGTGCACCATAATTTTGACTAACTGGGAGCTAAGGGGCAAAACTAATGCCACCGTGAGCATGGCTGCATCAACAGTGAACTGCAAGGGTGAGTCTGCGCTGTGGTCCGGACCTACACTCGCCACTGTTCTCTCGATCTTAGCCCAAACTGATGGCAGGTTACAGCCTGGTCTATCAAGACATGCCCTAGGCTTGGATCCTGCTGAGAACTGTGGTTATGTTTAGTCGAGAAAGCTTCAAAGCTTGCTATACACATTATTTTTCCCTCTGCGCAGAAATGAAACTGTTTTGACGAGCATTTTCAACTGGCTGAATATGAAAAATACTAAAGAAAATATTCTTTATAAAAACAAGAAGTATAATCAGCTCAATAAGAAAGATTTCTCGATAGGGATGTGACGGGATGAAGGGAGAACTCAATTCTGGACTTCTGTTTATCTGCAAAAAATACACCACTGTTTTGGCTAGTTTTGTGTAGGACTAAAATGACAGTGATTAAGAGATTCATTTAGTAAGCTTATGTTCCTTCCTTCCAGGCACACTCTCCCTGGAGGAGTTAAATTGGAAATCCAAAGAGGCTTTTGACAGCGGGAGCTCAGAGGAGGTGTGGAGAGCATATTTCAGCAGTTTCTGAGGGTGACGGGTGGTGATTTCAAGCAAGGAAGCAGGAGAAGGTTGTAGTCTCTGCTCAGCAAGAGCTGGCTTTGAGCTCTCAAGGCCCAGGAATGGGTGTATCCACACACCCAGCTCTGCTAAAAGACAGTAAATAGGTTGATGTATTTTCCTCAGAAGCTTCCTAAGTGGATTTGCCTCAATAATAGGGTATTAATGGCAGAATTTAGCCAAAAATTTGTAAAGACTCTCCCTCCACTCCTGCTGCATCATCAACTACATTTTTGTTCTATTTGCGTTATCCGCAATGTCTGTAACATAAAAATAGCTACTGCAAGCTAGTACATGAAAACGTAAGCCATGGCTTTGACAGTGCCAAAAGCCCAAGCCCCAGGTGACTCATGCACACTCAAAGCAATCTCCTGGTTTTCCCTGGAAAAGAGGAGCCCACCTTTGAAAGAAATGCACCTTTTAGGTAGGGGCCATGCAGTTCTTGTTGTGGTATTCTCTTACCAGGCCACCACCAATAGGGATAGCCCAAAAGGTTGACACTCGCATATAGAGTGAGAAAAGCCTCTAAACCATAGTCCTAGAATCCCTGGGCTCAAACTGGACCCAGCAGCTCCAGGAGGAGTAAGCGCAAGCTCTTTTTGCTGCAGTTTTCCTTTATCCTTTGTCTTCCTCAAACTAATTTTTCAATTATTTTCTTTCTTTCTGTCTTCTCTCATTTCTCTTTCCTTCCTATAAACCTTTTCTCTTCCACCTCCGTCTCCTTGCACTGTCCCTTTCATGCTAACACCATCATGTCCTCCCATTCTTCTGCCTTACTTTTTTCCATTCTCATCTTTCATGGCACATTCTCCTGCTATTATTTTAATTGCTTTTTCTGGAGTTTGTTCCAGTCCTTCCCCCTCCTCCTTGTCTTTCACAGCTTTTCTCCATCTGGCTCCAAGGCTGTCCCACTCCTGGGCTCCAGGGAAGAGGTGTGCAGCAGCTGACACCAGGACTTTGAGCCCTGGACATAAGGTGATGCTGCTTTGGGAGCTCCAAGAAGCGTGGCCATCTAACAAGGACACGGGAACACACCTGCCCCTAACAGGCTTTGAAAATTGACTTCAGAAGCAGAAAATGGGTCAGTAAAAACAAGAAATGAAATCAATGTCAGGGGTTTTATATATATGACAACAAATAGCTTCATATGCTCAAACTTCTCCCTCAGTTGGAGGCTCCCAGCTCTTGGTCAAGTCAATAGGCTCTGCGGCATATAGAAATGAGGTGATAGAGTCAGAGCAGGGGACGCGAGCAGTTGTTGAAGGGACACCAGCTGCTTATACCTTGCAGGTAACCCTACCCAAGGTGTCCATCATTAAGCCAAGCAAAGAGGTAATAATATATTTGTATTTAATTTTTTTTAAATGCATGGCAGTATTTTAGATTATAAAATAATGTCAGAGCAGGGGGTGTACATAAAACCTTGCAATAAAAAGCCAAACTGCTGAAGATTTTCCCTTATAGGCTTATTTTGTCAAGAACTGTTCCACATTTACTTTTTTCCCTCTTAAACTACGAAAAAGATCCTCCCACTGCATTGTGGGAAGCACCTTTTGAAGACAAGAAAGAAAGAATGGGAATAAAATAGTAAAACAGGCAACAAACCCTGGAGACCATGTGTCTACTCCTGAGTGAAAGGAGATTTCAAAGGGAAGTATTTGTAATTTAGATTTCTGAACACTGGTGGAGAGAAGCCCCACTACTGACTTTCCCACTGCAGATGCCGAGGCTGTATTCCTCTGTCACAGACGGTGGTGGAAGATTTGGGAACAAGCCTAAGAACAGCTACCCAAACCCCTTCAGCTATTTAGTCGAGTGAATTCTGCACGTCACTCAGACGCCTCAGATCAGGCCTGTACCAGCCCGGCTTCGCCCAACATCTCCTTGCATTGCCTGGAGATGCCAAATCCTGCTCCAGCAGGATTTGCTGCCTTAAGCTGCCACTGCCATATGCTAAAGCAGACCGGGGGCTGTGGTCGACGTTTGGATCTTGTTATTGCTTCTCGTCGAGCACACTGGAGAGAGGGGGAGCAGAGCCTGAGGGTAGATCTGGAGCACACCCAGGTCTCAGAGGACAGTTGCTGCCAGGAGAAAAGTGGCTTGACCAACATCTCAGGGGCCCAGCCTAGCACCTATTGCATAGTGACTACTACTTTTTTTTCTGCTTCAGCCTTCTCCACATGTAGATGACCCTTGCTACACCACAACCTCGCAAGACCATGGTAGCAATCTCCTTGCTTGCCGAGCTTGACTACTGACTTCAGTGGAAACGTGAAGGGGTAATTTGGGCCAGCTTTAATTTTACAATAGCTCCATGATCATTTATCTTTTCAAGCAGCAAGTCTCCAGTGTCCACCTCCCATCTTTGTCACTGCCAAGGACTGCTGGCCTTACTCTGCTCCAGCAGAAGCACTCAGTCAGCACAGCAAGGTGAACCGAACGAGCTGATTTTAATTTGGATGAGAAATGAATTGCAATAAGATACCCACCATCACCAGCAGCCCCTTATGGCTCAGAGATATTTGAGTGAGAGCAGTAGAGAAAAAGGGGAAAATATAATAACAGGGGCCTTGCTGGATGCTCTCCACCCCCTTACCCCACAACTCTTTAATAAAGGTGAATTCCTGAGGGTGTTTGGAATCTACCTCTGACTAGCAGAGATAATAACATTGAAAGCTTTGATGAGACCAGCCTGAGATTCCAGATTTCTGAATCTTTATGAGTTTTTGAACTCCTGAGGGGTTCATCTATCCAGGTGAGAAAGTGGACAACTAACCTATACCTATCCACTGCTCAGTTCACCACAGCTGGAGCTACAGAATATGATGTGGATCACAGGACACCCTCTCCCACTCCTCAGGCTCCTTCCAGCCCCTCGTGCAGACCTGCAGCCCATTTCCAAGGTGGAAATAGCAGCAGCAGTGTTGGGTGTGCTCTGGTACAGATGTGCTCTCCTCTAACACCTCCTCCTGCCTTCAGGATAGCAGAGTTGATGCCTCTCTGATCCTGCCCTTGCTACAGTACAGTGTCCAGCACTCAGTATTTTGGAAACCAGGTAATTTCTGCAACATCAGGAGAGGGCTTTGACCTACACCATCAGTGGCAAGTTTAAAGACAGTACTTGGAACTGAGGAGCATTGAAAGTGGCTTTGTCTCACATAAGGACATTCCTGTGGCTGTTTTCTTCTCAACCAGTGGCCACCCTCATCTAAACATCTTCTTAATGCAAGATATTACCATATGCACTTCACCTGGATTTCTGCAGACATATTTCTGCTTACTTTACTGAACTCCTGGTTGGCAGGACGTCTGCTAACTTCTCTTGTGAAGGTGGTGTGCTGTCACAAGGCTTGTTAGTTTTGCTTATGCACAGAACCTTCAGACCAGATTTTGCTCCCAGGTGGGTGAATGCAACCCTTTGCTCTTACACAGTGAGATTCCAGCTGTATCCAGTCTTCACCAAACTTTATTTAAATGCTTCAAAATCCTAAGAGTTATATCTGAAATAATCTGTGTAAATATCTCCTGAAAGTGAGCTCTCCAGTCCCAGATATACCACTGCCTAAGGAATCTAGTCTCCCTTGAATTGAGGGAGTAACCAAAGTTCTGTATCTTAAACTGCAGGAGCTTTTTCCAATCTGACCCTAGTAATTCCAAAAGTTTAAAAGGCAAAAATCCTCACCTATACACAATATGGAGCATCTAGGTTTGGAGCAGTGAGATCTGACATTATCTGGCTCTAGGAATTCCTGAATTTAGAAGAATACAGGGACTCTGAAAACATCCAAACAGAAGAGAAGCCTTCCCCCAACGCCCCCCCACCCTTTTGTCAACCTTTATGGTTTGAGATGAAAAGAAATTGTGAAACTGTTTCACAGCTCCATTTAAAACTGGGAAGTTACATAACTAGAACCAGAATGAGAACTGGTGCCTGGACACACAAAGACAAGAACCTCCTGGGTGTGATTTGGATCACCTTTGAGACAAACAATCAAATAAATTCCTCCAGAACCTGGGACTGAAATCCTGAGGAGAACACAACCAAACTAGCTCATGCAGAAGCAGGGCAGAAGGATGGACCTTGCCAGCGTTCCCAACACAAACCTTGTGTAATTAACAGGTGCTGTAAAAGAAGTAAAGCCAACATGACAGTCACAGCTGGATTGTCTTCTTTGCTGAGCTTTGTGTTCTTCTGACCAAGTGCAGACATCAGCATCCCTTCCCTATCTGGGTGCCAGATGTATCTCTGAACCCTCCCTGACCAGCCCTGGCCTCCTTTATACCCTAAACAGCCTTTTGCAAAACAGCCGTCGCTGCCCATTTGGGGCAACCTTTGCTGAGCCACCCTGGCACTAGCAGCCAAAGGCTTCTGCTGACCTTGGGTGACTGCCTCTCCTTTCCAGTCCTGTTATTGCTCTCTGCCGGATTGCCTGCTGCTGCAGAGCTCCCTTAATGTCAACCAGAAAAAAATGGATCAGGTGGAAACTCAGGGAAATGAACTCACAGGCTATTATGATGGCAACAGTTCAGCTTCAGTCAACTTTACCATTAAGCCCATTACAGAAGTTTGTGGTGCCTCCTCCCTGCTCCTCCTCGCAGAGAGCTGGGAACTGGTAACTCTTTGAACTGGCACACCCTCTGTTCACATGGCCAGCCTCCCAGTTCACCCAGAAAAAAGCAGGGTGAGCAGGAAAGCCAAGCTTTGACTGCTGAGTTCTCCCTTCTGGATGCATGTAGAACATTAACAACCCCTCCAGTGACATGATGTATCTCCTCCTTCCTCCTACCCCTTCTCCACACTCCTGCCTTTCTCCCAAAACCTTTCTGCATCTCTCCACGTGCCAAGCATTCCTAATTTAATCTCTCTACACCGATCTTTGTTCCCTGCCAGACTACTTCTTGAATAGGAATTTCAAACCATTCACTCCAACCTGGGGGTTTCCTTGCTCCCATTTGCAAACGTGATAATCTCATGATGTCAGCGGTCTATTACAACTCTTTATTCCTATATCCCCACCTGCTGCTGCAGGGAAGTTCACTGTAGTCCAGTGGTTCTCCTTCCCTTTATTAGAGTTGATGGTGTCTGACATGTTCCCTGGGCATGGAAGGATGACATGTGCCTAAATACGACCTGTAGCTGAGGATGAAGCTCTACAAAGACACACTGAATGAACAACCCGGGAGAGAGAAAGCATAAAACCAAAGTGA
This sequence comes from Eurystomus gularis, assembly GCA_013400335.1. NCBI lineage: Eukaryota > Metazoa > Chordata > Aves > Coraciiformes > Coraciidae > Eurystomus > Eurystomus gularis. Next base: position 210,687 of record VZZY01004072.1, read on the forward strand.
AAAACTGCATTTGGGACAACTGCAGGAATTCCTCAGTGATGGCAATAATTGAAGATTAGGATCTTCAGTACAGCCTGCATTTGTGCTGATTCATTCCATGCTTGCCTGCTTCATCCTTCATCTACCCTATGAAGGCTGCGTGTGTCCCCTGAGTTGCCAGCCTGACAGCCCCCGATGATGGGTCGCTGATCCCATGAATCACAAAGCTCTTAAGCCCTTTCTCATCCCTTCCAAACACATCCCTTCATTCTGGATGATGCCGTGAGCTTCTTACACATCTCTCAGTTGCCTGGTTACCAGGTTAACACTGATAACAAACGCTGGATGACAGTTTGTTTAACACCGCTTCCTCCATCATCTGGGCTCCAGCCTTCTCCATTCCTAACCCCCTGCAGTGTCAAGTCTTCAGATGCTCATGTTCAGAGGCTCTCTCCAGTAACTGGCTTGCTGCAGCCTATGCTCAGCCTAGTCTATCCTGTAATCTCCAACGTCCTCTGACTGAATTACCTTGTCACATTATCACAGACCAGCTTCCCCAGGATCTCTCAAAAAAAATTCAATGATTTAACGCCTCCATTCTCAAGAAGGCTGTTGCAGGAAAGATCAATGCTTTTCCTCCCCCCAGCACTATAAAGAAGATATATCCATATATCATTGATCCCACACCTTCTACGCTCTCAGTGTTGAGGAGAGATGTCTATATTTATATACTCACACATGACCTCTTATAACAGGGTATAGTCCTAGTGTTACAACTGTATTATAAGGGAATAATATTAGTAGTAATGCACATATAACTGCCAAACATCTCCTTCCATCACTCATATGCAGATGACACCCTTTAAAACACAAGCCACCTCTCTTTCATATATTTAGATTGTTGAGCACAACGTGGCTGCTACATGTTCCCATAATGCAAAGAAAAGATCTCTTTATATCCAAATCTCGAAAATCAGGAAGGGCTTTCATATTCCTCAGTTTTAGCTTCTTCCTGTGCTTTTATCCTTTGTAGCATCACTGGAGCTGTTGCATGAGTGCATCTGATTTTCTAACCCCAGAATTCCTTCTCAGAGAAGACAACTCTAGTCATTAAAGTCTCCCCTAGCCTGGCCCAATGTGATCCTATTGTACCTCCAACACCTCAGAGCATCTTCCTCCTAAGCTGAAACAGGACATCAGTCATCTCATAGCCAAAAGCACTTGACAACCAAGTGGTCCTTTGGAAAGAGGTGTCCCAGAGGCTGTTTGACAGACGTTTGTCCAGCTGGCAAACTGACTGACCAAAATATATTTTATTCTTCCAGTACCGAAGCCCAGAGCTGTTGGATGAGTCTGTGCTTAACTATTTATAATTGACCTTTGCACAAAAGAACATGAAATTTTTATAGCCTAAAGCCTCATTTATTAACTTTACTGGAGTGTAAAATATTGCTGTTTGCTATAAATTTGTACCAGGACAAACAATATATATGCTAATTAGTGGCTGTGCAGCCATTCGGGGGCGTCTGTGCTCACCAGACATTTCCAACAGGCCACAGAGAAAAAAGGAACAGAAAAATGACAATTGAGTAGTTTGATACTCTCCATTCAAACAATGAAGTCTGAAGAGGTGAATTAATGGTGTTCATTATAACAAGTCCATTTCCTTTTCATTTCCTTTATAAATTAGTCCAGGTAACATGCCGCATCCCTGAGAGAGCCGATCAGGGGCAACCTGCTGAGATGCACCTGCAAAACCCATCACTCTGGAGTTCTTTCATCACTCCTTACTCAGCTTTCCTTTGCCTTCCTCCAGCCCACCCAATCATCTTCTCTGTTTTGTCTCCTCCTTCTGCACTTTTTCCTTTTATCACAGAATGGTGGGGGTTGAAAGGAACCTCTGGAGATCACCTCATCCAACCCCCCTGCTCCAGCAGGTCACCCAGAGCAGGGTGCCCAGGATCGCATCCAGGTGCCTTTGGAGTCTCTCTGCAGAAGGAGACTCCACAACCTCTCTGGGCAGCCTGGGCCAGGCTCCGACACCCTCACACCAAGTAAGTTTCTCCTCCTGCTCAGATGGAGCCTCCTGGGTTCCAGTTTGTGCCTGTTGCCCCTTGTCCTGTCACTGGGCACCACTGAAAACAGCATGGCCCCATGCTACTGCACGCTGCTCTTTAGATATTGACCAGCATTGATCAGATCCCCTCTCAGTCTTACCAGTTATCAGTTTTATTATTCTCCTATTTTTGTCTTTGCATTAGTTTGATATTTTCCTTTTTGCTCTTGTCCCTCTTCTTCCTTCTCCTCCCTCCTCCTTACCTTTTCTTCATATTGTCTCTTGCTTCATTTTTCTCCCCAGTACCTTTGTCTCATCATATATTATCCCTATATATATACACACACACACACACACACACACATACATACACCTCTCCTACTTTTGGGATTTCATTGTTATTAACTCCGGATCATACAAGGGCACATATCCTTAAGGCTCATCAAAACTCAGCATGAAATAAAACCAAAAGGGAAAAAAGAGAGTGTGATGTGTTCGATGTCATGTGGCTGAACCACATTTTTCATGGCTGGTTGCCTTTTGGTAGCAAAGAAGGTTGCACAGATAATAAAAGCAGCCTGTTGGAAACATCTCAAAGGGTCCAGGATCTGCAACTGCATCTGAAGATCTCATATTCCTGTGTTTGTCACAGGTCTATCAGTATATACAGGCTGGAAAGATGAGTGGCAACCTGCTACCAAGGAGTATAACTGCTCTCAGTAGTTGTCCAGGGAAGGAGAAATGGGAGACAAATGCCATTGTAAGGCTGGAGGGTCACAAAAGTTTGGCAGGGATCTGAAACATTGGTCCTCAGAAGGCATCCTGCCTCGTCTGCCATTTCCCTGCACCCCTCCAGGTCACTGTCTACAGGACATGCAGATGGGGAACACCCAAGATTACAGTAGTGCTCAATCCTCTGTGGAAACCACAGAAATCAAAGGGGACACAGGGACACAACAAAGAGAGATTCGAACATAATAAGCCAACTAAAAAATTTAGCCATATTACCCTTGGACACAGATTGGGGATGCTGGTTTTCATGGAATTTAGACCACTTAAGGAATTTAATTGAGTTCATTGAATTGTAGGAAAATGCTGGGGTGTTTCCATCAAAATATTTGCAAAGAAGTATTTGGTTTCTATTAAAAAAAAAAAAAAAAGCTGAAAACTATCAGCATCACAGAAATTGCTTCAACATTCCCTTTGAAAGAGGCAGGCATAAGCCCTACTCTGAACCTTGTGAGAAAGAATAATGTGCCCCAAAATATCATTATTTTGAGGCAAATAGACATATCTGGAGAATTTTAACTTCAAATAACATTTGTAGCACTTTCAAACTATCTTTTAACTGGTTTGCAACAAAATTACATTTACGTTTAACTTTTTCTTCTATCAATCTTATTGATATATTGAAATACCTTAGCGGGACAAAACTCTGCATGTGAATCAGATCTGTGTTCTGGTATAAATATTAAATAAAAACATTCCCCTAAGCACACAAACTTTCCGCTTCTGGGGAATAACACAAACCCTGCTGTGAAGCTGTCCTTGGATATTTGTAAAGGTAAATAAACAACAAAATACTCCATTAAAAAAAGAGTGGTGTAGGAAAATAACAAAAACGGTTCATCAATCTCTTTGAGTTTATACATATTAAAAGAAAACACTTCCTTCAGTGAGTTTTGTTTTCTTATTTTTCCCCATTAATTTTAACAAATTTTAAATGGACCCAACAACGTACCAAAAGCTCTAGGGTTTTCCAGTTCTAACAGAAACACTTTACTGAAACCACAGGTTTTGCTCTTTTCTCTTTTAAATACAGGCTTTCAATTAAAGCATAAGATTGGGTTTAAGAAGAAAATTACTGCAATGAGCGGACCATGTGCTTTGGGGTTGAAATCTCTATTATTATAGATCCTTTTTCATATGTACAAGTGTCCCCGCCATACCTCAGGTTACCCACAGGAGGGAGGACACGTGTCTACATTTAGCCCATACCCAGTTGCTCCATCACCTGATGACCCCTCCCCAGCCAAGAAGGGGGGCATTGGGAAAATAAGACCCATGATTTGAAATTAAAATGGACTTAATGAAACAGCTAAACCAATACCAATATAAAGACAACAAAGTTCTACTCAGCCCAGCAAACGTACGGTGGTCACAACGAACAGTGAAGCATCCTCAGGAGGCGAGGAGATTAAGGAATGAGGAAGGAAGAGCAGGATCAGAAGGAGCCCCAGCAGAAACTCAAGCACGATAACCTCCTGTCCTCAGCAAACTTCCCCTTTTCTAATGAGCATGACATTTCTGCTCTTGGATACACCTGTAGCCAACTCAGCTCAGCTGCCCTGGCTGACTCCAAGCTGCTAGCAGCCTGCAGACCATGGCTGGCCTGGGATTCTGTCCCAGCAAAACCACATCAAAGTGGCATTGCTGTGACAAACATCAAGTAGAGGCTGAAGTAGTCGATGGATTTTCTTTAAAATGTCCGTTCTTTGGGGAAGTGAGAGGACAGGATGGGAAGGATTTATTCCTATTGTAGTCTAGTCTCAGCCTGGTTGAGCAGAAGCATGGTCCGTGTGGTTTGACAAGGTGGAGGGTCTCTCCATCTCTAGGCTGTGCTATGGCCAAGGCTTTGAACAGCACACATGGCTTGGTTCAGGGTGGAGCAGTGAGGGAAAGCGTCAGCATGAGCAGAAAATTGTGTTCAAACACCCACTGTCTTCAGAGATTATTTTTTAGATTGCTGATCGTGAGAAAAATTACGGGCCAAATTGTCTGCTTATGTGGCTCATTGCAACTCCAACAGAGTTATAGTAGGAGATGCGTCGACTGTATCCAGAGTATGTCCAGCTTTCTGTGTTCAAACAGCATGAGAATAGCTGAAAAAATGCATGAGGTTTTCACAAGCACGTTTTGAATTCTTGTTTATGTGTCTTCTCTATTTGAAATCTTTAAAATACACTGGGTTCACGGTGGGAGGCAGTTGAGGGTTGTTTTTTTTTCCTAACTGTGTCTACAAAAAGAAAAAGCACTGTGTGTTTTCTTGCACGCACAAAAAATGAGTATTTCATAATACATATCTCCAAGAAGTGGGGATTTACCTGCAAGATCGGAGAGGTGGTACCGTTGGACAGTGGGATGAAGGAGGAGATGTTTGGGACTTTTGTATACAGGGCAGTGATATCTAAGTATATTCCTATGAATCCTCAGCATCATGGGCGCTTTCACCAGCTTTCACTGCCACTCCATTTCACACAGAAGTGAGCTGAAGATCTCTGATCTTATTGGCATTTCTTTTCACAGTCTCAGAAGGGAGAAGAACAGTTAATGACCCGAATTCTCACTTTCACCAATCACTGGACTGGCCCAAATCAGAGACATGGACCAGGCAACCCCAGCCCCTTCATCATGTCATCGACTTGTTATTGTCTGATACATTAAATTCATCAATAAAGAATTTAGAAGATCTTCCTCCCATCCTTTTTATTGTCATATAGGAACTGCATTATTTACATGTCCATACATTTAAGCCCAAACTGAGCTTTACAATCACTTTTGTTCCATTTTTCAGGCAAACAATATTATCAGTGAAGGCATCGTCATAAAAATATTGACCCAGCTCATACCTGGTATAAAACATCATTGATTTCAGTGGGGTTGTGGAACTTGGCTCGCTGCTATAAACATTTCCCACAAAGTCCTATTCAGTGAAGTCTCTGGAAAACCTCTGTCCTCATATCTTACATAATCACGGTGCAGTGGCAAAGCCATTAGGACGTTTTCCCATGGTGTTGAAGCTGCTGATTCAAACCTTTCTCCAGCCTTATGCAACCCTCCTGCTTCACCTCTTCCTGGGACAACACGGCTGGAATTGGGGAAGAGGAGGGTGCAGCGAACCTGGAATGCAGACAAGGGAAGGCTCCTTCAGCACAGCTCCCTTAATCCTGCTCCCGCACCAGCACTGGCTCATTCACTCCCTACACCAGAGGCAGCTGAACGTGATGCCAAATGCTTTGTCACTCGCAGAAAGCGGCCTTTACATGTAGTTTTATCCCCAGTCAAATTAATAGTGACTAAGATTGGAGCGGCTCAGCCAGCTTCAGAGCTGGCCGGCTTTCCTGGATCACATTCAGCGCCGAACACGCCTGGCAATAGCATCCAGGTTTTAACTGTTGCGAGTGAAGGGACCGCTTGCCTTGATTAGCCCCACACAATGGTTTTGCTGCCACTGCTAATATTTGAACAATGTGTTTGCCAGTTACGTTAATACAAACAAGTCCCCTGGATCCCAAGGAAAGGGCTGTGCAAACCCAAAGTGAAAGAGATACTGGCGGCCTGGCTGCTCTGCAGAGACTCATGCTCCGCAGCAGGCAGAGGCAAGACAAGGACAAGACAGAGTAGGGAGCTTTCTGCCAGAAGAGACAGCATGGGCTTAGCTTGGCCAAGTGCCAGGTGACTCCCGAAACTCACACTGGGATTCAGATAGATAGATGGGATCTCAGGTATTCCTGGTTTGGGAAGTGCTTCCCAGGAGCCAAACACTCACTCAGTCAAATGCTGACAGGAGTCAAATGCTCCTTGTGCATTCCTTTGATTTCGCCCGACATCCTTTCTCAAATTGAATTTGTCCAGGTGAAACAAGAAGACCTTTCACACTTATTTTACAGTTATTTTCCATTTCTAAATGATCTGCCCTAGTGTCAAAGGTTGACATGATTTTGCTTCCTTTAACCGCTCTCTGATAAACCTGTCTTCTTATCTACTCACCTATGCCTGTTTCCCCCCACTACAACCTGCCAAAAGGCCCTGCTGATCTCTTGGCCTCTAATTTGAGTAATCAGAAACTCTTTATTCTGGGGGAAAATACCATCCACGAGTGCTGAGAGCACGAGATCAGGGAAAAAAAAAGTTCCTCCAGGACATAGGGCAGCAGTTGGAGTGTTTGAGATTCAGAGAGGGCAGCATGAATTAGGGAATTAAACCATGCATGGCAAGCTGGCAGATGGCAACGTCTGTCTTCTTTTGCCTCAGTGTCCCCATCTCTATGGACAAGGCCAGCAGGAGTTACGCTCCTCTTTTCAAAGGACGCCGTGTCTCCAGCTCCCCTCCTCCTCAGATCAGACCCGAGATCAGAAAGCATCCTGGGAAGGCAGGGAGGGCTTCAGTGCACCGCAGCGTTCCTGGCTGTGCGCGCAGACGTGTGCCCACCTGCGCATCCTCGCGCTGAAAACTGGCACAGCCCTTGCCACCGCTGTTCTTGTGAAACAGAAAATACTGCACAGCTGGTTTAATAGCGGTTAACGGTCCCGTTTGGAGCTCTTCAGGAGCTAAGCCTCATCGCTACAGATATGCTCATTAAGCTGTCATCATTAATTGCCACCCACAGCCACCACCATGCCAAGGTCACATCTCCAGGAAGGAGAAGGCCAGTTTTACCTGGGCTCCAACCCACAGCTGGGGATGTTGTCAGCACCCCTCTTTATCCCCGTGACAGCAAGGTCAGCTTCTCTGAACAAGCAGAAAATCCTCCTGCTGCCCCAAAGTTCATGGTCTTCCTGTAGTTTCAGCTCCAAATGCCCATCTGTCTCCAGCCATTTCCTAAATTATGCCTGAGCAGCCTCCATTTGTTTCCTTCTGAACCTGCTCCAATATTATGGGTTTGAAAGTTCACCTCCAACCTGGCCATTATTGGCTTTGCCTTCCACTTAGGAGCAACAGTGGGAAACAGGAGCAGAGAGAGGCAAGTGAGAGTCCTAAGAAAGAATAAACAAATTAAATGCCAGCTGAGCTCTGAAAGGCATTTCCTACCCCAAATAGAAAACACAGCTTGCCCTTCCATTTTAAATAAGAAAGAGGTGGCTATTGCTTTGCTTTTGCTTTTTTTTCTTTTCCTTTTTTTTTTTTGCCTTTTAATGAGTCATCCTTAAGAAACTCTGCAAGGTGGTTGCAGAAGGGATAGATGGAGGTGAAATTACAGCGAAGTGACAAACTCAGATGAAGAGAGTACCAAGATCTGGCAGGCTGTCCCTGTCCATGGCATTACTCCTCCCTCAAGTGAATCCTTCTTGCCAGTGTTTCCCCTTGGCTGTCCTCCTCTCCTAGGCTCTCCTCTCGCCATAAATCAATGTTGCATCTCTGTGCTTTGGTCCTACATCCTTCATCCCTTTTCTCTGCCTCAGGCCAATGCTTCTGGTTTCCTCTAGCACCCCTGTGCAGCTTTTCTTTCTTCAAAATCCTTGCTTCCAGTCCTTCTCTGAGTCCCTGAGATACCCCGTTACTTCCCTACGCTATTCACATTTATCAGCAACATCATGGATCTGGCAGTTTTGCATTTGCATTAAAGCCCTTCAGATATTCCCTCTGATAACTCATTCAATCCCCTAATTCTCTTTTCTGTCATAATGGTTTCTTCCCCACTGTCATCTCACAAAGGCCTTCCTTCCCATGCTCCTTGCTCCATGAGCTGCTCCTTGCCATAGCTTTCCCCCTTTTAGTCTCAGTCTTTTCTATATTTCAGAGTAACACCAGCCTGAAGACACTCTTCTGCTTCAGGGTCCACTGGCTTGCTGGTATTATATGCACCATCGTGCCACACTTTTCTCTCTGGAACTCACTAAAGGCATCTCCTGGGTGACCTCCAGTCAGCGTTGCTCTCCAGTGCACCATCCATGTTGTGTTTTGAAATACTGGAACATACCTAAGGGAGTTTCTTCTCTCACGCGACCTCTCGCTCAGCGACCAGCTCCTGAAGCATGAGATTAGAGGAAACAGAAGTTATAAAAGGTCACTTGCAGGAGAAGTGCAAGCCAAACCCAGCCTAGGTCAGGACACGACTGGCAGTCACCCAGCTGTTGCATGAGCAAGCACCAGGACCAGCCGTACAAGGAGGAGGGCGAGCACTTCACCACTGCCAACGTGCAGAGGTCAGACAAAGGTCCAGAGGACGGGACTGCAAGGAAACACGCTGATAGCTCACCAGGCAGTAGATATGGATATACAGATCAATTGATAGACATAGTTATATAAAATCATTTATAGACTCTCTTCCTTTCTCCCATTTTGCATCAATCCCATTTTTTGCCAGGGTCCAAGAACAGCAGTGCATCTGCAACCGGATCTCAACAGCCCAAGTGACAGTGGTCTCTGGGAACTTAAAAATCTGCCTGTGCCTCAGGAAACATTCTTTCCAATCTTACTTCTTATGGGTCTTTAAAGTCCTGAGTGCAATGGGATGCTACACAGAAGGGTGTTTCTACAGACTTTTCTTTTAAAGATGCATTAAACGCTAAGACACCTACGGAAGCCTGCAGTGAGAGCAACTCATTCATACCAATATGGTCTCTTGTTTGAGAGCTGTACAAGTGGAGGGAGATCAGGCTTTCCTGTAAGCCTAATTTGGAAAGATTCTGAATAAACCCTGATCTATGTTTCTTCAACAGGGTGTTTCCCCAAGGGGTAAATAACTTGCTATGATTTCATAGAATCATAGAGCACATTGGGTTGGAAGGGACCTTACAAGGTCATCTAGTCCAACCCCACTGTAGACAGCAGGGATACCTCTAACTAGATCAGGTTGTTCAGAGCCCCATCAAGCCTGGCCTGGAACATCTCCAAGGATGGGGCCTCCACCAGCTCTCTGGGCAACCTCTTCCAGTGACCACCAGCTTTGACTTTTCTTACTTTGACTTTACCCATAGACATTGGCAACACAAGAGAAGAAGATCTATATCCCCTCTCTCACCTTAAGGCTTGAGAACAGGGAAAGAAAGCAGAAATGAGCTGATCCCCGTGTCCTGCTTTGCAGCCACAAGACACCTTGCACTCCCTTATTGCTGGTACGAGACCAGCTGGGCAGTGCTGTGTATCTGTAGGGCTCATTACTGCATCCTTTAGCATGCAGAGCCTCTCGGACATCTGCAAACCTCCCCAAGAGCCCAGTGGAACATTTAAATGGAAGATGCAGCATTTTCTTTTAAGGAGCTGTTGTTCTGTCTCCAGCTAAAGTGCTGTTGTAGCTCACTTCTGGGAGGGAGAAGCCTTCCACGGCTGTGTGACTGTGCTACTTCAGACTAGAGTCCTCGGGGAACCGTCACAAACACACTGTGGAAACAGCCAAATAACCAGGCAGCATTTCAGCAATTCCTCCTGCCGCACGGGAAGGGCTGGTCCTGCTACAGCCAGGACAGAGCCCACCATGTCCCATTGACAATGCCCCAAGTGATGGCCGCTTCATGACTCCCTCTTTGGGAGATCTCTGAATTGGACACCAGCAGAAAGATATTTCTCTTCCCCTAAAGCATCAAATTACTGGGCATTCGAGCGGAATCAGCTTACAGATATTTTTCATTCAAGTAGCAGCTAAGGGAGCTTTGCTGCCCTGTGCTGTTCTTTGGTTTGGTGGCATCTGAAGAGGCTCCCGTCACTCTGGCTCCACAGCTTTTCATTCATTCATTCCCCACAGCCCCTTTATGCTCCCTGCAGACCCCTTTGGCCAGCTCCTCTCATGCACACCATGATTCTGCCAGGTCTCAGCAGCAGCAGAGATATCTCCTGAAAAAAACAGACCAAGCGTCTCTCTAGACATTTTAGATGCCTACCATTAAAAACACCCACTTATTAAACATCGCCCTAGATTTACTATCTACTGCATGACAGTCATCTATGACAGCCCATTCCTGACCTCCTTCAAGCTGACAACCAAAACAGATGTCTCTCTCACGAGGACTGCAATCCGGGGTTTCCCTTTGTAGTAACATTGGCACATAGACAGAAGGGGAAGGGAGGGGGAGAAGAAAAAAGTTAAAAGTTTAAAAAAAAAAAAAAAAATCCTCAAGTCTTGCACACTACCAACCACAGCAACAGCATGATCTTAAAGTTGCAATCTTGGTCCTCCCTGTAGGAACGGATCCCTCATCGTGCTGGGTGTTAACTTCAGAATGTGCCAATTCATGATGGTGGCTGCTTCTAACTTCGGAGGGTCTTTCATGGTACTTCTTGGTATTCTGTAAAATCCCAGCCCTTGGAGCCCTGATATTTTGTATGAATCAAATCAAGTTTTCTCATTCTCTCTTTTAGACACATTAGTGTTTTATTTCTTGATTCTTATGGGTCTGCAATTTTCAAAACTTTGTAAGGAAATTTAAATAGTCAAAGAGACACAGCAGCAATGTATACAAACACCCATTATTTACGAATCTTTTCCATAAAATATCATCATCCTTACAATGAGCTCTCAAATTTTTGTGAATCTGCCACCTTATGAGTGGGGTTGGAAGTGCAGCTACCTATGGCGAGCAGCTCAGCTTACTCACAACAGTAAATACTAGCTCTAATAATAAAGATTAACTGGTAGGATGGTATCACAGCCCACAATGGGCTCATTCGAGAGATTATCCAGAGCCTCAAGATCTCTGTGGGTCTGGCAAGGAACCTGAGGACCAGAAGAGCATCAGGCAAAGAATCCTCTCAAGAGCATCATCTGCAGGCAGCTCTGTTGGGACTAAGGTATGACAGTTTTCATAGCCAGCAGCCCTGGAGACACCATGATATCAAGTCACCTTCCACTCTCTGGTGATGATTAATTATTCACTTAAAACTCGGTTTCATCTCCCGGCTTCATGCCCATAGGAAGCCACTATGCGAGTCCTATTTCAGTGCTCTAATCCTAAACAAAATGCAGGTAAATGATAACATCCATCAAATGACCACACCATGTGAAAATCCATTGCAGGGTGTATTTTTTTTTAACAGCATTATTGAATAAATTAACCAGGTAGCAGAGCAGTAACCTTGAGATAAATGATTAGGTGGATTTATTTTTTATTTGGAAAAAAAAAGATGACACAGTTTTATCATATTTATAATAAAAGTCATTGACATAATAAAACACTCCCATCACATCAGTATTCATTTCTGCAAATAGAGCGCTGACGTTTTATAATATTAACATGTGTTATAAATGTCACTGATATATTAAGATTTTCAGTCTCTCTAACCAAAAATATAGAGAGATGACTGAGGAAGAGATGACTAATTCTAAGAGATTAAAGAGAACATTTTCTCTTGCAATTAAATCATCTTCGGGTGATTGTGAGCTGAGAGAAACACACAAAAGTCCCGTTCTGTGATTGCCATTTTTACCACCAGCACAGAATGGCCTGGGGCACTGAGTAACTGGGATGTTAGGAAAACTTGGGCATGTTGGGAAGCACATGAGTTGAGCTACCGGGCAGACTGTGTATTGCACGGGACTCTGGCTACACCTGCCGGGGTGGTCTTGACCGCTCAAAACCCTGAAAGTGCCTTTGGGCACCTCCTTGCACTGAGATACATGGCCTGGACCAGGGCTGGAGATCTTCCTTCCATCCCCTGGGATGTAGGGTCAGCAGTCAAGAAAAGATCCCTTGTTTTCCTCTTTTCCTGCAGGAATATGAACAGCTGCAGGGAGCTGAGTCCTGAACGGGACATTTGCTGGGAAATTCCCCAGTTCCTGGCAATGCCAACCTGTTTGGATGAGCTGTTCCTCTGGATACATGGAAGAGTTCAGCTCACAAACATTATTATAACTAGAACATGACAGGGAGTCCCAGAGTCAGGACGTGGCCTGTGCTGCAACAAAACCCCAAGGGATGAGCTGTCAACAGGGCTAGATCCAGGAATATGAGACTTAGTTAATGACTAAGTGATAAACAACAAGCCAGGAATGAAGGAGTCCCTTGACACCATGACTAATACTTTCTAAGAAAATCTTGCTAGAGTTCCTGTGTCCCACCAAGCTTTCACTGAACTTACAGATCCTGTCAGACCCTGGGTTTACAGCAAAGCCCCGTGCCAACCAACACGAAAGTTTATGTTTCAAACCCAGCAGCCTCTGGGCAAAAATCCAGAATAAAAGACACTTCTGAGCTCTTTCGGTCTTCAGGCTTGAACCCTCTACATAATCCAGTCTAAGACTTTCATCCCATGATTCCTGTATTACATCTGTAATTTGTCTGTCTTGCTATTTTTATCAGAAGGAGCTATTTGTGTTTTGTACAAGGTCAATGCAGAATTTTAATAGCAGCAGTTTATAAGTCTTTTCTCCTCTTAACCACCAGTTAAAGCAGTGCAGCACCTGAAATTCAATTCCTCCCAGCTGTTTAAATGACACTTACATGAGTATTAATTATTTTTCCTCCTACATGGAAACAACGTATATTTATACAACAGGTTGCTTCCCTAAAAAGCTTACAATCTGACCAGGAAAAAGAAAAAGAATTTAAAAACTAGGAACAAGCCGTGAAGGGTCTGATCCAGAGTCACACAGATGGGCAAAGAAGTAAAGAAGGTACTGGTTGAATCTGAAGATCACGGTTGCTTTGGCTGTTGAGATCTGATTAGAGCAATGCACTGCAGCTCCCTCCACCAAGAAAAGGTACTGACTGCAAAAGGGTGGCAGAAAGGAAGCATATTGTAAATCATTTTTGTGTATCTATATCTAAGGCTACATCTGTATATCCATATCTTACCTGCCTGTCTCCTCTTTTCCACTGAGGTGCAGACAACTTCAAAGTGTTTCCATCAGCTCCCCAAAGAAATGTCACAGACATTGCCAAATTTCAGTGCACAGGAGAGAAAACGTGTGTGCTTTATATTATTCATTTGTATTCAGGGAAACAGTGCTGGTGTAATTATGCCTGAATAGCTACAGGGGTAGGGAAGTCCTAAATAAATGTATTCCTAGACAACTGGAGTAACGAATTTTAATTAGGTTTGCAGCTTCTTCCAGTTCCGTTTTGCCAGTGTTGCAACTCACGGGCTTTCAACGGGAGTGGGCAATGGGAAATAAACCTAGGAAAGCAAACACCTTGCTGACCTTCAGCAGTTACATCCTTAGTTACTGCAGAAGTATGTGTCTAAGGGTAATTTGATCATGGGAACCCTCCTGGGGTTACTGGTGCAACAGGTCTTGAAAGGGGTCTGGCAGGGTTTTTTTGTGTCACTTGTCAGGGTCTCCTCTCCTGGGAGTCCCAATTACAGTGGCGTCAGGGAAGTATAAATTTACATCTCCAGGCTCCGGGTGTCTCTGCAGATGAACTCATTGGTGCCTACAAGAACTGTTCCCATTATAAAATATCACGTAAAACGACAGAGACCTTGGACCGCTGCGAGCAGAAAAAACAATAAACATCCCACAGAGAGGAAATGAATTTTTCCCCCCCATTCGCCTTTCCTTTTTGCTCCACCGCATAATAACGGAGCGTGTTTGGATTGCAGGGGGCTGCTGGGGCCACGGGTGAGAGGAGGCAGAAGCGAAGGCAGCAGAAATGGAGATTTTGTACTTACTAAAGCAAGTTATTTTTCAACCTGCGCTCAGCTCTAAAGTTCACCACTGAATTATTAAGTGTGGCAGGCTCAGAACTTGCTTCAGCAAATAACAGCTATATTTCTTTGGGAAAGCACGGAAGCCCAAAACTTGGGACCATGGGAAAAGTAGAGAAACTCCAGTGTAGGGATTGGAGCCACCCACCTTTACACCATCCACAGGAGGTGCTCCACGGTCCAGAGTTCCTCACTTTGTCATTGTCCTTCCCCCATTGTAGGCTGCTTGTCTCTTGTCTCAGTCTGGCGGCCATGTGGTGGAGAGGAAGAAGAGATAGTCTTGGGGCAGGTGGCAAGCAAAGCAGACACAATAGATCACAGCATCCGGACACACGTGAAGATGCCTCCTGTAAAGCAAAGGTCAGGATTAATGGACTGATGCAAAAAAACCCAAACCCTAGAAGTGGCGTGGCTAACCTTGCACTTATCTAGGTGTTGCCATAAAAACCCCCTTTTCAAACAAAAACCAGCTAAAAGTGCATCTCATGTTCAAATGACTGAAGGGCAGAAATACCATCTTTTCCTTCTTAGCTACAAACTGTACTCAGGTTGAACAAGTCACTGCATAATAATAGACTCTACTGATCTCTACAAACAGTCATCTCTCCGTTTATTCTCTGACTGCAGGTGAAATATTTACCATTGCTGACTTGCAAGAGTAAGATCTTGAGGTTTCAGTGTGGTTACAGTGCTGGAGCGAGGGGCATGCTCAGAGCTGCTCTTCTAGACGAGTAACAGACTCAGGCCAGCATCACTGAGAAGATGGTGTTTGATTCACACTGTGAAGATTCCTCTTGCTACTGAAGTGCTGAAGACTTAATTACGCTTTTAGATGATCACTTAGATTCAGAAGCACAAGCTGTATTATACAAACAAGGAAGCTGACTCAACGAGACACCCAAGACAGCCCAGCCCAACCCCTTCCAAAGCGTTGCATAGATGATTGCTTCTCCTACAAGATTAAAAACTGAAGCAACATGAAGGGTATGTTCCGCAGTGAATTCTGATTTATCAAACATGATTAGTGGATTATGAATATGGATGTGGTTTCTAAAACCAAAAGAAAGTTCACGCTGTTCACCCTTCTTTAAAAGATTAAACTCAAGCAGCAGTAACAGCCACACAAATATATTGAGTGTAAAAGTCAGGAAATACAGAAAAGGAGTGAGGGAAGAGAAAAATTGGAAAAATCAGGTGAGGTCAAGCAGGATCAACTATGTCAAGGGATTTACTGCTGCCTTGTAGAGTAAATGCAGTTTTAGGATGGAACAAAGTGGTCTAGAATCCATTTTGACATCCGTTTTTAACCTTTGTGCTTTAATTTACTCCCAGAAACCAGAAGCTCAGCTCTGAGGGAGGGAGTTCGATCTCTGCCGTACTCTTTGTCTTTTTCCTTTTTTTCCCCCAGACATGGCCCTCAAGGTTTGGCATCAGTTCCCACCTGCAGGAACTGTACTGGAGATTCTTTATCACAGCAAGCTTCCCAGAGGCCAGCAATCTTCTACCAGCTGGTTAAGCTGGCTTTATAGCTGCATTGCATCAGAAGAAGTGCATAAAGCAGGAATGAGGGGACCAGAGAAGGCCCAGCACAGTTCTAGCAGGACTGTCTGGAGATGAAGAGACAGTGTTTTCGGAGTGTGGAACTGAATGCAAAGAATAAAGTTTCGCACTGAAGGCTGGTGATAGCAATGAAAGCATCTGAGAGCTGGCTGCAAACTCATCAAGGGCATACTCGGACAGCTAGGAGCTTGGACATTGTAGAGGTGACCTGAAGCCATAGCTAAGGCCAAAGTTCCAGGTTTTCTGCCTGAAAGGACAACGAGCCTTGTCTTCAGAACAGCTTCCACAAACACAGCCAGTGACCACGTTTCTACGCTTTGGATGAGAGCAAAGAGCTCCTCCTCTGTTGTGAGGGCCTTATATCTCAGAGCAATATTATATTTATCAAGATAGCACTCGGTCTAAGCGTACAAGGTCCTCTATGCTCATCACCATGGTATCTGAGTGTCTCATTTATTATAGAAACAAACAACTCACTTCAGAAACGAGTTAAGGTTGCTAAGTGACAATAATGTACTTACTTATCACATCATTTGCAAAACCCTCACACTTAAAAGCAAGGAAATAAATGATTAAGGACTTCTGAAACCCAATACTGCCCACATAATAAATATGTATTTTTAAATTGAGTACAAAGAAGTGTACTTTTTATTTTGGCAAACAACCTCATGCTTAACCTGCGGACCGTTTTCTCTTTTGTTTCTCCTCTTTTATGTGATATTTTTATTTCATTGAATTTGGTGTACAAACATTTTCTTTTAAGGAACATACGTAAGTGGTAAATATGATAAGATAGGTGAAGTATTTCCAAGCACCATTACTGCTGGGTCATACTGCCTTTGTAAGAGGTGAATTTGTGCCCATTTTTATATATATAAAAGACTTCCATAATATTGTTCTTCCTCACATCAACATTCATTTTTTAAAAAGGCTTTGCTGTCTGTTTAAATTCTAGAAGTGATCATAGAAGAGTGACCATATCTTTTATGGGTCAGAATTAAGATTGTTGAGGGGCCTTAAGTCACGTGTTTCATTGTATTTGACAAAACAATTTAGGTAAAATCCAAGTTCACCTAAAGTCAAGAAGAACTTTGACATTGCCTTTGGATGGGTCAGGATTTCACCCTTTCTGTGTTTTATATAGGCAATAAAAGATGTATGATGTTCTTAATTATTTATCTCCTGGCTTTTAAGCACTTGGGCTTTGTACCTAATGCAACTGGAACAAGTGGTGCTGAGGGAGTAATGCTGTTACTTCATTGTAACCTGTTTGAGGAACAAAATCGCTGTTTGTTTCAGGATTTCCTAGATCCCTCAGATGTTTATTTTCTGCTTTTCTATCTGTTACTTCTGTGTGGATAAAAGAAGATCCAGGGTCTGCCTTCACCTGCAGTAGACCTGAGCTGTGTAACTTTGAAATCTAGATCACTGGAGGAACCTCCCACATGCTGGGAGCTTGTACTGGAATGGGCTGGAATAGGTATCAGTTAGTTAAAATCAAGTTGTGATCAGCCATGGTCAAGCTTATAATAACATGAACCCCACATCCTTCTCCTCACGCTGCCTTTGAAATTGCTGAGGAGGATATTTCCACTGCGGACATGTGCAAGTGCAGACCCTCCAGACTCTCTGAGCCATGCCATGGTCCGATTTCCAAGCAGTCAGGATGTAAAAGAGAGGGTGGATTTTCAAAAGCACTCTCTATCCCTCATCCCTGCCATAACGGCACTCGCAAGAAGAGTTTTGAGAGGACTGGGTATTCACTGAGCTGTGTGCTCTTGAGAAACATGGCCACTCACTTTGAGGCCTAAATGGGAGTTGGGTAATGTCGCTTCAGTTGCTGGAAGAATTAGTCAATAACAAAAGGGCAGTCACAGCAGCTCTTCTCCATTAGTTTCCTCTTTCCCCCAACAATATCAATTATGGAAGCTCTAGCCCAAGGTTTCAAATAATAGCTATTTCCCTACAATGTTACTATTTTTGCACATAAAAATGCCTTTTGCATGAACCACTGTCAAGGTCTACTCTAATCTATTTATCTGTATTTACAAGGCACTTATCTTCTGTAGCATCTAAGTGCTCCACATGGATTAACAGACAACACCATCAGCCAAGCATCATGTTTTCAGTGCTTCACAACTCACTGAAGAATCTCCTTTCCTTCTTTCTTCTTGGATCCCACGTAAAATGGGACGTGTGATGAAGATCATGGCTGTGCAGTCATCAAGAAAAACATTATGGGCCAAAACCTCCTGTCAAAATTCTTGTTGATGTCAGCAGATTTGACACCAGCGGAGGTTTTTAAGTTGCGTCTCTCCTTGGTACAGCAGAGGTTTGTGCCCAGCCCAGCAGCACTGTCTACATCACCCATATCAAGGCAGGAACAGGCGTCCCTTTGGTATCACCTTCTCAGCATGGGTAGTGTCCCCAGCTTCCCCATGCTGTTCCCTCTAGCTGCAAGCATATCTAGAGGACAACTGTTTCTTCAGAGACATCTGGCTTCTTATAGCCAGAAAGAATCTTTTGGAGATACTCCTAGAGGAAACCATGAACTTTTCACTGCATCTTGGACAGGTAGATAGAACAGGGAGATCAGGAAAGATCCCCATCCCTCTGCTCAGGGAGGGCAGAAACAGCAGGTTTGGCACTGCTGCCTCTGGAAGAGACTCTCCAGGACGCTGCAGTGCACACCTCAGGGTCTGCTCGTGGTTTGCTCAGCCCTGCTGTGATTCAACAGGCTCAGTATCCAAACAAACAGGGATTTAGCCGAATCATAAATAAAGCCAGCACCCACAAACTCCCCTTTCTCCTTCCGAACGATTTATCTAGTCTGTATGTTTAGGATTAGATTTGCCTCTGATGAGTAGTTATGAGACAGAACGGAGAGAAACGTGTCCTGTTGTTCAACATCTTCTTGTCCTATTCGCTCCTCTATCACAGCCAGCATCTTCAAACCAGTAAAGAGCCCTATACACCTCACTCCTGAATTCTGTCTCTGGACTGGGTGATATGGTTGGACAAAAGGAAAAGAAGATAGAATATCAGCCTTTAACACAGCAGTAGATACATTCTTAACAGTAAACCAGAATAAATTTCTAGCTCTTCCTTCCCTTCACCCTTAATTTACCTAAAGGAGACACCTTCTGTGATGAATTGTCCCCAGGCAAAATAAAACCAGGTTTTCCTCTGATTTTGGCTAGCTGGGTCAGGCCAAAACTGCCTGACATGGCCCATGTATCACAGGGCAGGCAGAGGTAATGGGGGAACTGGGAAGAGGGGGAGCTGGACAGCAAACAGGAAAATGAAATCCTGCATATAGAAAGGAAAAAATGAATGGATTTTGGTAAGGGAGAGATAAGGATGATTCCACTGCCAAATCCCTCATGAGAGGTGGCGTTGTGTGGGACGGAGGAAGAGTTGCTTAGCAAAAGAGGTAGAAGAAAAAGAGGTTATTAAAAAAATAGGGCTGAGAGGTCCATGCTAGAAATGCAGGTATCCAAACCCAACTAGAAGTAGAGGCAGGTTCCTCAGCTGCAAGAGAAGGCCCTGTTCAGAGCAGTTGTCACTACAATCTCCTAATTGGAAATAATTGAGATGACGTCTCAAACCACAAAGCTCTGAATTAGCCAGCGCAGGCTCCACCAGGAAGCGTCTGTTGCCATCTCCAATGGCAACAGTTTAACCCCCACCGCATCCAGCCCGCTCCCTCCACCCCCCAACGGGCAGGAGGTGCCTGATCCACCCCCAGCATCCTGCATCTGTGGGAGGGGGAAGGTGCAGAGGGAGCCCAGGGAGAAGCAGGAGGAGGGTGAGGGCTACCCTTGCCCTTGAGAGCCAAGGCCACTCTGGGATGCTGGGAAGAGTCATGGTGGTGGGATGGCCAGGGGGTGCAAGGGATGGTGAGAGGATGGGGGGAGAGATGGCTTGGAGAGGCAGCCCCACTCCAGAGCACTGCTTGACAGCAGCTTTTCCAACACCAGACGCCATGAAGGGCTCTGGGAAAGACTGCTGGAATTAGTGCTTTTTGCTGATTACATTAATGGCTCCTTTGTGCTGTTCGTATGCTCGTGTATAATTAAGATGGGGTTTTATTTATTTAATTTTGGTTTTGCATGACAAACAGGAATGCGAAAAATAGTAATGAAATATGAAAAGAGTACGTGAGCCTTTTGGGGTGTCTTTTTGTCAAGTGGGGAACGAGGGACAAATGACAAAAGTATGAGAAGTATTTGGAGCAGGTGACTCCCCATTGAGCCCTGGTGGGTGATACGCAGTGAGATGCTTGCTCGCTGAAGGACAGGCTTTCTGAGAGAGCTGGGAGACCAGACCACTGAGCCAGTCCGGTTGTTTTGCTTCCTCACACCTCCCTGTGAATGTGCCACATCCATCCCTGGAGGGTTACAGCTCCACAGCGCCAGTGACATCCCACTTCCCCTCCATGCCCATTTGTGGCACTCAACTGGCTGAACTGGGATGGAGAGCTGCTGGCCAGCTGGGCTTCCTGGGCCCATGAGAGTCCTCAGCCAGTGCAAAGTGAGCAGAGCCAGCTGGGATGAGGAGGCAGATCATCAGGCAAGTGTGCATTTGGCAAAGCCTCCTGTGGCCAATGCACCAGAAGCAAATCCCCGCAGGAGTCCTGGTCTATGTTCTATGAGCAAGCAGGGGATGGGTGATACTTTGAAAACCACAGGTCTAGACTTTTGCATAGACATCGCCCTGCAGGAATAAGTCTGAAAAGATTATCAAATTAATTGATTACTACAAAATGGCCTATGCACTACCTTCCCTTCTGCATGCTCCAGGCTCCCTACTTTCCATCCACCAAAGTACTGAAGCCCTGTAAATGGGGATCGCAGACAGTGTGTGAAGTAATTTTTATTGCTGAAAAAAGATACCGAGTTAACAGATGCTTTTAAAGCGCATTCATCCTAACCTGGGTGCCTTGGAGCCATTTTTGCTCTAGTGTTGCACTTAGAGGTTTTTCATCCTGGAACTTGGGAGACTAAAGAGACTATGGAGAGGTCTGATACATCTTGATAACAAATTGGATCAAATTGTCTGGGTACTCTGTGCCTGGGGCAGACACTGTAATGAAGCTGGAAAACACTTGGAAAAACCTGATTCCCCTCTCTGTGATATCTGCATGATGCTGTGAGATGGAGCAAAGAGAGATTTTTCCTCCACAAATCATCCTCTGCTGACATTTCTTTGGCATAACACGAGCTTAATAACTGGTTGAGTTATTCTAGCTTTCCTGGGGAAGTTTCACTAGCACCCATTTCGCTTCCTACCTTGGATCTCAATTGGCTGAGCAGGTTCTCATACTTGCCTGTGTATTTTATAGTGCATGAAGTTCAGCATTTAACAAACACAAAAGTGATTTGTCTTTCAGGCCTCTTAAGGACACCAACTTACAGCTCTCTCAGCTTCAGACAAGAGAAGGGGGGCTGGAGAGCCTTTCCTTTCGTTCCCGGTATTACATTAGCACCCTGATACCTCTCTTGAGATCAAGGCTGCTTCGTGCTTTGCACGGTGGACCTGTGACCAAAGAGATCCTCCCTGTACTAAAATGTTTACTCAGCAGGGCACGGGTGAGATGGGAAATGAAAAGCCAAAAGCAGCAGAGGAAGGGTTTACCCAAAGTCACAGAAGCTGCTATCACAAGGAAGGTTGGAAATGGGTGTCCTGCAGCACAGGCTGATTTTTAAGCCCCCAGAGACCAGTCTCTTAGGCTCTCAAGATCTACTTATAGCAACACAGCACAGGTTTCCCCTGCCCTACTGATGGCAAAAAGGTGGAAGAAAGGAAGAGAATCTGTAAATCATTTTACTGTGTTTTGTGTACACTTATACGTAAACCTCGTTTTCTTTCCACTGAGACGTAGACATTTTCAAAATGTTCCCACCAGCTCCCCAAGTAAATAGCAAACAAAACCCTACATTTTGGTTCACAGGGGAGAAAAGTCCTGACTACCAGAAGTGCCAAATGGCAACAGGGCACCTCTGGGAGAAAGCTGGTACAGCTGGTGTTCTAGATTAGTGAAACATGCACGCTGGAGATACTTGTGGCTAATTTATGGGAGCAGAGGGGAAGCAAATTACAGCTCTGTACCTGAACCTTCTCTCCACCTACTCGACCTCAAACTGGCAGCATGAGGTTGTGTATTTACGCTCAGGAGAATTCAGTGCAAAGCTGCAAAATCCAGATAGAAAAGCTTGTGAGAGGAGAACTCTTCTTCTCACTACACTAGAATTGAGACCAATTTACACCCGTTTTTTACTTAGGGTACCTGTATTTCCTTTTATTTCCTTCTCCTGAAATCCTAATCCAGTCTCTGGTTCATGTAGTTCAGGGTAGTGCTTTCTACTCCTGACCTCAGTTCTACAGATCACACTAATCCTACCTATAAATGAGTTCATTTACTGAACATCAAGCACAAAGCAAACAGTGCGATGGAGTCTTTACCTGGCCATAATCCTGAATCAATACCATTTCATTCTTCTGTCTCAATCAGCGGTGATCATCTGTACCACATTTAAAGTGCTAATGGTCCACCTGTTAAATACTTTAAAGATGAGGTCTTGATGTGGAATTGAGGCATCTTTCTGCCTCTACAGGTGATATTATCAATATGCCAACAGCCCGCCCATTACAGACCTGTACACGACAGACATTGTGAAGCCATCCTGTGCCCTGAAAGACCACACTGTTTGTAAGTTGAGCTCTTCAGTCTTTGCTAATAAAAGCTTAAGAGGGAAACGTGCTTAGGAAAAGCCTGAAACAAATCTCGATGACTACAGCTGGGTATAACATTAGAGGTCAATTTTGTGTTTGCTGAAAAAGTAATTTCAGGGTGCAGGAAGCTTTTCACAAATTTGATTTGACTCCCTCAAACAGCTAATCTGGAAACAAGAGCAAATAAGAAAGATAATATCCCATTTTGGCGTTTTAGAAATGAAGACTCTCTTCAGAAAGAAAACAGGGTTTTCTGTTATCCAAATTGCATTTGTCTTAAGCTTAAGGATTTCCGAAGATGAAAATAGTTTTTATGCTTAATGGAAAACAAAACTTTTCAACTGACCCTAGGAGAAATTCCCCTTTCCTTTTATTTTCACAAAGAATGATAAATCAGTATTGGATTGGGTGAATACTAAGCACTTGTTTTACCCCTGTGCTTTGCCCAGGAAAGCAACAAGAAAAGCTTGGCAGCTTTGCAGAGAGACGCTGTGCCTAAAGGATGTCTTACTGCAAGAAGGCATATTGAGTTTTGAGGCACGAGGCTCCATTTTTTCCTACTTTATTCCTTCACAAGCACACTGAAAGCAAGCCTTATAAATCAATCAGACACCAAGGACAAAATTGTTTGCAGAGGTACACGTGCCTCATTCTTAGGGACAAGGCCTCAGCATTTGTGATTCTGGCTGGGTGGGACTTGTACCCAGAAGGGATGTGGCAGAGAAATCACTTTCCATTTGCTAAGACACTTACTTAACTATACTCGACAGGAGTGTGAGGACAGAGCTAGCGGCCTTGAGCCACTTTTTAGTCAAAAGAAGACTTCAGAGTGCTACAGTGTGATGAGCATCAGCAGAGGCAGCGGAGAACTGGCAAGTCCTGGAGGCAGCGCAGCAGCCCAGGCAAGTTGTCCCCAGGACGGCTGCTTTCCAGACACTTTCTGACGAGGAAAATTACAAAGTGGGAAGATGTATTTTTGTGCAGGCAAAATATTTCCTTCCCCCCTCCCCCCATCTGGTCTTGTTCTGTACCAACATGAAGCGTGCCACGAGGAGTTCACTTTCAGTGAGGTGCTGTGATCACTTATGCCAAGTTCTAAGTGGTATCAACTTGCTTGCAGTCACATCCATAATCATTTATCTTTGCTAGCAAAAACTGTAAGGCCTCCTTTACTACTACTACCAGAAAATAAATAAAGAATATCAGTGTTCTTCATCACAACTAGCTACCAACATCTCCATAGCCTCTGGCTCCCTGTCTTCTCCTTTCCCTGATTGCCCCCTCCACTTCAGGCTCTGGAATACCCCGAACTCCAGCACTACCCTAGCAACTGGTCTCCTGGATATCTGGAGATGCTTTTTGGATTACTCTTCTTGAAAAAGTTCTCACGTTGGAGGCAGAGATGTGGGAAGGAACACAAAGGGCTCTGACTCTATTCAGCTGTTATCCACCCTGATTAATTTTACAGCTAATGACTCTCCAGACATGGTGATGTATGGGGCTCTGTCAGTGACAAAAAAATTGAACTTTTACTAATTAAGTAGAACATCTTCATAGGGTGAAAGGTTTTGCTAACGAAAGTAACTCACAAAGAATTATGTTGGCTAGAGACTCCTGCCGAGATCAGACAGAGAAGGGAGGGGGAGAGTGGTATAAAATATTCACAGCTGCTGCCAGTTCAAGATTTCACTCCCAGGTTGTCTCCACACAGAGGCTACTCACTGCCATGTTTCCTGGGCTGCAGCCCACCTCTGTCTCAGAAGAACAAGGCTGACTCTATGCATGCACCCCCTGACTGCACGATGAGTGTTGTTTAATGAAGTAGCCTTGGCCAAGCACCAGAATGTGTGTTATTTGTTGCAATCGCTATCCAAAGACATACAGGACAATGTGAAGACCGTAGTGGTGCACGGATGTGATTTTCTGGCTTCTCTTCCTATGGGTACCACCAAGATACAAGACTGGGTGCACTGTACCTCTCTCCTGTGCAAGAGAACAACCTCAAATGTAGATCACGATGAGTCAAAACATGCCTTTCATGAAAGTGCCACATAAAGGACTTAACATCTGATCAAACAAAAATAACCCGCCTTGGTACAAAGACAGAAGCAGCAGGAGCACTGTCCTGGGGTGGGATGAGAGATGGAAAAGAGGTGGCGGAGCTGCACAGGTCTACAACTATCCCATCATATACTGAGGGTGGAGAATCAGCACTGGTGAACAGGCAATGGGTCACTTGCAGCTCTTCCTTGTGCCCACAGCAGTGCAGGGACTTCTGTCCCTGGGGAGCTGGAAGGCTGAGCCATGAGCCGTGTTTGCTCCACCAAGCCTCTCTGGCTAATGCCTCACCCTGAACTGCTACAGCCCTGCTGTAGCCTGCATGGAGATCCTGGTCAAAACAACATGTCCCAGCCAGGCCATAGAGGAAGGAAACCGCTGTGCTCTCATAGAAATGATTGGCGAAGGGTGAAGCAACAAACTGGATCTGTTCTCCCCAGTAAGCTCTGGAAAGGAGTGCTTGAAATGAGTCAGTGATGATTCCACTTGATGAAGATATGCCCCCATGTTCTGCAGCCTTCCCTCTTTACTTTCCTCTTCCCTCCCTGTTCCAACTAACTTCCCACTTGCTGCAATGCTCATTACTTTATAATTCTATTGTCGCCTTTTCACTGAGAGATTTGTGGTGTTTTAACCAAGAAACCTACATTAAAATATTGAAATAGGTCATTAAATATTTATTTTCTTCAGCTACTTGTAAAGGCAGAAGGAAATTGGGGAAAAAACCTGTCAGAAAGGAGCATAATATTCACATTTTTGAAGAGACTGTTTATGGTTATGTTGCCTGAGGGACCTGCAAAGACAGAATCACAGGGGCCACGGTGTTCGCTTTTCCTCCTTGCACTCTGTCTCCATCTCCAGTAGCCTTTTCCTATGCTAGGAATCAATTCTCCCCTCTCCTCCTCCAGTGCACATCAAGGTTAACTCCATTCAGGTCAGCCAGTGAGGCAGCCAAAGCAAAGATTCTCAGCCAGATGGAATACAGGGATTGAGCCCCACCTTTGTGCCCCTGGGCAGTTCTCCTGTGACAGTCCCAGCTTCTCCTTTCATGCTCACTGATGGACACCAAGAGCAGCTCCACCAGAGGCACTGGGGCTATGCTGATATAAAACTAGTGTGACACCAGTGTTGAGCCCAAGGTCTACACTTGAAGCTTCTGCACGGGCTGCTCACTCCTTTTCCATCTGCATATGGAGGAAACATGAGATGGGAAAGGATGGCAGGAAGTACCTTCACAGGTAGCAAGCAGCAAATCATCACTGGACAACCTTAACTGTCCTAGGAGGAAACTACCAAGGGACCCCTAATAATGCCAAGTGCTGCGATCTCTGGTAACGCCAACTGCCAGCCAAGAGGCTGCTGTGACTCTACCTGGTGGCATCTTCATAAATTTGCCCCTTAGCACAGCTTTAAGCATTTTGCCTAGAATTCCGAATTCTTATACCCACAATAACAACTCCAACTTAGTAACATCTCCGTAACAGATCTCCTGCTAGACAAGGCTGAGAACTGCAGTCAAACTGCCTCTCTTTAGCCCCAGAGCTAATGGCTGAAGATCCGTGTGTGACACCACTGTGCATGCATCAGAGACAGACGCGTGTGCCGTGAGCACTGGCCAGTGAATAATTAAATTTCTACCTTTGAGGGTTTGTGGTCTCCTGTTGTACAAAGTAGAAGGACATTTGGCTGTGTTTCTCCACTTCTCTCATAAACACACTCTCTCTGCAGTGTCAAGCTCTCCATTTCTAGGGTGCTTAACAATTTCCTTACAGCAGCCTGCTTTGCTCTGCGCTCACACACACACGCGTTCCTGGACATGCTGGGTTGTTGTCACCTGATTTTCAAGGCTTTTCATTTTCATCTGCAGGTGACAGATAGCACCAAGGGAACCAGATGACTATGGCAACAAAGCTAAAATAGCCCAACCGTTTGTGAAGCAGCTGGTCAGCACAAACAGCAAACAAAAATCCACTGGAAGTTGGTCTGCAGGAATTCACTGGGATTCCAGCTTAGGGGTTGAAGAGCAGGGCTAGAGCCCCTGCTTGGTTCACCTAGCTCGAACCAGCTACGTGTGAAGGTCAGGGAAATTTTCTGGGTGAGGAGGTGGGGCACAAAGCAGCAGCACCAATGTCAAGACACACTGCATTCACATCTCAAAATTGAGGATGAGGAGAGCTGTTCGTAGAGGCTGTTCAGAGGAAGAGAGGACACCCTCACATGTAGGATGCTATTGTGGAGACTGCTGCAGATTCTACTCCCAGTATCACATCTTTTTTCTGCGTTACTTGGTTAAAATATGTACCTCTGCTTGAGAAAATACCAAATGGGGCTTACATACATTAAGTACCATCAGATAAGAAATTGAAAGAGAAGGAAAAATTGTGATCCCCAAAGTCACCTCAGCTGCAGGAGACTTTAAAAGATCCACTCACATGTAAGGTGGGAAACTTCTTCAACCAGCCTTGGTAGCTACCTGGACAGGGACCCTCACTGCGAGGAAATCTGGCCGTGGTCATGCCATGTGAGCCTGCAGGCAGCGACAGGACCAGAGCACAGGCTATGCTGCAGTATGGGATGTGGGGAACGCACTCCAGAAACACCCAGTCCTACAGCAGAGACGGGATCATTTGGATTTTCCACCCCATTGCATCAAGTGCCCTTTTCCCTCTCCACTGCTCCCTAAAACTGCTTATAATCTGTAATTTGCCTTTAGAAAATTAACCATCATCTCCCGGTAATTTCTCATTGAATCCCTACTCAGGTATGACCATATTTTTGGTGTGCAGAAATTAAATATTTCACCCCCAAGCCCAGACACCTCAGTTTCAAAAGAAGATCCGTCTTTCTTTCTTTCTGAGCAGGGAAACAACAATACCAAGCTGGCACTCATGACGACATTCTGTAAGAACAGTTCCATGAATTGTTCGGAGCTGCTCTGGGCTTTGATGTGTTCCAGGTGCTTTTTCCCTTGTCTGTCTGGGAAATGGGGGAGACGATGCCAGGTGCTGGCAGGTACCAGGGTATAGAAAAAGGAAGATTTCTTTGAGACACAAATAAGAGCCACATTACGCACTCATGTCAAAATTTGGCCCATATCAAAAGGAACACAAAAGACTGATCACAATGAGCAATAATCCAAAAATACACTGGCGAGAGGAGTGTACTGTGGATTTCAGAGCGGGGCATGACAATTAGAGCTGTGCAAGATAGTCACAGGGACAAAAATAGATCCAATTCCAAGTGGAAGGTGCCTTTGAAATTTGGGACTTGCATTTTTTCTGAGCACGCTTTCAGCACAAAAATAGCAATTTGGTTAAATAGAAACAGCAAAGTGTGAGGATAAAAATAAATATTACTTTATTTTAACAATAATATATCTAAGTCTGGAAGAAGCCCAGGAGTATCGGTGGTGCAAGATTTAACACAAAGGATTGTGCTTTGTTTTGGTTTAACAAATCTGTTTCTAATTGGAATCACTGTAAGAGAAATACTGTAGCTCCTTCCCTTCCAGCAGTAAAAGACAGATCAAGAAGATGCCAAATTATATCAAGAACCCATGTGCATGTTCTTGATCTTCCACTGACTTCTGGGGGAATCAAATGGTCTCAGATTTTATAGGTAGTTAAGTACCTCGTGGGATTCTCAGCTGCCCTTCAGAGCCTGACAGCCACACGCACACTTTTCTTTGCACGTTTCCCTCTCTCTGCACCACAGGTGATGGGGATGGCAGGATTCCCTCAACTGCCACGACAAAGGCAGCGGAATGCTTAGATAGCGCATTGATGAAAATCGGAGATGATCTAAAGGCAGGTAGAACCACCAGCTTTGAAAGAGCTTGGTTAAAAAATGATGAAATAAAAATAATTCTCCGCTTTTTACCCATGACATTCCAGCCTTTTGACCACGTCAAAACTCTGACACTGAGGCAGGGAGGGTGACAGGCGCTTCTTGGAATAGGGTGTGCATCCAAAGACCTTATTTTTAACTCTCATCATTAACATCTCAGAGTGGATTTTAAAGGTACTTTTTGCCGCTACTATTTTGACTCTTTCAGCCCTAATTTGAGTACTGAGCTCTTTTGAAGCTACCAGCCCTTGCTCTGTTGTGACAGCCCCATGGGTTCAACACATTAATCACCTTTCTCTCTACTTTCTCTCACTATAAGGATATAAATTTCCTTCCCACCGCCTCTTAGGAACTGGCCTGCACGTGGGCACAAGCCCCTGCCCTGGACACTGGAGTCTTTGCCTGGATCTCCTTCAACCCTCCAGCTCTTTGCAGATAGGTTCTGCCTCAGATAAAAATGGCTTCACGCTTCTCCTGTGTTTATTCTGTTATTTGCCTCTAACAACATTTACCAAGGAATTTCAGGTGGCTAACACACCATTAGGACACACAGCTGATCCTTGAAATTCTAACATTTTCCACATTTTGTAAAACAGCTCATTACCAAACAGGTGCTCCTACACTGGTATCTCAGAATTCTAACTTTTACCCACGCTTTGGTCCCAGACCTCCATATATATCTTGGTTCCTTTTTGGCGCTTGAACATCTCACTCCTGGTTCCTTTTCTGCATAGAGGGGGTGAAAGAGAAGAACTTGTTCATAAGCAGAAAGAGATCTGGTGTCTAATGCTCTTGAGACCATCTCAGCTGTATTTTGTTACGGGACTCTGCCAGCCCAGTGATCTATCCAGTCTTGGATACAACTAGATACAGAAGTCCTTACAACAACCCCAGCACAGCAGTAAGGAAGATCACAAGCAAACCTTAACACGGACAACACCCATCAGTTTACCAGCTTTCTGGTAAAACAGAGGAGAACTGGAGCCCCTTCTTTCTATCACCTTTCACTGAAAAAGCAAATCCTGCTCTTGCCAGAGTTTTGATTTGATTTCTTCTGTTGGAGTGGGTGGGGAGGCTGGGTCTGACTCTGATTAAGGTGAACAGCTCTGCTCTCACCCCACTCCGCTTTGACTCATACTCTGACATTTATTTGAAGAAATGAGGTCATTCTGGGGTGTTTTGGAGTGAGGTAGCTGACACATTTCATGGCTGAAAGGAAGCTGTGGCCGGGGCCATCTTCAGTGCTGATGGATTTTTGCAGACCCAAGGTCATTACCGAAAATTTGGCCACATGCTCCAAGGTCAGCCTGTGAAAGCTCACTCCGATGAACAAACCTGACCTGAGTGTTATTTGATGGGCCTGCAAAACAATCCCCCTTCTCAAAGAACTGTTTTCAGGCCACGCAAATGACAATGCTGCCAAGCTCAAAAGCCTGCCCAGCTCGCTGCAGTGCCTTGTCAGCCCTATTAACACCCTCAGAGCTTTGGATAGGCATGAGAGAGGAAAGGGTTGATGAGAGCCCATGAAAGCATCACTGACCAGCCCAGACCTGTCTTTTGCTCTCATCTCTTTCCCATTTTTCTCCTCCCCATGTTCCTGAGGTTGTGAAAAATGCTCAAAAGCAAAGACTTGACTACCCTGATGTGGACGAGGGAGAATATTCCCAAACTGCTTCCTGCCAGGGTTCATGCATGTAATTGCATATGGGATTAGATATCTCACCCGTTGCCCTAAAAATGCTGAAGAGAAGCTCAAGTCCATCCCACCCACAATGTAAAAGGCAGTCCAGGGAGCTGCTCTGGGCAGCATTTCTCCCAGGGATGCAGAAATATCATGAGAGATGCTCTTTGTGAGCATCTCCAGTGACAACTTCTATCAGACACCTCTGATCTGAGAAGTCACTGACCACCACACTGCAGAAACCTTCTCCTCTGCCTCTTCCTACCCCATCAACAGAAAGACATGCCAGCTAGTTTATTTGACACCTTTTTTTTTTTCCATCTTTCTTGGGTGACAAACTGCATGAGACAAACAGAGGCAGGGTGTGGTGGTTAGGGCTCAAGGATGAGAGAAGAAAAATGTCAGTGGCTATTTTTACCTCTGCCTCAAACAAAACACATGCCTCAGAGCGGTCATTCATGCTGCTTGCTATTTTTTCTTCAGTGGTGTTTGTAGCTCTTTGGAAATGCTTAGATAAAAAGGTGGATTGTCATCACTTTCTACACTCCCACACTCATCTCTGGAAGCTGGACAACTTGGATCCCAGGAAGTTTGGCTTTTCAATTTCTATTCCTATGTGATCCGTTAGAATTCTGAATCTCAGGAAGCTCAGACAACCCAGCTGACTTCTCTTTGTAACTGTATTTAACTGCCCATACTGAGAAACTGTGTCCTAAAGGATCTCCAATATTTCAACTGTCAGACTCTCTCTAAGCCAAGGGGCAGTGTTGGAAGTCCCTAAATCCTTTCTATTCTAAAAGTGTGATGGGAATTTCTGGACCATTTTTCAAAAGAATGAAAGATGCCCATTGATAAAAGGAAAGGCAGAACTGGAGTTAATCTGAGTTAACCTTGAATTATCTAGGAGCATAAACCCAAAGGCAAAGCTACCCTTACTCCATAAGCCACTACTATTTCCCCCTCCTTTTTTCTTCTCCCTTCTAAAAGGCTGAACTTGACAGAAAAGCAGAAGAAAATGTATCAAGAAAAAACAAGCCGCCACCACCGCTACCAAAACCCTGTACCGCAAAAGCCAGCCCTGAAAGTTTGTTGCGATGTCAGCAGGAAAAGCAATATTGGCCTCTGAAAAATTAATACGATGCTCACTTGCTGTCTAGTTCCTCCTCTGCTTGTCAATAATTCTGTTCATTCCACAAATATTAAACCTGTTTGCCAGAGCCCTTAATGTGACAAGAAGCTGATGCCTGAAAGCGCGATTACCTTCAACTACACATCATATTTAATTTATTACATAACCTGGTGTTATTGCTTTTATTGATGAACTGTACAGTGTAAAATGATTATTTGTTAAAGATTTCACTGTAGTAAAGGAAAAAAAAAAAAGAAGAAAAGGAGAAAAATCTGCTGCTCCAAAGAAGCTACTTGTAAATGTTTTTTCTGAGAAGATTCAGGAATGGGAATGACTATTATTACCTGATTTTTGGCTTCACACATTCTTTATGCTGCAGAATAGATCCCACCTTCCTTCATCACTTAACTCAATCCCCTTACTGAGACAGGAACAAGGAGCAGAGGAGTAGAGTGAAGCTCTTCCCGATGGGATGATGTATATGTAACCCCTCCATGCTCTGCATCATTAAATCTAGGTGGTTGGTGTGGGCAGGACAATCTAAGTCCTGCATCTAAGCTTAAGCTTCATCTTTTCCTTTCTATTACCGAGGTGTGATAAGAGTTTATTGGTATCGGTCATTTATACTCAGAGATTGTGTTTTTGGCCCAGCTATGACACAAATGTGTTACGATGCTGCACATGGGCAAAATGAAAGATGAGATTCCTGCCTCGAAAGAACATATATTCTGATTTGCAAAGGTAGGAAAAAAGGGAGTTTGTTTTATGCATATGAGAAACCAAGGACCAGAGATGAACTGGAATTAGCGCTCAACATTGCAACTTTATTTCAACAAAGGTACCATTTCTTTGGCTTCCAAGCTGTCCGCTGGAGTGGCCTGTATTGTTATGGACTCTGAAGGAAGAAGGTATCTTAGATGACTACTGTGAACGTGATGGTTGAGTCACTAGATCATCCCCACTGTCTATTTCCCATTTTAGGCTTCAGTTCAGAGGCGTAAATGACAAGCGTGAAAATCACAGAGACTCATCTGGGCAAGTCAGTGCTGAGAGGCTATGGCCCTTCTCTGACATTTCAGCTCCCAAGGACAGGACAGTGACTTGCAGCTCCAAACAGCCATCTGGACCTTTCATTGAACCTCTGTGGATGCTGCCTTCCTAATTCTAGACCCAGAGACAGCGACTGTGAATAGCCTATACAAAACTGATCACAGCCGGGGAGTGCATAGAAGCCAAGACGTTCCCAGCAGAGCGTCCCAGTAGAGTATTTTAGCCCTAATGCCATCCCTTCCAGACGTGCATGGTTTCAATTTAAGTCGGAAGGAGGGAGGTGAAGTTCTATTTATAAGAAAATGGATAAAAAATCAAAACACGAAGGAAATGCATTACTCAGTCCCAAGTTTTAGAGATGAATTATCTGCTGATTCCTGAAACCATGACATCAGCTGGAGTTTCATCTCTGGTTTCATTCAGGTAGACATACAGCATTTTGAACAGAAGAAATTTTGAAGTCTTCAACCTAAATAGACATGTCCCTCCCGATTAAAAGGTGCGCTGCATTTCTATACTGCACTGGGAGAAATGTAGTCTCAAAAGGATTCTTGGAATGGTTTGATACCGAAACAGACGTAATGAAGAACTCAACCTGCTGCTGAGAGACATTTCTCTTGCTAATTGGTTATAAACAATACTACTGATTGCATCAATATAGGAAACAAGAATTAAGAAATAAGGAAGCCTAGTTTTGGATGCATTTCTGTCTCATGACTGATTGTAAATACCAGTTGAAGACCTTGTTGGGGGGGCTTTTCTAAAATAGCTCCTTCCCTGTAGAGTTTTTCCTCTCTGAAACTCTTGGACCTCCTGCTGCAGCTTTCCTGATCACCAGAAATTTCACAGGGTCTCCTGATTCCATCCAGCTGTCTGACTCCAAAAAAACAGAAGCAAAAACTGTGATGATTTTCTCTGCAGGGTTTTGACCCAAGCTCTATTTCCCTAGGTGAAAGGCAATTTCAAGGGTAAAAAAAAACAGAATTACAAACCCAAACAGTCTGCATTTCCCAGAAAGACTTAAATAATAGCAATGACTCAACTTTGCTGTTTCATTGCCTTCATGACCCCTGCCACTTTCTGCCTTCCAGGTGCCATCCAAGATCTTAACTGGGATTCTGGGAAACACAAGAGACCTGCAGACTCTGATCACATAAAAGGAATAGTACAAGAAAAAGAAAAGAAGAATTAAGGGGAAAGCAAGATAGAATAAAGCAGATAAGCAAAAAAAGATAAAATAAAAGAGCAGCTACAGAGCTGATAAGATTTCTAGTTGGCCCAGGGAGTTTTGTTCATCCCTAAGATGAACACCATCCCCAAGATGGTATTTATCTGCACAAGGATCTTCCTGCTCTGTCACGTGAGCACAATTTTTCCTCTTTCCCTTTCCATGGCTCCATTCTTTCTTTCTCTTTTCCCTTCCATCGCTCTTCAATAGCAGCATCTTTGAAATGAGGTCTCCTGCTTTCTAGAGGAACTACTGAGTCAGGTGAACAGGAAATACAGTGGTTCACAACCAGCCTTTCCAAGCAGGCTTTGGACTGTGATGAGTTTTTCCCCAAATACACTGCTTCTCCCAGCAACCCAGCCCAGCCCTCGCTCACTCGAGCTCAGATACCAGTGCAGGTCCCTGCATGGCCCAGCCAATTGTCACCCGTTCATAGGCTGAAGGGCATGAAAGATGCCTCGCCATTACCTGTCTGTCTTGGCTTCCATACCCACCCCTGCTCCTCGCCATCTAAACTGAACTCTTGGGTAATTAAAAGGAAAGCAGATACGGGAGTTACGTCTTTTGGTTTTGTTTTTAAAAGTCTCCCACATCTCTGAGGAATTTACCAGAGCTGGTTTCTCAATTGCTTTTCTGATTTCTTCTCACTCTGTGCCAGGGATGGGGCTTTGACCTCCCGCAGCAGAACTTTCCCTTTGTTCCCAGCGCTGTCCCGAAGCGCTATGCAACTCATTGAAAACCCATTAATTCTGTCTGCACCCTATCAGATTAAAACTTCTCTTCAAATAACATTTCAAATATCAGTTGCTTCGCCTTAATATCTTTCTTCCATAACATTTCTCACAGCTCCGCACACACATGCTCCACTCCCCTGGGTAATTCCCTTTTCTATGCGTATTGTTGACTCTTTAAGAACACACACTCTCCGCTCCCTCCTTCTGCTGACGTTCTCTGCTGCATCCTGCTCTCTCCTACCTCATCCCCTCTTTCTCTCACCCTTCTTCTATTCTTATATGATCAGAATGAACAGGTCTTTTCTA
Organism: Eurystomus gularis; assembly: GCA_013400335.1. Classification (NCBI taxonomy): domain Eukaryota; kingdom Metazoa; phylum Chordata; class Aves; order Coraciiformes; family Coraciidae; genus Eurystomus; species Eurystomus gularis. The sequence goes on from VZZY01004072.1 coordinate 245,412, forward strand.
CATTTCCCAGAGTCCAAAATTACAGCTCCAACAGAGACTTGTAGTTATCAGAGGTTTCCTGCTTGGTCAGCCTGCAAAACTGACTCAGCTGCGTGTTGGTCAAAACAGCAGCCACAGAATTTGCTGGGGGCCTTGTCTGTAGGTGCACCAAAATGTGTTTCTGAGTAACCCCGGAAGACCAACCCCAGTGATTTCCCTACCAACCAACCAACTCATCCCTGTTTCCACTGGTCCAACCTCCAATCCCTCATGGCCAGACTTCAGCTCCAGGGAATGGGGAGGCTGTGAAGTGTTTCACACCCCACCAACCTCACCAACAGGCCTGGGCTGTGACTCCACAGCCTCTGTCACAAGGCTTTTGTGGGTGGTAGCTCATTTTTGTTTCCATCATTGAACCCCAGAAGTTATGGATGCAGCATGGAGATCATGACTCAGTACATCCTCCCCTTCATCAGCCAACACCTTCCAGATTTGGAACGGCGAAGCTTGGATGTAGGTTCAGTGTCAGTAGGCATGGGCTTGTGTAGGAGAGAGGCAAAAAGAGATGACAAACACTTGATGCCATTATAAACTCTCCTGACGTCACTGAGGAGCTTCCAGCCTCTGCCCAGAGGCAGAAATTATCCCAGGCCCAGAGGAGTTTGTTATGGTTTCTCCTTTCTGTGTTAACACCTGTCAAAGTGCTTATCTGAACTTGCCCACTCCCTTAATCCTCTTCCTCTCTCCTGCTCCGTGGCTGGCAGAGATCTGTATCTGCTCTGGTTGGGGTGGCAGGAGGCTGGGACAGTGCTGATAGACAGTCAGGCTTCATCCCAGGGAATATAATAAAGGAGAAGTCAGAGAGAGGAAGCAGTGTAGGCAGCCGGTTTCTCTGCAGAAGAAATGGTGATAACCCATAATAATCATCTCCCACACATGCAATAAGTGTGTTTACCCAGGAAAAGAGAGCGGAAATGGGAAATGTGGTTTAGAGAAACTAAGTACCACAGGGCTGGTAGAATGTAAGGGCTGGACCTAGGTGAGACTGTCACCTTCTTGTAGTTCCAGCAAGGAACTGGACACCACCCTTGCCCCTATGGCAAAGGTTGGGTGGGACATGGACATCTTGAGCAAGCCTTAGGAGGTGGTTTGGGGGACCTGAGCAGTGTCAAATGTGGGGGACTCTAAAGCTGCTACTGAAGAGATAATTCTCACAGAATTCTCAACTCTCCTTCCACAATCTTTGACTTCTGGTAGAAAAACAAGCCATAACCCTAGAGCCAGACAAGGCACCAGTCCTTCTGCTTCATTTATGTGCTCAAGATACTTTTATACCCGTGTGGAGAGCAGCTCTGCTAACCTCCATGCTGATTTCCAACTGATGTCTCTCCAAAAACTCAAAATACCACAGGTTCCAATCCCTGCTGATTCTACAGTATTTTGGGATATGGTGCATCCAAGCATTAACACAGCCAATTATTTTTTTTCCTGAGTGACTAAGGCAAGCGAGTATGGTGGGGCAGAATTATCTAACGTGGTCTGAAATATTCAAGAGAAACAGACACAAATCTCTGCATACATTTCATTCAGTGTATTTGGGCAGAGGTTGCCCACAGAGAGAAGGAATACTCCATATGGATGTAAACCTGGCCAAGGTGGAATGGGCTCAGCTGAGTGAGTAGTTTACAATACATTATTTATCAGAGACGTTTAGCTTCTATTTTTGCTTATGATATTCCCTAGATCATGATTTTTTAATCATAGAATGGTTTGAGTTGGAAGGGACCTTGAAGATGATCTAGTTCCAGCTTCCTCTGCCATGGGCAGGGACACCTCCTGTTGGACTAGGTTGCTCAAGGCCCCATCAAACCTGGCCTTGAAGACTTCCAGTGATGGAGCATCCACAGCTTCCCTGGGCAACCTGTTCCTGTGTCTCACCACCCGCATAGTGAAGAACTTCTTCCTAATTTCTAACTTAAATCTACCCTCTTCCAGTTTGAAGCCATTATACCTCATCCCATCACTATAAGCCCTTGTAAAAAGTTCCTCCCCACCTTTCTTATAGGCCCCCCTTTAAGTAGTGAAAGGTCACAAGAAGGTGTCCCCAGAGCTGTTCTCCAGGCTGACCAACCCCAAGTCTCTCAGCCTGGCCTCATAGGAGAGGTGTTCCAGCCCTCTGATGATCGTTGTGGCCCTTCTCACGGCCCTTTTCTTACAAACCTTCATTATTCAAGCATAGTTGAGGTCTTTTTNGAGTCATATGCCCCTGCTCTCATTATTCATAACAGGAGGAAGTTGCAATCACTGCTGAATAGCCGTGCACATTAATTTTGAAATTCATGTTTGGCTGGAAAAATTCTGCGGTGCAAATGTTTATTGCTGTTGTTGTTATTATTGTTTATTTTATAATGGCAGGAGGAGCTCCATTGTCCCTGGCCTCCTGGTGGACACAGAGGGGTGCGAGACAACGGAAGGAACTTCATTATATGTTTGGAGGATGTATTAATACCAACTTTACCATTATATTCTTTCTGCCTGATATATTTTCCTGAACTGAATACTTAATTCTTCTTCAAGGACCAGCTTTAGCATATGCATGGCCCTGTGTGAAATCAACACAGCGTACTCATAAAGGAGAATCATACGGAGGCTGGAATTATGAAAGCTATATAAAAAAACCAACATATTGGACCCACGCTGACTCTTTTCTATGTCTAGGCATTTACCTAGACCTGGTCTAGCGGCACAAGCAAAGAGAGAATTAGTTGGATCTGCTCAGTTACGAAGTAATCCTAAAAGAATTTTGCAATTTCCTAATCATTCCATCGTTAGTACCTCAGTCAATGGCCCGATTGTGCCATCTGCTTTCACATGGTTTTGAAATTTGAAGCAGGTAGAAGGATCTTTCACACTAAAACTGCCCCCAAAAGCGAGGTGTTTTAAGGGCAAAAAATAGCAGCCATAAAGCCAGCTTGCCTTACCCTTCACCACTCAGAGACCCAGAACACAGGAAAATCTTTCTCTGTACTCCTCCTAAAGTCTCAACCCCTGATTTTCACTGGTTTTGGACTAAGGGCTAAAATCCCGGCCCTGTTCAAACCAACGGCAAAACTCAGAAATGTCAATCTCCTAATGATGTCTATAGTTTCAAAAGGAAAGGGGAGAAAAAGGCAGAGAGACTTCCTGTGATGACCAAGACTAAAGCCACCGCAGACTGGAAATCAAGCCCTCTTTGAACACAAGCTGAGATCCCAGAAACCTAAGGTATACTTCTTAATTAGTCTCTTCTGCAAAATGCAGGCAACAAACACTATCTTAAGGCAGCTCTTGGGTTTTATTTGCTTGTTTGTTTGTCTGTTTCTCAGCAGCCAAAGCAAACTTCTCCAGGGACCTGTTTGATTCCTCTCTGCAGTCTGGGCTGGAATATTGATCCTGGAGAAGAGATGTATGTTTTGTATCTGTGTGTGTGTGAGCACGGGCGAGCTTGTAGGAATGCAGAAGAGATGAGACAGGCTTGGAAATCCCACAACCACCCATGCCCTCCCCATAGCACATGTCCTCCTCTCTCAGAGTCCAAGCTCAGAGAAGCTCATGTATCGCCACTGCTTCAAAACCCAGCTGTAATTTTCTGGCTAATGGAAGACGTATTGACAAAAGTTGACATTAAGTGGAACTAATTACACCGTAACCGCTAAATAACTAAGAAATAACTACCCTGTAATTTATGGTGCAGCACGGACTCTCTGTAGCAATGTTCAAAGCTGTTATATCTGCGCAGAGCTCACTGATGCATGCACTGCAGAACTTTTCCCCTGCCAGTAGGATCCAGTCGATGGGAAATTGCCAGCTCCGCAAACACACATGGCCATGATTAGAGCATAAAGCCAGCCGGGCTTCCCACAACCCACCGCAGCCCTGCTCCAGAGCAATATGATAAATGACTGCTAAGATGCTCTTCCCAGACCATTAATTTTATTTCTGGTTTTCATTTAAGTCCTAATCCCATCTGGGATGTCCTCCCTGCCATCAATGTGTACACAGGAGTCCGTGCCACCTCCTGCATCCTTGAACTGACGGCTTCCCGTGGTGGATACCAAGGACTAGGGGACATATAAAGGCTGGTGTCCGGTCAGATTCGCTGCCTTTCGTAATTGTGGCGACCAACCTCTTTCCTCTACTGAAATAATTTGTTGAATGAGGCATTAACCCTACAGCTGGGAGCAGAGGAAGGCACGAGTCATGTTCTCATAAGGAAGATGGGGCATGCCAAGGGACAGGGGGAATCTCTTCCATACATCACTGTCACACAGCAATATCAGCAGCCAATTCAGAAGGTACGTGTGAATGTGCCTTGTTCCACCAGATCAATCCCAGGATTTCTTAGGGCTCATCATTAAAGTTGATGAGAAAACAGACGTTCTGTCTCCAGAGAAATCTAGCAACTAAACATTTGTTTATGTCTCAGATAGGACCAAATCAGAAAATACGGTTTTGAAATATTTCTCTTCAGAAGTTATGCCACCACCTACTGAAATGCTTCATTTTGGTATTATTGAAACGGAGTTTAGTACTGCAATACTGGATGGTATAGAGATATGTAGCAGAACAAAATTAAAATTCTAATATAGAAGTGAAAACAAGGGAGAAATGGAGCAGGAAACAGCTGAAATAATAAAAAATTTAAAATCCATTTTGATTTCAAATGGATTCAATATTTTGCCTTTGAAATGTCATCGGAATTAGACTACTCCAATGAAGCATTCACATTTTTACCTATTACCTAAAGAACAACCTTTCCCCAGGGGGAAAATGTTCCACGGACCAATTTGCAGCCAAACGCAAACCACAACGTTTTTAGACTGGAAACTCTCCCATGCAGAAGGCAGTACTTTGTGCTCTGGTTGTACAGCACCGAGCACAGCAGGGCAGGTCTCCAGACACCACCTCAACAAAGAGCGCAAATAACAACGCTGTTGATCGGGGGGCTGCTGACGAGCCCCAGAGGATGTTATATTGTGCATAAGAAAAAAAAAATGGAGAATTTGGAGTTGATGAGAGAAGGGAGAGAGAAAAACCAGCCTGTGTTGGAGACAGGAAGAGAAAAGACCAGTGGGGAGAAAGAGAGAGAGGTGCAATCCAGTACCTGCTCCTGCCTGCTTCATTCCACCTCCATTACCATGCACCAGAACAAGTCATTCTTTTTTCCAGAAAGCGTAATAATGTTCCACAGGTGAAGGAGTTATCTTGGCTTTTCTCTTTTTCAGCAAACCTAACACTCAGTACATGAAATAAAGGTTATCTTGAAAAATAGACGCTGCAACTCGCATACAAAGGAGCCCTTTCCTGTGACAGGGAGTCTTTTCTGAAGGGGTCTGTTAGGTTTTGTGCTTGGAAGGAGGAGAAGAAAATGGAATTGACTGCTTAGTCCCCCTGCCAGGTTTCTAAATTGACTTTTGAACACGACCTGGGAGACTCTCTCCCATGCCATAAAGAGCAAGTTACCCCCGGGGAGATGGCAAGGATGGGGATGGAGAGGAAGGCAGCACTGCTGGCCATAGCAGGGAGTACAGCAAATTCACCTTTCACATGGCTCCCAAATCAACGAGGCCACAGATGCTCTGAGGGGAAAAGCCCCTGTGCGCTCAAGAGAATCCCAAATGTACAATAAGAGGAAGGAAAAGACAAAATTTCCTGCATGTCTTATGTTGGCATGGCTACATAGAATCATAGAATCGTTCTAGTCAGAAAAGGCGTTTAAGATGATCAAATCCATCCATTAACCCGGCACTGCCAGGGCACCACTAAACCATGTCCCTCAGCACCACATCTCCATGGCTTTGAAAGCCCTCCAGGGAAGGGGACTCCACCACTGCCCTGGGCAGCCCAGGCCAAGGTTTGACAACCTTTTCAGGGAAGACGTTTTTCCTACGTAACAACACCCTGCCCACGCTGAGCAGAGCAGGGATTGTGCTGGTGGTCCTGCCTGTGTGTTCACTTCGGCTGTGCTGAGCATCACCCCACGGCAGCTGCCCATGCAGATGGGGTGTGCTTCCGTGCCTTTTGCTGCTCCCTCTTTATGGCATCCAACATGACAGGGCCATGACTGTAGTGGTAGGAGTCTCATAGCTGTTACTGAAACAACAACATAATGCATGTTTTGATACATTTGCTTTGCAGTTGAATCTGGGCATTTTAAAAAACCAAACCTTAAAAGGACCTCTGAAGAGAAGCACTCTGTTTCAACGACTAAATAAAGGGTCTGGCTGTAGTTTTAAATGAAAGACCTGCGTGAACTAATACACTTCGCATTGTTCTTGGAATCTCATTAAATAACGCGCCAAGCCACGCAAAGTGATCCACAGAACACTGTGCTGGGATTTTTCTTTTCAAGTGTCACTGTGCTGATCAGGAGGAAAGGGACAGCTTCTGGGTGGGAGCTTCAGGGATCTCAGGTGTTTATTTAGCGCTCAGCTGGAATAGGTCTGGGTGTGTTCATACCTAGTTTCCTTGCAAGAGCTGCCTCTCACGTCTATGTTCTTAGATACTGACACAAACCGTTGCAGAAGGGCTGTATTTATTTCACTCGCAGTTCCTGTTGTTGTGATCAGCGCTTGGGTGAAACGTGGATTTTTATTTTCATTGCGTTTTGTTTTATTTTTAAATAACTGGCAATAATTTTGCAAAGCTCCATCAGTTTGTCTTTCTTCACATCAAATTGTTCAAAGTTGCTGAATAGCTCTAATGTTGACTAAAACCCTTGAAGTGTTGACATGGCAGAGAGTGATACCACACACCTTGGCCTCAGCTTTGTCAGTCAAATATTCTCTTGTTTTGAAGGCACTGGACACCAGCGCGGATGTCGGTGTGAATGCTGCCATTTCTGGACTAGAAAATGGGGCTCTTTCAAAATCCTTTCCATCCCTCTGAGGATCCCTTCCCATTGTCTGCAGTGAGCCGCAGTTCAAAGACTGTCAGAGCACATAAACATGACACAGTAACTGAGAACATCAAAGAGCTGTATGTTTTCCATACATAAAGAGTGACAAGCAGCCTAACACTTTATATTAAAAATTCAGACAAAAAACAATTCAAGAAAAATCAAAGCAAAGTCTCCAAGAGAGAGTCAGATGCCACACGTTTCTGTTACACACTCTTATCTTTTTTGCCTTGCAAAGTGGCCTTTAAATTCCATTCCTAAAAATATATATAAAACCTAACTCGCAGCAGTTACGTTGCTGTCTATAAAGGAAGGGTATATAAGGAGTGGAATGGAAACCTCTGCCACCCCCGTAGGTGAAGCTGGAAGAAATCCTCAGAGACAGCGAAGTCCATCACTACACCCAACCTCCATCACTGAGTCTCTTAAAGCTGCACCTACAGGCTTGGTTCTGGTGCTATAAAGAGATGATCTGGGCACCGTGGAAAGAGAAAGGAGGGGTGCAAGGAGAGAAGACATGAGGCCCTCCACTCGGCAAAATAACCAGATAAATGACATATAAAACCAATGGGAAGCAAAGAAGCAAATCTGTTGGCGGAAGGCAGGTGCCTGTTAAAAGAGAGAGGCAGAACAGAGCAGATCTCGGCCACAAGTAGCCTTGGTGTGAGCTGGGCACGCTTGGAAAAACAGTGAAAACGTTAATAGAAACATTTCATTTCAAAGAACTGAAAAATCTTAGTGAATTGGGATCAAATATACTGAGGGGTTTCGGAGCAAAACAAGGAAGCAGAAAGGATTCTGAAAAATCTTTAAGCCTTCCAAAACTTTGTTACAAGATTTTTAAGTCTTTTATACTAAGCTTTTCTTTGTTTCACACCAGCATTTTCATTTTAAAAATCAGCTTAAAGGAAAAATAGGTGAAGAGGTTAAATAACTTGGAGAACTTAATTTCTTGAGCAAATGTAGTGCTCTAGATTAAACATGGGTTTGGATTTTTCTTCAATTTGTTTCTTTTCCTTTCATTCTCCTTTCAAATGTATTTTCAAACTCTAAATTATCTGAAGTGGATTTTGCCCTTTAACACTTTTTTTTTAGCTTCTTTTTCAAATATACATTAAAGAAAAAGTTCTTAACTTGCCTCTAATCACTGATAACTCCTGGAAAAATATATAGTACGAACCATTGTTTGCACAATACTTGAAAGGGCTTCGATAAGACACTGTTAACAAAATGACCGAAGGGTCTGGATAAGGCTCAGGGACAAACTCTTACGTGAGCTCCCGGTGGAGCCTTGCAACTGGTTCATCGTATACCTCAACTTTCTATCTTCTCTCCACATCCTCCTTCCCAATCTCCTAAATGCCAGCACAGATTTAAACACCATCTACTGCCTCTGTAGTAAAGAAATGAAGCCCCAGGCAGCATTTCTGTGCACAAAATGACTACCTGATGATGGCCTCAAGCTTTCTCTGTGTATTCCTCCCTCCAAACCCAGCTGCAACAGCTTTTCTGGGGATTATTGAGCCTGCTCCATCCTTCATGCCCTCTAAACTGTGCCTAGAAAATCAAGGCCTTTGGGGACTGCCATGGGAGCGACCAAAGCTTGTGCACAGAATACACCCAGCTCATCCAAACCAGAGGCGAGTGATTTGACTTGATTCGATGCTTTTTCTGTTCTTCTGTGGGTGGTGCTCCTATTTACAAGCGAGGGTTTATTAGAAGTGGGCTATTTATTTATTTATGCACTCCTATTATCACAAGAACCAAATTGCAACCTTCAAAAAACGTGTTTGTGAAGGGTGGTGGCGTGGGGAGCGGGAGCCAACAAATGGAAGTCAGGGAAGGGAGGGGGCTACATCTTTATCAAAAGACAACATCAAATTAATTTCTCTCTGGTCTTGAAAACTCATGTAAAATTTATAGGCTGTTTGTTAATTTTCCTGTCGTGCCAGCAGCACGAGCGTTTGTGATTCAGAGGGAAGGGATGGGAAGGAAGGATTGAGGAGGGAAGGGGGAGGCAGAGCAGGAGTGCAGCAGCCCCGGCCGGGCTGACACGGGTCCGTACATGGAACGACCTTGCCGACGTGTCAAACCTCCCAGGCAAGACGAGCGGGAAGGCAGCAGGACGGCGGGATTTGGATGGGGCCCTGCTCGCTCCCTCTCCCCGCTGCAGCCTGGCTACTTGAAATTCAAGCGATGTCCCCAGCTCTCTGTACAAGGCTGCTCTTTCAACACCAACACAATGACTTCTCTTACATAACCCAACGGGCAATTTTAGCAGGTTCACAACCCAAAATAGAAGGGGAATTAGTTTTGTATTAACACACCTTCTTTGTCCTCTCCTAAGCCTCCTCTACTGTCATCTTTCTTTAATTTTTGCTGGGTTCTGGAGCACCTCCGTGGAAATGCCTGCCTGGAGGATTTGTGCTTTTTCCATCCCCTCAGCAACACTAGCCTGGACAGAGGCCATGGTATAAAGTGATTGGAAAAAACCAAAGAGGTATCTCCAGCGTCTTAACTGAGGTGAGAGAGCATGGTCCCCGCCAATGCTTTACAAACGCTGGGTCATTTTTATTAGTGTTCTCAAAAGTCTCTTCTGGAATTAGGGATTTGCAGCTTCCAGGAGCTTTTATGGCTTTGACAAAACCCACGTTTCTGCTGGAACCCTCAGGTTGCAGGGAGCAGCAGAGCTGGGGGTGGATCATGAGCTGGGTGGTCTGATCTCTGTACCCTTGCTGCACCTTAGACCGTGGCAGAAATGCTTTCAGAAACACTGAGAGATTTTTAAAGATGCCACTACAATCCTGTATGTCTGGTAACCTTGCAAAGGTTAGTATTTTCCCCAGCAACGCTTACAAGCTGAAGCCTAATGCTCCATTAGCAGCACAAAACAAACAAACAGAAAGAGCTGCAGGAATCACTGAATTTCAGTTTCATCCCAAACTTTCGAGCTCTCACTGAAACATAAAGCACCTGGTTCTCCATTTCACAGACATGAGCTGGCAACACTGCAAAAGTTCCCAGCTGAATACATCTCTTTAAAAAAGACCTCTAGCCTCAACTTAAAGATTTCAGCAGCCCACCATTTCCCTTGTTAGTTGTCCCAACATTTTAGATCTGCTAAGCAAGCATATGACTGCCTTTTTTTTTTTTTCTTTCTTTTCCTTTTTTACTTTTTCTCCTCCCCTTTCCAGTTTCAGAGTGTATCACTTCAGCTGCCAGCCCAGGATGCTCACCTGGAAGATGAATGCTCTCAGATTCAGATTCTAACCTCCTGTCTCCCATTTCTGTACCAGCTAGAAAACAGACGTGCAAAGCCCATCCCACAAATGCACTGGAAATGATCAAGCCAACACAAGACAGAGGCGAGATTAGGTTACGTTAATATGGAGAATAGAGTAGTTTAAGAAATAGTCTATCATTCCTCACTAGACTATTGATTTTACACCTTTTTCTAACAAGCTACTTTATCGTTAGACAGCAAGAAGGAACATCCCTGCCTGGGATTTAGCGTGTGCTCCCCTCCACTCCCTCCTGCCAGGAGAGGTGTGAGGATGACTACACAGTCATCCTCACAGCAGCTCGCAGAGGGGAGGAAGAACATGCCTGCCAGCCAGGGGCAATTTCTTCCCTCCACAGCTATGAAGAGGAACGCTGTGCTTCATAAACACACTTCAAAGATGCCACACTATTAAAAATACATGGACATCATGCGGATCTAAGCTAAATACATATGGCCTTTGATTGCTTGGCATTTCCAATTCATACAGGAACATTACTGTGATGCATTATTGATGATCAGTAGCATTTCACTGTCTCAAACTAAGGACACCACTTCCCCCTTCTCCCTTCCTCACATGCAGCACCCTTCGCTCCAAGACTAACAGTTTAATTAAGCTGTGATTAACTGTATACGCAATTCTGACTGTCACTGATGTCGTTCTGGAAAGGCTACCGCTGCGAGTTGAGTGCTGCACTGTCAGAGCAGGGAAGATCCCCCTCCGGGTGTCCCAGCTGCTCACCACGCGTGCCAGGGCACATCTGGCCAGCTGGGTTTGGCTGCTGGATGTCGTGGCACAGCTGGAGCCACTCACCAGATGGATGCACCCAGATGATGCTCCATGGGGGAGAGCAGGGACGAGGCGAGAAGCAAATGGAGAGTGGGGAAGGGGAGGCGTTTGTTTGTGGGGATGGGCTGGCCCATGGGCTGCTGGCTCAGGCCAGGAGGGCAGCAATGGGAAAAACCCTCCCTGGCTCGGCGATGTTGGTGCTCATATCACTGTGAGCTTCCAGGCTCACAGCCCTGCAGGGACATCACGCTCCCTGGGCACGAGTCTGCAGCTCAGCACAACTCTCCCACACCAGATTCCTTGAGGTTTCCTGGACCAACTTACACCCCTCCCCTCTATTCCACTTTGGAAAGTTCAAGCATCTTCCCTGTTTTCTCCCTGGACATTTTGGCCACTCGTTGCTTCCCTCCTTCCTGGACAAAGCAGTTTGACCCCTGTGGTGTGTGTTGCATGTCCCTTGCATGCCAGACACGTCGTAACCATTGCCCATCACCATGCGCATCCCTGGCTGCTTTGGGGAGATTCCACACGCAAACACTGGCATCTCTCCAGCTGTCACTTTATTAGCAGTTCCTCACTCTGACTCCATCTCCCTCCCCCTTTTATTCTCTTAAAAAGGAATTCTCCAGAAGCAAGAATTTGGGAGGAGGAGAAGAAGATTTGGAAAGAAAAAAGCAGAATCATTACAGCTGAGAAACAGCTCTTGAAACTTATTAGCTCATGACTCATCTCTCTGAAAGGAGCTAATACCTTAATTTCATATTTCTCTGCTCAAATGGAGACCAAAGCATAAACTGAAATGAAACTTTACACTAATGGTTTCTTAATTACACCCATCTAAAAGCAATTACCTGAGGTTTAACAGATACAAAGTTAGGGTTGATGCGGCCACTAGAAGGGAACTGTGCAGCAAGGTTGGCTGGGAAGAGATGGGCGCTGGGGAGGTGTAGAGCAAGGTACCGTGGCTGGGCTGCCTCCTCTTCCTCGCCGCTGCTTGCCCTCGCTGCACCCTGATGCTGCAAAGCACCTCAGCCTTCCTCTCTTGCGGTCTCCCTGTGAGTATGTGCGTAGCACCATCCAAGTATCCACAGAGAGTGATATTCCTCAGGAATCCACTTCCTATTATAGAATTGGAATAGAAATTCCTATCATAAACCTCCAGCGTGGAGGACTTGGCAGCTGTGGGGCCAGCAGTATGTGGGAGATAGGATAAGCAAAAGGGCAAGTCTCTAGGAAACCAGATGTCCTGCATCCTAACTCCTGCCCAATGACTCTTCTTTCTGCCACTTTCACCCATCCAGGTTGGATGGGGCCTTGAGCAACCTGGTCTAGTGGGAGGTGTCCCTGTCAAGGCAGGGGGGTTGGAACTAGATGATCTTTAAAGCCCCTTCCAACCCAAACCATTCTGTGATATGATTCTATGATCATTCTTGGCAGTCTCATGGTGAATTTTCAGAACTTAATACTCATTAAAGGTTTTGAAACTATCCACAAAAAGTTGCCACAGGAGATCAAGGTGGTGGCATTGCTGTTATTACTAGGACTATTACTACTACTACTGTGGATAGATTTCAGCTGTGTTTTGTTCCAAGTTTAATGGTTTGGCACTAACTAAGGGTCTTCAGCAAGCCAGTGGAGTCCGGGATGCTGCAGCAGCTGTGTAGGCTTCCTGTAAAATATCTGGGAATTAGCTGCCAGGAATGGGATTGAGAAAGGACAGTACACAGTGCTGGGAGCCATGTTAGCTGGGAAGTAATAACTGCCGTAGAGGTGGATTTTAAATCCCAATTCTCTCTAGAGCTTTAGTCTGAGCTGCAAGTAAACAGTCCCCTCCCTTCACAGTTTACAGCTCAGAAGCCTCAAATGGTTTTAGGTACCTTCTTTACACTGAAAAAGTGCCTGGGGAGGAGTCACTCCTTTCCATCAGAGCACTGGAAATGGAGTGCAAGGTGGTGCATCCCACCTCAAAGGCGGGTATATATTTTCTTTAGTGAGCATTTAATATCAACAAGAAAAATAATCTTTGCAGCAGGAACCGAAAGCTGCATCTCCTTTCCCACAGGTGCTCTAGTCACCATGGACATACAACCTACATCCTTGTGCTTTTACTGTCATGCTGCTACTAAACACAAGTCTCAGTGAGAAATTAGTGCCAAAATTAGTGCTGTGGGACTCCCAGGCCAGCCAGGCTTGTCAGCTGGGCACCTCTTTCTTTTCCTGAAAGAGCAAACAAAACTCTCTCATCGCTGCTATGCCTTGGTAAGACCATATCATAGGAGGCAAAGGAGAATTATTTAACTTCCCATAGGAATAAGTAATATCTAACCCCAATGTTCTGTGTATCAGGAAGATGCTACTTATTGAACTACTGACTAAAAAGGTGGAGGTTAAGCTGTTTTCTTCCTTGGCCACAATTTTGGTTAGAGCATATAATGCATTTGAAGCAGGCCTGATGGCTTGGGCCTCTTTAGCAAGCTCAGAAGAGATCTGCCCACTTTACCAGCACCAGCAGGGCTTGGCGTGGTCCCTGGCAGGGCCTGCTGAGGCTGGGCAAGCTCAGGAAAGAGCTTTTGAAGCTCATTATTTCTGCCTTGGATATGCAGGGTGGGTCAGGATAGCAGCTCTTAAGCTGTCTCCTGCTCCTGTCCCTATCCACATGGAAGAATGACCCTAAAGATACCAATTAAAACACACAGAACAAGGACAGGGTTCAGGCAGCAGTTTTGCAATCCACACACGAGCAGCAATGACAACCACAGAGCAACCCCTCCAGCCGTGCAGGTCTTGCATCATCGCTGGCTTTGTGAGGGAGAAGCGAGTTTTGGGAGGAATAGCCACTGCTCACAGCCATGCAGCCCCTTGGCATGAAGGGCTCCCCAAGCCTGCCCAGCCCCACCAGGCCACACCAAGACCCACCAACAGCTGTAGGCAGCAAGCTGCCCGCCAAAGGCTCAAGCCCCCGCATCATTTTGCAGGGCCTTGCATCATGTAGCACCACTGAATGAGATAATACAATTACTGGATAATTAGAGTCATCAGAAAGCATTCTGCAATGGCAGGCTTTTAATTGACTTCCCCATTAATGGATAATGATCAGGCTCTGCCTCCTGCCAGGACGACCTCCCACTTCTCTTTCCCTCAGGGACAAGCAGTTGACCTGAAAGGGAAAAAGCACATCTGTCCTGAGCTCATTCGCAGCCAATGGTCAGGGAAGCAACAAACTGAGACTAATAGAAGGGAAGGAGAGGTGTCTCAAACCAGCTGCAGGGATGGGGAGAGAATCTGTGCAGAGCAGGCTGTGACTGAGCAGCCGGCTGAGGCTGGTAGCCCTGGGTACCAGGGCAGCCCCTGCGCCAGGGCTGGTCCAGCGGGACGTGCAGCAGCAGATGCAGTCACACAGCCCCATCCTTCTCCCGACAGCTCGAAGCTCTCCCCAGTGCTAGCCCGGGATCCCGCTTGCTCTCCTCCCTGCCTAGGCTGTTTAGTGAAGAAGTTCAGAGAACACGAATTCAATTTCACAGCTTCTTTCAGGGTGCCAAACACCTGGTGTTTCTCTGCACTGGAACTAAAGCGAAACATTTCCATCCTGTTTCACAAAACAGAACCGGGCTGAAAGCTCTTGTTTGGGAAGAAAAGGGCTGAATTCTCTTTTTGAGTTGGTTTTTCTCCAGTTACAAGTGATTTGTGAGCCTCACAAAGCCAAAGGCACCCTTCTCATGGAAGCTTTCTTGAAACAGCACACAGTGTGATGCCTTGGTGTAATGGGGTCTTCTCATGAGAAACATTTAACCCAGAAGTGGAGCTCTCGTTTGGATACTAAGCACTAGGGGAAAAGGCAGAAGCTACCGTATCCAAGCGCAAATCTTGGTTAGGATTTTACGTGCCTTTGTGATCCATCAAATAAATCCATTTTTCCAGCAGCAGTGGGAGGAAAGCCAAGTTTCCTTTTCTTCCTGTAGCCTGGCAAACTGGGCTCCCCACCAGTGACTTGGAAAGACCCCAATTCCTCCTGACTTTAAAGCACTGATGAGGCAGGTGGCAGCAGGTTCATTAGCTAAATGGCAGCCAGACAGAGCTGGTAACTGCTGAACTCATCCATCGGTCAAGAGCAACAATAGTTTCAGGCTCCCTTCACTGCCAGCGTCACAAAACAGGCTGGAGTTTCATAACTTTTTCCTCTCCTACTGCATAAAACATGCTTGAGGCTGCCTAATTTATGTAAAAGTTGCTTGGGAAGGACTGACAGACAAAGAGACAGAGAACAAGACTGTGGAAACTTGGTTTCCTTAGGAACCAATTTAAAAATAAACCAACTTTCTGCCAGGGATGTGATGCCATCCTCAGGAGTCCAGCGCTTTCTACATCTGCAGCTTTTCCTTTGGTGAGGATGATGCATTGTCCTCACTCCCATGGTTTATAAATAAAAGAGTAATCATTTGAAGGAGGGGATTTACTAATACACAACCATTGAGATGTTCTTGGATTGGATCAACTGATAAAAATCATTACTGAAATCTGCAGAGCTTGATTTATACGAGTTGAAGGCCTGGCCTTCAGTGTTTCTGGAAAAAGAGCAAGCAGCAAACAAATATCTTCTAGTGCATTGATTCACCTTCATTTCAGAACATTAGCTGGTAAACGGAACTCAGTTCAGAGGGCTGCAAATGCAGATTTGAAACTTAAGCTAAAAGTCTTTGTGGGAAGATGCTGGTTATTGTGAATTCCTGAAGTGAGCTTTCCTTAGGAACAGCCAGGAAGGAGGCGATGCAGGTGTGCAGCCAGTTCTCCAAACTGGCAGCAACTGGGATCTCAAGACATCCTCAGACATTGTAATTAATCTAACTGTAAATGAAATGTATTAATGTTATACCGACCATTGGACATTATAGTAACACAAAAAGACTTAATGTTGGCAAAAAATCTCAGAGGTACCTCATAAAAACCAGTATATAGAGGTCTACAGGTTTCCACAATGTTCACTGTTACGGTCTTTTTTTCATTGAGAGCTCAGTTACAACACATCCAGAGGAACCTGGTGTGTGTCCTGACAGTCCTGCACAAGCAGCAGGTGTTGGGAAGGGAAAGAACACAAAGACCTGTCAGGATCTCGTTTTTAATTCCTTTTTCCATGCAGGTGGATAAAGATGGAAATAATGCAAGCTCTGTCCCTCTAAAATGCAAGTCAGCAGAGAAGGTAAGTGACCAGTAAAGGCAAAAAGACCCAGTTGAGCAATAAGAAAAAGGGACACAGTGACCAAACTGTGTTTCTCTGGCACATTATTTTACTGTCTAGACTGGCTGTCAGATGTTGTTTTGTTGTTGTGTGTGCCTAGAGGCCATACCAAAGCTGGGATCCCATGTACAGGCTGCTCTGTTTAATGAGAGACAATCCGTACCCCCAGGGATCTGTAATCAGAATAGACAGGACAAACAAATGGAATAAAGTCGCTGTCTTTATCCTGCCTGTACCAATGGAAACAGGACCCCAAAGAGATTAAGTGGCTTGCCTGAGGCCACCCAGAAAACCTGTGGCAACGCCAAGGAAAACACAAACACACACATTCTCTGAATCCTAATATCCAGGTTTGTCTCCAAGACTGATACGTGTCCCTGTTTCCAGAGGAATCCAGGGAGATCCCAGTTAAGACACTGCCACCTCTTCTACAGCTGCACTTCTCAAAAAGAGCCAGCACATCAGCCTTCTCCTTCCTTACAGGACCTACAGCTGGTTTATTACCTCCCTGGAGTGGGCGAGAGATCTTCCCTGAAGGCACTGGGAGGAGACGGTTGAAAGGGGTGAGGGGAAGAAGAGTCGCCAGCCTTTCTGACGCTAGAATGTAAATAGTGTTTTGCAAAAGAGCCATTTATCAGTGAAATTATAGAATCTGTTTGAAGATTCCCCTGGAGGATGCACTAAAAAGATGGCTTGTATGGAACCTAACGAGAGGTTTCCTGCAACACGCCTGGGCTTCGTGTAGGCAGGAGCACTTTGCTGAGAATTAAATCCGCATTGGAAATGTTAATAAATGCAGACACATGTTCTTGTTTGTAGGACGCGCTGTGCCTCCTTTATTTATTTCCTTCATTTTATTCTTCTGGCTGTAGCTACAGTGCCAGCCCCTTTGCCTGACACATCCCTGGGGAAAAAGTTGCCATCTCTCTTCTTGCCATCCCTTGGGCTGCTCTGCAGTCCCTTAAGCCTATTGTGCTGCTGTCGAGCCTCTAAGCAAGGAAGCACAAAGACAACTGCAGGGGACTGGATGATACCGTTTCTGGGCAGATACCAGCTTTCACCAAGGACTGAAGCAAAGAACGAGGGGTGTATAGACTCAAGACTAGCTGAGGTGAACCTTTCTTTCTAATCAAGCCTGTGGAAAGAATTTCCCCACCTCCTCTGCTAGCAGAGGGATGGAAGGGAACCAGGACTGGTTTCCAAGTGGAGATATCCACCAGGATTGAATCTCCCTCTCCCACAGCTGAAGCCCCAGGTGTGTCCCATACGGAACATCTGATCAGGTGTTTCTGCTGTCTGGAAGAAACACGGTATGCTCTCCAGCATAGGAACAATTAAAAAAATAAAATAAATTTTCTTCCTCGCTGGAAGAAAACCTGAAGAGTCATCAGCTTTCCACAGCCCTAATCTTTGCTGTGACCCAGACCAGCACCTTGGCCCATTTGTACCCTCAGATAAACCCTGTGAACTGCCCAAAAGACTGAATCCAGCACTATAAGATGGCCTGTCCCTTGTGTCTCTTTCTAGGAGGTGAACGCATCCCAGGGAATTCATTCAAATGTTATCTATTTATTTCTTCCTTTTTCTGTTCCGGCAGCTCCTCTAGGAAAGAACTGGGCATGATTTCTAGAACCTAGTAGGTGCTGAAAGCTCTGGAGATCTCTGCTGAGGTGCTCAGCTTCCTTGAAAAGCAGGTATTTCTATTTAAGATCCCATATCAACCATTCATAGGAATCTCTTTGTTCTGTGGGGAAATTCAAGTCCAACTGAATCAAATATGCATTTAAAGGAAGATATAGCTTCTAAGAATCCACAAAAGTTATACCTTAATTTCCACACCGCAGTCTGCCAGGTGTCCCTTGTCCCTTCCCCACACAAATGGAGTAAGCATTTACAGAAGGCTCACCTGGTCCCCTCCATACGCTACCTTTAGTGTCTGCCTCCTAATCTATCCCCTCTGAGACTGCACTTGGGTCATCTTTCTCCACACAGACTATTAATTTATCAGCCCCTTCCCTATCAATTCCATATTAATTACCTTACCTAGATGGCTAATATTCTCCCTTTCCCCCTACCCACCTTCAGCATCCCCTTCCCCACAACCCAAGTTTTAAGGGTGTCTCTGGGCAACCCCCTCCTCACATCCCTCCTGCAAATGGTGTAATTACTCTCAAACTCTCTCAGGCTTCAATTTGAAGCCAATTTCTTCCTCTCACCCTGTTTTTCTGCTCCTCTTTGTTGGCCCTATTTATTATAGAAAGAATAGATTAATTAAGCAGACCCCCATGTCTGTCTGAGAGCAGTTCAGCCCAACTTTCAGACCTAGTAAAATCCAGGAAAGCCAATGATTGAAACTCAGCCTTGGAACTAATCTTTTCTTCAGTTCATATTATTCTCCCTTTCTGTAATTTAATTTACAATATAATTTCATATCCCTGCTCTAAAGCAGGAGAACTTCTCTCTTTATATGTGCATAGATTTTTTTATCCTGCCAGGTTGGATTTGTGTCTGATTTTATTTTATTTTGTTAAACAAGGAAGCTGAAGTCACTTTGTTTCCTTGAATAAAGCAGGAGGATAAATCACTGCTGGAGATGTGCTGAGGCATCTTTCCAAACCGTGGATCTTAAGAGGGGATGGAAGAAAGTGTTTTAATCAGGCATTTTGGCACCTGAGTCTGAATGAGGAATTGGCCTTTGAGTGTTTGGTGTATTATATCCATTGAAGTATATTACACCACATTAATGGGTATTGATTTTATTGTTCCTTCTGGAGCTGGGAGAAATATTTACAGGTGTATGAAACTGCTGAAGAGGTCAGAGACCTTTATTACCTAGTTCTTCTCTAACGAGATTCTGGTTCACAACTGGGAAGCAGAGTCCACAGCAAAGTACAAATGAACAGCAGTAAGAGCGACCACAAACTGGTGTCAAGCAGATAGAACAAGGGGTCTTGTGGCCCTTCCCAAAAAGGCTTTTCATTGCCCTTTCCAGGTCTTCTACAACCCAAGTAAATTCTGCAAGGGAAAGAGCTGTGAAATGAGGTGGTGTGCTATGGACGAATAATGAAAAGAATGAGCTGCTCCCTCTCTTCCCCCTTTCCTCTTCAATGCTGTATCAGACAAACAAACCTCCAACTAAATGAAAAATCCATTTTCATTGTAGACCATATTGTCTTTGCCTAAAGCTTTGCAGTATCTGTTTACTGTTCAAAATTAAGTTTAATCCTCACCAAAAAGAAATTAAAAGGAGATTTTAAAAAAAATTTAAAAACAACAGAGAAGACTCACAACTTATTCAAAGCAATCCAGTGCTTTGAAAAAAACTGTTCCCAAGTTAGCCCTGGAGGTTCATGTGAGAAGTTTTTCGAGAAGATTTTGAGAGATCACACAATTCTTTAGCGTGCACCACTTCTAGCAGCCCTAGGACTTCCTGTCTCATCTGAAAATCTTTATTACAAAGAGACAATTCTTCTAGTAGAGGTCAGTTGTGACACAGTTGTGCGTGAGCATCCCTAAGCACCAGTGGCACAAACCAGGTATCTGTGGCTAAGAAGTCAAATGTCTTCTTTTCACTTTGACGGATGTAATAATGATGCCTACTGGGTGAAAGCTATTTATAAATGTATTTATAAATATATTTCTCTTCTCAACAGCCAGCAATAGCGATGCTTCCACTTTTCAGAGGGAACCACTAAAACCATTTCAAACAAGATGGTTCCACCTACCACCACCCTTAGGAAAAAGATCCAAGATCACCTTTGTGTAAGCACTGAAATATCTACTTATGGGGACATTTTCGTACCACTCACGTCAATGGCGTTTTTTCTTCTCCAGTGTTCTAGAGATTTCCTCGATGAGACATATCTGCACTGCAAACAGGGTTGAAAGTTTTAAGCATCTGATATTTTGTCCAACTTTTCTTTGTAAGCAAATTTACTTACTAACTGCTATAATCCATTCTTGAAATACCAAGTAACATGTTTCCTCAACTGTCAAAGGAAGAGCAGGTTGTATCTTTAAGGCCTGATCCATATCTCAACATCAAGGTGATCCCGTGGTCATCTTTTTGCCTGGCCACAATAACAGAATCATAGAAACATTTGGGTTGGAAAAGACCTTTAAGATCAAGTCCAACCATAACCTTACTCTACCAAGTCTGCTGCTAAACCACGTCCCTCAGCACCACATCTACACAACTTTTGAACACAACCAGGGATGGTGATCCAGTCACTTCCCTGGCCACAATAATGCAGCTGCATTTCTGTGACCGTATCACTTCCAACATATCTGTGCCAGAAGTCCATAAGATCAGCTTTTCAACTAGATTTTATTTGGTGGACCCTGCCTCAGGTTCTTGCATTAAACTAAAAATGGGAGTTAGTGCAGTGCCAAGTGGCTTCCATCCCTATTCGACCATCTAAACAATTGATTCATCTCAGGCCAAGCCGGTGTGACAGGTATATCCATCCATACAAGGACATTTCCCAGGTAGGATGGGCTGCTAAATGAATGCACCAGATTGCAGCTGACACCCATAATGCTGATTTTCCCCTCTCCTTATAATCATAATGGGATCTCAGCAATAGAGATGGATTTGCTAATTTCCATCTCCTCTCACTTTCTCCTTTAATCACTGTCAGGCATAAATTAATTTCTGCTTAAAGAGCTTTCAGGTAGAGATTCTGTCATTGCATCGAGCACTTAAAGGTCGTAAATCAGGGTAATCCCAGAACATTTCCTTTCCAATCTGAGATTTCAGAGCATGTAAATATGAGTCATCCAAGTAGGGTTACAGGCCTTTTACTTGGGGTAGGGGACAGAAGGAAGAAAGTTGAACTCTTAAGTGTGAGACTTTCAAAAGCAAGGTGAAAACTGCCCAAGCGCTGCTTCTTAAATTCCCTGCTCAGGCTCACGTTTATCCCACCTCTGACAAATAACAACTCTAAGAGCACAGTATCATACTTGTGTCCACTGGAAATGGAGAGAGCCAACTGTCCAGAGGACAGTCCAACCCTTGTGAGCCCTAAATTGCTACCCAGAGGACCCAGTCTTTCTTCACCACTCCTGAGGCTGACGATGCTTCTCACATAAGGTGTTTGAAGGCATCTAAATGTATGCAAGGTCTATCTGAACTCCAGCATGCTGCACGGAAGAGAGAGGCTGGGGAAAGCAGCGAGTGCTCTTAACTAAACCAGGAGGAGGAAAATCATTAAGAAAAAAGAGACCATTTTTCTAAAAAAAATGCTAGTGAATAAATTATCATTCCCTTTCATTAAAAATTCAGTGGAGATGAAACTGTGTGTGGTGGTAATGAGCAAATGTTTATATTTGCAGGGAAGTGTAACTGCATAGATGGAAAGTTATTGATTTATCTGCAGCTTTATCACATTTTGTGCAGTGACTTGGACGGGTGTCTGTCCAGCTGGCTGCACAACCAGCCAAGGAAGAGTTGTCACGTCCTGAAAAATGGGTACAACTCATTAAGAATTATTTTCTGAGGAAATTGAAACTATTTTTTACAGTGTCCTACAGGGTTTTTCTTTCAAGAGGGGCAAATCTAAAGACAGCATCTGTGTAATTTTCTCCTACTCCTGAGTTTTCAAACAGAAAATACAGGGGGAAAAGAAAAAATCCCACAAACCTTTCCTCAATGTTTCAGTTTGTCTGAAGGTTACCCCTCATCAACAAAAACACTGACAGATTAAAAATAGCTTTCCAATGGTTTAATTTATCCATTTTTTTCACTTCTCACCATAGACAGGTCATTTATTCACTTGCACCGTCACCAACACTTACTAGCAGGAGGCTGTAGGAATGCAGAAATGCCTGAGATTATTTTTCCGCACCTCTACACCGTAAGGTTGGTACTCTGCAAGTCTCTCATGGAGAGACTTCAAAGAAAAGGCCCGTTTTTTTCCAGCTCAGCTATCCTTGTTTTTTTTTCCCCCTCTGGATTTCTAGACCTTCCCTTTCAGTAGACCCTTTCCCTTCCTCTTTCTCCGTTCAGAGATGTCCATCCACCAAGCCTCCATGGCCCAGGCTGCCTTCATCCCGCAGGATCCAAGGACACCAGCTCAACCTCCCAAGCCACGTGTGACAGCAATACCATCTCCCTTCCCCAACTGTATCGTCTTTAAGTGTTTTCAAACGATGCAGTTTCCAGGCTCCCAGGCAGCCAGTTGGCACTTTTTCAAATGAGCCACTGAATGGCAAATGCAGAGATACACTGGGATAAAATGAGCTCCTCTTATTGATTTTCCAAACCAATATGGCACTGACGCTGCCTCTTTGTGCCATTTCCCTCCTCTGCCAGGAGGCATTCACACCCCTTCCATCATTTTAATTAGACATTACACCTGACACAAATGCCAACTTGATTAACCTTAAAGGAGCTGAATAGGTTCTCTGATCGTTAACACGGGGCCCCTGACATACTATAACTCATGCTAACATGTGCTGTTGCACAAACTCACAGCTTCTTCAGCTCACTCTCCAAAGCCACAATGCAATGTAATAACATCTACAGAGAGCTTTTTATGAGACTGTCTCACATAATAATGCTATAAAAGCGAGATTTAAAAGATGGATTGCCCTGGACGCCACAGACTTCACTTTTTAATGTTTACATAAATGCACCTTTTCGACGGTGTTTTCAGATAACGGGCCTTCCCAAGTCATGGAAGTCAAGGCAACCAACAGCTTCCCCCTCCCCCAGAAGTGGCTCTCAGCAGGGAGCAGAGTGCTCTGCTGGGATTCTTCTGCTGCTTCCCCAGCTCCACCTTTGCTTGAGTTGGGGACAGGAGGCACAAAGCAGCACGCAAACACACGTTTGCTACAGCCCTTCTGTGAATTCCTCATCTGTATGAGAAGTCCCTGGTGTGAACAGAATCCATCCAGCCTTAATGTGCCTTTGTTATACCACACTAAAGACAAAAGGAGCAACATTAAGCTGTGATATGTTTAAGAGCATTGCCAGAGGAACCGTTTTCCCGCTCAGACGTCACTCCCCGCTCTGTGCGGCTACACGCTGTAATTTGCCCATGTCTGGGACAAGCCTGAATCAGGCGCTGGCTGACACAGCCCAAGCACAACAGAATCACTGCAATCTAGGCAAGAGAAACCACCATTTGCACAAATGTCACTTTATGCCTGATAGCCTCTGAGGAGAAAAGCGGCCCAAACTGCACCAGTGCCAGGCTTCCCAGCCCACCTCTGCCATTTGGTGGCATGTCGGCTGACTCTTGGCTATGGGTGTGACATCCAGGATTTTCCTGCCCTCATGTCAGCCAAATCAGATTCCACTTTTGGAATACTGCTCACTCAGCAGGCACAGCTCCAGTGAGACTGGGAGATTGATGGAGATGTATGAATTCTGACGAGATCCCCGGTTAGTTAACAGGCAGTGCTAGTTTGGCTGTGCCTTCCTCTTTCTCTTGTTTATCTTTGCCCTGCATTAAAACCTCTCAAGCCTGCAAACAAGACAACGCTTTTGGATTAGGCTGCTCAACTGACGATAAAGCAGGCCCGGAAGAATTCCCACCTCCAGTAAAGCAGAAAGAAGGTGTGTGATCCTATTAGGATGCAGCTAAGGTACATTGTTAGGAAAGGAACTTTCTGGATTACTTGAAGATGTCCACAACACCAGAATGATGCTGCCTTGAGCAGCATCTTAAGCCCAGAGCTCCCCACCATCCATACAGTTCACACAGGCTCAGTTAGGAAGAGCTCTGGAGCTTCACAGAGAAGCTCGATGTCTCCACTCTGAGGTACACAAGCCATGGATCTCATGCTTAAGTCCAGCCCTAACTTCACAACCCGCACACATACAGGGTGTAGTCCCAAGGCAGCAAGGGCTTTGTGTTACTGTTTATCTGCATTTTGGAAATAGAATGGCTTTCACACACAGAATCTCAGCGTGGCAGGGGTTGGAAAGGACCTCTGGAGATCATCCAATCCAACTGCCAAAGCAGGGTCACCCAGAGCGGGTTGCCCAGAATCGCATTCAGGCAGGTTTTGAAAATCTCCACAGAAGGAGACTCCACAACCTCTCTGGGCAGCCTGGACCAGTGCTCTATCACCATGAACCCCTGTGTTCATGGCTTTTAAAAAAATGCTGACAATCCAAACTCAGACATCTGAAGGCAAGACAGACTTCTGCTATGAAGCCTGAGATGTCTAAGGATGAGGCAGATCTCAGTGCTCTCTCAGATCTCCACATGCTCTCCCTGGCATCGAAGGTGTCTTGCTGGACCCTTCTGCACAGGACTCCACCTGCTAAGGAGTGAGGAGCTGGACAGAAGATGACAGTCTTCTGTTGCTTTCACATCACTGGCTTCTTTGAGGTCTGTCCAGTTCTGTCTCCTAGGCAAGGAATCAATGACCCATACATTTCAAATACGAAAAAGCCTGCTGCCATCTTGTATGGCAGCCCAGCAGAATGGAGGCAGAGGGAGAGGGGAGCCACAGCTGGCAGCTGAGCAGCCTTCCTTTGAATTCCTTCTCTGCCCCGGGAAAGCAGATGTCTTGCCAAGCTGAATGAGCACAAGGGGAAAACAGTGAACACAAACACATCTGTGGTAGTGTCAGACATAGGAAGATGTTGGTGGTGTAAAATGACAATATTGCTCAACCCTCATCCCACTAAGACTAATGGAGCTATGTTCTCCAGGCATCAGTAGAAGGAGAAAGAAAAACTGCCACACAGTCTGGGAGCTAGCTCAGGCTGGTAGATACCAGGAAGGCTCAGCTGTACACAACAAGCCTTGTGCTGCACCTCCCTGTCTTAACCACCAAGCTAGAGCCCCTCTGAGCAAATGGGAAATCTGAGGGATGCACGCGAGTATGACAAAATGCTGGTGTTCAGTAGGGACAGCGAGACAATCCTGTGACATGTAGAGGGATGGGAGGGGTTGAGGAATAACCACTCATAGAACTTGCTTGCATTTGTCCTTTTGTTGGTTTGCATGAGTGTGCGACATAGGACAACAGCCAAACTCTGACCAGGAATCACTTGTTCCGAAGGGCTCCTGATGACGCCTTTTCTGGAGAGAATGGAAGCATGCAAGTGATCACACCTCTCGCACAGGCCAGGTATTTTCCTTCCTGGAGAACAGCTCCATCTTTCTGTTTTCTCTTCCACTCAGCCTGCTGCAGAAAGCCTCCTTTCCCTTATTTGCATAAGTGATGATGTAGCCATCCTAATTATCAAGGGAATCCACTGCTCCCCCCTTCCAGCACCTCCCCCCTAGCTGCTGCTCTTTCCCTGCTAGGGGTTTTGCTGGCAGATGGAACTGGAGCCTCCTCAGCCCACTGGCTCTTCCTTGAAGAAGAAGGAAGTGACAGCCCTGCAGGCAGCCGAAAGCGGCCGAAGCACGGCAGCATGACTAATCCGGCAGTCGGTAGCATCCCAAAGGCCACTATCAAGGTTGTGCTCACACAGCCAGCTTGGCTGGGGAAAAAAGGGTGTCAAGAAGGGGCTGGGGGGTTGCATTATTGCCCTCACATGGATCAATACAACCACTGAGCTGTGCAAGCTGCCTATTAAGTCCATCCTTTTGTACTGCAGTCTAAGGTTCAAGGAAAGTTAGCTCTGAAGCATGTGTTTGGGGTGTAACCAGACAGCACGGGTATTAGCAAGCTCATACATATGGAAGGATGACCTTACCAGCTCCACTCAGCGTTCATTCGGCAAATCGGATATGATTTGCAATCAGCCATGGCCATGCTTTTCTCCATTTCACCCTCAAGTCCTGTCCTTACAGCACTGCTTACATATGTTTTTACCCATGATTTTTGATTTATCTATCCTACTTCTATCCCCATAATCCGTTACCTCAGCAAATCAGTGGTCACCCACAATGCCTGTTCTGCCAGGTATCTCTTGCTTCATTTGGGTTAAGACTGGGTCTTTCATGCAGAGGAAGATGCTGTCTGCCTGTAACAGGGTTGCTAACAAAATCCAACAATAACTGCAGCCATAGCAAGGCCTGTTTAGCGTGTTCTGGTCTGTACATAGCTTATTTTTTATGTAGCATCAGATGGTCTACCCACGTGAACATTACTTTCTGCATGCCTGGAAATGCTCCAAAGAGCTGATGAACCAATTGGGATTATAGACAAGAGTGAGTTTAGTTATAGCCCCTGGGGGAAAATGAGGCCTGTGTGGAAGGAAGTAGGACAGGGGAGATGAAAATAGTCTATCAGGAAAGCAAGCCAAAAACCTGCCAGAATACCAAGCAAAATGCAAGACAGCCTTCTCCCTTACTCCAGCCCAATGGGCTCCAGAATCCCAGCAGCCATCAGCTGAGCTGTCAGTACACAGTCAGCAATTCTAGGACACCCATTTCAAGACCCAGAGCTGCAACGCATGAAAGAAACTTGGAGGTATGGAACGGAACAGGATGACAACCATGTCCATTTCAGATGGTGTAGGGATAGACTAAGCTCCTCCCCCTCTGTCCTCACCAAGATGCTTTCCCACATTGGACTCCTGGTTCTGCTCTGAAAGGACACCAGCAGAGGAAGTCAACCACCCCCTCACAGTAACCCTCTGCATATGGACTTTCCTGGGCACAGATCCAGGCCTGAACTGAACCCAATTAATGTTTTAAGGCCATATAGAGCTTGCACCTCATTTGTATTTAGAGACCTGGCTCCTGGATCAGTGCTCAGAGATCACCCTCTGTTCTACCTTCTTGTTAGATCTGCTTTGCCATTTTCTACTTGCTCACTTCCTTCTCCGAGCCAGCAGCTCAGTTGGATCTGACATGTCCCATCTGCAAATATCCTGATCCAGCCTCTTCAGAGTGGACACAAACATTCACAGCTCCAGCCAGGGAAGGGGTAAAATCCCTCCTGCAGATGGATTCCACAAGACTTTCACGAGGCCCTTGTGCCACGAACACCAGCCAGATGGCCTCACCACACGGTGTCCCACCACATTTTGCAAGTGGAAAAGGTGCCAATTATCTCCTCCTTCCCTGCTTTGAAATCCTCACTCTCCCCACAACATACTCTTTCAGTTGTCCTGCTTTCCACATTCCAGGTTGGCAATTAGAATCTGCAACCTCTGAGCTTCTCCGCAAACTGATGAGCTGCTAAAAATACAGCCCCTGCAGGCACCCATTCAAATTCTATTTCTGTATTTTTTATTATTTATTTTTTTACTTTTACTTTTTTTTTAACCAATTTGAGATGAACAAAGCACTTCAACAAAGGGAAGGAGAAAATGCTGTGATTGTGAAGATGGATTGCTGCCATTTACTTTGTTCATTTTAATTATACAAAGTCATCACTTAGCGGGGAGCCTCAGGATAGGAAAAGAGAGCACAAAGAAGTTACCATATCCCACCTCTTCACTTCACTATGCTCCATTTTAAAGCTTCCTCCAACATCCTGGGCAACAATATCTGAACTAACACTCCCGTACTCTTAAATCCTTCCACATTTTATAGGTTACTCACCTGCTGTGTCATCAACCTGGAAAGCTCCATGGGTTCCAGTCCTCCTTGTAAAATCATAGTGGACCAGCAGGAACAAGCAAGCTCTTCACTCCTCACAAAGCTGCACAGCAGCACCCACCACCTCTCCCAGCAAGGGTGTGGACAGCTTCTTTCTAAACTTCTTCTCACCAGTCCTCTCCTGTTGCCTCTTTAACTGGCTCCAGCTGGGAGCTGTGGTTGGAAACAAGAAGATTAAGACAATTAAGAAGTTCAAGGCAGGAAACTACAATTTGGTGTCTGGGTAAGGCCAGGAATAGGATCTGCCTCCCTTTTGTCCTTGCTATTAACTCACTCTGCCACCTAGGGCAAATAATATTCCCTTTAGTAAATCCCTGTTGGCAGACTAATAATCAGTTAATTCCCCTGAACTACTATGTGTTACTCAGACTGGCACAGAATCATAGAATGGTTTGGGTTGCGAGGGACCTTTCAAGGTCTTCTAGTCCAACCCCCCTGCACTGAACAGGGACATCTGCAACTAGAGCAGGTTGCTCAGAGCCCCAGCCAACCTCACCTGCAATGGTTCCAGGGATGGGGCATCAACCACCTCTCTGGGCAACCTGGGCCAGGCTCTCACCACCTTCAGTGTCAAAAATTTATTCCTTCTCTCTAGTCTAAATCTCCATCTTTTAGTTTAAACCCATCAGCCCTTGTCCTGTCACAACAGGCCCTGCTATAAAGTCTGTCCCCATCTTTCTGACAGGCCCCTTTAAGTACCAAAAGGCCACACCGGTCGCTTGGCTAACGCCAGGTGTTTCGGAGGAAACTATTGAACTGAAGCATCAGACCCACCCTCCAAGGAGCTCCTGCCCGGCTGCCTCCTCCTTCCCTTGGCCAGCACAGGCAGCAGTGATGTGTTCACCTTTCAACCACTGCAGGTCTCAACCTGATGGACACCAATTTCAATCTAACTCAGTAGTCTTGCAGAGGCTGAGGGCAGCTGCTGCCCTCCCTGTCCTGTAGAAAGGTTGTGAAAATAACAGCATGCCATTGGAACAACTGACCCTAGCAAAATCACTTGCTGGACATGAAGGCATTCAGTCTGAGCTTTCCACCAGGGCATACTTTCCACCAGTGGCACTTCTGCCACTCTTTGGGCCTTTCTTACTTCTCTGAACCACTCAGGCTTCATTTGGAAGATCAAGAAAGGTCCTTGTGCCCCATCAGAGCACTTGTGCAGGCACCAATCACTTTTGGTGGGATCATTTCTGATGCATTTCCAAATCTGTGAGCTCTCAGATGGTTGCAGCAAACTCTAGTTTGGGGGGGCTGAGGGGAATTCATCCCTTTCTCCCTTTTAACCCTGCCACTCCTCAGGAATAACCCAGCTCCTCAATATAAAATGTCACCATTCCTCAAATAAATTATTTCACTTGTGGTTCCCGCAGCTGCCCAAGATGTAGAAACATCTTGGTGGAGCCAAAAGAGCTTAATAACTTTGCCCATGACTTCAGCTCCATCTCTGCCTTCCTGAAAGTTTAGACTTTCCTCAAAGGTTTGACTTGATTTGATCCTTTTGGATCCCTTTAATTTTCACTCAGGGGCTATTTGTAAACGCTTACTGGCTATTGCTGTGACTTTGCAGCCTTTTTTACCGAGCGGTTTTGGTTTTCACTCAGGGATTTCTCTGCCCATTTTCT
Organism: Eurystomus gularis; assembly: GCA_013400335.1. Taxonomy (NCBI): domain Eukaryota; kingdom Metazoa; phylum Chordata; class Aves; order Coraciiformes; family Coraciidae; genus Eurystomus; species Eurystomus gularis. The sequence goes on from VZZY01004072.1 coordinate 274,772, forward strand.
GAGTATTTGGGGCTCTGTGTTAAGATATTCTCTCCTCTCACTCCAATTGCCACCTTGTTCTTTGTTTGACATAGATTTTCTCCCTTGCAGTTTTATCTGCAGTAAGCTGTTGCCTTTCTTGTTTAACTAGAGGGCTTACAGGCATTAACCGTGTGTCCTTTCCCTCTAAGGCCTGGGGGCTGCATTTCTACTCGCTCTGCTGCTCCTGGCATCACTATTTGCTTTTTCACAGCCAGGATCAGGTCCTTCCTAGTATTTTATATATACTCCCCACATTTTTTTGTAGTTAGTAACATTGTCTAACCCTCAATATTTGCAAGCTTCAACTTTTAATTCTAACTTTGTCCCCATAATCCCTTATTACCCCCTTTCCTTTTGGATTCTGTTCAGTAGGGAAGAATTTCACAGACAACATGCTGCTACTGTTGTTGTGCTTGTTGCTATTTGCCTTCAAATATTTACAGCGTTTCTTCCAAGATTTCTTCTCATTCCTCCTCAATCTCACTTGGTAAAGATTTTGCATTGACCTTCATGAATAAAGTTCTTTTTTAAAAAATAATTCCACTCATTTTTCCTTTGTTTTTCATGCACAGGTAGGATTAGATCTGGGTAAGAGTCAGAATTTCTAGATCTAAGAGAGCTCTTGCAATTCTGTTTCAAAGAAAATTTGATTCCTGAAGATAGACCACACAAAATGACTTCACCAGAGCCAGGTTTTAAACAGTCAAAGTGATTTGTTTGGAAAATATTGAAAGTAAATTGACCCTGGAGGTGGACTGAAACATAGAAATTGTCACTATCATGAAAGCTGATCCACTTGGTCTTTAAAAATAATAGCAAGAGTGACAGAGCTCTAAAGATAGAGCTCTAAATTTTAAAATAATCCTCTTAAGAATGAAGGTTGTAGAGAAGAGGTGAACGTGACAGGATCCAGCAAGACAGAACCTCACAGACACGAGTCAATCCCCTCTTCACAGCCCCAACCCCATCCTTTTCCCTGCCTTGCTCCCCAACATCTTTACTCTTTCCTCTATCTCGTCCTTTGCACAGTTTTAGCTCTCGTGAAGGTCTAACCCAACTGTGGCACTGCTGACAGCCACTCCACCTCCACTATCTGAAGACATCCTATCTACATCAGTGTCCCCACTTTTCATCTGAATGACTCATCTGAACCTCTCCTGGTCCAATGTGCTCAGGTACTCGAGAGCAGTGGAAAGAAACCAACCCCTGTAAAAGGAGATGGAAAAGGTTTTGATCCAGGGAGCAGGGCCGCCTGGTGAAAACAAGGTTGCCTCCCTTTGAAAGGCCAGAAGAGTGCCATGTTTGCAGACAGAGATTAGACAAGATACTGGGGACCTTTACTTAAAAAAATATCTAAACCCAGAACGGTTGTAGAACTGGAAGGCTATCTTTCACACAGCAGATGTGGGAAAAGCTCTCTTTGTGGCAAGCAACCAAAAATGACTGAGAGGAGGTGTTAAGGACCATTCATTCATTCAGATGCTCTGTATGATGGACCACAAGACAAGTCTATATATCCCAGCTTTCAGAAAACAAGTGACTGTGTATTCAGTAAAACCGCACACTCATTTATGTCTCAGCATGCTCCTCTCCACTTTAAAACCATCAGCTTAAGTGTTTACAACAGTTTCTAATCCTGGTCATCCTTCAGCTCACTGCCCAGCCAGAAGAAAGAACAAATTATGACTGTCAAGAGAGAACGGCAGCAGCAGCCTGGTCAGCAGCTCAGTGCACGAGGCTTCAGGAGACAGCACCTTGAAGCTCAGTTTTGCTGGTGGAAGGCTGAGCCACCTCTGGCAGGCTGCTCTTAGCTCTGTGTGCCTCAGTTTCCCTACCTGCAATAAGGGGAGAATGCCACTGACTTCCTATGAAAAATGCATTGGGAATGCTGCTTCCCTCGACTGTCTCGTGGCACCTTCTGAGGCTATGCACAATTTGGGATTTGTTTTATCCTGTACTATTTCCTGGAGTTAGCAGCAGCATTTTGTACTGTTTCTCATCACTCAGAGCTATTGTTAACACCATTCTGGAGACATGAAGTGTATCTACGCTCACCTCTGATAATCAGACTAAAAATCCTACTAGCACTGATGCAGCTCTCGCAGAATACATCAGGAGTAAAGGCAGAGCCAAAAAGGGGTTTTGGACTCAATAAACACACCTGAGATCAGAATTAGAGAAGGCCAGGTAGAAGATTTTTGCTGCACAGGAGAGCAGGGAAAGATGGGAGCAAGGAGCACTGCATGGAAGGACTCAGCCTCTTTCCCTGTGTGGCTGATGTGGCTGTGGCCACCTCTCCTGCCCAAACGCCCCGTCCCCAGCAGCAGCCAGCCTGGCCTGCCCTGGCTCTGGCTCTGGCGAGGTCCCATCAGCACCCTTCTGCCCTGAGCTGTCTCTCTCACAGGCTGGACCTGCTCTGCTCACACCTAGAGCTGGCTCTGTTGGGAAATTAAATCTGAAAGGAGCCACATCTACTCTGTGATTCCTAAAGCCACTCATGACTTTTAGCAATCCTGACAGGTTTAGCTTTGCTTCGCTGACCTCTCTAATTCAGGGGCAGAGGGTCAAGCTTTGTGTATTTGAGGGGGAAGACTCAGAGCTGGCTCTGCAGCTCTTTGCAGTGCATCCCTCTTGACCCTCCCCAGCTCGGGGACCTCGCGTTTCAGACGTGTATTCTTAGATCTGTTGAACAAGCACCAGTGCAGTCAGGAGTGTAAGACAGTGAGACTGGGCTGGTGGAAGGGAGCCGGCCTCACCTAAGGACTCTCTATGTCCCTTGCTTATGGGTTCTACATCTCTTCACTTGCATCCTACCCCTGTGCACTCTATCCATGCAAGCCCAAGCGTCAGAGGTGAGGAACAGGTCTAGGGGGAAATAACCTGGGAGGAAATTATGCAAAGTGACTGTGGTGATCCCTCTTTTCCTGCGGCCGCTCACCAAAGCGATGTGGGTCTCTCGTGAAGTGGGCAGATGAGCGATGCTGCAAGGATGGCTGAACGCTCCCCTCGTCCTCCCACCACACATCACAGCTGCAGCACGGCACATACCGACCAGCCAGGACCTTGCAGGCCGGAATCCTTGAAAGGGAGGTTACGCAGAGGAAAACAACGTCTCTAAGTGAAGAGCAGCACTTCATTGCTTTTCAGTCCTTCTGCTGACGCCAGTTCACAGCCTGCAGCGGACTCCAGAATACACCTAAAAATAAAACAACACCTGGGCTCTCTGCCGCTGGAGAGAACAGCCACAGTTTGCAATCAGCAGCATTTATGGAAGTGCTCTGAGCACAAGGGAGAGGGCAGAGGGTCAGCCCGAGGCCCTCTGGTTCTGACGCTGATTGCAAACATGGGCGATATCTCCTACGGAGCACGTTTCCCTGCTGCTCTAGTCGACACATTGTCATTCCAGTGCAGATCTTTGCTTCGATCGCAATCATACACAGACACAGAAGAGGAAAGTAACGTTAATGCACTGAGCCCACTGGCATGGGAAAGATGCCTGGGAAAATGAGGTCGTTTTTTAATGGGCAGGGCATTTTTGGTGTCTTCTGGATGTGGCTTGTGTGAGAGTAGCATAATAGGAACAGCAAAACAGTGGCAGACTCTACACTGACGTGCAGACAGGGTGAGATAAATCTCTAATCTCCAGGGAAAGGGGGATGACTAGTACATGTGCCATGTATTTGATCGATACCTTAGACAAGGGACTCCCAAACTTGGGGTCACGACGCTTACGGTTGCTATAAGGCTGCCTGACAGAAGGACTTTCTGTGTTGTCATGCTCTATTTGGCACACGTCACGACTCTGGCAGGATGCAGGCTGAAAACCACTCTTCTAGCAAAACCATCAGCATTAGCAAGGACTTAGTGTTTGTGGGGATGAGTGACAGAGAAAGGGAGATCAGGGGGACTTCTTTACAACAAACAACCTCTTCAAGACCAGGCTGGATGGGGCTTTGAGCAATCTGGTCTAGTGGGAGGTCTCCCTACCCATGGCAGGGTGGTTGGAACTAGGTGATCTTTAAGGTCCTTTCCAACTCAAACCATTCTATGACTCTATGGCAGTAAAGGTGAGCATAATATCCTCAAAACAAAGAAAACACAAAGATAGGGAACAAACACAATTCATCAAACACAGGTTGGCTCCATTGGGTCATCAGATGCTACTGTGACATAGGTTGTGTCACAGCTGCATAAACCGGCTGTGGTTCTGGTGCCAAGCAACCTGGTTACGCTGGGGTGGTATCAAGGAGCTATGTCTTCTACTTGCACTTCCACTGGGTCATCCTTGAACCATGTATGGAACATCATCATGTCTCAGATAGGTTTGAGAGACTTCTTGCTTCCAAAACAGTTTGGATGACAACATTAGAAGAAAAGGAAAAAAAAGTGACAGATCTATCTGAAGTCAATAGGAGTTTTTTTCCACCTCCAGTGGGGCTCTGCATATGCTGAAGCACAGCAACTGGTGCCCATTAAATTTACACTGGGGAAACCAGTTTCCTGAAACCCAAGATTCAACTAAGCAATGATAAACCAGGTTGATCAGCTCCCCCAAAGCTGCTAGACAGAGAGCTTGTTGGAGGCTATGTTTTCACAAGCAAGTGTGAAAATGGATTTCTGAGATCTCTGAGATATTGTTTGCAAAAATGTCTGTGTGAAAGGGAATAAAATATTTTGTCTCAAAAGATCATAGGATAATGGCAAGAAGGGAAGCAAAAAGGTTGTCTGATCTGCTACTGCAATTTTGATGAAAAATTCACTACTATGTGATTCAGAAGGTTTAACATACCTGCTCATCAGCTCAGATCTAACACATTTAATTGTGCATTTCTTCCCATGGGAGGTCATTTTTGCCTAACCCTGGCTGATAATTAGATTATGCTGTAGAGATTTAGTCATTATAAATTTCAACTTGTATCATGTTTTGTCTGGACGTAGCCCTCAATGAGGTTGCAAACTCTTTGATTCTTCCTAAATTATTCATTTCAGTAATAACCTGTGACAATAAATTCCACAGGTTCAGTTCATCACATACATGAAAGGTTTTCCAATACTGCCTATGCTATCTGTGTTTTGTCACCCTCATTTCCTCCCACTGTGTGCCAGACTGCTGGGTCTTTGTGGCTGGATTTCTCAAAAGGAGAGTACTTTTATGGGCTAAGATGATCACCTTCTTCATAGTACCACCCATCACTACGGGCTTGCGTTTGAAGAGCAAACATCCCTGGGAGACAACTCCAGGGAGCTCATTCTCTGTATACACTGGGCAGTAAATGTGGTGTTTGTCTTTGCTGGGAAATGGGCGAAGAAAAAGTTTAAAAAGAGGTGGAGAAGCTCAAATACAAGTTAGAATATGATGGTGCTATGGAAGCCAGTGTGATGAAAGGATGGATCTCATCTGCTCAAGTACATTGAGAGACCTGTCAGTCACACAGTGGTTTACATGGCAGTGTTTAACTTAATTTCAGCTAATACGCAGCAATGTTTCTAATAACAAGCTGTCAAAGAAGCAAGAGAACAGACAGGAAAACAGACAGGAGGGAGAAAGAGGAGGAAGAAGCGCGAGAAGAAGCAGGCCAAGTCGATGGTGAACCCTGAGCTAAACCACCCTCCCTCACACTCCCAAAGCAACCTGCAAACCCATGGGCACAGAAACACAAAAGCACACCCCACCTCCGCATGCTTGCTGGCAGGTAATCCCAGACCATGGAGATCCCCCAGTCAGAGGGCAGCCCAACACACCTCAGAGGAAAGACGGGAACAGTGGATAGTGCAGCTCTGTGGCTTCAGGCAGGAATGACTCTGCCACAAAGCATGGCAAAGCTTGCGGAGTTCTAGAAAACACATGAAGGGAATGCCATGACCAGCAGCTGCCTCTGAGAAGATCCATTCTTCAGATCTGCTCAGGCTGGTTCCCTCTCCTGCACACCCCTGACCTGACCCCCTCTCACAAGCATTGCACCCTCGTAGCAGCTTTCGCTCTACTTGCCTCTTTCTCAGTCTCTTTCCAGCCCATGCTTCAGGCTCAAATGCTTCATCTGTGCTCTGGTTTTCCCTCCACCTCCCCTGGCAAGTACCTCTGGATCTTGGCCATGCCACACCATCCTCTCTGCTTCCCAGACACCTCTCCCAGCTCCAGCACTGCAGATCCAACTGACATCCCTACTGCCTCTGGACTTTCAAAGGAAATCCCGTCTCTATTCCTTGGCTTGTCCCTAGCAAATCCCCACTCTGGAACAGACAGTGACTGCTTTCACCATTAGCTACCTCCCTGCTACACGCTCTCCTCTCCTCTTCATTTCCTCGTCCCCTCAGGATATTGACGCTGGCTGAAGTTTCCCATTAAACCAGCCACTCTTGTAGAAAGGGGAGCTGACATGATTAATGCCATTCAGTGGAGAAGGCAGTGAGTGCAGCCAGAGAACAAGGAGACAGACACACTCCCATCAGCCAGTCATCAGCATTTGCCCCAGAGAGGCAGCAGGCACAGGATGGACACTGTTTTTCCAACTCTGTCTTGTGCTGGATGCAAACTTTTTAGGGCCAAGAGGGAAGAGAAGCTTCCTTCTCTTGGTTTCTTTTTTAATTTAACCTGTACTCAAAGGTGCTGTCCTGGGCCCAGGCACAAAGGAAGAAGTGACCCTCCCAAGCCTGTCCTGGTGGCAGCGTGGAATACACAATTCAGACTGGTCTCAGGAGAGGTCAGATTTATTTCTGGCCTTTTTCATTTTTAGCAGCTGTATGTTTTTTCTCTCTTCGTCCTGGTACCTCTTTCTCTCTGCCATTTCCAGCAGGTGCTCTACTGACAAGCCCATACCCTGTGATTTTCTTCAGTAACCCAGAAAACCCCAAGACAGGGCATCACCTTCTCTTGGCGCTGAACTGTGAGGATCAAGAGAAAAGGGGTGGAGAGTAGACCCCAGCTAACAGCTGAGTGAAGCTCCCTTTATACTCAATGAAGAGGAAAGAAGATCTCTCCACATGATAATTAAAAGCAGGAATTTGGCTTATGTAAGCTGGAGGAGTCTGTTTCCCTTAATTGCCTAGCAGAGGAGGCTATGGTGATTAACTTTTGGCCTTTGCAAACTTCCCCCAACACCACCGCAATGCGATCAAGATCCTACACCTTCCCGTAATAGTTTGCTCTAATCACCCTCACTATTTCAATAAGCAAATCAATGAATAAGTAACTAAAAAAGGGAAATCTCCTAGTTTTTAAATTGAATTTCTTGCCTTCAGCTTCCAGCCATTGATTCTCCTTATGCCTTTTCAAGATTGAAGAGGTTTTCAGTATCTAGTACCTCCTCCCCACGCAGGTCCCTGTAAAGAACTCCAATAGTTTCCAAGTCATCTTTCCTTGCCCAGTTGGTGGCAAGTTTGTAATACTTTACAAATCATTCATGAAAAACGTTGAAAAAGAGCAGTTCTGGTACTGATCTCTGTGTAAACCCTTTGAAATATTCTTGTTGGAGTTGGTTGGTTGGTTTGTTTCTTCTTCCATGTTAGCCAATGTCTTTAAGACCAGCAGTTATCCAGTTTCAGATGTGTAAGTGCTCTTAATCTATAATGGAATTAGCACCATAAAGTGCCAAGGGGTTGGAAATTACTTTAAGGGTCGATCCACTGTGTTCATCCACACTTTTATCAACCAAACCTGCAGTCTCAAAGAATAAAACTAACTCTGTTCGAAAAGATCTTTTTCTACAAAATCATGTTGACAAACCTTGTTTTTCTTTCTACCCTTTGATTATTTATCGATTGGCATCAGCTTATGTAGTCCAATTATTTTGCCCAAGACTGATAATGTGCTACCTATGACATAGCAACAACCTTCTAGCCTTTTTAAAAGATAGTATTATTATACAATGCTCACACAATTACTTACCATGATGTGAGGTTTGTTAGAAAACAAATTCAGCAGACTGAAAGGAAGTTCAATGAATTCTTCAAAGGGTCTTGGCGCAAGTTTTCCATTTCCCATCTTGAATTTTCACATGTAATTCTTATGTATGTTGAAGCAGGTCCAGAGGAGGCCACAAAGATGATCTGAGGGCTGGAACACCTCTCCACGAGGATAGGATGAGAGAGTTGGGGGTGTTCAGCCTGGAGAAGAGAAGGATCCAGTAAGACCTTATTGCAGCCTTTCGCTACTTAAAGGGGGTCTGTAAGAAAGTTGTGGAGGGACTTTTTACAAGGGCTTGTAGTGATAGGACAAGGGGTTATGGGTTCAAATTGGAAGAGGGTAGATTTAGATTAGATGTAAGGAAGTTCTTCACTGTCACGGTGGTGAGACACTGGCACAGATTGTCCAGGGAAGTTGTGGATGCTTCATCCCTGGAAGTGCTCAAGGCCAGGTTGGATGGGGCTTTCAGCAACCTGGTCTAGTGGGATTTGGAACTAGATGATCTCTAAGGTCCCTTCCAACCCAAAGCATTCTGTGACTCTATATAGATTTCACATTGCTCTCTTCCTTTGTAACAGATCAAGGCTTGGATTCCAGCCAAAGTTGTCTTCTCATTTCACACGATATTGTGGTGTTTTGGCTATCTAATAAACTGCTCTTACAGAATCCCCAATTTGCAATCAGCATTTGCTCTGCCTGTGGTTTCTCTTCTAATCAATTTTGCTTGTAATTTTTCACAACTTTTGAAAATGAATGCTTCTGAGATAGCAAATATCTTTATTACTAGTTACGATCCTCTATTTGCCCATATTGAATCTTTCTCAACTATGCAACATCTGGTAAGTAAACAATTGAGAAAATCGTCCAGAAAGGTCTTACATTAACTAAAAAGAAAAAAAAATTTAAAAAAGAAAGGTTGGGAAAGAAAGAGAGGTAAAGAAGCAAATCCTTAGCAAAGGGATTTTGGAATTAGAGTGGAGGAGAATTTGAATTTGAGGCAATAATTTCATGCCTTTGGAAGAAAGCAAGAAAAGAAAGACAGACATCAAATTGACACAGCTCACTTCCATTGCAAGTATCATGACTCCTCCACTCAACTCATGCCAGTGCTTTGGCTTCAATACTGTGCATGAGTGTTGAGTGTCACCTACAGAAATTGTAGTCATAGAATCGCCCAGGCCAAAAGGGACCTCAGGATCTCATTCAGTCCATCCTCCTGCTCAGAGCAAAGTGACCATTGAACTCAGATCAGGCTGCTGAATTCAGACCCGCTCTCTGGTCCAGTCAGGTCTGGTAAAAGTCTGAGAACAGAGATTCATGGATGGATGGATGGATGGATGGATGAGGGAGAGCTGAGTGGTAGTGTCAGAGTCTAGAAGTCAGTTTAAGACAGAGAGAAGTGGACTGGTTAACCCCCAGAGCAGAGGGCAGACGGAAGATGTCACTGCCTTGAGAATGGCATGTGAAGTAGGTCCTGCTGTGGTGCACAGACCTAGACCAGGTAGCCTCTCAAGGTCCCTGCAAATTCTTTTTCCTATGACTCAACGAACACTGCAACTATCAGCTCTCAGTCTAATGAGTAATTTATCTTTATTCCACATAATATTTCCTTTTGCAGAAGAGTTACAAGTTTCACACATGACAGAAGCTGTTGGAAACTGCATTTTTAAAAGTTATCCTAACATTTTCACAGAGGTTTGAGGCTTCGCACAGGAAGACCTCTTGTACCTCTCTGCCTACGTATTAACATAATTTAGGCTGCATATGAACAGTGCTTATGGAGAACCCATAACTGAGACCAGACCATAACTGCGGTTTGCTGAAGATCACTCCCATGCTTCATCTGGGCTCAGTTACTATATGAGGCTGTTGTGATATTCCTCCACCAGAACGTATGTGTTGATTTACTCCTTTAGTTAAAAGCGACTCTGTCCTGGCTCCTTTTGTAGGTGATGGAGAGACACATTGACTCCCCACTGCCTATGCATGGATCCAAGGGAGACTAATTGTTTTAATTAGACTTTTTATTAATATTTGAAGTTAGGCAGCTTGAGCGTTTCTCCCTTGATCTAAGTGCATGCCCGGAGCCTGGTTTCTGTGTTATCAATTACACTGAAGTATCTTTTCAGTTCCACACTTTTACCTATAGCTTTTTCTCTACATTATGTGACTTGGCCACTGGGTTTCAGGTAAGCCAGTTCCAAAAATTCTCTTTTCTCTCTGAACTTTCACTTCTTGTTTATTAGCCAGCATGGGGGTCTAGATAATTCCAAACTAATTTTTGATAATTACTCCAGGCTGAAAGTTTTGCACTGTGCCATCACTATGAGTGCTTCCCAACCAACCTGAGTTGGCGTACCAGCCCTGCTCTCTCCTCCTTTGCTTTCCCTTTCCGCTCTTCCACTTTCTTCTTCCTTTAAGCACCCTCTGAGTTAACATTCAGTCTACTTTGGTAAGAAGCTGAAGTTCCCTCAGCTGTGAAGAGTAAAACTCAGTGACCACTCAGCATGTTCCTCCTTTCTTATGCAAATTACCTTTGTATGGATCAGGAAGTGGCCTGACAGATACACGAACCTGACACATAGATGAAAAGAGATCGTTATCAGATCTATGCTCCTGACTTAGATAAATAAGCGTTGGACATGATTCTCCACTCATTAAAGTGTCTTCCTCAGGAGACGGCTGACAGTTCATTAAATAAGATGAAATGTTATTATTTAAACTCAAGACTGATCAGACTGGGTGGAGACTTAGTCTACTGTATTCATAATTTCCTGCATTGACAAGCAAGTTCTTGAAAATATTCCTCTGAAGTGGCTGACACACATAGAAATCAGGATCCTGCTGTAATTGCTAACAAGCCGAGCAAGTCCTGCCATTTAAACAGTAGAGCTCTGTGCTTGGACATTGGATTTCATATCTTTATCCCCCACTACCACAGATGACTGGTACTGCAGCTCCCAGCTCAACTTGCACAGAGACCTCCCCACCCAGCGTGTATTCACCAAGCTAAGCCAGACCCAAGTCCCAAGCTCCAGTCATGTGGCTTTCCATTTTCTTCACCCAAATAATCACGTCTTCCAGGCACTTCGCCCCTTCCTCCCATTCCTGGTCTCTCTGCCTGTTTGCGGTCAGTGTGAACTATCCCACAGGTTGTCCGCAAAGCAGGATTCCATAGTAACTGGCAATGCCATAAACTGCCAACCCAAAACAGCCATCTTTATTTACGTTGCTTCATCTTATGCCTCAAATTTCAGCTTTTTAACTTCCTCCTTGCAGAGGCCCTGTATCTGATACAGGGTCATTCATCTTCAGGACAAGTGTCTATTGATCAGCTGTTATCCAATTTACAATAGGCATGTAACACAATCTGAAATCAGTGGGCTCAAGCGGGAATACAGCGTGAAACCAATGAAAGCGCCTTCTATAAACTCTTCAGCACAAGCGGAAAGTACATTTGTAGATGCTGGAGCTCTACAACAGAAGCCCCAGCCTCAAGCACAGGGACAATATGTAAGAGCAACTGACCACTGCCAGAAAAAAAAACCCTTGGTACCATCCCTGCCTGCAGGGAGGTGTGAACACTTCTGACCATGTTTTGACAGTGAAAAAGACGGAGTTCATGCCTAAGAAACTTTACAGAGAGAGTCCATTAACGCTTCCTAAAGCCTCTGTAATATGCAAGGGTTATACTTTTTCTCCCCCTGAACACAAAGAGCAAATATCTACTTTCATGAAGAGTGACCTTTACATTGCACGAGGAGAATGAAAGAACAAGGCAAGAATAGAGGCAGGTCTTTGTGAAAGGGGATCCGCACAAAGCGTGCGCTGACTCTCAAGGTTGGTGTTGGACGGAGCCCAGAGAGGGTACTTGTCTCTGCTGACAGCAGAGCTCTTCACAAAGTTGCAGTGCTGGGGAACCAGAGGTGTGCTGACAGCCCGGCTCTGTGACAGCAGAACAACCGCCTGGCTACTTTTCAATAAGCCTATTATTCCTTGGAAAAGTCCATTTCTTTGAAATCACAAATGTTTGCAGGAAAGGGCTCGGCTTTAATAAATCCTCTTTTTTTTTTCTTTAAAGAGAAGTCACAATCATGTTTAAGTTTTCTTTTTCCCCAGATTGAAATATGTTTTCTTACAGTACTTCCATTAACTAAAACTAGGGTAAAATACCAACACGGGCAGAAAGAACAGGGCGCAAAAAATGCTTCTATTGCCCTGATGTAGCTTTGCAAAAACTTAAGACTTTAAAGTTTTAATCTAGATATTTCCCCTTGGACAAGAAGACCTGTTTCATGCAGCTGGGTATCGCGCTGTTTCTTGTAGTAATTTTGCAGGACATGAACACTGATGTTACAGGTAAAGTAACTCTATTTTGCACCTTCCTCTGATTTCCTTTTCCCTCTTTGATGTTCACCTCCTACTAGAGCATTTTCACTGGTATCACTCTCAGGCTGAATGCGACCTGATTCGCATCTCATGCCAATTACGCCGACATTGTCAGAACTAAGTCAGTTTACACCAGCTGAGGAATATGATTTTTTAGCAGTAGCATCAGGCTTCTGCCTCTTCCCTCAAGATTTCCGGCATGGGTGAAGGCTTTGAAGGAATGTTGATTCCTCCCCCCCACCCCAGAAAAAAGGAATAGCAACTGCTGTAATGGCTAAAGAAAGAAAAAAAGATTTATTTCATGTTACTCAGGATGCTGATGAAGCGAACCTGTATCCCTTGTAGACCACATTCTCCTTGGCATTAGAAATGCAGAACAGGGAAGATCATGTAGAACTTGGTGAACCCCATTTCTCATAGATGAGGTCCCAAAAGTCACAGTGGCAAACAAATCCTTGACTACATTGGTGGCAACCTCTCTCCAACCTGCCTATGACTAGCAATGACCAGAGCTGAGTTAGATGGGAAGAAACCCACAAAAGAGACTGCGGGGCTCAGAAGGCCAGTATCTGGGTGCTTCATGGATTTGGTTATATGAGGTCACTCATACCAGAATGATTACAGACTAACTTTTGCTGGAGACTCCTGAAAGGAAAATAGTGGCACTTGGGGAGGAAAAGCAGCATCCTCATCAGGTGAGAGAAGCAGGAAGAAGGAGCCAGTTTCTTCCAGAGGAACAAGAGACAGCAGGAGCCTGGTCCCAGACAAGCTGTGCCTGGGCTGGCAGCAAAAAATAAAGCGAACTTCTGGCAATTTGCAAAGCAGGAGGAAATAGTGACATGAGCCCTGCAATGCGAAGTCAAGAAGGGATTTCTTTCACACATGGCAGGAGCTAGTGGCAGTCCATCCTGTTTGGGATGTTCTTCCCTCTCACAGATCCCCTCAAGTTGTCAACTCACAAGGATAAAAGAAACCTGCTCCCAGCTGACTTCTCTAACCATGGTCCCCAGCCTGCAAAACAGCTTAGGAATGACAGGGTCAGACAAAGAGACCACTCCTGGGGCCTGGTCAGCTGCAGTTGGCATAGTTGCTTCCCTAGGGTCTTCTTCCTCCTTTCAGCACCTTCTAGTGCTACAAGAAGCACCAAGAGCTCCTTCCTCCCTTCATCCTTCAAAGAGGGGACATTCTTCCTCCACCATCACTTGCTTTCTCCTGCACAACGCTCAGCTGTCCCTTTGTGCTACGAGTCTGCTCTTAGAGATAGCCCCTCTCCTTTCACATCTCCAGTGCTTGATAGAAAAGATGCAAGTTGGCCGCAAGATCCAACAGCAGGCTGGTATTATAGACCACATCCAGAAAGGACCTGCACCCTAAACCCAGCTCCATGCCCACTTATCTGTACTGACCATCCCTGTAGTTCCTCCTAAAGCCATCTCTTCCTAAAATCACCACCTCAACATTCCTCTACCACCTCCCACCCTTCCAGCAGTGTTTTTTTTCTCACATCACACCCATACTCCCCATTATCCCACCCAACTTTTCAACAGCTGAAATGAGAAAACCCTCATCCCACTTTTATTCCCTGATGCATCCAGGCCTGGCTGAGGGCACACAAGCACAGCACCAGCTCAGCACACACCACCACCATCGTTTCTCAGGGGCAAAACTGTGCCTTCCCACATTACAACTCAATTTACTGCTCCAGATACACAGAGGAAACTGCCTGAGGGCTGTACTGACACTGGACCGCGTTTAAGAATAAATCTTTTAAAACTCGTCCACTTGAGCCCCTACACAGAGTTGCACTGATGCGTCTGCTGCAATAGCAGCTGGAAGCATGGAAAAAAGCAACAACTGGCTGGAGAAGGGCAGGATCCTCTTAAGCTGCCTTTGCTGCCAGAGAAATCGTAATGCAGAGCCATCCTTCGCCTTGTGTTTCGTCTGCCTTGTTTACCTTTGGGCAAGGACTGTGTTTATAAAAAAGCAAATAATTGGCACATGTTAGATACCAGTAAAACAAAAATGACAATTAGGGGAGGATGAGAAGGTGGATTAGAAGTCTGCCCCTAGATCTAGCCTCATTCCAAATTCAGCAGCAGACTCAGGGGTCTGGCTTCAGTTTTGTTTGTGCATTTGTTTGCTCACCTTTTTACGTGTTTTGTTTCATTTGAGCTAATAAATACAGACACAGATATGAACGATAAGACTCTTCCCAAATTTCAGGATATAACTTTGGCCTTTTGATCCAGAACCCATCTGAACCCGAACCCAAGTAAATGGATTTTTTTTTCCTTGTAATAACTATGTCAAAACATACACAAGACCCCCAAACTAACAGTGCTGCCCGTCCTTCTACCTTTTTAAAGTACAGGGCTGTAAATACATCTGATTTGAGGCCTCACATGTGACAATATTCACAAACAGTGATAATATCTTCTATTAAAGCAACGTATATTGTCAGAAAGAACTTTAGCACGCCTCACTTTCTTTGAGACTCGTATCACCATAACTGCAACATGTTTGGCATATACACAAACTCAGGGGCTCTCAATCCCCACTGGGTCCAACAGGCACAAATCCATTATCACAATATCCCAAAGACAGGGAAAAAAAACTCGTCGGGGGTAGCAGGAAGGGAGGTTTTTATTTGTCTTTCTGTTATGGCCTTCAAATTGAATCTGATACACAATATCCAGATTATCTGCTCAGCATGAAAACAAAGAAAGTGTTTTTTCCTTTTTTTTTTTTTTTATGAATGCGGAGGTGTGTACTAATGTCTTGAGGGCTGAGAGTGTTTCAAACAGCTATTATCATAAATTAGCCCTAAAATACCCAAAGCTGGCAGTCGTGCAATTATCTGATCTCTCTTTCCCAGTTCACAAACCCAGCACACTGCTGCGGACCCTGCGTGCTCGCCCCTGGCCTGTGTCGTTCTATGCTCGGGGAAGTCTTAGTGTGGCCTCTGGAGAGGAGGCTTTGCTTGTGTGTTTGCACATTGATCTGTGCCTGAATGAGACAGGACTCCAGCATCAGCTTTTCGTCAAGAGAGAATTGAAGTCTGATGTTTGGATCCAAATATTTGAAGTGTTGAGCCTCGGAGATGTTGGGGAGCGAGGAGGGTATATCCAAACCCACTTTGCCTTGTGCATTTCAGCCACATGCTCTTTTATTAGTCAGCTGAGAAATTTCAGGCAAACTGTTTTGACCGGACACCTTTTAGAAGCCTGCAAAGCTTTACGGCCACCAGTGAAACTTGTCTGAGTCTCAAAAGCCACTGAGAGGGGTGTCCACAGCCAAACTCAGCACGCAGGAGGAGAAACCTGCCTGCAAAACCCCTTTGTGCCAGAGAAACGAGGACTTTTTCCCCCAATAACCCCGAGTGAAGGTGACAGAGTGGCTGTTATTTGAAGACCTAATATGTTTCCTCAAATCCTTCATCCCAAAGATGTTTTGCTTTTATTTGAAAGGTGGCTGGGTAGCAAGAAAGCTTCATCCTCTGCATGGAGGTGCCTCATAGTGCATTTACACTGTGCAGGTGTTAAACACACAGACACACGCCCCGAGACACGTGCACCAGCCAAGCCTATGATGCTTCTCACACTGCTGAAGACCGGATATAAATTGGGTGATGTGGCAGCACATTACATCCACTTTACACTCACTTTTTACTGGTGTAAATGCCTTCTCAGAGGAGAGGGCAAGCTCCGGCTCCTCGTCTCCAACAGTCCTGAGCAAAGCCTCTAGCACAGCCAGCCAGGATAATCCTCCACATCATTAGGAACCATGCATTAAAGACACATGTCACCGTCTCCTCTACCTGGGTACTTGCAGAGCTCTCTAATCCCTGTCACCCACCAGGATGTATTATATCCGTACTAACTAATTTCACAGCCCGTAAATTACTGGCATACCCTGCGTATCTTCATCTCATTAGAGAAGGTTAATTTAAGCAGACAATCAACAAAAATACAGAAAACTAGTTTGGAAAGAGGATTTCGCTGTGTCGCTGGCAGACAATGAATTCACAACCCCAACATCTGCCGCCACTAGAGAGAAAATGCTGGAGGAAAAAAAAAAAGAAGAAACTAACTCATTGCTATTTCCTCTGATGAATGGTGCATTTCCAATTAGCATTTTAATTACTCAAGCCAGACTTTCAGCTGGTTTGATGATCACAAGAAACTCCATAAGCAACAAGTCATCTTAGTTTGACAACACGTGCTGGGGTAATGCATTACACGCTCACTGGGGTTAGTCTGGGAGACTTCGTCTCCCTCCTGGAAAAATCCTACAGCGTTAATTGCCCTTATTTTTATTATAGTTTTATTATAGTTTTACATACGTCCTCGTTCTACCCAAGAAATTCCTACAAGACTGTTGTACCTGAGGCCGTGGGTGCAAAGAGTGTAGTTTGTTAAGGAACACCCTGACAGGCTCCACTTTACCTCACCTTCTGGCAGATCCTACAGCAAATCCATCGACAGGACCCTACACATAGGAACTCATACCACTCACCTGAGCAAATCCTGCAACAAACCCATCCCATAGCTTTATAGACACCTTTCCTGTGTCCGTCACCTGAGCTAATCCTACAGCAAACCTGTCCCAGGGGGTTGGTGGATGGGCCCCTCTCTGTAGAAGGTCTGGTGATGGTAACTCAGCCCCATTGTTTGTATAACAAAAGAGCGGGGCATTCTCCTAAGGACCTGTGCAGCATTAGAAAATGCTGTGTGCTCTGGGGAAGGAGGGTGAGCAGGGTTTCGGTTATCCTTGCAGATAAGGATTGGGGCTTTGACTGCCCTGATGTTTGCATGCTCTTTCTGCACCATGGTAACATGCTTGGGTTTTGCATGGGACAGGATCCTAACACAAGCTGGAGTTTCAAGAAGCTTAAGAATTTCATTGCTAACAGAGATGCTAACGCAGACCTCTCCTGTAATTGCAGGCATCGGTTTATACATCTCATGGTTTGCCTTGAGGAGAAAAGCCAGAAGGTGGAACTCAGCTTTGAACCCACAACTCGGCACTGTGGATCCACAAATATTTCAATGAATACGGAACTGACATCAGCAAAGATCAATAATAGGTTTCAAGAACTCAGAAAGGTCTGAGACTTATCTTTAAGACACAAAATAGTTGATCTGGGTTATTCTAATCCTTTAACTTGAGCAGATCTGGAAATGCTTAAAGCTGAGGACTGGAGCCTTGTATCCCATCACCCTTCACTTTGATTGTCAGCCCACTTCAGTAATTTTTTTCTCCCATTTTGGTTTGCTGTGGGTTTTTTCCCTGGGAAGAGTTCATTTTCTCTCAATTTTTAATGTGATTTCTCAGCCTTATGAAGACATTGGACATCCACAACCCAGCAGCCTCCTGTGCTGTAAAGCTACCTGCACATCATGGATGTATATGCACTATCCAGGAACACACAACCCTCTCTCTTGTAGTAGAAATACCAGAACCAAATCTGTTTACTTGGAAAAAAATTACATATGGGACAATCATTTACTCAGAGCAAAGAAAACCAACCAAACAACCCAGCAGTGCCCATTTCATTAATGGGACAAATGGGGTTTTTAAGTTCTTGGCAGTTTGATGAATGGTCTCTACCTTGTCAGAAGGTCCCTTCAGATAAGAGTTACAAACAAAACAGAAGGAAAAGATTGGGAAGAAAAGCAGACTTGTGGTTACAGAACAAGTGGATCTGACTGGAGCCCTGGTTTGTGTGTTGTACACAGAGCACACAACGCTGCCAAGTGTGTACCCAAGCACTGATACAGGACAGACACTGGTCCTCTGGACTCTACTGAGGTTTCAATTTCTTTTTTAAAGTGGTCTTGTCAAATAAATCTTTCACTGCAAGTGAAATTCAATCTGAAACTTAATCCTTCTTTCTTTCCACATCCTACTCCTGCATTCCCATCCTTTCGTCCTGAATGAGGATATCCAGGCCCATTTCCTTCTTGCAATTTATGTTACTTTTCCCTCAAAAGTCTAACTGTGGACACTGCTCCATCGCTTGGAGAAGCTCTGCCAGCACTAGGAGCAGAGCCGTGTAAATGCCACAGGGAAGCACATGATGCTTGGTGAAATGAGAAACTAAATGATGGAAGTTTTCTCTGCCTCTCCTTTCCCCTTCCTGCCCCAGCAGCCTCACATCCCCTACATCCTCTTTCCTCCTCCCAATTCCACCCCTTGCCCCATCCCTCTCTCCAGCCTCTCCTTCTCACCAACAGCTTGGGAGGGTTTCACCAAAGCGTGGAACACTTCACTATCCATCCCTGAAAAAGGCTGGGGCACGGAGGAGTTTATTACATCATAAATTTGAACATGAAAAGCGAATACATTTCCTACATTTGTCAGCAAGAGGGAGAAGAGAAAAAAAATCTTTGTTGCCAGGCTCCTCGTAGCAAATCTGTCACGTTGGTGAGAGGCTGCTGAAACCGAAGTATTTACAGACAGAGCGAGCCCTGGTGCAGAAGAGCAAAGCTTGCCTCTGGATGCTGCAGGGCTGTACCAGGAGCCAAGAGAGTTCTCAAGCCAACCCGCACACCAGCCCACCGCAAGCACCTCAGCTCTTCTTGCGTGGGGCTAAAATAATGCAAAGCAGAGAGCTGTGGCAAAGCTGTGACTCCTGCGAGCTTTTCAGAGTGCACATCTGAGGACTCGGGGGACTCTGCTGGTGTTTGCATTGTAAGTCTGAATTTACCCAGTGCTGCATTACAGAAGAAAGGGGAAAAAAGCCAGATCCCAGGTAGCGTAATACAGAAGACTTCTGGGAAATCTGTTCTACCTGCCAGGTACCCAGCCCCGTGGCTTTCTTGCTCGGTGCTCATGCCAGGGGGCTGGTCTCATTTTAGCTGAGCTTTTCCCCAGTCCTGCTGCACATCCAGTCCCTACTGCATTGCATTGCTGCTGCCTGAAGGACAGAGCTGCCTGGCACATCCCGTGATGATGGCTTTCATATCTCTCCTTCCACAATTCAGAACTCAAGTCAGGGAGGCATTTCCCAGACATACTCTCCCTTGAAACAGTCAGCGAGTCAGACTTAATTAAGATAAAGAACAGCAAAAAGCAATCATAATTAAAACTTAAGAGTTGCCTGCATGGATGAGGAAGTAAGAGGAGCAAGGTGCTGGAAGGAGCATTGTGACTGCAGCTGGCATTCACCCACAGCCAGGTTTGTCATCCGGAAGGATGTAACGTGGAAGGCAGCAGTAGCGGTGCCTGACAACAGCTTAGTTTGCACACAAATGACCCTATCCGATGGTTGCTCCAGTCTGATCAGTCTCTCATGCAGCTGTTGAACTGGTCAGTGAAATGCAGTAGTTGCTGCTTTGGTTATTTCAGCTTTCACCACCCCCAGCCTCAGGACAGCTGGAGGCAGACATGTGAGACTGTTGCTTTTGAGAACATCTACGTTTGTAGGGATAGAGGTGTACATGAAGACTGCACTGACAGAAGGACGGGCTGTAACAACAACCATGGAAATCCATCTAATTTACTATCCTGTCCTGACATCAGCCAATAGCTTAGAGTAGCGTAGAAAGAAGGCAAGTGTATAGTGAGTCTTGCTCTGAATGCTCTTCCAGCCTCTGGAAAACTATGTGGCAGCAGCTCCCTGAGTTGCCTGCACTTGTCAGTCCTTCACAGGTCTTTTGTCCTTGACCTACTCAGCTATTGGTGCAGGAGTCACTGCATGAACAGTCTTCAGATCTACGCTACTGCCAACCAGATCTCTTTGCCCTAAAGCAGTCCCATTTTCAGAGAAGAATTTTGCTCTCTCCACCCTTCTATATTAGAAATTAGGAAGAAGTTTTTCACTCAGAGGGTGGTGAGACACTGGCACAGGTTGTCCAGGGGGGTTGTGGAAGTGTTTAAGGCCAGGCTGGAAGGTGCTTTGAGCAACCTGGTCTAGTGGGAGGTGTCCCTGCCATGGCAGAAGGGTTGGAACTAGATGATCTTTGGGGTTCCTTTCAACTCAAAACATTCTATGACTCAAACGCCTTCCTCTGCTCCCCTTCTCCAGCCTCTTCATTCCACATAGGAGAATAAGCATTTATGGCCCCTGAGTATGGGGCAGACATCAAACCCTACAGCTGTGGAGAAAAGCCAGTCCAGTCTGCTGAGCTGGGCTTCACCATGGCTTAGGTCCATCAATCTCTAGAGCTTTGCGTTACTCCCAGTGTTCTGTCCTGTCCTACTAGCCAGGGTGGTTTATTCAGGTAATCACAGAAGCTGCCAGACAAAACACTCCAGATTAATTCCCCTCTCTTCCTCTCTCTTTTTAGAAACTTTTAATTAGTCCCCAACTCAGCACCATTATTAGTATTTGTTATTAAGTATTAAAATTGCTCACCCCCAGCTCCCTCTCCCTCTGCTTCCCTCTTCCAGCCCTTTCTTTTAATTGTTATATTTTTTCATCAGTGATCAGCCAAGCTTCCCTAATGATCTAGACTCATTTAAAGGGTTTATAACTCCGGCACAAAAGTCCAATAAAAAAGCGGCAGACTTGCTGGGAACCTCCTGGGGCTATTCAGCAGCCAGGAACACAAACTCATTTACTACTTGCCTGTTCCCCACTTTCTTTAGTCACCATCACCCATTCTGTCAAAATATCCTCCTCTGCATGCAGAGAAAGCCCTCTCTTTTCCTTTTCAACATCTCCTTCCGCCCCCTCTCAATTCTTCTTCCCTGAGGATCAAGACACGAGAACTGGGAAAAGCCTTGATGAGGCACGTGGTGAAGGTAACAGCGAATCGACTGAACCCCATTTCTCACAGCCGATCCCCACGCTCCTGTTCCCTCTCTGGAGGGAAAATATAAAGCATTGCAGCGAGACTGAGGAAAGAAATGATCTGGCTGCATTTCTCCCGGAATATATTTAGCAGTTGCAGGTTTTCCCCCGTAGAGATTTTTAAAGCCTTTTCCACAAATCTGCAAGTCAGCATTGTCTTCTCCTCATTGCTTTTCTCACTCTGCAACGGGTGTAGATTTACGCACCAGACACAGGGCTGTTTGGCAAACTCTCCATGTCTTGGCCCAGCTTCCCATTAAGTAGAGATATGGCTTCCAAACCTGTCTTTAGCCTTGTGCACAGCCAGCAGTAAATTCCTGGGGATTCGAACAGAAGCGCAAGCTGCTCTCCACGGCCACAGGCACACTTACACTAGGGTCCAACCTGACCTACTTGGCTTCTTGCCCATGGCCTTGGGCACTGGGCGATTAGCTGGTTTTTAGGGGCAAGCCAGGAGGATACATCTTTCCTCCAGTGATCTCCTTGCGTGAAGCTTTTTGAGGGAAATCTCCCAAAAGCGATTCCCTCTACGTGCACACACAAACCCCTTCTGAAATGGGGAGGAAGGAAGGGAGCGTGAATGGTGAAAAGGACAGCAGTGAAGCTGGGCAGATGTGGAGGAAGCTAGCTTGCACAGAGTGGATTTATGTCACCTGCCTTCAGACATCTGCCACGTGGACACTGACATCTGAGCTAGTCACTCTGCCCTACTTGCTGCCAATGCAATCGGGAAAATATGCACTTTAAACATCCTGGTTATCCTGCCCTTATAACCCAGTGGAATTTTGACCCTTTTACACCGAAAACCCCCGTTCTTCCAGCTGATACATTTGCCAAAGCCTTCCATTTCAAAATAGTGGGGCAAACGATGCTATTGAACGGTCTTGCTTTGAAGCCACTATTACTCCCAGAAATGTGCCTGACAACATTACTGACAACTGCAGTGACCATCTGAGTCACAATTGTATTGATATCATCTACAAGCAGCCTTTTGTTCTCACTTGAAAGGGCCTCAGCTGAAAGGCCCGTCAATGTGCTCAGTCATCTTCAAAAAGCCAGAATCATTTGGTGGGAATAAACAGTTGGAGCCCCTCATTTAGTCATCTGAAAAGGACAGTTTCACAAGGAACTTTAGCACCATCCTCCCCAGCGTGCCTGCTGGACTCCTCCAAGAGATGATTTCTGGAGCTGGGTGAGCTACTTCGACAGATTTCTCATCAGCAGTTTGATTTTGGGGGAGAGACATAAATAGCAAAACAACAAAACAACCCACCACAGTAGTTGATGAAAGGTGGAAAAAAAAAATCGTAATATTTGGGGGTGTGTAAGCAATAGTAACACGTTTTCAACTTGGGTTGAAAGTGCAGCACTCTAAGTGTCGTCTATGGAGGACGCCTGCAATTAGAGAACTGGTTGGTGATACAAAGCTGTCTTCTCCTTGTTTCCAGCTGCTACATTTAATTAAAAGAAAGCTAAACAATCCATTACATTAAATTACTTTCTGAACATTACTTTTCCACATAGGCAATTGGAATGGTTGCCACAGGGATGTTATCTGACCACAGATTGGAAAGGAGATAACCATGCTCAAAATTATTCCATTCTTGCTTGAAATATCACCCAGGCGACCTGGTCAGGAGTCACTCCCCACTGCGTGAGGAACTACAGAAACTGCTGGGGATTTACCAGGCACATGAGGCGCATTAATGAACTGCAACTCCAACCTCACCTCGTCTGTTCCTGCATCATGACACATAATGATGAAGATGCTAAATCACTATAATGTCCTGGTAGCCAAAAGGGGCTTCTTTCATGTTTCCTCTCTCTACCGTGTTACCTTCACCACTGAATCTGCAGTTAGTAAACTCGGTTTCTACCTCAGTTGCTTCCTCTGAGTTTCTCATCAGAACCAATCATAGAATCATTTAGGTTGGAAAAGACCTTTAAGATCACCTAGTCCAACAATAACCCTACTCTACCAAGTCCACTGCTAAACCATGTCCCTCAGCACCACATCTACACAGCTTTTAAACACAACCAGGGACGGCGATTCAACCACTTCCCTGGGCAGCCTGTTCCAGTGCTTGATAACCTTATTAGGGAAAAACATTTTCTTAATGTCCAACCTAAACCTCCCCTGGTGCAACCTGAGGCCGTTTCCTCTTGTCCTATCACTCATTACTTGAGAGAAGAGGCCAGCACCCACCTCTCTATAACCTCCTTTAAGGTAGTTGTAGGGAGAAAGAAGGTCTCCCCTCAGCCTCCTTTTCTTCAGAGTAAACAGTTCCAGGTCCCCCAGACACTCACAAGACTTGTTCTCTAGGCCCTTCACCAGCTTCGTTGCCCTTCTCTGGACCCTCTTGTTTCAGCTTCTAACCAGAAGAAATACGCCATTGACATCAGAAGCCAAATACGCCAGGGATACCATGAAATATCACATGGAAATGGAATTTGTAGGAAGATTCCTTGTCCTTGTGGGCATTTTGTTTTCCTTTTCATTCCTTTTCAGAGGAGGACAAAAAAAGATTTGGAGTCTTCCTCACTTCCTCAGCAGAGCACAGATGCAGGCAAGTCACTGCCTGGCACCTCTGCCATTTTTATAACACTCAGTTCTCAAAGCAACTATCAAAGCACGAGTGGCTTGTGGCAAAACCAACCTGGTTGACTTCAGGAGAAATACTGAACAAACCCAACATCCTGGCTCAACTCTGCTTCCTCTGTTTCGTCTCTGCCCATATTTTCTGCTCGCTGCACCATTTTCCCTCTGAGAAAATTGCTGCCAAGTGGCTGTTTTGAACATGGTTGAGTGCAGATTGTTAAAGGACAGACAGGAGACAGGCTTCTGCTTCTGTCTTGCAGACTATTTTTGCTTTATTCCCCATCTCAGGCAAAAACATTCAGAGGGTAAGTATCTGTTTACTGTTTGTGCATAATGCATTATGGTATGAAATTGTCTTTTCTTCCCTCATTTACAGCATTTGCACCTCATCCTGTGATGACCTCACAGCAGCAACACAGACCTTTATGACCACAAAGCTCCAGTACTATCACTCTTTCCTTTAGCTGGCCTTCCAGAAGTGAAATGCCGTTGGCTTTGGTTTGCTCGGTACACAGCAGGAAACGCATTCACTGGTTGGAACCGGTGTCATAGTTTCACTCTGCCTCACGTTTCCCCTATTTGAAGGGAATATAAACAGCTGGACTGGATTTTCAGTAATCAACATCCTCTTAACCCAAGCAGCATTAGCGAAGTCATTCAGCAGTCTCATCCAGACAAGTATCTTACTCCAATATCAGACAGCTCCTAAATTATCCCATCCACTCTCTGAATTTGAGGGCACGGGGAGGAATCATAGATTATGCTGATGGTCGTGAGGGACAGTGCATTGTGAGAGGAGAGAGAAGGATGCTCAGGTTCTGTCTACGCTTCATCACTGTTGCAGCAAACACCAAGCTTTTGGTTTTACAAGAAGAAAACATTAACAAATAATCACCCACATGAAGAGCATTCAGCTTCCCCTAGCTCACACCTTCATACAATGAAGTTAATCCGGCAGCTTTATGGAAACAAGAAAGCCATACCTAGCACTGGGACTACTTCTTCACAGAACCAGAAGCCAACTCAAAACGCAGCAGGTCAACCACATTAATATGTAACCGGTTTGGTCTTCTTTCTCTCTGCCCGTCTTTAATCCCCTCCCCAGCAGTATAAGCTATTACCCAAAGTTTTCAGCCTCCTCTTAGATTTCAATGGTCACACACTTGACTGCCTTCGTTTCTGTATTTCCCCAACAGCACTGGGCAAAGATGGAGTGAAAAGAATGACGGGTTTTAAGCCCTGAAGTCAGGTCCTCAGTGTTCTCAGCATCTGACTCTAGCCTGCAGAGGTGTGAATCAAAGTCTGGTTTCCCATGTGGTCATGCCAGATGGTTGGCTTAAAACCCATCATTTCTTTACAGCAAAACTCACTAGACACAGACAGTAACCATAAGATATATTGGAAACTTGAATCTTGTATAATTTAGACTGCC
The DNA here is from genome assembly GCA_013400335.1 of Eurystomus gularis. NCBI lineage: Eukaryota > Metazoa > Chordata > Aves > Coraciiformes > Coraciidae > Eurystomus > Eurystomus gularis. The sequence continues at coordinate 299,913 of VZZY01004072.1, forward strand.
AACACCCATGCAAAAGATACTTCACCCCACTTCTTATGTCAGCTCTTCAAGGATGGTTTCTTATGTCCTGAAACATTTCAAGGCAAGGATAAAAATACATTCTTACAGTTAGCCTGCATCTTCTCATTCTGAAAGATCTTGTTGTTACTTCTGAACTTCGACTGTCAAATTACATTCAAGGACCATTTCACGTTCCCCGAAAGGCAGCACCACTTCCAAGGAATGCCTGAAAACAGCGATGCAGCACAACAGACCATGTGCTAATACTATTGCATTGTCTGTGGCCGTATCGCAACATGTTCCGAAATTTCTTGGGGCTACAGGTCTCCGACTATATCACGTTGTACCTTTTACAAAAGAATTAGGAATGCTGAGTAAGTTTCTGCCCTGATGAAATCGTGCAGGGGATGCTGGAGATAACATTATTCAGTAAAGCAAATAAAAAATTAGGAAGAAAGGTGTTGAAAACAATCGTATGCTTGGAAAATCCTGCCGTGTATATTTAGTGACCACAAGAGGTCAGGACACCAGTTTTTTGATTGCATCTTAAAAGCAGCATCTCTAGGAGCCTGGAGCCAGACTACTATTTAGGTATGATTGTTCGCTTAGGAAATTTCATCTTTAAACATTCCTCAACAGCATCTGTATATGTTTCTTCAGCAGCAGGACAGTCCTCCTTCCTCTGCACTTGCTTCTAGCAGTGTAATAGTCAGGTTTGTCTTTCTTCATGTTCTAGGTCTTGCTCCTTAGTTTGAAGGCATACAGCAGTATTATATTTTTTACTAAAAGCCGCAATCACCACTTCCACTTCCCCAGCACAAGGAGACTTGTTATTCATTAAGAATAAACCATGTAGGTGACAAAGCTCAGGCATGACCCAGTGCTGTAGAGTTCCCTCCTCCAGAAACTGTTAAGCATCCCAAGTCTCCCTTTTCTCCCTTCCAAATGCAACTCTCCAGCATGAATAAAGGTCAGAGGATGAGACAGCAAACGCATTACATATTTCAACCACAAATTAAGATGTTTCTGTGCAAATAAAGTTCTCTGTCTATGATGGGTCTATGTTAAGGAGACAGAGGAAAAAGGAGCTATATAAAATAGCAATACATTTTACATATATTTATATATTCATGTAACTACAGGATCTATATAAAAATCCTATATACCTGCTTTCTGCAGCACTTCTTTTTATTAATGTACTTTTCTAGAGAGTGTCCTGGCCAGGCACTAACTGGGCTTGACCCAGTTTGGTGTATAAAACCAGAAGAGATGACTGTCTGCAACCTTAGGTGATGAATTTTTCATATGCAGGCTTGTTTCACTGGAACACCCAGCCTCGGTCCTTGTCTCCGGCTGCAGCATGTCCCCTTTAGCAGGTCCTGCTTTGTGAAATGGCATTTCTTTGTTTACTCTGTATGGAGCCAAGGAATTACTTTTTTTTTTTTTTTAGGTGAAAGTTATTAAGCTACTTCTAGTATAATACCTCTAAATGCCGAGTCCGTGAGAGGGAATTTTAACTTGGTTAATCTGACATAAATGAAAAACTATTCAAGGCTTGAGATGACTGTAAAGTTTAGTGTCATGGCTTTTTCAGTAGAAAAAAGGGTTCTCAGCAAAATTTCATTTGAACACTTGAAGTTATTTATTTCCTTTAAAGTGCTGGACATGTTTTAAAGACACAGTAGCAACTGAACTAACAGTCCTGCTCAGTGTACGTGGGGCAGAAAGGAGAGCAGGAGGGACAAAGAGTGTTCTCCTTACTGAAGTGAGGTAGTGGGTATCTGTGTGAGATGGATCCTGTAATCCTGACAGCCATCCTTACTCACGGCTGAAATGGAAACGTCATTCTCTTAAGAGCTAAATTTCAACTGAGAAGATTGCCATCATTTCTGTGACTATTCCCTGCAGAGGAAAATGGGAAGGAGAAGCTGACTGCAATACAGAGACCTCAGCTGTCTTGAGATCATTCCTTTGCTTGTTCAAAACCATTATATCTGAATTAAAGATGTCTCGGAGATGCTCCTCATCCTAAAACTCTTTTTCATTTCTTATTAGCATGTGTGGAAGCAAAAAAGAAACAGGCTCTGCCAGAGCTAAGGTATGCTAGCGCTCAGAGGGGTGGCCAGTGGATAAGCTTCAACGTCCAGGGAGACAACTGATCAGGATATTTGAGGACCATTTTCAGAACTATGCTATCATGTGGTGGAGTCTCAGCACCTTATCCTTGAAAGAGTGAGGGACTGTGTGTGTTTGTGTGCTGTTTTCACTTCTCAGCAGCAGCTAGGATAAACGGGCTGAAGCTTCCCTCTACTTTTTGCTCCAACAGTCATGTACCAGGTTTTCCACAACTGAACCGAAACCCATGATTCATAATCAGTTTCGTTTGCAAAATGTTCTTCTAATTGATCAGATGGAGACCAATTTCAGTGTGGGAAACTGAACCCTGAGAAAATTAATTACCCGCCAGGCTAAACCCATTTCCTTTGGCCCAAGTACAGCTTATTGTATGTTACTGAGAGATGACTAGCTGTCGAGAGAAAGGCAATGCTATAACTCTTTCCAGGACACGCTACATTGGCAGCAGATAAAATGCTGCTGGCTGAGGGCACTGGCTATGCAGAGTGGGGAGCTAGCACTGGGAAAGGGGTAAAGGGACAGTGAATGCATGGCAAAAGGCTCAGAGAGAGCAGAGATAACAGAAAGTGGAAAACATACCAATTTTAAAATCCCAGCGTCTCTCAGGGATTAGTCACTACAGAGGTTGCCTTTGGGGAAAAGGGGTTTTAACATTCGCCGTGTGTATTCGGCACTCATTTTACACCTGTGAGATATGGAGGCATGTCACAGACCCTGGGCAAAAGGCATAGAAGGAGAAAGACTTCTTGCTGTGGTGCTCTGCTAATGAGGCTAGTGCACTTCGCAAGTCTCCACAGCCTCAGGGTGGGAAGGTTTAGAATAAATGCTGTAACTGAGCAGAAAGCACCAGGGAGTAAGAGTAGGCTCCTTTCCTACAGGAAGAAGAAGGCAGAAGACAGGCAGAAGATCCCTGTACTCACGGGTGGCTCCCAGTGAAAGCAAACAAGAGCGCAGAGCCCATCGAGTCTTGCTGTTCCCTCCGAGTACACGGGCCCCTGACCTCAGGATACCAACCTCAAAACCCTCCAAGACAGGAGGTATTACACATTTTTTAATTCAAGTCAATTGGGCAATGAAAGTATGTTCCCACTCTACAGATGGATAAATTAAAGCTCACAGCAAAGATGACAGACGTGGAGACTGTGAGAAGAGCAGACTTTAGATGGAAATTCTAACGATGGCCATCTTTAAGCTAATGACATCCTGCCCACATGACTCTGCCAGCTTTGAGGCTAGCAAAATAACCACAGAAGGAATATGGACCTTCTCCTTTATAGACTGGGGCTTCAAAAGAGGAAAAAAAAATAGTGTTACAGGATACTCGGGCCTGCAATCCCCTGACAGTAAGAGCCGGCTACTCCCCAGCTGCTCCAGGTTAATAGAAATACTTCCTCAGCCAGACCCCAGCACAAACCAAAATAGGATTTATAGCCAGTGTAAAGCTAATCAAAGAAAAAGGACAAAGGTTTATCAGCAGCTAGAACTTTTCAGAAGCAAAGAAGTTAGTGATGTCTGAGTCAACAATGTTCTCTTGCTTCAGAGAGCCCTCACCGCAGATTGCTTGGGGAATACCTTGCCTTGATGAAAAGTTTTAACCCTTTGACTTTTGAAAGGACAGGATTTAGATTCAGGTGTATTTATTGGAAAACTTCAAATTCAAACAAAATAATCTCTCTGTTGCTGCTAGCCTTTTATCAGCATCTGTGTGGACAGGAGCTCTGTGTACATGCAATGTACTTAAACTAAGGTTGAGCAGAATGACCTCTTCAAATGCAGATGTTAGGCTTCTTTAAAGCCCTGGAGTTCAAGGATCACAAAGCTGGGTTAAGGCTCCTAACCTGCTTTCCTCCTCTATCCACCTTTCTCCTGCTCCAAGAAAGATGGACATAACTAAGAATCAGGCTCAGTGTATTTCTTAGAGGAAAATACAACTCTACAGCAATTCCTAATGGCAGACTGTGGAATTTTCTTCTCAAGACAGGATGTTCCTTTCCTGAGGATATACTGCATCAGAGACCCCTGTTCCCAAAAGCTCAAATACTTCAGGGCTTCATCTCCCTAGCAGGTCAGTTGGGAGCAGGTAATAAGCTACTATGGAAGAGGGGGGAAACCTGTGTGTGAGTAGGGAAGAGGTATGGAAATAAATAAATAATGTAACAAAGAAAACTGATCAGAGTTTCTACCAAATTAATAACATTGAGATAACAGCGAGTCTATTTAAGACCTCTTATTTGTGGCTGCGACACAGTCAAAGCGTTATATAACTGGAAATCAAAATGGATGGAAGCTGATCCATTGATGTTTACGGCTACTGTTAGTTTCTGATAGATTCTGCTCGTCTATTAAGTAAACACCACGCTATCTACCTCTTAAACCAGATTTCACAGCTCCTTGAATCTCTTGCAGGAGGAATATTTTTCTTTTTTTAACCCTGTTAGTGCATTCTACTACTGTAGGTACACCAGGAATATTCCAAAAGCCAGAGTTCTCTGAACTGAACCACCAGTTTTGAAGGGGCCCAATCCCATTTCCAGCATGGTGGTGAACCCATTCTTTCACAGGCAACTTTGGGTGTCTAAGCAAGTGAAAAATCACCCACGAGAATGCTGGTGAGTTATGTCAGTTTAGTATGCTACCAGCCATCAGCTGAGCTCCTATAACAGTTTGTGTATCTTTGAAGCCCCTGGATAAACTGCAAAACCACATTGCTTCGCTTCAGCTCTCCTTTTCCAGGTTTCTCTGCTCCTTGCCTTTTCTATTTTTCAATAGAAAAAGAAAAATGTTTAAAAAAAAAAAATCTTTGAAGCTTTCTTCAAAAAAATAAAAGCTATTTTCTAAGTTTGCATTAATTTGAACATCTGAAAAAGACTGATAAAAGATCAACATGCACTTACTGAAAAGATATTCAGGAGAGCAGTTTGAGGGGAATGGTGACTCCTCTGGAGAATGTTGCTGCTCCATGTGAAGCTCACCTGGCCATTCATCCGGTGCCCACTGAGGGGGAAAGGAGATGAGATATTACTCCATTATAATCTGGAATTTATAATTCATACAAGGCCAATGAAATAATGATAAATGACTGAATTGTTCACAAAGGCCATTCTTCACACCTTAGCCCATTTTTTTAAATCTACCTCTTTTTTTCTCTTTTCTTAACTTTCTCTTAATGACTCCCTTTCTTGCCTTCGCTTCTCTTGCAGCCATTTGACAGAGATGCTCTAAAGAAGCAGAAAACAGTTGTGTGTGAAGCCTAAATCTCCATCTCTGTCCACATGGACTTCCCAGAACGTATCTATGTCTCAATGTATGTATGCACGTGTGTATGCAACAAGCTCTCTTTATACATACCCCTCTACCACCTGATCTAGGATAACCTGTGGTTATGGTCTTATCATATGATTTGCAACCTTATTGTGGTCCTCCTCTGCCCAGTGGACTAGTTGGGGTTGTTCAGCTGGGAAAAGAGAAGGCTCCAGGGAGACCTTATTGTGGCCTTCCAGTGTCTGAGGGAGACCTACAAGAAAGCTGGGGAGGGACTTTTTACAAGGGCTTGTAGTGATAGGACAAGGGGTTATGGCTTCAAACTGGAAAATGATAGATTTAGGTTAGAAATTAGAATGAAGTTCTTCGCTGTGAGGGTGGTGAGATACTGGCACAGGTTGCCCAGGGAAGCTGCGGATGCTCCATCCCTGGAAGTGTTGAAGGCCAGGTTGGATGGGGCTTTGAGCAACCCGGTCTAGTGGGAGGTGTCCCTGCCCATGGCAGGGGCGTTGGAACTAGGTGATCTTTAAGGTCCCTTCCAACCCAAGCCATTCTGTCACTCTATTATTCCATTGCAAGATGAGTAGGAATAAAGAAAGATAATAATATATTATAAATCAGTTCTTGGCTTGTTTGGTCAGTTATTTGGCCTGTGTGAGATGACAGGAGCACACAAGAAACATGAGGCTCTTGCACATGCGCTTGAAACCACAGAAACAAACCACTGCACTATGACTCCTTGGGCTGGATGGGAAAGGTTTTCAGCTCCTGGTAATTCGGCTGTTGCTAATTCACCTGGTGCTGCACGGATGACAGTTGTTCTTTACCCTTGGGTAAAGCGAACAGCAGATGAGCAACTGCTGGAAACAGGAGCTGGTAAAGAAATTGCACCTTGAAGAGCTGCAGCTCTGTTGTTAGATTGATCACGAGTGGTTGAAGTATCAGTCATCCCTCGCTCTGAGCTGTTGTACAGAGGTAATCTAAACCTGAAGAAAAACTTGTAAAGATCATAGCACACAGATGGATGGATCGATGGCTAGATATATCATAAGCAAAAATAACTCTTTAAAATTACATTTCTGTTTGCGACCTCATTTTCCAAAGTCCTGAGTGTTCACTTCAGTGGAACGTGCTGTGGGAGCAGTCCTCTGGGGAATCGGTCTAGAGGCAGGTGTCTGCACTTGGAGACCTATTTTTGCAAATCTTAGTTATGTATATTTGGAAAGGTGAGAAAGCACAAGCCAAGGATGTCTTCTAAAGGTCAAACTTTTCTTTTTGCTGGAGCTTTCCCCCTCTGCTTGCTTTTATTTCCTGGTACTCCCTAAGGACAGACTGAAACTCCATCGCTCTGAACACATCCTTTGTCCTGCTTAATCATTGTCAGCAGCCCAAAAGATGAGATAATGGTGACCATCTTGGGGACTCCAAGATCCTGATTGTTCAGAAAGGTCAAAGAAAAACGAGGTTTCTAATCTTTGCAAAAGAAGAGATTAACAGGCAGCCTTGCTGAGATGTTGAGGAGGGGAAAAAAAAGGAAAAAAGAGAAGAAAGGTGATATAAAGCTATTTGGGTTTGACTTCAACACAAGGAGCTAGGAACGATGAAACAAAGCCATGACACTGACAAGAAAGCAGGGGGGATTTTCCTCTGTGGAATACACAGGCAGCACGAGGAATAACTGGGAAGAAATATGAAAAGACACAAGCTATAGGGAAAGAATATTCTGGGATAAAACCAGTCCAGGAGCTCTTTATTGCTCCAACATCCAGGTTGCTAGCCTTCACCTCTGATTCCTACGGGAGACCACTATTGTACCTGTTGTGGCTAAAAATAGGAATAGGACAGATGGAAAGAATGGATGGGATTTCTCCGCCATTAGCCTATACAAGTTAAAGTTGATTGACAAGATTCAGCCAGTTGTCTGGGCTTCCTCTGTAGTCCATAGAACAATCACCACCCATGAAAGGCAATTCCACCCATCATAAAAGAAGTGACTAATGCAAGGGAAGAGATGAATCAACTCTAGAGGTGCTCATCTGTCTTCCCCGGTTAAAGGAAAAAAAAAAACCAACCAGGGGCTGAGTTCAGGATAGAGAGTTAATTCCACCTTTCCTAAGTGAGAAGAGTCCCACCTAAGAGCCTTTGATGAGTCCCTCCTGGCCGGAGCAGACGCTGGAAGCACAAAGGGTCTCATCCCATGGTCTCATCTTATGCTATCTGTTATGGAATGACCAGAAATTGCAAAAGCAGAGACCAGATGTGAAAGGCTGTGTCACACACACCACACAATCACCTTGTCCAGCTCTATATTGTCTCTGTAACACCTGAATGACACAGAAATACAGTCGGGATTGTGATCCCTGTTCCAGTTTTGAGGACATTCTGGCAGCAGATAAGAGAAGCATTTGGGGCCAAAGACTTAAAACGTTCAGATGTCAAGCATTTGAGATTTAAAGTTATTTTATGCTGGAAGTTTGTATACATCTTTAGTAGCTGCTAGAATCAGAGAGAATCTACAAACCTTTGGAAGTATTCCTAGTGCAAGAAATTACCAACTTCCATATTTTTGTTTCTCTTGATGTTTTTGACATTCAGGAACAAACTGTCTTCATTTAAATGAGATGAGAGAAGTATCTCCTACAAATTATGCCATTTCTTTTCTCCATTATATTTTTCTGCATCTTCTGGCAGCGCTGTTACAAAACCAACAGCAAACGGTCGAGTGGAACAGCGAAGACAATAACTTTAATGGAAAGAAATTGGGAACTGGAAGATGACACAGATTGCATTAGAACAAAAAAAAAGTGAAATAATATTTAATTTCCCTGGTCATAAATAATATGTCCACCCACATTACAAGCACATCAAAGATGACAGGAAAAATAGTCAGTGACATGAGAAAATATCATTATTTCTTCATTAAATGTTTTATATATTGATAAGAAAAAAAAAATAATCTAAAAAGCACCCTGACAAGCAAAAATATAACAGCTGAAGGGCCACTGGAAAAATGAATTAGGCCTATATAGGTGTGCAGATGCGTAAATCAAAAGGGAAGAAAAAATCTGCCACGGGCAAAACTCGGACTATTGTTAGAACCAAGTTCCATTTCAGAAAGGGAGTGGAACTGCTGCTGGTGGACACCATTCAACAATCCATCTGCACCGTATGCTCACTTCAGGGCTGCCTTTCTACGTAAAGAAAGGGAATCGGGGCTGCTCAGGATTTTTGTGTAGCGACGGCTGGGCAAAGAAGATTCTTACACAGCACCCGCTGTGCCACAACACTGTGCAGAGCACATCAAGCCAAACGCAGAACTAGAGGCATGGGATTTTTTTTATGTGGGTTTTGCAGGAAGCTACTGGAAGTTTGGGAAGGTCATGGAGGCTGTGAACTTAAAAGCAGGGTTAGTGACTCTGTGATTCTGCGGTTAGGGCCCAGCAGGTGAGCGTCAGGGGCGCTGCAGGTCCAGCTGAGCTGTTGCAGTTGCAAATGGATTTACGTTCTGTGAGTGCTCCTAGTCGTCTCAGTAGGTTTCAGTTTCTTTTGCACGCTATTGCTCACCCTCTGTGGAATCCAAAAGTACCAACAGTGGGTCAGTGAGGGCAAAAAAGGCTCCATATGAAAGATGACCCTTAGGGGAAAGGGGACATACACTCCTGCATGGCTTTTCTTGTGTTTCTTCATTACACTCAGGGACAGTACCTCAGCAAGAACTCAACGCTGAGATGCTGATTGTTTCTGTCTCTCTAATGAGCCATCCTCTCCATCCCTCTCCAGCCCTGATGACCAGAACACATCTATTCAGCAAAACGTTATCACCATCATTTCTGCTCCAAGACACACAGCATCGCTCATCAACAAGAAGTCAAGGTCACGACACCCCCAAACGCGTGACACAGACTCATCTCTCCTGGTCTCTGTGCTGCTGAGAACCTCCCTCCTCACACACGCTCTAATGGCACCATTACTGCTCCCCTCCAGATTGTTTAACAGATGCTCTTGATAAATACCGAAGCAGCTGAAATTCTGCAGGAAATGAAGCGCGGCTGCCCGACTGCCACAGTTGCTGGTGAAGGATAGGAGACACTTCCAAGGTCTTTGGGATGGTTATCGCACGAGCAAAGGTATTTAGCCCTTTCACCAGGGTCTAGAGTTGGGCAATGGAATGAGTCCAAGTAGTAGGAGTATTATAAAGTATTATCAGCTCCCAGGTTACTGGCAAGGGTGGGTTCTCCTAGAGAAAATATTATTAACTGTGTCAGGTTATAGGGCTCCCAGCTGCATCTGGGTGAGGAATTCACTGAAAGCTAACAAACACAGAATTTACAGTTTGAATAAATATACACACTGTGTGTGTATATATATATATATTTGTATTTCTGTGTGTGTTTGTTTATATTTGAATTTTACTGTTCTCAAATAGCTATCTAATGTATTTGTGAAGACAAAGTGTAAACAATCCATCTGGGGGACAACAAGTTTGTTGCGGTGGTTCCAGCTACACAGCCAGAGATGTTTTCCAGGTGTTCTCTCCACAGACATTTAGCACTCCCAAGTGATGGATGGATTAAAGCACTACAATGTTTTTTCCCCCCTTTTGACTTGCAAAATGCAATAGCCCTGTGAAATCTGTATTTTATCAAAAGAAAAGGTTTTGTTTAAAATGATGTATCCTTCACAAAGCTTCTGCTGCCTCCAGAAACAGAGCATCAAGATACGAGGGAACGAGTAACTGCAAAGACATTCCTTGTATGAAATGAAGGATGGCTCTCTTCCTCTGTTCGTCCCTCTCCATCCTTTTCGTTATCTCTGTCCCACATTGTGCCGCTTCTAGGCTAATCTCATCTAACCTAGACTTCATCAGTTCCATCAACTTTATAGTTAAACTTCTTTCAATATACTCAAACAACGCATCTCTCTCTAAGGCAGTTTCTCTCCCAACACACACACTTTTCTTTCATACCCTATTTCACAGAATCCCAACATGGTGGGGTTGGAAGGGACCTCTGGAGATCATCTCATCCAACCCTCCTGCTAAAGCAGGGTTGCCCAGAGCAGGTTACCCAGGATAGTGTCCAGGTGGGTTTGGAATTAATGTCTCCAGAGAAGGAGACTCCACAACCTCTCTGGGCAGCCTGGGCCAGGCTCTGGCACCCTCAAAGTAGAGACTGTTTTCCTCCTGGCTTCCAGTTTGTGCTCACTGTCCCTTGTCCTGTCGCTGGGCACCACTAAAGAGTCTGGCCCCATCCTCTTGCCCCTGCCCTTTAGCTATTGATCAGCATTGAACAGATGTCATCTCAGGCTTCTCTTCTCCAGCTCAACAGCCCCAGGGCTCTCAGCCTTTCCTCATCACAGAGATTCTCCAGTCTCCTCAGCATCTTTGTAGCCTCCACTGGACTCTCTCCAGTAGTTCCCTGTTTCTCTTGAACTGGGGAGCCCAGCACTGGACACAAGACTCCAGAGGTGGTCTCAACAGAGCAGAGTAGAGGGTGAGGAGAACCTCTGTTGTAGAAGGTGAGGAGAACCTCCATCGACCTGCTGCCACATTCTTCTTCCTAATGCACCCCAAGTGTATTTCTTCCCTCCCTGGACCACTCTGATCTCCCTGTTGGCAAACATGAGACAGCACATTGTGAGAGCAGCGAGGGAGATGCTGCTGGAACAGTCATCTCTTCAGCACTGAAAGAATAAGGTGTTCAAGGGTACCTGCGCTGCCTGAGCATGGTTGGTGGCCAGGGAGAAAATAGAGCTGTTGGGAGGGTGGAGAGGGCTCTTGCAGAGACGGAGAGGCACTGGGTAATGGAATGGAAATAGGAGAGGTGAGAGAAAATGAGATGGAAAAAATGAGATGTACGACACAGAGGAATTTAGTCGAAATGAGATTGTCATTGAGTCTGCCAGAGGGGGGGTTAGAAGGGAAGAAACAAACCTGCCACCATAATTCCTTTGTCATCACCAGCAATGTCTTCTCCAGAGCATGCTCCCCCACTCCCCTACCATGTACACACGTCTCCTCCACCTCTCTCAACTCTTCAGATGACATTCTGTCTTTAGTCTTTTCAGCTTCCTATTCCACTGCATCTGCTCTCCCTCCCTTGTCACTCACCTATTCCACTTGCACCCATTTTGTTGTGGGTGACATGATCACCGAGCTAAATAGTGGCAGCAAAACAGAACAGGGATATTGCAGGCATGAGTGGGTGTTTTTGTATAAATATACATAATATACGTGTGTGTGCGTATGTATGGACTATGGGGATGAAGATTCACTGGACCAGAACAAACTCGAGCCCTGACGTGACCATAGCCCTGTTCTGCCCCTTCCTGTCACACTGTGGTTTATATCTACACCTCCACTTTTCCTTTGAAGTGCAGTTTTTTACTGAGTATACCAAGGACAGGAAGGAGAAAAGAAGAATGAGGGAGGAGTGCTAAAGACAACCAAGAGGCAAGAGGGATGGTGAATATTTTGAGAAGGGCAAGGATGAGTAACTGAAGTTCGAAAAGTGAACTTCCATGTTTACATGAAATTCCTCTTCCTAATTGGAAGCAGCAGCCTAGGTTCTCAAATCTGCCCACAGAAGAAAAATTCTTTAAAGAATACATATATAAAAATCATATTGAGACATCAAAATGCCATAATGCAAAGCACTCTATGCTACTACAAGCTATTTAAAATTAATGCCTTAACATAATATACAATCCATACAAATTAGATTTTAAAAAAAAAGTGGAAACCAAGTGTTTTTCAGCTCTCAAAACAAAACATTTTGTCATTACCAGAATGAAATAGGAAGTCAAAACAATTCATTTTAACTATTCTTCATCAAACATTTCATTGCAATTGACTTGTTGCTGTGAAACCTTGTAAAAAAACCCTTTAGCTTCCAACAGCAAACTGCTCAGGTTAATAACAGTTAAACAATAAGGGGAAAACCAGTTTTTAAAAACCCCTTGGCTTTGCAAACACAAGTAAAAGGGAACAGACACCGCAGTTCTCTTGGTCTGGACTAGGTCCTTGATAATTGCTTCTGTATTAGAGACTCTTTGAAGCCCACAGATCAGTGTGTCCCAGCCCGTGTCAGGAATATCTTTGAATAACATCCCAGCCTGTAAATTACTCCTGCTAATCCTCTTCAGCTCAGCCCTGTTCCTCCTGCCTCTGTGAAATCCTGCAGAAGGATTACCAAATGCCAACAAACCGCAGTCCTCAGATGGCATCAAATGCTACCTTTGTGCTGTTGAGTTACACGCTAACAGAAGAGCACCTTTCCTTTCCCTCGGGACATCTTTGTGAGGGGCCTGGTGAGCAATCCTTGCTGCCACTGGCTGCTGGGAAGATGGGGTAGGAGTTGGCTGCTGTTTTGCTTTGTGGTAATTAAGAGCCAGGTTCACTGACTACAAAGTGCCGTTGACTTCCAAGGAGTTCACAGATCCACGTGTCCGCCTCCTGTCTAAATTAAATTAGCAAAGCCACTGGGAAACTTATCCTAAAATACTTCATCTTAAAATGCACAAAAATACACTAAAGGCCACAGTCATGCACCGGAGCAAGTCTTTGGGGTCCAAGGACTGCGCTCTTCTGGGAATCAGGCCATTAAGTATGGATTTAAGTGCTTTGCTTTAGGCACTCAGATTTAATTTGTTTTTGTTGTACAATTTACCACAGCACTCCTCATGCATTTACGCTGCTGCCCAGGAGAAGGCAAAGTGTCTCAGCCCCGGGTGGCTGCACTCGCAGCTCTCAGCCAGCCCCTCCGCAAAGGCTCTGCTCTCATTTTTGCAGTCACCAGAGCTCTGGATAAGAAGGCATCGTCTGATACAAACAGGACCTTCAGCTGCTGTCTGCACCCCAGAAAACCCCAGCCCCATGGCACTGCAGAAAGGCAGAGTGGCATGGTGAGGGCTGGGCAGCCAGTGCCACCACCAGCTGAGGAGGTACCAGCATCCCCACTGCTTCTGAGCTATAATAAAGATGTTATGCACTGAATTTAAGCTATTTCCCTTCATTTGTTGCGTTGAACAGGTCACCTTTTAATTCACTGCAGGCAGCAGTGGGCAAACCCTGCAGATTTCAGCTGACAGCCATGGGAGGGACAACTGAGAGGGAAGATTATAGAATCCCAGCATGATGGGGTTGGAAGGGACCTCTGGAGATCACCTCATCCAACCCACCTACTAAAGCAGGGTCACCCACAGCAGAGTGCCCAGGATCATGTCCAGGTAGGTTTGGAATTAATTTCTCCAGAGGAGGAGACTCCACAACCTCTCCAGGCAGCCTGGGCCAGGCTCTGGTACCCTCACACCAAAGTTTTTTTCTCATGTACAGATGGAATCTCTTGGGTTCCAGTTTGTGCCTGTTGACCCTTGTCCTGTCACTGGGCACCACTGAAAAGATTCTGGCCCCACTTTCTTGACATCTGTCCTTAAGATATTGATGAGCATTGATCAGATCCCCTCTCAGGCTTCTCTTCTCCGGCTCAGCAGCCCCAGGGCTCTCAGCCTTTCCTCGGCACAGAGATGCTCCAGTCTCCTCAGCACCTTTGTAGCCTCTTCTGGACTCCCTCCAGTAGTTCCCCATCTCTCTTGACCTTGGGAGCCCAGAACTAGACATAATACTCCAGATATGGCCTCACTAAGGCAGAGTAGAGGGGAGAAGAACCTCCCTTGACATGCTGGCCAGGATGTGTTCTCCTCCAAAGTTTACTCAGCGGCCCTAAGAGGCAGGCTGCTGCCTTGCAGAGGACCTTGGGCATTGGTCTGTCCCTGTGATAATTTGGTTTTCCCTCAAAGTGGGCTGCACAGAGCAGCTGGACAGGGCAAGCACTGTGTGCTCAGCACTGGTGATGCTACAGCACTGGAAAAACACCTCCCTGCTGCTCTGGAGTCAGCATTTCTTGACTGCTGTGGTTGAACTGGCTGCCTTTGCTCCCCACATTGACTCTGCTCTGCGTGGCTGTTCTTCATACAGGGGCTTTGTTTCCCTCTGCTTCAAGGAATCAACACAGTTTTGTGACAGGCTTTTGGTTGCAACTAATGAGGTTAGTCTGGCCCGTTTGCAAGAGTCTAGCAAGCCAAAGCTCCCTGGACACAGCACTAAACCCTCAGATGCCATCACGTTGGGCATTCACACCCGCAACTTGCATTCAGCTTTCAGAAAGGCTCATTTCTTTCCCAAAAGCTGGACTAGTCCAGGATTTTTTAAAAAAATCTCTCAGTGTCTCCTTTTGGTCAATTTGCAAGTATGAAGACATTGACTGATCCCACTGTTGCTTGATACTGCAAGAGTCCTGAAAACCAATAAGGTTCTTCCTGCAAGATACATCCTCTGAAGTGTTTCTGGTCTCCAACACAGAAAAGGGGATGCTCGTGACAGGACAAGCCCACCAGGCACTGAGTTTCTTGAAAGAAAAAACATCTTTGTACACAACCACTTTCCCCCTGATAAAGTAGATTCACTGAGAACAGGGGCAGAAGCCTCTGAGGTGACAAGGTGGGGGATAAAAAAACCCAACTCTTTTTATAACTTTAAATGCTTCATGGGGAGAACCAGGGAGGTCCAATTTGCACTGCGGTCTGCTCTCACACATACGCTTACTTTTGCCTCCAGAGGTAATTTCACAAGCTCTTGGTTGTAAAGCCACAGATGATGGCTCAGCCATGTTCATGTCACAGCCTAAAGAGACAGTGTGACAATGAAGAGGCAAAGATTAACATGAACTTCCACCTGGAAAGAAGCCGAAGCCTCAGGATCTGGATGTGACAAGAAGCTGCGAGACTAGAGGTGATGCCGTGTATTCCTTGTGGAACAGAAACTTGCTTATGGAGCCAAATCCTCAAGTGCTGGAAATCAAAAGCTCTCTTTGGAAGTTAACGGATTGCAAGCACGGCTGATGTAAGGCAACCTGGCTGCACTCATGGTCACCAACTGTCTCCTCAATGCTGATCATCTATCGATTCTGGACAGAGCCATACCCATTTATTCTACAGCCAACTGGCCTCTTGCTCTCCATAATTCACTGCATTTCTGTTTCTTCCTTTGTCTTCACCTTTTCTCTTGTCTCTCCCCACATCCATCTTTCTATTTTCACTGTCTCTCTTTCCTGGCTTTGCACCCCTTTCCCTCACAATACTTTGTTCTCCATTTGCTCATCTCCTCTTCCTTATAATGACTTCTCTCTCTCATAACTCCCACTTTGCTTAATGCCTCTCCTCCTCCTCCTTTCCCCTCCCTCTTCCCCAGGTCCCTATCCCCCCCTTTTCAACATCCCTCCTCCCCTTCCGTCGGCTCTTTCCTCCCGATGCTACAGAGGGACAGTGGATATACCACTGTCGATAGCTGTGATTTCTGCTAACTGCTTGGCCAGGGTCAAGGAGTTTTTTTTCATTATCTTTTTTATTGCAAACAGCCTCTGCATACAAGAAGCTCCATTAGTAAATATCGATGCACAGCAGGCTGGGTGCACATAGATTACCACGACACATCAAACAGCAGAAATGACAAACAGGCAGCTGAGCGCAGGCAGCAAGAAGAGCTGTGTTAACGTAAGCAAGAAAACAGAGCAAATGCAACAGGGGAAATAATTAAAAACAAATACATCGGCAGCTTTCCACTGCTGGAAAGGCAGACGGGAGATGGGGGCTTCCAACTCAGGAGAGGAATCTCCCACCGAGAGATCGCTAAAATTCTGTGTATGTCTTAGCAGTTTCTGCAGCTGCTTCTCGTGCTTTGCAGAGCCTTGCAGAGAAGGACTCAGCAAAGTGATTTCCAGGCAGAATTTGCTCCTGAACACAACACTATTACAGAAAACTTCGGTGCTCTCAGCTCAGGGGTTGAGCAGGACCGTGTTCACACTGGAATCTAATGGCTTTGACCATTGTCTACCGTGGGTTTTATGTCCAGGGCATAACCTCCCCTCAGCACGACCATACACAGGTTTTGGTTGAAAATACTATGAGATGCATGCTAAGGGAGCCAAAGGGAAAAGAGTGAAGAGAAAAATATATGCTAAAAAAAATAGAAAGGAAGGTTTTAGGAGAAAAGACAGAGAAAAGCACTGTAGCCAACAGAAGGAGAAAACCAGAGAAATGGGGGGATTTAATGAGACAATAAGGAGAGAGATGCAGAAATCAACAAATGCATGAATACAAGGTAAAAAGGCAAGACCCGGGTTTCTCACTGGTCTATGTTGGTACAGCTCCATCAAACCCTACAGGTTTATGTCACCTGAGAGTCCAGTCCACTGACTTGCATGGAGTGTTACGGACTGACACCACCTCAGCCTCTGGCTCAGGCACTGTGGGCTCCAGTCCAAACGAGGATACATGATACACAGTAGGATTCCTTTCGAGGGTACAATCTCTTTATTGCTCCCAATCCCCCAGGCTATTAGCTAAATATATCCGACAGGAACTTCTGTTCTTGTCAGCAGGTTTCCCATTCCCATCACCTCGCCAGTCCATGCCCCGTGTCACCACGGCCAGTACTTCAATGTCTCCCCCCGAAAGAACAGATTTAACCAGCTCTACTTATTCTTTTTTAGACCAATCTATACCTATATTCTAAGCCTGTTCTGCATATCCCACTTCTATTAACTCTCCCTTACACCTGTTAGCTATGGCTGAGTCTTTAAAAACTAAGTTCACAAGAAGTCCTATTATTTACAGAGAGATTTCTTTTTTTTTTTCCTGAAAAACAGATGAATAAAACTGTAGTAGAACCATTTATGAAGACAAAATTAAGAGGGTCAAACCCTCCTTGATTTTGCTTACAGTCCAGGTCTTCACTTCATGCATGCAATTAATACATTTCTTGGTTTTAGCACCATCAGACAACAGTTTGGCCCCAAATATTAATCTCAGGAAGTATCATGGAACAGAGCAGAAACTGAAAGGAGATGGAGCAGGGCATGCAAGGCTAGGATTAAGTAAAAGAAGGAAAACCTGCTCTCTGAGGTATCTTTTCTGCACTGTATTTGTTTCCGAGGGCTCATGAATATCATCCCTCTTCCCTGCGTGTAGTTCCCTAACTTCCAAGTTCTGCATGACTCATTGCCCCGAGCAGCAATGAATTGTCTGCCAGGTTGCTACTTCTGGGGTATTAACAGAATATTGAGAATCTCATTTCTGATCTCCCTTAAAACCGCTTGGTAAATGGATCTGGCTCAGAGAAAGGATGAAAATAATGTGTGCAATAAAAAAGGCCCCCAAAAAGGCAGGAGGAAAAAAAAAAAAAAAAAAGAGAGAGAGAAATGAAAGAAAAAGATGGGATTTCCAGAGAGTCCTGACTGATCTCCACTTCATTATTGAAAGATTGGACTATTAAAGGGACACAGTAGGCCTGAAGGAATTGTGCGATCATTTGTGCAAATGGTAATTTCAGTGTTCAGTCTATCATATCCATAAACATAATGTGGCTGGGACTGACATGAGTTATAGCAAATCCCTTTCCCAGGAGGCTCCATGCCACTTTGATGCAATGCCTGAGAACGCAGAGAGCTGGAAAGTAAGAGATGCTTCCTCCCTCCCGCGCTCACTCGCTCACTGAGCTGATGGGTGAAGCCGCTCTGATTACAGCAGATTTGTGGAATTAAATGGAGGAGCCATCGCGCTGACAAAGAAACCGTTCCAATTCCAGAAAAAGCTCATCTCTGCCTTGTACTTACTCGCTCACACAACAGAACATGCAAAATCTGCTCAGCAAATAGAGATGTGTTACTCTGGCTCAACGCACTCCTTTGCTGAAGTGCTAATCCCAAGGGAAGCACACGCCAAATACTTCCCCCACTTTACAGATGTGCTGCTTGGCTACGAGTGTCCTCACACACTCGCAGGTGGAGGAAAATGCATCCTAACATTGAGACATCACTCTCCTGCTCTTTGTGAGCTCGGAAGCGAGCAGTGCAAACTGGGATTTTCAGCTGTGCCTAGTAAAGATGAACACCCTAATCCCACTGACCTTAATCTCGATCTGCTTGTACAAACTGAGCATCCTTCCTCTGCTCTGTGCTTTTACAACCCTGGACAGTCTGCAGCGCTGAGATGTTGCTGTGTAACCTTGGGATGTAGAAATCAGCTTAGCCACTCTCTGGGATTCCTGTGGGCAGAACCACACCCTCTGTTAGGGTCAAGTGGTCTTCCCTGTGTTATCTCCATCTACCCTTGCTGTGCATGTGGCTCAAAAGGTTAACCCTTTAGGGTCTTGGCCCTGCAGCCATCTGGGCCAGGACCTGTCCATGGAGCACCAGAGGCCTGGCTTGTTTGCCTGTGTTTCCCCAGTTCAGGACTAAGACACAGCAAAGACTGAGTCTTCACTGGACACAGCATCGGAACAACTCCTACCCCCGGGCTACTAAATGCAAGAGCGTTTCATGGCGCTGAATGAAATTACTGGAGGGATTTGCATTATCGGAGTCCAAATACTACATTGATGTACACTCTCTGCAAAGTAAAAACAAGCCTAAAGAAGAGTGCTGTGACATCCAGATATGAGAACTGATACCCCTCAGACTGTTGAGGCCTCATCAGCAGTATTGTGAATTCATCTTAATGCACTAAAACACCAGTTACTAGAACACAGTCCTTGATTGGAATAGCCTTGAATTTAGAAATCGTGTCCTGTTTCTGACCCTTACAAATAAAGCTTTCACACAATTTCTGCATTGCGATAAATAAACACACACTCTCCCAGCTTTCTAAAGCCAAAGGGCAGAAATTTGTGCTTTATATTCATTGGTTCTGGAAAAAAAACCAAAAATTTTGAAATGTTATAACATTACGTCTTTATTCATGTAGAATCCAATTTCTTGGATTCCTATTTGTGCAGAATTTTTGAGTAACTTTTTTGAAGAAGAGGGGCAACATCACATCAGATCCTGTGGCACGTTCTGTGGTTGGGGCAGCGGTTTCCTTGACGAGACCACGAACGAGCAATCTCACTGGACTGCACAAGAAAAGTGAAGGGATATAGGCTTTGTGGGGGGTTTCTTCTGAGTAGCATACCCAAAAGAATGTTCTTTGCTCACTGACTCATCATAGACCTGCACTTGACTACCCACATACCAGGTTCACATTTCACCATAGTCTCATATCAACATCATAAAGTGTACCAAAGATATCATCTATTTCTCCACAAAGGGCTGAAATTCATTATTCTTATTTGCTCAGGCAGCATTACCCTCTATTGTTCCATTAGTTCAGTTTGAAAACTTGCCTTGCTTGTTTGCTCGCTTCCTTTCTTTTTTGCTTTGCATCTTATCTTTCACAAGTTAAGAAACAACAGCCAATTAAAAGGAAGCATTTGCTTTGTTCAAGGAATTTGGCTGCAGCAGCTACGGGAGCACGTCCCAGGCTCCCACAGCACCGGTGGGTTTGAACACCTTGTGCCTCTGTGCTTCTTCCTCACTATCTCTTTAGGATTTGCAAAGACAAATCTGTGTGTCCTGCAACGCAGCTTAAAATACAAACCCATTAAAAAGCAATAAATGGTCTTTATACCTCAGACCTTCCTGCAAGTGGTCTAACAAGGGTCTGGGCTTTCTAAAGCAACCAGAACAAAGACTTCTAATTCCTGCCTCAGCCCAGGGAGGACATTTAGTGACAGATAAAGACATGACTCTACCTCTGCCAAGACATTAACCCCACATCTGAGCTGATCTGTAGATGATGACAATTTGCTGCTTGCTAGAAACAAAACAGGTCTGCGCACCAGAAAGCAGCTACTATGGATATGAAGTTACAATGGGATTTGGAAAGATGAGCGGTATAGGGAATACTTGGACAATAAACAGTTATTTAAGTAAAAGGATCAACGGAAAAACAACAACACTTCTTTCTCACTTTCCTCCTTCCTTGCCTCTTCAAGCCCCCCCTTCCTTCCTCTACTTGCTGGGGAAATTGCTGTACGACCGAAATCCACAGGCAGCTTCAGCTCCTTCCCCTCTCTCTTGACCTTTTCATAGTTCTAAGGGTTATTTAATGAGCTTAGAAAAATAATGCATCAGTTAATGGCAGAATCCCTGGAAGGGAGGCATTATCAAGTTTCCCTTTCCTCCTCCTCACCCTCACTGGAGGCCTCATCACCTTCAGATCTCCACTTCCAGCTTGCTTTCTTGCATACTTTAAAATGTCTTCAAATTAGTACCACTTTATAAAATGGAGAAAGAGATCAGTGAGGCATTTAAGTGTAGCACTTTGAAAAACATAGTCACAGAGGTTTGATCTTCTTACGCTAGTGAGAATGAAGAGTAATTTCTTTAAAATGAGGATCTAACACCTGGTGTACATCAGGAGATATACTAACGTACTCACGCTACTGTATCTCATAGAGGACAGCATACACTGTAAAACAGAGGGGTGATAAGATCACCTGTTGCCAAAGGACTGGTACAGCTTCATCCATGCTATAAACAGCTCAGCAATCCACGCAAACTTAAAAACTCTTGTAATACATCTAGACTCAATTTCAAGGGACTGGAAGACAATAATTCTGCCCCTTCTCTAGCAGGGACAAAACCTGCTGCCCACGGGCACTCTGAACCCCTCATCTGTCTTCCCAAAATTAAACTTCCCACAATGTCCAGTGAGACCTGAGACCATGTTATAATTTGATGCAGAATCCAGAGGCTGCACGCAGTTAAGAAGATAAAACAAAGTACCCTTGGCAGTCTAACCCCTCTTTTGAATATTTTTGGGCTGTAAGTGCAAGAAAAAGTTGGCTCTAAGAGTATTTAAAATGATACCCGTATGCAGGAACTCGAAAGTATCAAACTGGTTTAAACCTGATTTGAGTCTTCAAACTATGCCTTTGCTCTTGCACATAGACACTCCATACAGTATCCTTAAAATAATCATTCTTCATGTAACACTTAATTGGGCCTTTTCATCTGTAGATTCACCCATCTAAGGATCTAACTGAGGAATCAGCACTAGACACCAGTTACTTTAGACCTCAGGTCAGTGTCAGGAGAGACATCTCCAAGCTGATTCAATGCACCCAAGATCTGAGTCACACTTTGGAGAAGGCTCTTAATGTTAATTATAGGGGAGTCTACTATAAATCCTCAGGGTAAGTACCTTCATTTAGTGTCTACAGTTAGGTGGGCTGAATCTCAGGTTTTCTCTCCCCTTGGAAGACTTTCCAGAAGAGCTCTCTCTTCTGACTTTGAGAAGCCTGCTTATATTTTTCAGCTTGAATTAAATCACGCCTAGTTGAATTCATTTCTTCCTGTGTCAGTTACTCTTGAGCTTAACAAATAATCTCTTTCTCCAGCATTTTGAGTCCTTCTGTTCATCTTCTCCACATACCCTCAACACTCTGGCAACAGCAATTGTTTACTTGTCTTAAAAATACAAGTCTTTGACTCTCCATCCACTTGATTGTCCCATCAGTCCTTCTCTGAACCTGCTCTTATCTGAATTAGTCTGCATTAGGCACGGATGTCTAGAACTGTACATCGCATTACAGATGAATGTGTACCAAGCTCTTACACAAAAATATTTCCATTTCTCTTGCTTTATTAGACACGTTGCCTGAGGCATCTTATAATTTGCCTTTTCCACAGTTCCATCACATATTGATACCTCAGCGGACTCTTCTAAGCTCATCTAACATATCCAGGTATTTCTCAAGCTCATAAATGTTGTTTTTCCTGCACAGATTTCTCAGTTCACTTGTCCAATGCTCTTCAGCACTGTGGCACAAGCAAATTCCACTCAGTTTATGTGAGTTTTTTATAACCTCATTCATCACCAGTATTTTGTGCTAATCTCCATTACTAAATAACGGGTGAAGCTGAATGAGACAGGACCAGTCCTTGAAGAATTTTACTGCTAACTGCCCCTCAAAACACTTCCCTTCATTGGAGAAGTTCTCTGTTTTTGTAACACTGTTGACCAGATTTAACTTCATTTTACCTACCTCTGCCTTAACGAGTATCTCTCATTTTGCAGATATCAAATGTTTCTAGCTTATTCAGATACAGATCTAAATTACACCAAATAAATAAAAACTAGTTCACGTCTCAGAGCAAATACCACACTATTCTTTCATCATCTTTTCCCAGAAAAAAAAAAAAATGCACTATTTTAATTATTCTGCCATTCAGAGATGTTTTTGCATACTACAGAGTCCACACTGATAGACTTACAAAAGCCTTGATCAACTTTTTCTAAAATACATGTACTTACTATTCTTCTATCATATAATATCAACCTGCTACTGAAACAACATTCTGTAAAACAGCTCTTTCAGGTACCAGAACCAAAAGCAATTTGTTCCTCCCATTATCATCACAACAAGCAGTTGAATTTTACTTGTACCTCAGCTATAATAATTTAAATGTCCACACACTCCTTCCCATTCCTGTCCTGCCTTTATGCCATGGTCATTACCAACATCCTTACTGAAACGGAAAGAAAATTACTCATTTTGTTCTAAGTACGAACACAGATTACTTTTAAACTTGGTTCCATTCTTCCTGCGTGGTATCAGTATTTCTCCTCTTGTTATATTCTCCTTATTTCTATGGGTAAGGAATTTCTGTTTGTTTTAATTTCCTCTGCAAAGAATTTCCTTTGCGAGGAAATTAAAACCTTGACATTTCGCAATTCTCACTTTATCCCCACAGCTCATCTGAGATGTTTTTCTCATTACTGAGCAGTCCCTTTCTTTATAGGTCTACTCACAACCCAAGTGGGTATCTGGAAACCTTTGATTTTTCTATTGTCACAGGACATTTATCCTTTTGACTTTCTGAATCCTTCTAGTTGTCTGAGGGTTTTAATCGAGAGAATTACACAATAGATACTCTTTTATCCGAAAATCTCCAGCCATTCCCCTTGTGTTAATGTAGCCACTTACATTCAAAAAAAAAATTAATAGAGTTATTTCTAGAGTTAGGAGAATGATCTTATTCCTCAGAACTTCCAGGGAGAGTTAAAAAAAAAAATTTTTAAAAAAAGAGAAGTTGTTCACTTTAATTAGAAGTCCACATGCTGCCCAGGGTATCAAATAGGGCTGGAGTGATTTCTCCAGGATACTCAAACAATGGACACTCTAACACAGGTCAAGTTTATCCAAAAAACATGGTTTTGAATATTGAGGTCAGATTCACGCTTATAAAGACAGATGAGCAGAAATACTTTTGTCCATGAATTACATAAGTTTCCCTAAAATACATTTGTAGCATGTAAAGCAAAGAATGGCTTTTTTTTTTCCCCCCTAGTGTTCTGCACAAAAATTAATTTCACCTTAGTAGATAAAGCCGTTTCTTGCCTCTTGGTCCTAAACTGAAATGCACATCTGAAAACTAAGATTTTTTTCACAACCACAGTTAAATCGAGACCCACACTAGCTTTTAATTCAGGCCTCATGGATCTGAATTCCCATTTGCTTTTCTGCCTTGAATCTGCTCTAAAGTCAGACCATCCAGCCGTCAGTCAGCTCAGCACCCTGAGACACCATTTGACTTCACACTCCAGAACCTCCTATCTCACCCACTTGCTTGGGATCAAGCATTTCAAGAACATAAATGGAATGGAGCAGGAGCATCACCATTCAGCCCCTCTCACGTTCGTGTTTTCCGGATTCCTTGTACTGGATATTTAGAATACACATTGTCACTCATTCCGCACAATTCCCTTTCCACGATATGCACCAACACGCAGCATCTGCTAGCACACACGTAGCTGGTCCATGAAGATTGGCTACTTTAAGGACTGCCAGATGACTGGAGCTGAATTACCTTGGGGTTCTTTCTCCCTGAATTATTCTACTATGAAATTCTCATCTGCAGGCTGCAAAAGGGAAACGACAGAGAGAAGAGAAACAGCTTCTCCCTGTCTAAACTTTCTGAGGAGCCTGTCGCGCTAAGTACTGGCCTGTCTCCTCTCGTTTGTGTTAACAGTGTCTAAATCACTCTTTCAACTCAGACTTCCACAGGAGGAGCTGAGGCAGCAGGACAAATGGATCCTTAAGTACAAAGGGCTGGAGTCTGCTACTTCCATATAAAGTTGGAAAGGGAAAAAAAAATAGGTACTTTTAGCTTCACGTTTCCATCTCATTTCCATTAGTGCGAGCCTAGAAACCCCACAACCCTTCAGTCTAGCATTAAATAGATCTCAAAATAGCTTTAACACTGGTCTCTCTCCTCATACCAAAAAATAACAACCGGAAAAGAAGCTTTGTTTCCATCCACTGGCGACCAGCTGTTATGGTGGGTGCTGTAGCTGCAACTGCTTGCTCTGGTCTCAGAAAGAACAGTGTGAGGCTTCAGATATAGTTAAGCAGACCAAGGTCTGAGCTTACCTAGAACCGGGCCCTTAAGATGTTTGTCTCATGAAGCAGCATTCATTGAGCTACACCTGTGAGGAGCTACCACCGCCCTGCCCTCTCGTCCAAGGGGTAGATGAGCGTAAAGAGCAAAAGCTGAGTCCTCCTGGGCTCTTAGCTCAAATGTCCTTCACCTACTTCCCATTCACAGGGGAAAACAAAGCCATGAATGGGTATGGGACAGAGCTTTGGGGCGTTCCCCTGGCCAGTGAGGTGACCCAGCTGGACTCCGACACGAACAAGGCAAAGAAAAGCAGATCTTTAGCTCTTGCAGCAGCGGGTGCTCTGTGACCCGGGTCCTGCTGCTGCTGGAAGCTCTTTGGAGCGTTGTGGCCACCAAAGAGGAAACTAAGGCAGCCTATGGCCTCTCCTGCTAAACCGGCTTTCACTTAGAACTACCCATCAGCATTTTCCCACCGTTTCTCAAGCGCTCTCCGCAGCAGCTCTGTGCAAGGCGATACTGGAATACAACACCACACAACTTGAGAACTCCCGAGTTCCGCGAATGTTCCTCTTTAGGAAGATGACCCGGCCCGTGCAGACACTCCTCCCAAAGGATAACCCCCCTCGAGGGTAGCCGGGAAGGGGTCACTCACGGGAACATCCACCAGTGTTCACTCACCAGAGGGGAGAGGGCTCGCTCCATCCCGGGAAGTTTCCTTGGGATCCAAGGGGTCGGTCCTTGGCTGCAGGAGGACCGGGTCCTGGGCGGGGGATCCCTTTGTGGCCGCAGCGAGTCGGAGCTGGGCTCGGTTCTCACGGGATGGGACAAACCGGGGCTGGGGGGAAGCGACCGGTGTTACGGGCCCGGGAGTCGCTGTGCGGCGGGTCCGCCCCCAGGCGCGGCCGTGCCGGGGCTTCCGGCGCGTCTGCTACAAGGAACCCACCGGCGGCCCCAGGAGAGAAGGTCATGGAGGAGGGAACTCTGGCCACAGTGGCTGCAGCCGTGCCTGGCACACCCTGGGGAATCACAGAATCGGTTAGGTTGGAGAAGGCCTCTAGGATCATCTAGTCCAGCCTTCATCCAACATCTCCCTGACCGCTAGACCACGTCCTGAAGTGCCACATCTGCTGGTTTTTTGAACCCTTCCAGGGATGGTGACTCTGCCACTTCCCTGGGCAGCCTGTTCAATGCCTGACCAGTCTTCCAGTAAAGAACTTCTTCCTAATGTCCAATCTAAACCTCCCCTGGCACAACTTGAGGCCATTACCTCTGGTCCTNTAAGACAAGACCACCCATGGAACAGGAGCCCCTGAGGTCACTAAGAGATGCCTCTTCAGAGACCACTAGGAACCACCAGAGACCATCGAAAACCCCCAGGGAAGCCCCTCAGAGACCCAGGCCACATGCATAATGACTCTGCAACTCTGATAATTAGTTCCAGGAAATAGAATTACTACGTATAACCTTTCTGGGGAAATTTGATGCATACGTATGTAACAGAGTGATAGAAGCTTGTCTGATGCCACGTGAGGCATGCACATTAGGTGGAACTATCCCCCACACATAAAGAATGCCTGCTCTTTAATTCTACAATCCTGTTGAGGAGTTCTTTCCCATTTTTTCGGTAACGCCACCAGAGCCTGAGTTGGAGAACTTACCTGAGGCAAATTTCACCCTTAAACTCAGCTCAAAGTGTTTCAAAGATTAAATTTGAAACATTGATTTGAGGTTGGAGTGGTTTAAAATATCTTCAGTCCCAGCCTTCCAGAAATCTCTTCCCTACAGCCCCAGGGCAAGTAGGGAAATTTGCACATCTGCCTTATCAGTCATTACACCCAGCTAAGTAAAAGTCACAAATTCTCAGTGCATATTTCTCCGCATATGTGAAATTAATCCCAGAAAGCTGAAGAGCAGCTAGAAGAATTATTCAGTGTTTAATCAGCAGTGTGCATTAGCTGGAGCTGGTCAGCCCTCCAGCCATACATCTCTCGTGTATAGACTGGCAAGATGCTCGCCCTTTCACCATGGCATGCCAGAACACATCCAAGAGTGTAATGAAATTCTAGGGCAGAGCTGTGATCCTGCTGTAATTTCCAAAACCTGCAAAGTCTCCTTTGTGGTGCTTTCCTAACACAGGACAAGAACAAAACTGTCTCCCTTACAATATTCCTTTAAAACGTAGTACAGTCCTGGGGCACACTTCAAGTTTGTTCTTCTCTTTTCTGAATACACACATACATACATACACACTTTTTTTTTTTTTTCTGTCCTTTGAGTAATTATTTTTGTTCCAGCAAAATCAGAACAAGCAGAGCAGCTACAAATATCTCAGAAGCTTTTAGAGAGCAGGCAGCAGCCCACACACCAAGCTGCTTGAAGAGAAAAACTTGACATGATGAAATTCAGATGTGTCTTCCCGACAGAGAACTGCAGGCTGGGCAGCCGTGGGCTGGGGTGAATTGGAGAGCAGTAAGCAAGGACACTGCAACCCATGTCACCAACTCTACCGCTCCCAGCCTTGTGTCCACCGGGCATGGGTCATTGAAGTGGTGGGAGACTATGACGAAGGGCAACTAATGGGAAAATAGCATTTGGCTTCCAGGATGTGAAAAGAAGGAGCTGACAGTATTTGCTGCACAAACTCAGGATAACACTCAGTTTCCTTTACTTCTGCTGCCATGGGACTAAGAAGTCAGGAGCCTCTAGCATGGAGATACGTAAGTGCAAAGGCTCTGAGGGGTTTCAGCAGCATGTCCGAGAAGTTGCCACATATTACAGCAACAGGCCCTCTGGCACTACTAATACATATCCATAACAGCCCAGCTGCATTCCAAGGTTCAGGAACCTCCTTTGCTGACGTGCTCCTTACCTCTGCTTTATTACCAAAAAGCAGCCCAGAATCTCTGACTCTGAAACATCTGTGAGTGCTCCACGCAACCTTCTGCCAGCAGCTGCCAGAAGCTCCCCCAGCCATGCCACACGTGCAGTTTGTTCATTCTAACCGTACTTCCTCAAGTGTGAAGTCTTCTTGCTACTATCCATTACCTTGGGTAAATATTGGAACGGCAGCATTCCGAACACAATGCACTGGGATGCAAACACGTTCAGCCTCAAGCCCTAAGGATCCTACTGAATTTTTATGCAGGGAAACTACTCTTTGAGACCATAGTGATATACGGAATTAACGTGGCCTCACCGACGGAGATGCAAGGGCATTGAGATGTGGCTGCATTGCCTACTTGTGACAAGCCTTAAGCACCTGCTTCATTTTAGGCTGATTCTTAAAGCTCACAAAGTTTGCATGAAAGTGCTTTTCTAAGGTGTGTTTTTCTGTCCTGAATGCCAATGCACTGATAGCTTTGTAAAGTCAGTATCACTGAGAGAAGAGAGTCCTCTATGGAGATAAAAGTTTTAGAAAAGCAGATGCAAAGGATCCATTGCCTCACGCTAATATTCCACTTTGGAAAGCCAATTTATTATCCCCAGGGATTTGAATATTCTGTTATGGGAAAGCAGTTGTTTGAATAGATGTGTGTGAGGGAAGACACACACACACATAAACTTTCACACACAGGATATTGATTTAAACTGTATTTATGATTCCTCAGACCTTTAAGAAATTGATTTTAGACTATTCTCCCCCCTCTCTCTCACTCCAGCTGAAAATCAAAGCTCAGTGTAGGATCCCTTAAAGAATTTTTCTGATAGAGAAAAAAAAAAAAGATTTTTCCTAGTTTGTGTGAAAATAAAAAAAAAAAAATAGGAAGCCAAAGAATCCTGTGGATTTGGTTCAATATTCTGTCAACTGCCTTTTCAAAGAAATAGAAAACTTAGAAATGGCATTTAAAAATAAACAAGGAAACAAACACAGCTCCACTTCTTTCTTTCCTTTTCAAGTAAAGTATTGTATTTATTTTCAGTAAGTTCAGACAACAACTTGATTTTACAATTCTTCTTTTTCTCACACCAAAGTCTTCCCTGGAATTCAGTGTTCTCATTAAGACTATTTTTCAAGAAACACCATAAACTCAACCTGCAGTGTCTGACCACAAGAAAGTCTTACTGGAGCTTAGAAAGACATAGAACATGAGAATATTTTTCTCAGGTATGGACCACTGACTTCTTTTAGCTCCTACAATCTTCATTTTTATTAGCCCCTGTGCTTTCTGCCCAAGTCAGTGTCTTACCCATCGAGGGGATCCACTTTATTTCATTCTAGGCACCAAGCACCAGCTAATTATAAACCAAACACAAATTAAACCCATCTTCCCATCCTCCTCTCTGAAACCCCTAATTGCCCATTACCCTGTATTGTGCTCTGACACAAAAGTAATTCTACTAAGTGGGGAGTTTTGTTGTTGTTTTTTCTTTCATAAAAACTGTTAATTTGCTATTAAATCTCTTGTTGAAAGACTAATAGCTTAATGAATGCATTAAACATGTGCAAATTAGGGTTTTTTTACTGCATTACTTAGTTGAAGATTGAAAGGGTATGATATATCATCGTTGGCTCAGTAGGATTTAATGAGGCATTAGACCATCTTCTGTCTTGGAGGGCAGACTTATGAATGATCCCCGGAATTGCACAGGCAACACTTGTCCCAGGTCCCTCTCCTGCTAGCGACATATATTTTCCCTTTGCCTGTTTCTTCTCCCGTCGCCGCTGATGTACGTGAAATAAAAATGTAGTTTCCAGATCAGTTTTATAATGAAAAGTAGCCCATTGCTGATGACAAATGTTGTTTACAGTCACTAGAAAAGAGGGTGGAATGGTGAGTGAATATATTAGAGGAGGAGAGGATAGCTTTTATATTCATTATACTGCCATTTTGGGCCTGCGAAGACACATAACCTTTCCCTTTCTCTCTCCATCATACAGTCACTTTCAGATGTCTACATTAAAATACAAAGCTGCAGGCAGTGTGCTTTGCATTAGCTGCTATCAATGAAGAAGACATTTTCCACCAGTCAAACAGAGCTCCTTGTGGGAATATTATCCCTCTAAACAAACTCACTGAGGTTTTCCTAGGTGCTTTCCCTGCTACACCCCTCCCCAGGCTCCTTCCTGCTCGGCACAACAGAAAACCTGCATAAGGTAATTAATAAACTCCAGTGCAGGGTCCTGACAATCGTCAGTATAAAGGAGAGTGGCATTGCCCCATCAAGATGTTGTAGGACAGCAGTAGTCATCGGTGCCTACTTGAGGAGAGGCTGACTTCTTCACAGAGGGTTACTCAGGAGGATTTTTAGACCTCTGGGATCTGAAGTAGAAGTCACAAGCCCAATCTGTTGAGTGTAGAAAGGAAGCACCCTGAACTCCGCCAAAAACTGCATGTGAGCTGGGGACAGCCTGGTGGATGGCTTCAGTTGGACACGGTTTGCTGAAGCTTGCAGGCTTCCAGCATGGGACCAAAAAAGACATTATTCCTGAAGAGAATTTTGAGTGTGGAGACTGCAGATATGAACAGATTTGGAGGAAAATCTTGCCTGTGAGGCCTAGTAGACTTTTGCTGCTCAGGGAGAAATGGAGACAAAAAGAGGAGGATGGAGTCTGCGGAAGAAAGACTCTTGGCAATGACAAAAAAGAAACTGTTTATTTTGAGAAAAGTTAGATAAATTAAATTGCAGAAGAGGGATGCATTTTTTTAATACTTCTGGGAGTTGTGTCTGTCGATTAACAGAGGAAGAGGTCTGTGGAGAGGCGGCTGCAGGACAGCCATGAGCTGAGATACTCTGGAACAAACCCAGAGTCAGACAGGCTGGCACCTATCCCACCCTCACGTCTTTACTTATAACTACTATATGCCATGATCAAAAGGCTGTCAGATACTAATAAAGTCTTAATGCATCATGTCTCATTCACACTGACTCATGCGAGACATGTTGGGCATCCAAGTTTAGTGGGTCATATTCCTAGGCTCCTTCTGCAGCCAGCAAAGAAGGATTAGCTCTTCCAGATTTGGAACAGATAAGTTAGGATCCTGGCATGAATTACCATTTTTTTTAAGTCTTTCTCTGCTGATTTTACAAGGAGCTTTAGGGGCTGCAGCCAGTTATGTCTGACACCCAAGTCAGATGTCTGAACTTAGACAGTGACTGGCTTTGTAGGACTATAATTTTATTCATCTCTGCAAACCCAAGCATGTGAAAAGCAGCAGGGCTCCACTGCTGCAATTAACGGCTTGTGATTAGACATTATCTAAGGGCCAAGAAGAGCCACAAGGCATAGAATTACTGCTATACCTGTATGGTTTCATCTGAGCTGGTACCCTCCACCAGCCTGAAAGGAATCTCATGGAAGCTGCACGTGAAGGAATATTAAAATGAAAGTGAAGTTCTGATTGTATGGAAATCTGCAATAATGTGGCCACGGTATCATCCCTGGAGGTTTCCAGCTGTGTTTATATCGAGTGGAACCTCCTCTGGTTTGCACTGAAGCCAAAGGAGAAAGAGTGAAGTCCGTTCCTTTCTGAGGGATTTAGCTTTTAGGGGAACATGCAAGGACAAGAAGAACTGATGTCTGTTCAGGAAACGCTCATGTTCTACTGAGTACTAACGTAATGCCTCATTTAGCCCCAATCCACTGACACATGCATTAATTTGTTAATTAATTGGAGTGTAGCTTCTGAGCTACATTTAACCAACTGAAATTCGGGGGTTTAATCTCGCCATCCCCCGAAGGTCCATCCAGAGGGTGATTGGCATCTATAGCAGACAGATTATTTGTCCCATCTCTCTGGATATCAGAGTTGGTATGAGAATAACCATTCTGTGAGATGTGTAACGCTGTGCACAGGCTTTAGAAAGATCCTGAACAACCAGCCTAGACAAGATAGCTAACTCTCAGGTGGTTCAAGAAATGAGATGGATCCCATCCCACTGACACTGGAGAACAGTTCCATTAGCACTCTCTATTAATACACTGACAGTGTAGAATAATACCATCATAAGTTCAGCTAATCTTTTTGCACCTCCTAAGTTATGAAAATGTTTTACAGGTTATCAGCAGAACTCACTTCACCCATAATTAGGAGACACTGGATTTAAAAGCCTGCATGAATGCTGATTGCTACTCTTTAGAAATACAGCTATTTCCAGGGGGAGAGAAGGCATGTACCTCACAACAGAGTTGTTGTTGAAAGCACTTATACCCATACACAAAGAGTAGTGGAAGCTTGTCATTTTAGTGTGTTTTAAACTCAAAGATTCA
The DNA here is from genome assembly GCA_013400335.1 of Eurystomus gularis. Classification (NCBI taxonomy): domain Eukaryota; kingdom Metazoa; phylum Chordata; class Aves; order Coraciiformes; family Coraciidae; genus Eurystomus; species Eurystomus gularis. The sequence goes on from VZZY01004072.1 coordinate 331,797, forward strand.
AGCATGGGAAGTTACAAATAACTTTTTTTTCAGGACAGTTAGAACTCAGAGGTATTCATTCAAACCTTAAAGAACCATGAATAATTGTACCTCATATATAGGCAAATATGGGCACCTGTGCTATGAAAGAGGATGTGTCCCTGCAATTCAAACTAAACATTTCTGTGTTCGTACTGCCTATAGTCTGGGCTCACAGTGTTACCTTCATACAGCAGAGAAATAACGTACAAGGTCAGTGGTAGACTGCACTGCTATTGTTAGTGTTTGAAGAGGGAACATTTTATCCTTCACAACAAATCTACATATAGCCTATTGAATGAAATACAATAGGCTCACTAAATTACTTCATCCATTAGCTAGATGCCTGTAAGAAAAAGAAAACAGTGTATTTTTGTATGATCCATTATGGATTATGAAGCAAACAACGTGCATGATGGGGAAAAAACTGGTATCTGATCCCAAAAGCAGCCAAATTTTGGCATTCAAAGGGAGGTGGAAAATTTCTTTCAGCATTATTTAGTAATACTTTAGGAAGCCAAGATGATCTAATGTGTAAGTGCTGTATATACACAAAGGAGAGTCTCTGTTCCAAGGCGTCAGTGAGTTGAATTGGTTGATCTAACATGCACTCCTCACCTTGAGAGAGGGTATAAGGATGCAAAGAGAGCAGAGACTGATGGTCACATGCTGGGCTGCCATGGGGCTCTGGTTCCTTGGGGCAGGCTGATTTGTGTGGGAGGGAGTCCCTGCATTTAAAGATACTGATCTCATACCTTTAAGATTTCCCAGACCTTCTGTGAGGAAGACTCATGAGGAGAATGGTAGCCAGTAAGCATCACCTCTAGCGTAAGTCCAAGCAGCAATCACTGCATTGCTGATAGCATACTACCTGGTCCTGAGAGTTAGGCAGTTTCTCCACCTCATTTCGTCCCAGAACAGGTAGGGATAATGCTCCTTGCTTTTCATTCTGAGCCAGTGGCTCCCAAGCACTTTTCACAACACTAGCAAATGTGCTCCATTAGGTAGTAAGGCAAGAGCCTCACTGTTGAAGGAAGGAGGCTGGGACAGATATTTTCCTTTATCTTTCTCCTTTTCCCCCTCTCAGACTCTGCTGGAGGGCAAATTGCTTGCTTCATGGCACTCATGCATTGTGTCGCCATATAGTATTTGTCCCTCCAGGTCTTTGGGAACCACTTCTAATTCCTAGAAAGAAAATTAAGGCATGTTCTTGGAGGAAGGATGGGATACTGGGGTACTTATTGGCATCAAAATTATTTGCCTGCTCTGAGCAAGGAGTCTGAGGAGAGTAAATAAAACCTGAAGGGAATAAAACCAGAATTATCACAACAGAGCTTGTTTCAAGGCCCTCAGAATGTGTGACTTGCTTTTCTTATGGGTAGGAGACCAATGTGAGCCAAATGTCACCAAGTCTGAAGCAGAACACATTTGAATGACGTGCCCCACACTGACACACAAATTCCTGGGAATCAGGCATATTACATGTTGCTGAGACAGCTCAGCCCTTTGGCGTGTTTTTGAGCTTGAGTCAATTAAAACACAAAGCAGGTAAAACCAGGAGGAAAACTCATTGTTTGTTTATCAGAAGTAAAGAACACCTACAGTCTTTGGCTCACAGCTTGGTGCTGCGAGAGCTTCTGCCACCCAGGCCCTGCTATAATAGCAGCCTGGCCTAATAACGGGCTGTTAGAAAGCAATGCCACAGAGCGGATGGGCAAAGACACATCCAGGTCACAAGGTGGGAGGCAGGGATCCCACAGGCTGATCTTGGCTTTGAAGCTAATGAATGCATAAACAGAGAGTCACTAGAGCATGAAAAGCACGCCTTCGAACTGCACCCGAATTAACTTTCCTCCTACTGCCCCTGAGTCAAGCAAAACCTGTTTGGTGGCACCTAGGTTGACTAGACTCTTGCTGGCCATGAAACTGCTGGCTACCTGCGCCGCTTCCCTTAGCACCAGGAGCCCAGGCAAAGATGAATCTCACAATCAAAAAAACTCCTGTCATCACAGTTGTGTTGCCTAACCGTTTAACCAAAACCTAGACATAAATAATCATTGGGCAGCCATACCATCCTATTCACCCACTCACTTACCCAGTTTCTGATTCCTTAAGCATGACCCTTCACTTACGCCCTTCCCTCCAAAGTGCTTCCATGTATCTCTTAAATAATTCGCTAGAAACATCCCCCTAACTAAAATCATCTAGTGTCTCTGATTTGAGTCAATATTCAAAACTCTAAATTAACACAAAGTTTTCTGTGCTACCTTAGAGTCATGCTCTGGTCTACAGCTTATTTCACCATCCTCAACTTATTTCTAGTTCCTATGAATCAAAGCAACTTTCATGGCATTGTATTCCCCAGAGGCAGCTTGTCTCCTGAAGCTTTTTCCACTGCCCCAGCATCATCTCCCTTTCCATCTCTTCAGATCTATTTCTGCTGCAAATTCAATTAAAGCCTCTCTGGGAGCCTCATGATCAAGTCAATACAGTGACCAATGGTAGGCTGGGTTAAACTGAGGTTTAAGATATGTGAGGAACTGATAGGAAGGCAGGCTTTGCTATTAAGAAACTGGAGAGGCAGGATTCATCACTCCTCACTTAGGTGTGTACAGTGTAGGTGACTACTTTTAAGGTAGGTGCTTTTAAGGTCCATGCTCCCACTACAGTCATTACAGATCCAGTCTGTAAGCTCTAGTCCCCAAATCTGCTGACTCTACTAGTTGATCTCTATCAGTGAGAGCAGGAAGATAAGAGGGCAATATCTCATACCCCATCCCATTGGGTATGTGATTCTGGACGCATGGAATAAGCTCTTCTGTGTGGTCTGCACAGTCTTTTCTCTCAACTACCCTGCAGCTCTATCTGTTCCAAAAATAACAGCTAGCACCTTTGCGTTTTGTAATTGTGCCCTCATAATTAAAACAAATTCCAGTCTCCAAACAGCAGTGGTAGAAGCCCATCAGTTTTATGGTGGAAAATGGGCAAATGCTTTCTCCAAATTATTTTTACTCCAGACTACCTGGTTTCAAATCTGTCTTTGATTCAATTTGGTTGCTGTGGAAACAGCCATGACATCAGACTTGGGAGTCATGACATCGCTGAGTGAATAATCATATGTTGGAGAAGGCAGCAGGAAAAATGAAGTAAACAAATGTGTTTATCCACAAATGCTCCTACCACGAGGAACAGGAATCTCCAATGATAATTTACCACACTTCACTAACGTGTGCGTTATAATATATATTTCTTAATTCTTTTTTCTTTTCTTTTGGCTGAATATGAAAGTTCACCAGGGCTGGAACAAACAGGGGGAGCATATTGAAATGAGCATTACAGATCTGCCGTGCTCTAGTTTATGGTCTTTTCTCAGTGATACACAGTAAGTAAAACAAGCAGTGATTGAGTCAGCTGCCTCCTGGGTGTTCATTTGCTGTAGTGTGAGGAATATTAATGCTAAGTACATCCGCGTGCATCAGGAAAGGCAGGAGGAGGCAAGCAGATTACCCCGGCTTAGGGGTATTATACACGCGTCTGCAACTTCCAGAGACACAGAGAGGAAACATTTCGGTCGGGTTTTGTCTCTTATCTTCTTACAGTCTTATAGATTTTGGAGATGCATTGCCCTGGAGTTTTAATACTCAGAGTTTTCAGGGGGGATTGTGATTATTTTTTTTTTTTTGTAAATCCTCCTTTTTACAGGAAAAAAAAAAGGCAAAAAGCCAGCACTGAATTTCATCAGGATAAAGAAAAAGCAGATTCCAAGAGAAGAAAGAACAGATGAAAAAGAAAAGTTTGATTAAAATCCCCTCTTGTTCCATGTGTTTGATGTAAATATCTTCACACCTTTCTCTTTTCCTTTGCAACCTCAGCAGAGGGTTCAGCCCGTCACCAGGGGATTGAGTTCCAAGCTTAGGGCTTTGTAGTTGCTGCTGCTCTTGCTGCTGTTGTCTAAAGGGATTATAAGCCTTTGTAAAGCTTGTGTTAATGCCCTGGAGGGGAAAAATGAATTTCCAAATAACCTTTTTTTTGTGTATCTTCTGTCCCCCCTTCCTGTACCCTAGGAAAGGAAAAATTAGGAAGTGTTTTGGTTTAAGAGTAGGTCATTTACAGTTCACAGTGAAGGTGTCCAGCCCTTCCTACCCACTGTCTCCCAGCATGGAGATGGCCCTTGTCGGTCTGCTGCTGACACCAGGCCCTGTTAGGAATAGCAAAACTCTTCTCTGTTCACCAAGGGAACACGTTCAATCTTACACTGGATTTTTAAAAAGCACCTGTAGGAACTTCATTAGGTGCTTAGCTCCCACTACCTCCTTTGGTAATGTCTGGGCACTTTATATTCTATCATCTTCATCCTAGCTCTGGATCCAAACCCACAATTTGACTTTGTGTCTTTTCAAACCCTTCTTTTTTGTCTGCAGGAGGATTGGTTTTGAGCCACAGAGCAACATTTCCCCTCAGATGCAGTTGCAAAGGTGCAGAGCCACTTGGTATTCAGGCAGTGTTGGTGGCCGTGGGTCATTCAATATTCCAGTGTGAGGAGCGAATTGCTCCGTATCCGGGTGTGTGCCACTGCTCGGTGTCAGGTGGTACCCAGCACTGTACAGCTCTGGATTGCTCAGTATTCCTAGGGTGGCTTCAGGTGCTTAACGGCTGTCACGGAGCACTTGGGCACTTGCCAGGAGGAGAGCCTTTCAGTATTCACATCTGTCTCTCTCGCAAGGGGCGAGGCACGCAGCCATTCATTCGATTCTCTGCCCTACCAGGTTTGGAGACCAGAAATGAAAGTGATGGACAAAGAGAAAATTAAAATGGAGAGGAGAGGGAAAGAGAAGGGAGGAAAGAAGAGAAGGGAGAGATATGAAAGCACAGTTCTTTAGAGAGTGAGACCTCTGAGCCCCTCGTATGAGCGCTTTGCAGGAACCATGGTTTAGGTTTAAATTAAAGGGTGAAGGCGATGCATTCCATCTTTGTAACACTGACTTAAGAATCCAAGGCAGAGCTGTCCAGACACATTCATTATCACACTTTTTGGTACTGGTCAGCGTTAGGTTTTGTGATAAAAGGCCCATCCCCACAAACACAAAGGTGGTGGAAACCCAGTGATCTAAGTAGAGAAATGCAGCCCCTGACCCAGCTCCTCACAGGGCTGCCTCCAGCCATCAGCCCCATCCTTTTGGGGTGAAACCACCATAACAAGTCAATTGGAGAGACTCTTCAGACAACCCTTCTCACTGAGGTACTGCTACAGGGGTGGGGGCCTTTCTAGACACAGAGAACAGGCTTTTGGCAATGTACAAAACTTTGCAAAAATCTGTTTCTAAAATTTTCTTAAAGGAACTTGTAGAAATTTTGGCATGTGTTTGAGGAAAGAACAACTCCCCAGCTGTTTGTGCCTGAAATTATGACATAATTTCATTAAAATATTGAAACACTACAACAATGATTAACATAGAAGGTTTCGATTCACTCGTTTTTTTTCTTACTAATTGTCCACTAACAATTTTACCTTTTCAGAATAATGTTCAGATTTGGGACAGAGAAAAAAGAATATGGGTTTTTGGATAGGAGAAAATGTTTCCAACACAGTTCTTTCCAGAAGACCATCTGCTCCTTTGTTACCAGGTATGAGTTTGTAGGTAGATATGCCAGCTATTGCAGATGACAAGCCAGCACTGTGTGCAGGTACTTCTGAGGATGCCTAGCACAGGGCTGAACAAATGGGCTGGCTATAGAAGTGGGAGAAAAAGCTGTGTTTTGAAAAACAGGGAAAAAGAATGGAATCTAATATCTGCTTTAAGGGATGTAACACTGCAGTGAGAGTGGAAGTGGCCTGTAGCTAGAACGGGCACCAGTTAAAGCTCACTGTCTTCAAAAGACATTGATCTTTCTGGAGTAACAGTGGGTAAGGGACAAACCTGTATTTCTTCATCGCTAATATTCTGCATTTTTATACAATTCATATGTCTTAATGGTTCTCCAGATCTCTCTTCTGCAAATCTGTGCTTCACAATCTCCTCCTTCCCTTTTCCCCTTTCTGGGTATGCCCACTGATTTGGAAGGCTTCACATGTATCTTTTGTTTCCCCATCAACCCCCAGCCTCAAAGCATTACATCAGAGTTCTCTGAATCTGCTACACCATGAAAATATTTAGTGGATATAACGTTTATTCGTCATTCTAGATTCATTCAACCCACTCTCTAAAGGAGTCTCTCCCAACATGCCCCCCAGTACTTAGCTAGGAAAATTACACTCCCTTCCCCATGACTTTGTCAGTGCAGGGAACATCACAGCCTGCTTCCAAATGCTGCACTGCACTTCTCAATGGTATTTTATGACACATTTTTCAAATCAAATTTAAAAGCATAACTGAGTGGAATTAAATTAATGCTGTCTGGTAATGTCAGCAGCACCAGAGCTGTGCATGGCTGGCTTAGCTTCTAAACCTCTGGCAGCTTCCTGGGACTTATTTCTGACTTCAGGGAAATAGTGAATGCAGTGATGTGATTTTATTTTTTTTTAAACTATATCTATGGAAGGGAGTGTGTGGGAATAAATAAATGGCAGCTGAGGTCTTGGTAGAGTTTCCTAAGGAAGTTATCTTTAAGTTTAGATGTAGGTATGTTCCTGTGTATGACTGGGGTAAGGAGGGTGTATGAAGTTAGAATAAGTGTCCATGTGAGCTCTAGGGTGATGGATGCATACCCAAGAGGTCTGAGAATATTTGGTCTGGTTTTGTTTTGGTTCTTTTTTTGCCTCACACCTGCTCACACAGTTTGATGAACTACATCCCCGAAATGAGCATATCACAGTAGTGACTCTGATAATGAAAATGATAATGAGTTAAATGGCAAAATGTTGCATCAGTGAGCAGAATGCACAGTGTGTGGCTGTGTATATTTTGATCTGCGCATAGTCAGGAGAGACTGCTAGTAGCTTTTGGGCTGGAGAACTGTTAATACAACAGTATTTAAGTAGCATGAAAGAAGTTTGCGTGTGTTTGTGCAAGTGCTGGTGTGTGCAGGGCCATGGACATGTGCAGGTTAATGCATTTGGTGTCCATAGATGTTTTAATACTTATTCTACTACTAGATTCCGCATATATCTGTCTGATGTGGTGTCTGCATAAACATATCTCACTTGTGTACATCCAACTTTTTGCTTTTTTCCCCCCACTGTTTGAAATACAATAATTCCAGCTTTTTTTCCCCCTGCACTGTGAAAACCACCATAACATTTTAGCCAGAAAAGATCCAAATTGCTCCAAGACTACATAGCACATGATGTACTTCATCAGCGCCCAACAATATTTTTTCATTCCTCAATGGCTTTGCATTTACTCATCCCATTCAAAGAGCTGCACTTGAACGCATCAATTCTCTGTACCTCTTTACCTTTCCACACTGACAATACTTGAAACGTTCCCTCTGTAGAAGAGGGAGAAAATTTCTACTGGCAATGCTAGGTTAGAATTGCACAGACCCAGGGTGGTTCCAAACGGGCTCTACGATCTAGCTGAAGTGTGCAAGTCCCTTCTTGTCCCCACTGATCATGCAAGTTGCCACTGAACTTGGGTTCACACTGTGGAGGGTGGATGAACTGCATTTCTCCTGGGTTAATGGAGCAGAGGTGCCACCTGCCACTGAGTCACCAGGGCAAGACTAGAACTTCTCTGAAGTAACCTCATGAAAGATAAATAATATGAATGTTGGTCTTTAACTTCTGTTTTGTTTGCAAATATCTTTTCTTGAAGATTACAAAATGTATAGTCCTCCCTTTATGGAAAAGGTCGGAAGCAAACACAGCAGCCCTCTTCCATAAACCGGGGCATGTTTATAGTGGTCACCTCATCACTTTAATGCCACGGTGACTTGTCCTGGTTCCCACACTTGTACTACAGGTTTTGGTGTCTTCCAGATAATTTTGTGACAACACCACTTTGAGGTCAGGTAATGCATTTGTACCGGTATATAGAGCACCAGAGATATTTATGCTTCTCTATAAATAAAGCTGTCTTGGATTTACTTGTAGATGCAGGAGTACAGGAAGAGAGGAGTGTAATCAGGGAGGGAAAAAACCCCCACAACCAACCAAATCAAAAACATCAATGAAAACTCACACTGAGCCTAACTAAGCACAACAGATAATGATGAAGCCAGAGAAATTCTGCACATGAATGAGAGATCTGAGATTCAGAAGCAGGGGGCGTGTATGGGGGGTGGGTTGATAAAGCTGCCTTGCTTATTCTTGGTGGTCTATGAAATAGTATTTCAGAAGGATATTTTTTTTCTAGGGTGCCTTGTCCAAGTCTAGTTTGAGCACGAAATTTTGCTAGGATTACCAAAGGAGCTTGTGGGACCTGGGAATGCCACAGAATTTTTTTAAATGTTGAAGTGAAATAGCTGCACAAACGTATGTTTACCCCCCTTTCATTTCCTCAAAGCTTGGACTCAGTCAGGGCGACACAAGGTTGAAGTAAAGTTTCGTAAACTGTTCTTAACGCAGAGGGATTTACATCAGCTAAACTGCTAAAATTTTGTATGCTAGGCAGAGTAAGACTCATTTCCTTAATTTAACCATCTAGGTGTTCAACATCTAAGTCTGATCTAGTCACACCAGGCTTCCTCTACAGACAGCAGGGAGAAATAGGCTCCCCTGGAAGATGTCTCATTTCATTCTCAGGAGCAGGGTCTAATCTGGGTCAGATGAATTGCCTCTGGGGTTACCCACAGCCCCAGACTACAGAGAGAGATTGGGGTGATTATCTCAGACCTCTCACTGTTAGACTTCTGAAGAGAAGGGAGATGAATCCTGGCCTTAGCAGCTATTACATTCCTGTGTGTTAGGGTGCTTAAAAAACGTCTCTCTTCTTTGCTAGCTTGAAAGACTCCATCTCTCTCACCGAGAGACAATTTCATGCTCTTAAACAAAGTACCAAGGCATGAAAGTACAATTCGAGTCTGTTCTTTCTTTAGGGCTGGTTAAAGAAAAGGGCCATATGATGTGCTTTGGATTGAACCGAGGAGCTGACATTGGTATCTGGGAAATGTTCCAGTAGACTAAGCAAGAGGGCTGTGCTCAGTGCCAGCATAAAAAGATACAATTTTCATAGAGGTGCATCCATTTACACCTGGTCTGCATTTGGCATGGGGAGAAGAGAAATTGCCCCTTGATCAAGGCATATTTGACATATTGAGTTATCTCTCTCATGAGTAATGGAGTGAAGATGAGTGCACGTTTGATATGTTATAGTGGCTTCCTATAAATATTAAAGCAAAAGGAAACTTCACAGCCTTACGGGACAGAAGTACCTGCAATTCATCTACACAGACCATGCTGAGTTTGAGGTGACTGCCAGCAGCAGGCTTCCCTGAGAGGTGATGAATAGCTCTCTCTGGGCTTTTCCTGCTTGCTTTTCTGCTTTCCCAGGATCTTCACGGCTGAAGGAAAAACTTTGCCTTGCTCAGCTTCAGTTTTCAAGGTGGCTGAGCTCTCAGACCTCTTCCCACTGTGCCTTGAGGAGTGTGAAATCCCCATCACTGGAGGTTTTTAAAAACAAGCTAGACAAACTTGTGTCTTGAAAAGCATTATCTTCCTGACCCTGCTGGAAAGCTAAAGGGTTGACTGAAGGTCATTCAGTGATTTGCTTACTTGTTTACCACATGTTCTCAAATTGTATGATCTCTAAAGAATTATTTCTCAGTCTGTGGGCTGCAAAACACCTGGACACGTTGCATGAGATGCTTGCAAAAAGCAATCCAGCCAAGGAATGAAAATGCACTTCCCCGTGCTATAAGCAAGCAAAGTGGTGGAAATGAGGGGAAAAAAAGTAATGAATGAATGCTCAAAGGTTTAGCCTCACTTTGGTGTGGTTGTACATGAAAATTGTGACAGGAGTTTCCTAGTTTCGTTTTGCTTTCAAAATAAATTAACAATTCTCCATTTGAAAACAGAAAGACTGTTCTAGTCAGTTGGATCAATACCACAAAATCTGAGAGGTGACAAGGCCCACAAGAAGCTCAGTGAGTTTCCCATTATTAATCAGCAATTCACTGGTAGAGCACCATGAGAGCCTGGTAGCCCCCACCTCTCCTTTCCATGTGTTTCTTGTGTCTTTCTGCTGCAAATAGCAGGGTAAAACGCCAAATAATCCCACCACAGGAAGACTGATCTCAGCAGGGTTTGCTGGTGTCATCTGAAGGCATCTTCCTCCTCTTCCTAACCCACTCTTTTGCTGATTTCTTGCTAAATTGTTTACACTCCAAAGATTTCTGCTGCACCCCTTAAGAAAGAAGCTATAATTGCTGATCCAGCTGTTTGATGTTCCCCTCAGTACAATCTGGAAGTCAGTAAACAACCATCTGATGGTTATCATCAGGATGCAGAAGAACTGAATGGTGCTGCCCGATTCCTCCCTGGACCAGGACGGAGGGAGCCCTGCACACCTGTGTGCTCGGTTCTCTGCTGGCTCAGCGTTTGCTTCCAAGTGCATTTCAAAGTCTGAGTCTAGGATTTTTTCAAAAGGTACTTGCTGAAAGGGATGACTTTCTGACAGCCACAGGCTTGTTAGCTGAAAGGCTGTTGTTGTAAAACTGGGAAAATGTTTCCTCTTGCTAGGGACAATACATGTCTCTTCATTTCCCTGGGTGGTTTTGCACTGCTACATGTCCTAAGGCATGGAGTTAACCAAAAGATGCAAAGAGGTCAAAAAAGAGCTGAACAAGAAAAGTAAAATGATAAGAAGTAGAACTTCCCGTCAGTGAAGTTACTCACATCAGTGAAGTTAGCTTCAAAATATTGGATCAGCAATGGCTCTAATTGCATCTACTGTTTTGGCTTCTTTTTAAATTTATGTATTGTGTTGCTGTGAAGAGTAGCTTGAAGAAAGGAGAGTTAAGCTAGACAAGCAACTGCATGTGTCAGGTTAGAACATTTCATCTGACAGAGACAGTTGTGAAAGCCATAAAAGGCTTCCCCTGTGCAGAGATGGGTAGCTCATCAGATCTATCTGAATTTAGCAAAGATAAAAATATCTGTGAGTCTCCCCTCCCATGACTTTCTTCTTCAGCATATGTGCACTTTGTCCACCGTGGATGAAAGCATAAAGGCTAAGTGTCAGAAGTTGTGTTGGGGACCTGAGAATTCTTGAAAGAAAACACCTGGAGGGCTCAACATCTGGCTGCCCTGGGCACAGAACTGGTGAACTGCAGAATTACACCACGAGAAAGAAGCTGAAGAAGAAGGGTCTGAAACTAAGGCAAAAGTAAGACCCCTGTGAAGAAAGGTATGCATGGTAACCTGGTAGTAGTAGGATTTACCTGTCTATGGGGTACAATAACTACCTATTTCTACCTGCAGCTTCTTAGGAGTCCACTGACAAGGGAGGAAATGTATATCAAGGATATGGACAGGAGATACACATCTCTAGCATGACCCTTCTTTCTGACATTCCTTTTTTTTTGCTGCCATCTTTTACTATGCTGATGTCAACCCAGAGTTGATACAAAGGAAACAAACCTGACTGGTCCTTTCCCCAGTTCTGGCCAGCATGAAGCCAAGGCTGCTGCTCTTTCACTACAAACAACATAAGGAGGTAGCCTCCATAAATCATCTGACAGCAGCTTTCCAAGATCTGTGTCACCTCTCAGAAGCATTCACACCTCACCACAAGTGAGCCACCACATATTCTGTGGCAGAGTTGCCATCAGGTACGGTCACGTTTCAGAGACCAGCCAGGCAGCCCAGCGTGCTTACACCCAGCACACCCATGGGCCGAGGCACACGTGCAGAAACCCAGCAGACCCTGAACTTCTGGTCGGATGCAAAGCCATGTGCAGTCACTGAGCTGTGCATTCTTTGCAGCATGAATTCTTCTCCCTGCCTTCCCCCAATGCAGTATCAATCTTTAAGCGTTGTTCACACCTCAATAAAATTGTAAGTGTTCTTTTATTACTGCCCTATGTATTGTCAGACACAAACCTCTATTGGCTGCCAATCTGAAAATGCCTCTTGCAGGCTTGGCAATAGCCAGCTGAAAGTCCACCTCTGTCTAGTCCAGGTATGAAGCTGGAGGAACTTCGTTTGTTTCCTTACTCTTTTGCCAGATTTTCAACAGTAAGAGAGACAAACTCAGTTCCTTCATCAGTAAGGTGATTTCAGGTTTTAGTGCAAGGCCTGGATGAGTTGGGCAGAGTCTTGGCTGCTCTAAGTCACTGTGTCAATTTACACCCAGCTCAGGTGCCAGTGCTTTGTTAAATCAAGTCTCTGCATTTGATAAAATAATTATTTATGAAATTAAAATTAGGCTTTAACATCTGTAGCAAACAGGGTGTGCTCACATGTCACATCTGCACCTGTGCAAATGCCAATTAACCCAGTATAATTAGTCACAATTTTTACTCATTACCACTAAGATCAGAATCAAAACCAGGATTTACTTCCTCAGTTGTTTTTATTCTTTCTCTTCCAGATCATGATCTTTCTATGACTACAGTGGGTTGGGGTTTTTCTGTAAATGGCCATGTGGGACCGATCCTAAAGAAAAAAAAAATACACTAAAACCAAACCCTCAGAACCAAATTCCCAGGACCTCAGCACCTGAAATGCAGATGTGATTTCTAGAAGAGTTTGTTTCTTATTTAACCACCCAAAAGAAGGGGTAATTCTTTGCCCATTCTCTGCCTCTAGCTGTTTTTACCATCATGCATCTCATCAACAGAAATCGATGCACAGAAAATGGAGGGGGTTTGAGAAAATTTGTCTCCTACTTTGAGTCTTGAGCCCTTCTGAAAATGGTGACAGAATGTGGTTATTTCATCATTGCAAAAAGGCTTTCCTTCCACACAAATACATGTTATATGAAAAGCAACAATGCTCCTCCCTGGATTATTTATGATTATTCATTTATCACTCCTCAGCAATCATCTATATTATTTATTGCTATTATTCACTACTTTTTGAATTTATAATAAGCATGGCAGGGGCTACCGTTGTGAATAGCACAGGGAAAGCGAGGCCATTTTTGTAGGTCTTTTCACATGTAAAGCACTGGACTCCCGTAGGCTTTATTTATGGAGAAGTGAGGTGTGGATATGACAACTAGGAAGAATATTGTAGGTAGTATGTTTTAAGTGAGGAAAGGCTTGTGAGAAGCGTTACTTATAATCTCAAATGGTATAATTGAGAAGAAAAAAAAAAAAGACCAAAAGAAGTCAGAAAAGCTTTCAGACACTGAAGTCTTTGAAATAGGAGCAATAAAATTGCTTTTGTATAGTATTAATTTATTACTGGATTGAAAGCAATGGATTAGCATCTATTGTTAACATCTTTGTATGTACTCATAACTCCTAAGCACTAATTTTTAATTTTTTTTTTCCACTATTGTGTGGAGTTGCATCAATTTTGATGGAGCTTCTGGCAGAGAGATTCACCTCCAGGATTGCTTTCTGATTACTTCCAAAGACAGAGATTGTGATCCCAATTGAATTGGAAGTCACTCCTGAGCTTTAAGCAAAGTAACATCCCTGATCTAGATGTCCATCAACAGAAATCTTGTTAAAGCATTAAGAGCACCCAGTGAAGGATAGTCCATGGCTGTCCTTGCAGGTTGATTTAAGAGCTAAAATTTCTTCATCTAGCAGATCATCTTTCTGCTGGAAATTAAACCTAGTACTCATTGTCTTGCATGCTCAGAGAACAACTGATCCTCTGCTAAAATGTCCTTTAACGGATTAGAAAGCTGCATTTTGTCCTCTTTCAGTCTTGTAGAGGCTTAACTCCTTCAACTTTTCTCACAGGTCCTGTTTTCTGAAGCTTTTCTCGTCCTTACTGGTATTTGTTTTATAACATGGACAAATGGGAGAGATTCAAACACGATGCCCAAAAGAGCTCATACTCCAGCTGAAGCCTCCTCAGTGCCAAGCTAAGCAGAACATACGATCTGCTTGGTGTTACTTTCCAGAGCGAGATTTTCCTCTTCTCACTGTTAATTCATATTCATCTTGTGCAGCATTATACCCCCTTGATCCTTTCCCACTGTACTCCCATCAAAGCAGTTATTCTCTCTTTCTTGGGCATAGCCATGATTTCTCCTTCCTCAGGAGATGTTTGCACCATTGTCCTATTGAGTTTCATCTGGTTGATTTCCTACTGCTCCTCCAACGCAACAGAATGATTTTAAATTCTAATCCTGTCTCCCAAACTGCTTGCAGTCCCTTCCAGCAAAGCGTCATGTGTAAATTTTATAGATGTGCACCTTAGTACATCATCCACACGGATAATGAAAATATTGAAGAAGTGTGGGACTCTGATTCTAATGTCCTTCCAGTTTAAAGGGAAACTATTCATGTGTGACTTCTCAGCCAATTGTGGACCCATCTTGATCTAGAGGGCTTCCTCTAGATCATATTTTCCTGGTTTGCTTATAAGAAAATGAAGTGGGATGATATTAAAAGCAAGATTCATCACAACTACTGCATCCTTCTAAACCACTGCGGCAGGTGGCTCAGTTAAAGAGGAAAATTAGATTGATATGACAGGGCTTGTTCTTTGCAATACCATGTTGACTGTACCTTTTATCATTTTATTATCTTGCAGGGGTTTATAAATTTATTGTTCAGTGATTTATTCTATTATTTTTCTGGGTTAAGATGGCTAGTCTACAATTCCCTGGGTGCACCTTTCCCCCTTTCTGGATGTAGGAACTATGTTTGTCCTTGTCTGGACCCTTCCCAGTATCAGCGAGTAGTTGAAGATAATCACACAGAGACTGCAGTAGCAGTTTCCTTGAGAGTTTTGTGTGGTTAAGCTGACTCTTATGCAAGTAACCTATGCACTCTTTAATCCATTTGTCTCCTATTGTGGAAAATGCTTGTGCCTCACAAGATCCCGGATACATTTTCTTGGTTACCTACACACTTATAGAATCATAGAATTGGCAGGGTTGTAAAAGACCTCTAAGATCATCAAGTCCAACCATCAACCCAATGCTACCATGACCACTAGGCCATCTCCTGAAGCTCCATGTATACATCTTTTTTGAACACCTACAGGGATGGTGACTCCACCACTTCCCTGGGCAGCCTGTTGCAATGCTTAATTGCTCTTTCAGCAAAGAAGTTTTTCCCAATATCCAATCTAAACCTCCCCTGGTGCAACTTGAGGCCATTTCCTCCCATCCTAGAGTTATAAGCCTGTATTTCTCCAACTGCATCCCTTCCAAAGTCTTTCATTTGGAGGTTGAACTCCTCCGGTTCTCCCTTTGCTTGTTTGCACTGTTCTGTTTTAACCATCTCAGTCATATATTAAGGCATTTGCATATGATTAATGCTTTATTTTAATTTGTCAAGTCTTTAAAAAGATATCTTTGTGAGTCCTGCTTTTCTTCCTGTGCTGCTGTAATTTACTGCTGTGCCTTTAACATGGTTGCTTTTAGCAGCTGCCAACTGTCCTGCATCTCTTCCCTTTTCTGAAGTTCATTTATCAGTTTTCTGCATTCACTCCGCTCTCCCCATTTTTTCTGCTTTTCTGCCATATCTTTGAATTCTGAAACCAATAGGTTTGTGGTCACCATTTTTACAGAGGTTTGTTTCCACCATCTAATTCTGACCAAGTACTTCATGTTAGGACTACATTAATTAATCATTTGTAAAATACACAAACAATCCTGAGTGAAGACAGTAGCACGGTAAGTCTCTCTCTTCCCATATGAGTCCTACCAACCATTATTCCCTGTCAGGCCTTCAAGAACTGATTTTAATCGAATATAGCATAAAAATTAGGACTTGTATAAGTCCAAGTCTGGTGGGCAAATACTTCAGCTCTTCCATGTTTTCCTCCATCCATGATATTTTACTCCATCTATATCTCCAGCAGTATGTGTTATAGGTCACCATTCCCTATGAGGAGCTATTTACGCAGATTTCTTAAGAATCACATAAATAGCATTAAGAAAAACAACCAACCAACCAACCCTTTGCAAAAAGATAATCCACGCTCATATGGTTAATCAGCCTAGGGTTTCTCAAAACACTTCTCCACTATGCCTCAATTGACATGCTCAGGAAAACAATAGTAATAAGAAAGGATAAAAAGAGGAGACTTTAAAGTTCCATAGAAAAAGCTTGCTGGAATCAGGCCAGGGGAGTTTGTTCCCCTCCTTCACCACAGGTTTGGGAGCACAGAGAGCATCCTTTGATGGTCTGCACACAAAATCCAAGACCACTTTGGGTCATCTCTTAGGGAGCTGGCAGAAAGACCTTTTCCCATGCTGCTGATCCACACGCTTGTTTTGCCTAGAAGTTGAATTACAGTCAAGTAAAACATTTTGAAGCTTCCTTACCCTTTGTTTGGTGCTAATGAGCCAATGAGTGAAGCTTGCATCCAAAGATTGCAGTCTGCCAAGAAACTCCAATTTCTCTTTGCTGCTTGTGAATTGGTCTCCTCCCCAAACAACCAAGCTGCAAGACAGGAAGGGCACCCTCTCTTTAAACCATAAATCATCCCTTTAATTGGTGATCAGATGCTGTGTGAGAGACCTGGCAGGTGTCAGTTCATCACAGCTTAATTGAATGCAGCTTGCTCTGATTCATCCCTGCCCCTCGTCTCCGCAATGTGTTGGAGAATCAATGCAAGCCTTGAGTGTGGCTCGCAGTGGCAAAGGGGAAAGAGAAACAGGAGAATGCAGAAGTTTATCTTCCTCCAGAGCAATGTCTGGGTGACAGCTGAGGCAGCCTGAGTTGAAAGGCATCTTCAGACGTGCATCAAGATGGTTATCTGACATCAGAGAAACTCCCGGTCACCGGCTTTCCTGTCTCATCACTGTCAGTGGCTGGAAGGAAATTGGTGTACATGGGATTTCCACTACATGGATGAGATAAATGAGGAAACTTCTATGACATGCACTCTTATCTCCCCCTCTGTTAATTTAACGTGTCCCCTAGTTCCTATCCTTGATCTTTTCTTTATAAGTTTTCTTTTTTTTCCCCTCTTACTTACCTAGGGTTTAGGTACATCATTGTCATTTGCATATTCAAAAAAACCTGCCACAGTTTGGTGTAATCCCTCTGTAAAATTGCCGAGAATTGGAAAAAACATGCCTCACCTTCAGGACAGATATTTAGGCCTTAGCTATTTTGGTTTCCTCAAAATATCAGTCATCTAACTCCTGTTTAGGTGACTAACCCTTATTTTAATCAGCAAAACCCAGGTACTTAAATATCTTCAAAGAGCTGGTCCCCAGTGTCTTCCAGCTACAGGATCCAATCACTGGTTCATCAGGCTCTGGATCCAATCAGCAGTGATTGATTTAATGATGTCAATATCCCGTTCCACTCCTCCATAATTTCCTGTCCCTGCCCTTTATGGCTTACTAGAGGAAGCAACCCAGTATGACAACTCAGTGTTCCTATTGCAGAAAACTGTGCTGAAAATGAAAAATAAATCTCTGCACAGACCCAAAAAGCATCCGAAGCTGCAGCATCGGTGCCCAGGCTGCTATTTATTGAACTGTTTATCTATAATGCAATGCCACATTCTAAAAAATTAAATTAGTCTAATTATCCTATTTAAGGAGATAACTCTCCTGTTGCTGCCACTCCCATAATTTTCTGCATTTCCGTCTTCTAAATTATCCACTTCTAGGCTTTTTTCAAGCCCGTATATATCTGAAAAAAAATATCCTTCAAGGTATAATTAACTTTTTCATTCAGAATCCTAATTTCCTCTCTCAGACATTTTCTGCAGTGTTTAAACTATTTATTATGCAAACTTAGAGAAGTCAAACTATGAATTATGTACAAATCTATGTATTGGAGTTCTCAGCTAATCACTGCATCTCTGTGTCTTGTGGTTCAAGGTAACCAAAGTGCCAAGAGTGGAAAATATCAGAGTCCAGCATTCAGCACATGATTTTTTTTTCCTCCTGTTGAAGACATCCTTTCCCCCAAATTAAATAACTTTATGTCATCTTTTAAATTATTTTGTTCATTCTGTTTTCAGGTAATTTCTTATCAGCCACCACTCTGTTTGCCTTCTTTCACATCATACTTCCTTCATCTCTCCTACAGTGCTCTCAATAAGCTGCAATCGGACATGTGAGGACTTGCAATGACTTCTCATGACGGGTGAATGTCTCTGCACTTGGTGTCAGGATTTCCTCTTTTTCCTGATCTTGCTTCATTTGTTTATTCTTTCCCTTTGCATTTCTTAGGTGCTAAGTTGTGATTTTACATTGCCATTTTGAGGGTGGGAACTGTCCTGTGTGCGTCTTGTCTTGCACTTATCAAAAGCGTTTTTCTTTACACGCAATTTAGGCTTTGGCATCATCATAAAGGGTATTTTTGTTATTGTTATTGTGAAAGCTACATGGGGCTCCAAGCCTAGACTAAGGCCTGAAAGACATCAAAGAAAAAGATATTCACGGTCCCAAGGATTTTTCCTTCTGTGATTATTCTTTCTGCTAATTAATAGCACATCAGTGGCTATCTATCTGTCCTGTCAGCAGGAAGATGTTCAAAACCCCCTCTAGCTTTTCAGTGGCATATTTCCTTGCGTATCTCTTTTAACCAAAATGGAATTACATTGCTTGGAGAAACCTTTTCTCCCCCAATGCATGCAACTTGAAGAAAATGAAAGGAAAAAATATGCTTTTATTTATTTTTGCATATGGGATTGTTATGATTCATTAGCACAGAAAGCAGACGAGCACTGGGAGGTTATGTCCAGTGAGACAATTGTAAAACAAGTTAATTGTTAGAGCTGGATCTTCTGATTGTATAAGGCTGCAACACTTCATTGAAATATCTTCTGTTGGGTTGATTTCTGGTTGGAGCTGGATTTTTTGAAATACAAAGGATTCTCAGAGGGCATTTTCCAAGAAAACGGGAATTACTTCACCTAAATTTAGCAGCCAAAAGGTCAGGCATTCAGTCTAACCTACCAGCCCAAATTCAGTCATCCCAGCCTAAAGAGTTATCAAAATAGGTGGGATAAAATGTCATCTTGGAATTTTTCTGCATGTTGCATATCTATTAAAATAGCCTAGGCTATACATGAACATACACCAGACATCTTAAACAGCATTTATTGTCCTAGGGTAGTAGCTGGAGAGAGAGAGAAATACAGTCCTGATTGAAGGGAAAAAATCCCTTCTCTAGGAAAATTCTTTTCCTGCACTTTAATTTATCGGGGTCTTAAAAGTCAGTGGTTTTTAAGCACAGTAAATGAATGTGTTACTGAAGCCATTTTCACATTTGAGCCCAAAGACAAAGATGCATATGCTTCTGGAATGAAGCTTGACTAATAGATAAATACTTTTAAATGTGCGCAGCTGAAGAAGAAAAGCTCCAGCTTGTTTTCTGGGAAGACTCTTTTAACCACGCATTCGAACTCTGTGCTCCATGCTCACATTGAATACACATTGTATTGCATGCCTTTGGCCACCAGCCCAGTGGGCTTAAGAAAAAAGCTGGTAGGTACCATTCATTAGGAAGTAGAGAATGGAACTTGTGAACACGACAACCAAAATATTAAGGTTTTGTCTGTGAAGTCAAGGAAGACTTTTAAGGGCTTTAGGATTTTATTCTGTATGGGGTCATAGACCTTTCTCCAGACAGATTCCCCTAGAAACCAGGAAAGAGACCAAGCTCATCTTCATTATGACTCTGTCTGCTCCACTGTCACTTTGTGAGGAAGACTGGTCTTTCAGCCTCCCAAAAGGAGAAGAAAATGTATTGTTGAAGATGTTCATAGCAGCCTCTCCATTTCTTTGTAACTGGTTTTGCTTCATTACCAAAGCACCCTGCATGCACTTTTCACTCGTCAACATGCATGTGTGCATGAAGCAGAGGAACTTGTTTGGATTTTTGTTTCCTTCTTCATCCTTTTGGGGAGGCCAACAGCTCCAGAAGAGAATGAGGGTTACATCTGGAACCCCAGTGAGCTTAATTTAACTCATCAGGCCAGCTGGGACTCAAACCTGCATTTTCAGAAAATCCAGTGGGAATTACAGACCTTGTGATTTGGCCCCTTAAGCCACCCCTTTAGTCTTGAAAGTTCAAACACGCATACACCAAGAGAAAAATAATTGCAGGAGAACTCCTGTGCCAGGACATCAGATAGAGATGGGAAAAAAATCAAACTAAGTTAAAAATAACTTCTGCAAAGACAACAACAGGTCGGCAGTTCTGAACAGCTCAGTTCCTCATCAGGGATTGTCACTATCATTTTTATTTATTGCTTTTGACACTTGGTCTATCATGTCAGGAATTCTTCTGGCTCTTCAGCCTCCTGACAGATGCAGTGTGCAGCAAATACCTTCCAAATGCGTCTGCCTCTGTCCTAGCAACAGGCTCAGGATGCAACCAAATCCCACTGTGATCAGGGATGGACAAGTTGAAAGATGGATAAGATGGATGCAGTGATGGCTGCTGAGAGGATGAGGCTGAAATCTGTGTCTAGGAGACTTAAAAGACTGACTTTAGCAAATAAAATATGCACAGCAAGCAGATCAGATAATGTCAGTTCAAATCTTATTTATCTCATCAGTAGCAGCTCTGTGAGTTTGTTGCTTTCACTTTTTTTTTGACTATTTTTTGTTTGGGATGTCTCTCATTAACCTGCTTTTCTCTGGGTTTGTTTGTGCTTCACTTTGGCAGCTAGCCAGCAGAAAACAGGGCTTTAATTCCACAGACTGTAGACTGTGTCCCAGTTATTAAACCATATTTATTGCTCTGTTTCCAGAGTTTTGTTTTAGGCTTAGGTTTGGGTTTTTTTTCCTCTCCCTAGCTCTGCTTTTCTTTATTTTATTTTTTTTTTATTCCCATTGCCATGTTATTTTGCTTTTCTCACTCCCACCACAAAAAAAAAAGAAAAAAAAAAAAAGTGCAGAGATTTTAACTCTTGGGGTGCCAGAAACCCAACTGAGTGTCCATGTAGTGTGTGGGCCAACCTCAGACACTTGATTCAAGGGCCAGATGCTGCTCTGGAAAGGGTCCTGGACAACGTGGTCCCTGCCAGTGCTAGGGGCTGTGTGCAGCTATGCATTGACACTGTGACAGATGCTGCCTTCAGCTGAGGGTGGAGACTTTATCAGTCAGTGGGTGAGGTTTGAAGATGCAGAAAGGACATGCACAGCGCTAAACTTTCACTCTCTGACTTGGAGGGGTTAGGCTGATTGTTCAGTCTTTACATGTTGTGTAGTCAGTGAAGAAAAAGCCTTTTCGAGGAGGCAGTTTGAGAGGAGACCTGAAGTGCCCTGTACAAGCTTCTCTTTTTCTGAATGCTGGTGGAATATCTCAAAGAGAAGCAATCTAAACTTCAGTGTTGCAGATCTTCCCCTTTCCTAAGCAGAAACCATTTTTGCAAACACAGACTCACAGTTCTGCATCTTGGAGTTTGAAAGAGGGTTTAGGCATCTGTGTCCTTATTTTAAATAGCCCTTGTGCCTGCTGGAGCATGGACCCGGAGATAGGAGCAGCAGAGCTGAATAATCCACATTCAAAGTTGGGCTCAGTCCAAGTTACCACTGTGAAAATTCTGGTCGCACAATTCAGGCAGAACATTTAAGCAGTGCTTGGGAAAGGGGTTTTCATTCCCTAAACTTCGCCAGTACCTAGTGATGCCCTTCCTTACCTAGAGCTTGGTATGGGGCAGGTCTGAAGCTAAAAGCAACACGTGATGAAGGCAAATAGTTCAGTCTTGCTCATTACAAGACCTGCCTGGAAATATAAGATGTGTTTTATCAGAGGATATAATCAGAAAAATCTTTTTTAAATTGCCCGATTCTTCTCTGACTATCACTCAAATTCTGTGATTACACAACACCTGAAAATTCTGAAAACTATCTTCTCACTTCTGCTACTAGTAACCAAAATATATCAGTCCACTGTGTTTTACCCAGTGACATCTCTTTTCTGCATGGAGGTGCTAAGATGGCTCATTCAGTCAAGAGATATTACTCAGAGGTTCACAATCCATCAACCTGGCATAGAGAAGATGGATGGCAAATTCTTTTTAAAGACATGGTAGTTTACACAAGTACTTGGAGAAGTGTATTTCAGATCAACCCATTCAAACAAGGACAGGAATTGTAAGAGACAAAAGCACCCCTCCAATTTTCCTGATCACAAAGTGTAGCTAACATGTCTAGCACGGCTGCTATCCTAATTAAAGCCTAGGGTGTTTTAAAGCACAGGCAGAAAAACACCATTATTTGCTATTTCTGGTCTCCACTGTATAGTCTCCACTGAGCACTTCTCAATTCTATGAAAAAGAGGCACAGAGAGGTTTGAGCCCAGACACTAGAGATGTTTAGGCTCTCAAGTCCCCACTGAAATTATTTCAGTAGGGATCCAGGATGGAGGAAAATAGACGCTTCAGAAATGTCCCTCATGAGCCAGAAAAAGGTTTTGATTTAAGGCCTGTCCCCACCTCCTATTAATTCCTTCTGTAATTTAGGAAATGTTTGTGTTTGCTGAGGTTCACTCCTAAACTGGTACAAGCCAAGCCAAGGAATTATTGGTTGTCCCTTCAACAGTGCGGATGTGGGAACCAGATGGTACATAGCTCTTGGGCTGGCAGCGTATTCAAACCTGAATTTCAATGTCAATGAGCAGCTAAATGACTGAGGGCTCATCCACACACACAGCTTATTCACTGGTCTGAAGACATCCGAACTGAACTGTCACAGACACTTAGTGCAGAACTACTTCTGTGGCTTGGAGATAGCTACACATTCCTCACTCGTACCCTGAGCAAACCCAGAGACTGGCTTAAATGCACATACCTGCATGTGCTTTCTAGTCACATTTGACATAGGAAGTTACCAGTTGTCCTCTAAACGTCCGGCTGGCCTTTCTTCAGTGGTGGGTTTGGTCTGTTTTTTTAAAAATCTTTTTCCCTTGCTAGTGCTAATAGTATTTTTGAAGCAGATAAAATGTTGTCATAGAGTTCTTAGTTATTTACTCTTTCCCCTTTAAATCCCTTTACCCAAATGATTGGGTTCATAATAGCTTTCATCTTTGTGAAATCAGCCCTGTGTCTGCCTGTATCTGTGGTTTGGATGTTATTCCATTTGCATGTAGCAAGTGTAATCAAGTCTGTGTCACTTGCATCTAAACGACTCTCTGACTTTTAATTCTGCAGCTGAATTCTCTTTATCTGTCAAGATGATGAGGTCTAGCACCAGTTTCCCTCCCGTTGGATAAAACACTTTTAAATAGGAAATTGTCATCTTCATCTTTTAAAAAAAAGTCAAGGATATTTTAATGCTAGCACCATGAGATCTCCTTTATATGCCATTCACACTGAAGTCTTTCTTCCTACCTGTAATAGAGAGGTGTTTAAAGAGGCAGTCAAGAAATCAAGTCACTCTCTGGTCTGCAATGGAGAGCAGTCAGGACCTCATTTGGTCTTTATTTGTGAGAACGTTAGATCAGAACATTTGCTTCTGAGTTCTCAGAGGCTCAGAAATAGGCAATGACTTTCTTGATATAAGAATGTAGCCCTCTTGCTTTTATTTGCCCGGTTTTGCTTTCTAAACAGGTTGTAACCAGTGCATTTATACATTCTAGTCATGCAAATCTTCCCGTCAGGTTTCAGTAACACCAAAGTAGGTCGAATTTATGCTCATATGTAAGCAATTCCTATTCCTCCTTCACTCCTCGGAATCTTCACATTGGTGTACAGGCAATTAAAGATTTTCTATTTCTTCAAGTCTCTTGATACCTCAATTAATCTGGCTCTCAACATCTTGATTTTGTGCTAAATTAGCGCTCCCTGTCCCTTCTCTTCATCCTCCCCTTTGCTATTAGTGCGATGCTCCTCTGCACCCTGCCTGCTCTACACAACCCCTCTTAGACTGGCTTCCCTTCCACTGAAATCGATTGTCTCCAGATGGCTCAGCCTCACGTTCACAGGGCATGACCAATATTCAGAAAAATAACATTTTCTACCTTACACAATTCCACTGTAATTTCACTTCCAGAATTTTCTGCCTTCTGTCTTAAAGGCAAGGAGGCTGCCTGAGAAGATCACTTGGGATTGCCTGTTCTTCAGCTGCCTCTCTTGACCTCAATGGGTGTCCAGATTTGTCTGTAACAAGTGAGGTTCTGTATAAAGCTGAGTTACTTATACTAAGGCATATTCCTTTTGTTAAAAACTTGCCTAATGGGTTCAAGAGTCTTACGAAGTCTTGTCTATTTTTTTGTTTTGTTCAGGAGTGACCAAATCAGCCCATCAGTCCTTGGACAGACTGTCTGGCATTTCTTGAGAGAATCTGAGAAACGATCTCTCTTCTTTTTGGCTGCTGACTTTTTCTTCTCCCAGCCCCCCTCCCTTTCTTTTTTCAATAGACATACACAATTTTCTTTTAATCTATGCTATGAGTACATTCTCAGTCCCATGTAGATCCCCATTCCCTTCCACTAATTGGATCATCAGAGATAATTTCCTACATAGTAGCCTAAGAGACTAGAAACAACTGAACATTTTCAGTTCAGTGAAAATTCTTCTGTTTTCCTTCTGTTTGGGGCTCTCATTCTCATGACATTATTCATGCGGTTGGTCACCAAGTCCTTTTGGTGTTGGTGGTTACTGAATGTCTGATAAGCTAATACTGGGCTCAGCTCTTCTGCTAAGCTCAAGGGAGTTTGTGCAATATTACCATGACTTGTGTCAGTATTTCATTACTAGAGCATCTACCTCCCCACAGTACCCCAAGCATCGTATACATGCCGCAGAGAAGGGAAACCATTCCTGACTGGCAGACCCTGGGTCACTGCGCTCTCGAGATAATCACCTAACCACCACCAAATCGTTCCCCCACTTCATAGCGGTCCCTGGTCACATTCTTTTTGAGGCTGAGCACATCTGACTTCATGCACAGAGCGGCAAGGCACCAGTACAGAGTCCTAGCACAAGGCGAGGTCCAGGCCCCAGCAAGGTGCTGACTCACCCGAGGGCTTCCTGTGACAGATGCTTGCCTTAAAAACTAGTACTTTTAAAAAGCAGTTAAATAATGGACTTCAAGCCACATTTCTGCAGCTCAATGGTGACATCCAGTGACTGGCTCAGTTATTCCCAGGTGTGTGTTCTGCAGGGGCAGCCCGTCCCTGTTTCTTGGCTCCAAGAGAGGCTCACATGCCTCTCGCAATCACATCGTGTTCACGCTGGAAAATACTTTAAAAACAAAATCCATGTTTAGATTTGCATAATCACTTAATTGCAGTGCCTCACATCTCTTTTCTTCCTGTGGAGCAGCCCTCTGTGCAGCAAGCGACGTGTCCATACGCTTGGCTCACAGTCCTAATATACCTGAAAAGCGTTTAGCTCCATCAATGAAGAAATTCCAGCCTTTTAGCCTGAATTCCACAAACAGCAGCTGTTTACCTTGCTTGAGACCTGAAGTGATCTGAAATCTTTTATAACCCAGGTCTGGATATTATTCTTCTGCAGTCACACCATGCCTGACTGAGGGGATGGGGTTCTGTGGTCCTCTCCTGGGCTATGTGGGCAGGGAAACAGTGGGAGTAAAGGCAGAGAAGAAGGGTGAGATTATGGAAAGGAGGAAAAAAAAAAAAAGATGTAAAATAGAAATTGAAAGAATGGTAAGGGATGGAAAAAAAATGGAGGAAAAAAAAAAGGAAAGAAAAACTTCTGGAGGGAAATCTAGAAAAGGAAGCATAAAGAAGCTTGAAGGGAGAAGCCAAGATGAGGCAGAGGGAAGAGCTGTCCCAGCCTCAGCAAGAAATCAAGCCATTAAGGGATCTCAGTACAGTGGAGATGGCGTGTATTGAATATACTCTGTCAGTGCAGCAGCACCCGGCTTTCCACGGTGATAAATGTCATATGTCTTTGCTGACACTTGATAAAGGTTCTGCCTATCAGCAGTGCCAGCCAGCAGGGCCAGCTGGCTCGAGCTTAACCTTCATCAGCGCTCTTTCAAAGAGAAATCCCAGAATTTTCCCATATTTCGCCATATTTTCCCAGCCCATTCACCCTCCTTACCCCAGTGCTTTCTGGCACTCAGCTTCAAAAAGGACCGTGAGCAGCAAAAATAAAACTGTCTGACTTAACCAGCCGAGGAGAGACAGTCTGGGACTGGACTCATCCAAAGAAGGCTCTCAAGTAGGATGGAAGACATGGAAAAATCATGGGAATGTTAGAATAATAGGAAATAAATAAATAATCTCACCCTTTAAACTAGGCTTTCAGCTAACCAGTCATTATGCCAGACAGCTCCTCACCCAGTGTTAAAAGTGTGCTGATTTACTCCAGAAAGATCTGGCCCTGTGTCTTATATACCCCCAAGGGGCACGTGGTGTCAAAGGCACCGAAAGACCAGATCAATGGAAGGGTTTATTTAAATATATTTATATATTTATATATTTAAATATACTTTAGATTTCAGAACACTGGGAAGTAATTGGAGAGGTAA
Organism: Eurystomus gularis; assembly: GCA_013400335.1. NCBI lineage: Eukaryota > Metazoa > Chordata > Aves > Coraciiformes > Coraciidae > Eurystomus > Eurystomus gularis. The sequence goes on from VZZY01004072.1 coordinate 358,250, forward strand.
CACTTCTCATGGGAAGGCCAAAACGACCTTTAGAAACGCAGATTATAAGACCTGTAGCTGTAATTGGAAAGTTCAGGCTGGCCGTGTTGTGAGCTTTGGTTTAGAGGTTAAACCAAACAGAGAAAGTTATTTATCTAAGGTGAAAAATCAGCAAAGCGCTTAAGTGCAAAAACAGTAATCAGCTGGTCAGCCTGGAATAAAATCAGGCAGAAAATGTCTCAGTTGCACAACAAAGTGAACAAATATAAACCACCTGAATTGCAGCTATTCAGGAAATGAATTATTCAGAAAGACTGAAGGATAAGAATAAATCACGCATTAGCACATCAGGTTAATATGGCAGCAAATAACAGGAGAACAGGGTTATTTAGGATATATATAAATTCTTGTCAAAAGAGGTCATTTTTTTTTCCTCTCTCTGGGCTCAATGAGACAACAGTTCTGAGTATCTCAGCATCAACAACATATTGACAACTTGGAGGGAGCTCAGAGAACATCTTCAGAGATGATTTAGGGACTGGAAGGATTGATTTACAAGGAAAGATTTTATGATCTAAGTGGAACAGATTCATCTCTACTATAATTCTGTTGGTGTCAAAGGGCCAAATCTTGCCCTCAATTACAACAGTGTAGGGGTGGTGAAACTTCATTGGAGTGAAAATATAAGGTCATCAGTAGGAAAAAAGAAAACGTCAAAAAGGAGTATCTATTAGAATCTGGACATATCTCTGTGGAGAAATGGTTGAAACTCCAGTGCTTGTGATATTTAAAATTAACCAAGCTAATCATACTGAATAATATTATACAGAGACCTGCAGTGACAAGGGAAATAAAAATACGTAAGTGCTATTTTCCTATACTTTTATTATGATGATGATTACAGTTATATGAAAGGAGGAATCCACATCTGAAATTAACTTCCTATTGGCCCTTTTAAACATAATACGTTTTAATACAGACAAAAAAACATCAGGGGAAAATCCATCTTGGGCAGTGCCAAAGAAAATAGAGTTTTTAAAGTATGTTGGGGATAAAGGAAAGCCTAACAATAGTATCAGCCTATTACAACATGCTATGGCTGGTGATGATAAAGCAGAGATGACGAACTGTTAATAACGATGGAAAAAAGGCAATTCTATTCAGTACTAGTTTATATACTGCCCTGTAGAGAGGTGGCTCTGAGGAAAGATTTTAGAGGATGCCTGAAGTAAGTTTCAGGTTGATTTGTAATTTGAAGTATGAAGATGATATAGTCCTCACTCTGGAATCACAGAACTCTACCCATAGGTTGTATGGTGTGGCAGGGAAGAACTATTGCCCCTTCAATTTTATCTCTAAGATAAAAATTATGTCCCTAACAGCAAAAAAAAAAAAAAAAAAGCTGGTGATTTTGGAAGAAGGGAGAGGACTTGAATGGGCTTCAGAGTTTTTTTATATGTCAGGTTTAGAAATAAATCAAGGCAGCTAATGCGCAGAGCGTGTGGAGGAAGTCATGTCCATCTCAACACAGATCTGGAAGATAAGCGGGATCAAAACTCAAGCAAAAAGCACAGTGCTTTAAAGCAGCACTCTGTATGAGTGTCACATCTGATGGCAAGGGCAGGACATCTTCCAGAGAGAGAAACCACAAGCACCAAATGCTCAGTCCTGTAGATACATGAGCTGTTATTCCTCCCTAGCCCACCAATTTTTGCAGCAACGTAAAATGAGGCTGTGAATGGTTATGGGATCCCCCTGCCCTGGCCAAGGGCTGCTAAGCAGGACTGATGAAAAGAAGTTCTAAAAAATGTGTAATAACAGAAGAAGAAAGGAAAAGTGGAAAGAACAAGGAGGGGAAGGATGGGAAGACCATGCTTACGAGGCATGGAGATAAAAACAGAGTGAGGATAAATCATTACAAGACTTGCATAAATGACCAACCAAGAAGCTGATTTTAATGGAACAACAGCCTTTGAATTGAAGATTTCTAATGGCAAGGAAGGTGAGGACGCCATTTAAGTTCACCAGTAGTTGAATAACAGCTATTATAGACCAGTCTGGATACTCTAAATCTAAACCAAGAATCATTTTGGAAGATACCTATCCCACAAATGCTAATAAAAGTAATAAATAATAAGAGAGTCAAGGTAACAGGATGCTCTGATAACAATGTCACATTAAAAAACCGCTATATGGGATTACTTGTTACTCTGGATTGATAATTCATCGTGACATGAATGCAGTGAAAATAATGGAAGAACTAATAGAGGAACCAATTAATAAAGAATTAAGGGATAGGAATAGAATTAATGACTGTCAACATGATTTTATGGAAAATAGGTTTTATCAAATAAACCTGATTTAATTATTTGGGAAGATTCCAAGTTGGACTGATAATCACATTGATGGACTTGGCTTTAGTAAAGCCTTTGAGTCACTGTTGTAAAAGGTTTTGATTTTAAAACTTAGAGCTACGCTAATACAAAATACACTAAACAGATTAAAAACTGACTGACTTGGTGAGTTCAGCAAGTACTAATTAATGGGGTTTTATCACAGGCATTTTTTCCTGGAGGAATTTTGATAGATAAATGTATCTACAGTTGGGTCTATGCAATAATTCTAGCAAAGAACTCAAAATTAATATACACGATACAATCACTGTTGTTAAAATGTGTCAATGCCACAAAGGTTGATGACGGTAGTTGTAGGAACTTCCAGAGAATGCTCAGATATGTCTGACAGGTCCATTCAAGAAGATATCCAGCCACGTATGGGGGCTGTGCACTGAAGCTTGAGTACATGATGCTGTTCTGCTGCCCACGTGCAGAGCTGACCATGGATGACCTGCAAGGAGATATGAAAGGGGCTGGGACACAACCCCAGACGCTCCAGATCCCCTTTTCTTTTTTTTCCCATGGATCTCACTGCAATGTCCAGTGGAGGCGACTACCTGAATCCTAAATAATCTGATGCCTTCTCTTTGTTTTTTGCTTTTGGGTTTTTTTTTTTCCCCAATGCTATCTTCTACTGTCTGCCCTTAGATCCTAAGGTCCTGGCTTAGAGCCATGCCAGCTGCAGGCAGCCGCTTCTTTGCAGCTATCCTGCCAGCAACTGTGTTTAACTCATAACCTTATAGCTTTGGTATATGCTATTAAAACTTGAAGCTTTCTCCTTCAGCTGCATAGCCAGTTTCAGATCGCATCCCAAATAACTCTCCCCACTCAAACAATGGGAACAGACTGTTATTTTCCTGAACACAAATAATCAGAGACCTCTGTGAGGGTGTTTTCCTCCCCCTCCCCCCCTTTGTCATCCTGATAGATCTCTGCCAGATTCTGTAATAAACGAAATCCTAAAGAAAAACAAGCACTTATATTTCTCCCCCTTCCTCTCCACTTCTCCACCCACAAATAAGTGGTATGCTTTTAGTGCACTTACTGTTCTCCGATTATGTTAAAATATACCAAACATACACTGTTCTAGCCTTTCATGAAAACTTTAAATTGCTATTTCTGGGCTCAATTCAACCCTTGCCTCATTCTGCGATAAAAGAACTTAAAAGCACTGTTCTAGAATAGAATAGGGTCTGGGTTTTATACAGCGTCTTTCACGTTTGCTGTATCCCAAAGGGCTTTACAAAGCACTGAGGTAGCTACTGGAAGTACAGTGAGCGTAGGCAAATGCAGCATCCATTATGTGCTCCAGGATGGCTCACGCACCTAGCACCCAGCCTTGTGTGACAGCAACGGGTTTGAAAAGGGAGCAGAGCATTAGTTGGACATCAGCATGGCTTTAATGGGCCACAGGGATGTCTAGGAGCCTGAAATAGTCGGAGAAAAACACTAGAGAAAGGGGTGTGTGGTGGGGGGGAGCTCAGGTGCGTTGCTTGAAGCCGTGCAAGCAGGTAATAGCATGAATTGGCCTGGGGAGATTGCACCTCTCCATTGCATGTAGGGGAAATCCAGAGAGGGGGGGTTTTCTGGGGTGTTGGAGACGTACATACATCACCTGTATCGGTGGACATGCTCGCCAGATGAAGAGCGAGCAGCCAAGAGTGCGTGCGGGATAGCACAGGGATGTGGTTGAACAGCTCACCTGTGCTAAGGGCTGGGAGTGAAGTGTGGGAGAAGCCAAAAGGAGATGGAAAGACAACCCATAGTGCATGGCTGCAGGAGGAGTCCATGTGTAAAATTAGCAGGAAGGAGGCGATGCACATTCACAGGTGAATTGTGGGCGTGTTACCTGGGTATTTGAGTAAGGAAAAGGGTGAGAAATTGCTTACAGTGTGCGTGCAAGATAAAGTATTATAATACACAGATTTATTCTTTGGACAACAAAAAGCTTCTAAAGAAAAGTTAAAAAAAAAAATCCAGGCTAATGAGGTATGGTGAAAGAGTAGAGGTGCATTGGGAAAAGATTGTACAGCAGGAGAGAAGAGGTGAGGTTGTCAGAGGTCAGAAACATCACCCAGCACTGGGCAGCACGCAAAGGGAAGGGACACTCCTCGGTGCGTGCTCCACAGAGCAAGGCAACGTGATGAAACTACTTCCCAGAGAATCTGTGGAGTGAAAAGAAAAGGTTTTCTTTGAAGCTGGCTATGGCATTTCTTGGTGTTTGCATGAGAGTGATTCAAAAAGAACACGTATCACTTTTCTTCCGCTTAGTTGTATGTCCCTTCCAAATTCCAGCTTTTTAGAGAGTCAGCATTAAAAAGAAATTATAATTTCGTGCTAAAGAATGAATTTTTCAATGCATTGTAAGACATGCATTTAAATGTAGCATGTTTTGAAGAGGTAAACACCTAAAGGAAGTTACTTACTCTGGCAGAAGTGGACTTTTGTTTTAACGTCCCTTTTGCCCCTAGAAAAGGAGCTGAAGACAAACTGGGGAAAAAAGACCAAACCAAAACTGAAACTGCTTTAACCTCTCCTTAAACAAAAGCAAAAAATACCCAACAAAAACAACAATTAAGACACTCTCTCTTTTTCCTGAAGAAAAATTGTCCAGGTCGTGTTATGAGGTGATGCGGCCTAAGAAGTCTGGAGTCAGAGATTCTAAATGATGACTTACTGTAGTGACATGGAGGTTAGCATGTAAGTCAGGAAGAGACTCGGGCGGGAGGCAGAGACACCATTATAGTTTTTCAGGGGGGAATAAAAAACTTATTACAGATGAAAAATCGGGGGGGGGTCTTCTGTTTTAGCCCACTATAAATCAATCGAGATTACCAGTAAAACTTTCCTCTGTAGACACGGGTATTAGCAATACCTGTTACGGAAGTGCTTTAGAAAATACGATGTTACACTTCCATTAGACATACTGATGTTCCTCCCTCCCTAACAGCACTGGCACTATCTGCCAGACATCTTTTCAAAGCCAAGGTGTTATAATACTCAATTAAAGGAACTCTCAACAAGTAAATGCACTGACACGTTATCACTTGACATCAGGTGAGGATCAGACCAGCCTACTGCTCCTGGGCTACCGGTATCTTCCTGCACCAAAGCAAGGCTTGCACAGCTTCCTTCCCCAGCATTGCTTCTCTTCAATATTGGGTGTACATCCCAGTCTTTTCTCCAGTGACCAGGTACAGAGCAGTGGGTTGCTCCCGCTTTGCCTGTCTGTGGGGTGACAGCAAAGCCAACTAAGCAAGAGGAAAAGTTTAAACAGTAGGGAAACACTAATGTTCCTATCGAAAAGAACCGGTGGACAGAAAGTAGATGAGCCATAAAAGCAAAGAAATGTCTCCAGACTGAAGTAAACAGTAAGCTCTAAAAATCTGCCTCTAAAAGATTATGTAGGTGGAACTTTACAAAAGAAATCTCTGGGGTTTACCCCGGTGTGAGCCGTTGCTTTACATCATTTGCCAGGCACTTGAGAGTTTAATATCAGCTTTTGATACAGTATTTTTCTAAAGTGATTTTGGAGATTATATAGAGGGAAAAGGTAAAAATGAACCTGAATGGGAGGGCTTTGTTGCAAAACCAGCTTTAGAGCCTGACAGAAAAGTCATGAGTGTCTTGTTTAAGAATGAAGCCCTGGCAGCACAGGATATCATTTCTTAGCTTGCAAAGTTCTCAGTGAACTGTCTAAAATACCAATATGCCAATATCGAGACAGGCAGCTGGAAAGGAGCTGATAACCCATAGACAAAGGAAGTAGCTTTAAATATCCTTTCAAAGAGATATCACTTTAATGAACAAAGCATAGAGATGAGCTTGGATCAAAGTACTGAACTAAATATCCGCTGGAAAATGCGAAAGGTCTGTTTCACGGGCAATTGGAAGATGTTGATATTTGTTCAAATTTTCTAAAAAAAATATATATATATGACAGACTGGAAAGGATGTGGAAAGATGAGAAAAAAGCATGAAAAAAATTAAGTTCTAAGAGTGTCAGTAGCTGATGGAGATCTAATAACCCAGCTTTCCTGAATGAGTGGATAGAAAAGAAAACATCTTTTCCTCACTTCTGGAATGGAGGAGAATAGACCATAACTGACAGTTTTCTCCTCAAATGTTTAATGAATCAGTCTCCCCACAAAAAGTGAACAAAACTACCAAAGTATATTCTGAAAAAATTATGGGCTTTCTGCAAACAGAGATCTCATTATGGAGCTACAGGTTCTTTGAGTGGTTGAAATCAGTTCCCTCTTATAGCTGTACAAACCCAAGATTATATATGCAGCACGTGGGAATTAATACAACTCCATCCAAATTATTTTCTTGTCACTGATTTATGGATTTATATCTGCACTGTCCCAAGTTTACAGATTTTCACTATATGCTTTAGAATTTTCCTACAGTAACAACAGCTGTAAGATGAAACCTGAGCAGACTTGGATTGGGATCTGGAAAAAAACACAAAATGTGTGGGATTTGTAAAGCACATAAAAGCCCATTTCCAGGTGATGCCTTTGAAATGGGCTGTAGTCTCAGGAAAGAGACACTTTTCTTGGAAGTACTCTCATCTGACTGCTCAAACTAAGAAAAACTCTTCATTCTGAAGTAAACCACACTGGAAGAAAGTATGACAGAATCTGTAATCTACACACACAGAAGATCTTCATACCCAGGACCAGGCACATTTCCCTCCCGTGCCCTCCCTGCCTGTTCCGTGCTCCACTAGCTGCCCCTCAGAATAAAGTAATAAAAATTCAAATGAGTCTTCAGGAAAATATACCTGTGAAGGGGAGGCACATCCTGTCACTTTAATAACATACCAGGTTAATAATATTAAATCACCAGAGGCCAAGGAAATGTCACTGGAAATATTTAAGGCTCCCCACTAGAGAGTGATGAGACTTTCAAGCAGCTGGGAGTCAATCTGAATGGGATAGCAAGGACTGGCCTGGCTGATCCTGGCCCATTAGGAAAAGTTATTTTGCAGGGGCTGGCTTCTCATATAAGGAACATATATTAACAAAATAAAAGCTTATCTAACCCTGGAAGTGAAATTTACGCTGGCGAAATGGGGCAGGACATCTCTGCACACAGTAGCCCTCAATTTATCCACCAAACCAGTAGAAAACAGACAAGAACAGGGCCGGTTTCCAACCTTTTGCTCTGCCAAAAGTTCCTCAGTTAATGTCAGAAGTGAGAATTTTACTGACAAACATAATCATGCCCATTTGAACTGGCCATCGCTTTTGCTTGGGTTTTGACCATACTTTGTTCCACCTGGGCATTTTATTGAGGCAACCAGCCTTAAAACAAACCTAGCGTCCAAAAATACAGAAACCTCTCCTAAAGGCAGATGGACAGCGTGAGTTTAGGGCTGGCTGGGGTTGCCAGATTGATACAAAGCTTTTTGACAGAGCTGTGGGATTTGTGCAATTTGAAAAAAAAAAAACAATTTCAAATTTGTTTTATTGATCCTCAGATATAACTGGACTGTGTGAAAGCGGCCAGATCCTTAGCTCAGAATATCTGCTCTGGAGTTGTTCTGATTTACAGCAGCTAAAGGTAAAATCCTCTTCAACAGGAGGATAATCCACATTTGTTTGATACTTGAGTTTGCTGGACAAACGATTCAGGAAGAGGGAGTGAAGTGGGTCTGTGATTTGAAGGACCCTTGCAGCTCCTGCTGCTCACAGCTCTGCTTCACTCTCCATCAGAAGGAAGACTCAAGCACAAATATTACTTGTTCAGACTCTTAAGTTGTCAGACAAAACATTTCCTCATACCTCTGCGAATACAACTGTTGCCTGGTGCAGTGACAAACCCCCATATATGGATTGAAAATGTGGTCACTGCTCTCCCCACCACCTAAAGATGAGGATGAAGAGAAAGTAGATTGTGACAAAATGTGTGGTTTCTAGGCCTGAAAATAGAGAACTTCCCATCCACGCTGATCCATTCTTGGTAGGCATCGTGCAGAGTCGTGCCACCTTCTGAACTCAGTGGAAAGAGTGGTCTCCACACCAGAAGGAAAACTGCCAAATAACTCCAGCCTTAAAAACCACTCCCTGGAGCTGATGCCACCGTCCCAATCAACAGGTGTGATTGCTGCACCAGGCTAAATTATTAAAAATGAAACCAAACAGAAGTAGCGAACATGTGGGCACCTCGTTCTCTGGGAAGAGTCAATACAGCCATGGTAGAGGGAAGTTATGCTTCACAAATTATTCTGGGGTCTTCTAAGTAATTAAGAAATAAATCAATAAGGATGATGTAGTCAATGTAGTGCTCGGGAATTAAAAAAACCCCAAAACAAAACAAACCTCTCATGGTAACATCTAAAAGCTCGTAAAGCAGCAATAACCTAATGGGGTGAGCGTAAGAGTTTTTGTGTTAACTGCTTAAAAGGACAGGAGTAAACATTCAACATATTCATAAATGTGCTGGAAAAGGGGATTTGTGACAAGATGATGAAGTTAGTGGGAGACACAAAATAACTGAGCATAGTCAAATTTGAAGCTGACTATAGGGAATTGCAGAGGACTCCTGAGATACAGAATGATTCTATGATAAAATGTCAGATGAAATTCAATGCTAAGAAGCGCTAAGTAGTGTACAAAATAAGCCTAACTCTGTATTTCCAGGCAGGAATGGGAACTTGGAGTCATTGTGCATAGTTCTATTAAAATCTTTAGTTCTTTAGTTTAGCAGTCAGAAATGCTCCAAAAGGCAAACAAAATAGCAGGAACTGCTGGAATATCAGAGAAGAAAACATGAAGCACCTTTTTGCCACTGTGTAAGTCTACAGTTCACCTGAAGCTGCCGTTGTGCATGCAATTTTAGTCTCCCCATCTCAGGAGAAAAATTTTAAAATAACTAAAAATGGAAAATACGCAGAGAAAGGGAACAAGGATCAAAGACCTGTAGTAGCATGCAAGGAGAGTCTTATTAACCAAGGGCCCGGGAAAGACAAAAAATGAGAGGTTAGAAGAAACATCTGGGTGGAAAAAAACGAGTGAAGATGGGGCCTCAGACTGTCTTCTATGAGAATAACTATGGGGCACTCTATACAGTCCTTGTGCAAGTACTTTCCAATAAATGAAATAAGCCCCTTTTCAAACCACACACATTTTAGTCCTTACCTCAAGATGCTATCAGAGGGAGTCACATAGCTCCAAAAAGGGAGAAAGAAAATTCAGACAGGGTATGAACATCTGGGAGTTTGGTGGGTTTTTAAACGCAAGACACTCTGGAAGCCCTCCAACCACCAGCTGCCAGGACCTGGTGAGCTTCTGAGACATCAGTCAGGTTGGAATGACATGGACAATTCTTTTTTGCACCGAGCGCTTGCTCCTTTCCTTGTGGAGAGGTGATCTGAGCAAGTGTGATGACACAGAAGGGGAAGAAGGGGAAAGTGCTACTTTCAGATGGCATCCTACAACTCAAAGCTCTAAGTCACCTTTTCTCTCTCTCACACACCCCAATATGTATTTAGCCCTCTTGATAGCCATGAAATTACTGTACAGTAAAGGAGAATCAGACCACCCAGGTCAGGTACACCCAGTCAAGTCCCAGTAGTGCTGGGCAACAATGGCTCCATGTCCCTCCTCCTGCCACACAGCACATGCCATACCTGGCAAGTCCATAGGAGAAAGGGACTGTGGTCCACTTCGCTCTCCACAGTACTCTGCTTTCCAGGAAATAATGTACCTTGCCATGAACCAGGCAACAAAGCAACACTTGTTTTATCAACCCAAATACCCTAAACAGGTTTTGTACCAACTGGTCCCTTCTGTGTGCCCATCACAGAAGCAACCTGTTTTCATTGTGCACAAGGTGCCACCAACACCAATGGCACTCTTCATAGTAATGGACCAGATTCTCTACAGCTGTAAGTCAGTCTCATTCCTTCTAGATTAGTAGTGATAGGCCAATTTGTACCAGATCAGGAGCTAGTTAAATAACAGTAATGCTGGAGACTTCTTGAATAGAGTAGGAGATTTCATGGCATCTGAGGCTTGAAGAACAGGATCAGGTGGGTTTCGTGTTCATCAAAACAGGACAAATAAGGTTTTGTTCTGTGCAATACAGAGGTTTCTTTCAGTGAAAGAAAAGAAAAACACTGTACTTGCTTTTGTTTATTTGATGTTTCCCCTCCCTACATTGCCCCAGAAGAGAAAATAAGCTTATAAATTCTCTATTAGCACTAACACATGTATCAACAATACTGACATGTTTTCAGTTGAATTTTCAGTTCATTCTATTTTCCATCTCACAATGAAATTCAGTTCAATAGAAAGATTCAATAGTAATTGGAAATAGGCTCTGGAAATTGCATAATCTAGTTCTCAAAGACCCAGAAATTAACAAACAAACAAACAGAACACACACAAAACTAAAGTAACCACATTCTGTAAGGATGTAATATGTCAATTAAATTCATGCACAATGTGATTCTTGGCTGACGGGAGAATACAAAGGGAGAGGTCAGATCCTGTTTTCAAAAAGGAGCCTCATGAAAAGGGAAGCAAATGGAAATGTCATTATTGAACATTATGATGAGAGATGAAAGGAGTCTCATCCAAAAAAGCTCCAAGGGGGTGAAATGTAAATTGTTCAGAAAGGAAGCAAATGAAAGGGGATGTGATAAAGTCAGTGATGAGTAAACATGGAGGAGAGCTGCAACTTGGGTTCAGATGGTAGCTGTAATAAAAACTAAAGGGCCTGGATCCATAGCAGGTAGAAATCAGCAGAGTTTCATCATCTTCAGCGGGGCTGCACAGATTCACACCCACTGAGTCTTGTCCTACAATAGCACTTAGTAGTTAGGTAGCTCCTTCATTTATTGACATTGTGCATGAACTATTATCTTCACCCACTTCTGGAGAAAGGGAGAGGGGTATAAAGGCCTTGAGCCTTTTCATTTTTTCTCCGAAATACAGTTCTGCATTGAGGTTGTTATGGGATTTGAAGACCCTGTTGAAAGCCAGAGCCAAGTAATCTCTAAACCAACCTCATACCTGAAACTTCTGAAGATAAGATTAAATGATTCACTCCAAAACAGATGCTTCCAAAATTCCTAAAGGAGTCACAGAATTTGTCCATACAACACAACTCAGTGCTACATAATACCATTTAAGATCCCTCGTTGAGATGGCTTGAATATAGAAAAAAAAGTTCAGCATTAGCTCAGCTGTCCGTTGGGACTGCTTCTCAAGTTTCAAGGACAGGCACTGCAAGGACATTCTTTCATAAGAAAACACCCATGTTTCAAAATGTTTATGCCTAAAACAGGGTTGGATTAGACCAAATGTGTCAATTTTGAGTTATCGCTACCTAAATCAAAGTCGACATCTATACCTATGGTGCCTGCAGGAATTCTATACACAGGCAATGGTGAAAGGGGATCCCCAACCCATATTTCATGCCCGCTCTGTTATAGGGTTCCTGGTGGCAGCTACACGTGAAATGAAAGCCCTGCAGAGACATCATTTTCTTAGACAAGTTAATCATTCCATAAAGCTACTCCTTACTCCCTGCCGTGAACTGTTGCGTAGCTCCGCTGCCTGCTGTTAAACTGTTGAGTGATTCGACTCAAAACTGGTTGCCACTCATTTATGAGGAGGTAATCCCTGTGCTTGGCATATGCAGGTTTGTTTAATACGTGAAGCTCCACGAGATCCACTGGGATGGAAGGTTCTCAGTGGATGCTCGTCATCATCAAATGGAGGATGATAGTTAATTAGCTCGCATGTCTCTTGGTACCTCGTGAGAATAGCCATTCAAGCTTGACAGAGATAACTTGCCTGAGAAGCAAATAATACTGATAAAGGTAAGTCCAGGAAAGGACAGTAGAAATTAGAGAGGCAGAAGCAGTCTGTCTCCATAAAAGATTAGGAATTTTGATCCCACTTCTACCATTGTGCAAGTGAACGCTGACACCCTGGAATGTTAGGCCGGTGATATTTGGTGCTTACATTATCACCAACTACATGAACATCGACTCTAGATAGTCAGAGCAACAAGGGAACATCAAGAAGTATTTTTGTCCACTATGTTCCAACGCATATATAAGAAATAAAACATTTTTCAAAATCCGGGGTTTAATAAAAGTTACCTCACCTGGCTGCTCTGTGGTAAACCCAGAAACAACAGCCTTTTAATTGTGTTACTCATGCAACCTGTAGTCTTCCTATATATATTTGTATATCACTGATGATGATGAAACATCACAAAAACCTCCTTAAAAGGTGGCATGCATATCCAAGACCAGCCATGCCTAAAGATGTTTTCCAAAGCTGGGCCATGGTTTGTGAAGCCCGCTGAGCAGAAAGGTGTTCTGGAAGATATTATTATTAGGAATTTGATAAAACTTTGAAGGTTATTATTGCTCCAGATTACGCTGAAATGTTTAATTATGAACAGAGAGAAGGGGATTGGCCTTTTCAAAGGATAGAAGGCTTTATTGATTTTATTAGTCAAAGAAGGTGATAATTTTTATATTAATAACCAGAGAGCAATTTCTCTGTTAAACAGCGATTATAAAATACTAACTGAAATACCATTGGAAAAGTCCGAGGAAGGTCACTCTTTTTTCTTATTTCTTGTAATCAATCTTACTCTATCAAAGGCTGCAGAAATACAGCAATAATCTAGGTTGAATTGTGGACACTTCTGAACTTGCGGGCAGATGTGGCAATGCCTTCCCTGTTAATTGAGGCTGGATCAAATGAAAGCCTTTGATTGAGTGAACTATAATTGCCTGCTCGATAGCTGCAAACATGGCTGGCTACCTGATGTGTGTGCTAAACGGCTGCGTGCCTTATGCAAACATGTCTACGGAAGGCCCTGGATAAACAGATGGAGACCGGACAGGAATGACTTCAACTGAGCGACCAGCTGCAATTCACCTTTGTGGGGTTTTGGGTTTTGGTTTGGCTTTTTTTTTTTCTGGCATTACGCAAGGGGAAGGTGGGGCAGGCTCCAGCACGGCCTGTCAAGGTGCCTGGGACAGCCTGCCTGCATAGCCAGCACTGTCCCCTCACCCAGGGAGCTCGTGGTGCCACTGAGACCTCCCCACACAGCTGGGGAGTCAGAAACAGTTGGATGCAACACCAGGAATCACAGTTTCCCTGGGCTATAGGCTACCAGACCAGTAGGGCTCAGCCGTAGCTGGCTCAGTTGGACTTCTGGTTTTTATTTCAGTTCTCACCTTCAGATGGGAGTTGCCTTCCTGCACCAGGGCAGAGGCTCAGGCTGTCCAGCAGCCCCTTCAGCAGCCCAGTTTTGCAGTAAGAAGCCCTGTAGCAAATCATCACGGGATGTCCTGACCACAAAGGCACGTTTCTTTCCTAGCCCTCATCAATTAGCAGCTGCTTTATACCCCGAAGCATGAAGTTCTCCATCCCTCATACATTTTTTATTTTCTCTAATAGAATTTCTCATTATTCATATGAACGTCTAATCCTTTTGTGAATCCTCCAAAGCTCTTGGCTTCAATAATGTCTGTGGCATTGAGTGCCACATGTTAATTATGTGCTATGTAAGAAAAGTATTTCTTACTATCAGCTTTAAATCATTTGCTTCAAAAAACTATTTTAATGGTTAAATAAACCATAATAGAATATAGCATTGCACAGAGAGGGCATATCTTGCCTTAAAAATTAATTATAATTATTTATTATTTTTTAACACTGGGAAACTGAGGCATGAAAAGATGTAATTGGTTATTCACTGCTAGATATAAAGATAGAACCTCGGGGTTATACTTCTTATATTCTTTCTATAAATAAATTAAAAAAAAAATTTCCCATATAATGAAAACTGATTCAGACATCTCAGGTTTCCGTGTTTGTTTTAAGGAGCAATCCCATTGCCTTGTGCTCATAAGGAAAAAAACCCCAGCATTTCTATCTGACACAGAGGCTGTGTTAGAAGAAATGTCAGGATCACATTCTGCCAAATCAAGTTTACTGTGACCCACCGGGAACCAAAGATAAACTTCTGTAAAACAGAAGACTAACATGCTGAAGCTACTGGGAATTCTCTGTACTGGACAGGATTAAAGTCATTCTGACTCTTCTACTGCCAATACTTTCTGAGAGGAAATTTGATTTTCTCTCACCATACAGTTTATATATTTTACTTGCTGATAATATTGGGGTGGTGTGATGAACAAACTCATGCAAAATATATCCTACTTGCCAATATGTAGAGAAAGGCTCTGTGATAGAATAACCATCCCCATCCCCAATCCACACCTTATCCATCCACATACAACAACAACAAAAAAAAAAAGCTGAGGACAGGGATTTACTTTCCTGGTGTTTCTGGCTTAGTAGTGTATATATTGGCTTCCAGAAGCATTTTTATCAAGGAAGGATAAAGGAGATGGAAAATAATCATCCTTACTTATCTAAGTGTGGTGTTTAGATGACCCTCATTACCACCATATTTGAGTGCCTCCACACATTTTCTGTATTTATACTCTGAAAAAATCTCATGAGGCAAGGAAGTGTTGACAGCCCCATGTTACAGGAACAACTGAGAAAGAAAGAAAAGGTGACTTACTAAAGATTACAGAGAAGATCCATAACAGTGAGGAAACCTGAACCCCGGTCACCCAAGTTTAACCTCTTGCTCCCTCTACTGCCCTAGCCTGACTTCTTGACCCCAGCTTACAACCCTTCGTCTGTCTATAAGGCAGGGATTTATTAGTAAAGGGAAACATCGCAGAAAATGCCACACGCTACACAAGAAACCTTTTCTGCTGGAAGTGGTATAGGTAGTATGGTGAAAATGGTCAGCTGAATTTTTTCTTTCGGCAAAATGGATTGATTTTAATCCCAGGGAGCATTACGTGGGTTAGGAGTGCCACTATCTCCCAGGCTCAAATGCCCCAGTGAGACCCAACCACAGTCACAAGAGACTGCTGATGGAGAAGAGAGTTGACAGAAGTTTTGGAAGACTCAGGTGACCACTGAACTATCTCCTCCTCTTACTGAAGAGGAAAGACTCTGAGAAGAGCTACAAAACAGGGCCTGAAATGGTTTTGATTCTCCTTATTGTAAAATATGCACGTCCCATACAGATATAGTTATAACATTACTCCAGTCAGAAGATGTTCTGCAGTGCCTTCTCAATCCTTACTCATACAACATCTTTCCCTTGTTTACAGTTTCATTTAAATTAATGTTTTAATTTTTCAAACAAACAGTGACATTGTTTATGAATGCATTACCATTGAATGATCTCTCTTGAATATCAATTAACTTAAGCAATTTTAAACTACAAAGCCCTTTTAATCAGAAGCATGCGCTCACCAAAATAGATTTAAAACAACCAAATTTCAGCATGTTTTCAGCTGTCAGCTGAAAAACAGCATTTGCAAGGAGCACGAGCTGCATTCTAGAAAGGAGGACTCTCATGGGCTATATACCTTCTGCAGAGCTGTAGTTCAGCAGGAGCCAGTATCGTGTCTTACACCCACTTCAGGTGTGACCAAGATGACAATTAGATGCCCTAGAGGTCTGTGATGAGGTAGGACGGGCTGTGAGGG
Organism: Eurystomus gularis; assembly: GCA_013400335.1. Taxonomy (NCBI): domain Eukaryota; kingdom Metazoa; phylum Chordata; class Aves; order Coraciiformes; family Coraciidae; genus Eurystomus; species Eurystomus gularis. The sequence goes on from VZZY01004072.1 coordinate 374,189, forward strand.
CACCTATAAGGTGCTCTGCAGTACATCAGAGGCTGGGATGCTGCAGAAATTAAAATTAGTCAGCAGTTCAGGAAAATAGTGAGAAATAGGGTCTGCCTCCTGCTTGACACAGACTTTGGTGGAAACTAGATGAGCCTAAGCCTATCATCTTCCATCTCCTTGTTCCTGTGCAAGGAGAATTGATGGCTCAGAGGTGAGAGCTCAAAAATCGCAAGTCCCAGCCTGAGGAGGCAACTAAGCCAGAAGTGCAGTTATGAACTTTAATTTACTCTGAGAAAAATGAGCCATAAGTTCAACAAATAAAGTTCATGAATGAGGTATGTTGTTAGGCCTGAACCAGCACAGGGAAGAAGTATGACCTCTGATGAAGCTGTCTGACCGGTTGTTTGGTTTTTAGATTTTTGGCGGTGGTGGTTAGGATTTTTTTTTGTTTTTCTTCTCCACAAAGATGTGAGGAAGATTTGGTTTCCACTGAATTCTTACCGGTCTGGATCACTCTCTACACGGAGCTGAGCAGGGCCACAGCTGAGGTGTCTCTGAGGACATATATGCCACACAGCCCCTGTCCTTAAGGCTCCTCCTTGCTCTCAGCTTCACCTGCAGCTCTGGCAGCAGGAGCTGAGCCTGTTCAACTGGGACAGCAGTCAGTCCTTGGAGAGGGTCTTTCCTCTGCTGCTTCTAAGCGTGCAAACACGTAGGCAGAATTTTGGCTGCCAGGTCACTCCCCAGAGCCCTGAAAACTCAGACCTCAGCCACAAAAGAGCATGAGCCATGGAGATTACAAGTTGCAATCTGTAGTCAACACCTCCATGATCTGAAATTAGTTCAGCTCCTCACATCTTGCTCGTGGGGAAGACATGCTGTGAGCGAACGCCTCAGCCTGCCTCACAGGGGCTGAGCTAACAAATGGAGGCTACGATATTTCAGTCAATAGGGGGAAAAAAAAAAAAAAAGAAGAAGAAGAAACGAAGCAATCAGAGAAGACAGAGGAATTATTGATGCTTCTATTACCTTCTGAAATTGGTCACTGTGGAGAAAAACAAGTAGCCACAGAGTGGACCTGGCCTGACCTTTCGCTCCTCAGCAGGCAGCAGATTGGTCATTCTAGTCACTGCCAGTGAAAAATGAGGCTGAAATCTTCTTCTTTTAGTGGATGAGGGACCAGTGCTCGGTTCCCATAGCAAGAGAGAATTCACAGGTCAGGGGGGAAGCTGTAGCCCTCACTGAAGGCTCCAGAGAGATTCCCATATGACACATCAGGACAGGGAATGTGGGATTGATTTGCTGCTTAACGTGAGTGGTGTGTGTTCAAATGTGAAAGGACAGACTCCTCAGAAAGAGAGAGGAGTTTAAGAGTGATGGAAAAACCAGAGTAGAAAGATGTGCACCCAGCAATGCAGTGAGGCAGGGAAATTTCAAGCCAGGCAGTAAAATGGTGAAGAGCAGGGTGGAAAAAAGCACAGAAGGGAGATTTTGACTACACAGTACTGAGACATGACAAAGTGAACTGGGGCAACTCAGACCAAGGCAAGTACTTGTACAAATTCAAAAGGAAGGACAGTTGTGGGACTAACCCCCATGGCAGAGAGCCTGGAATACCAATTTTGTACCAGTTTCTTCTACAAACGTTCCTTACCACCTTGGATAAAGTCCTCTCGACTGTCTCAGTGCTATAGTTCCACAATAGCTACAAAAATTCTTTCCTTGTCTACTGGGACAATACAGTCTCTGAGGCATGTATCTAGAGAGAGTACTTGATAACTTCTTAACACAAGTCATACATCAAAGAGCAGCAGAGCAAAATTTGTATGCTTGAGGGCAGTTGCAATTGGTCAGACATCTGCAGAAAGCCCCACCTTGGTGTGAAAGAGAGCAGAAGACAGCTACGGGGAATAAACCAACCTGGCATAGAGTAGAAACTTTTCCAAGTGAGTTTCTGTTGTCCTGGAGAAAGGGACATCCTCTTCCGTGAGACTGAAGTGGTCCAAGAAGAGGGATGATTTGTGTATCCAAAGGGATGTGCTGGTGGCATATGACAGACTATCAGAGGGAAAAGAAAAAAAAAAAAAAAAATCAATGATACTAACCTATAAGTGGGCAAATGCTCAATTTCTTCTTAGAGGGATAGAAATTCAACATGGGAGAAATTAGATTTCCCCCCCAGTTGCTTTATTTTAATCATACCTGCACATTCTGAAGCCCAAATGAACACAGACCCCTAATATCAACCCATCTTAATGGGCTTGGCTCTCATGATAATTTTCAAGAAACAGCACTTACCTTCCTATTATTACTTTGAACTGACTTAGGTGGTGAACTCTAATGAAAAGCAGACATCAGAGAAGTGCTTTAGAAGAACAGGTCACAAGCGCTCATAATAAATCTGTTCAGATGCACTTTGGGGAATGTAAATCACTTAAATTATTAAAGCATCGAGCTGTTGGGACTTGGGCAGGTTGAGAGCTGTTGCTGTGAAAGCCACCACAGCCCAAAGCGAGCAGGACAAGAAAGGAAACAAGCACAGTTTAAATTCAAGTTGCTCCACTTGTGCTGTAGCTTGTAACCATCAGCTACAGCTGTATGTCTTCACCTAATGAATGACAGAACTGAAACTCTTTGGGTTACAAGGTGGAGGAAGAGGAGGAAATAAGGATTGGGCAGTAACAGCAGGGAAGTGAGGGAAGGCAGTAAAAACTCTTGACCGTGGAGAGAAGATTGGAATAGAAGAAAGATATCTATGACACAATGCTGATTTGATAGCTAACTCCTCAATTTCAAATCCAGCCATGATATAGATAGACAGGCACTTTGAAGAAAGGAGGTTATCCTCCGCATTTTCCTGGAAATGTAATAAACTGAAGGAAATACTAAAATCAATTACTTGCTCAAGTATGAGGAAGGTACAGAATTGGATTCAGGTCCACTCCTCTGCCCGTGCCATGTGGCTCCATCTCAAACCTCTACATCACCTGCCTATGCCTGTTCCCAGCGAAAGGCTGTCTATAATCCAGCTCTTACGATATTTAAACATTTTCTTCTAATTAACAGCCTGAATTTATTAATGGTCTGTTTATACCCATCTGTTCTTCTTTCAGCATTGTTCCCTTGATTTAATGGCTCTTTTCCTTCCCCACTGTTATGCCCCAATCTACTTATATGCAACAAGCGCCTCCTCTTTTTCAGCCTTCAGTTTTACTTGGCTGAAAAAGCTGAGCTCCTTACTCATCTCTTGTAAGAAAGGATCTTCATTCCCAGACTGTAATCTCCTATTCTATTGTTTGAAAAACATCTGTTAAAAGTTCATTATTTCCTCCTCCTTTTTCCTTGACAAAAATTCTGAATTTTGAGCAAAACCAAATGTGGTACTTTTTCTGTCTACCACCAGCAGCACAAAGACTGACTCAAGTTCCTGTAAGGAGCAGCACAGGCAAACTGTGCAAGCAATTCAGTCATCAGGGGTTTTTAATTCTACCAGCCCACCTGAAACCTTTTACATTTGCTTTTCAAATGCATTTTTAAGAAGCAAATCCTGCCCGTGACAAAACCACACTGGTATTATTTGCAAGAAATACTGTTTATTCATCAAAGTCAATAGGAATTTTTCTGGTTTATATAGATCAGGTCCTATTCATTTACAGATGGTGCAGTTCAGAGAATATCCAGCTACAGATAAAGCTGGACTTTGTTGATATGGTATCTTGTGTCTCTCTGTACTTAAGGGCTTTAGAAATTGATTAACTGAAACCCTTATCAGGAAGGTAACTATTATAATACTCATTTTACTGACAAGGAAAATAGAGCACAAAAAAGCTTAGTGACAGACACAAGGTTACACAGTGAATTAGTGGCAGGAATACTGATTCCATCTCCATCTCCCTGGTTTGACCATTAGATACACTCCCTTAATCAGAATCTTCCCCCAAGCCCTCTGCCTAATTTTACTTGCCTTTTTTTTTTTTTTTTAATACATTCTCTCCTGCCTTTCAACATTTTCTAGTCTGGCTGGAAGCTATGGGAAAAACACTGCCTATAGACAAAACGTTGGCCTCAGCAATATTTTAAGTATGGCAAGAAAAAAAAAATTAAAAACCTCACTGAAAGAGCATATCCTCATAAGATTTTCAGCCTGAATTCGCAGCTTCAGAGAATTGAGCTAAGCCACCGAATAGCTGGGTGCTTTATACGAAGCAAACCTCTTAAGGCTTTGCATTCATGCATTATTAGTAGCTTCATTCTACATCTAAGTTACTTATATAGCTCCTAATTACTACGGTATCTTAATGCCTCATCTTAATGTATTTATCCTTTCTACAGCCCAGTGGTGCAAGACAGTGTTGAGACTCCTGCTCCACGGACAATTTTTGTGTTGCAGAAGACTCCAGAAAATGCAGTCTACAGAGTGCTGAGAAGCTGAGTCTTCCTCTGCTTCCCATGCTAAAGGCAGACTTCAGGTAACGCCTCCATGAGCTTGGCCTTTTGGGATCTGGTATGCTTTGGCCACATAGAGATCACAGGTGAGGTGGAGAGGTCCCTACAACTTGCAGATTAGCTATATCAAGGTGTCTACACACATTTTTGAGGTTATAGGTTTAAATGACTTGCCTGAGGTCACTCAAGAAGTGTGTGACAGAGAGAATTTCACCATGGGCCTGTGAGCACTTTCCTAGTTCGGTAACAGTGACAAATTCTGACTGAAATGAAACTTAAATAAGCAGGAAGAAGTGAAAACACCAGCACCAGGGCTCTCTTTTGGGGCTGTAATGCAGGAAAACTTTAAACAAAAGTTGTAAGATAACAACCAATACGTATGTTTTTTTCATCAGTCTGAGAAATGTTTCTTCTAGCTCTTGTCTCCAAACTCCAGTTTAATGATTAAAATGGATGTATGAGCAATTGGTGTTCAGGATTGATCACCTGTACAAGGAGCCCATTTCATTTTAAGTCTAGAGATTGCAGCCCTGTGCCAAGAAGTGTCCTCCAGGGCTTTTGGATACCTAAAATGTTGCTAAAATCTTGATCTAGCCCTTTTGCCCAGGGGCAAATTCTACCTGTAATTATTAGGACCAGGAATGCTCACCTAGTTCAGGAGTCTGACTCCTTGAACATTTATCTCCATAAACTTTACACTTTAATAAATAATTTACCCCCAAAATGCACTTAAATTAGATCTGTAATTCCACCATGAGGCTCTGGTGGTGTGAAGAGACCTCCTGACTTTGCTCCGATCATTTATAATGCCACCATAAGCCATCAGTGGAATTGCAGCATTATTATTTATAGCACCGCTTATATTGTTCCTTATGCCGTTTATTATACTCAATTGGAATGGCCCCAGCTAGTCCGTATGAAAAGATGCTGCACAGTTACCAGCTTAAGCTATTTCTTAGCTCAGAAATGCTACCTTCTTAAGGAAGCGGAGATGTTATCAGGGTGAGGATGGATATAAATTGCCTGGACGTCCTGTCCTCGTTTCTGCTAGTCCTTCCAATCCATTTGGGTTGCACTGAGGGGGATGGCACAGGGGCTGAATCTTTTTGTGATTGCTTCCACTTTCCATCTTGAGGAGGGCAGACTGCATCCCCTGGCACTGCAGGGACCTGTGCGGAAACCTGGACAGGAAAAGGGACAGGAAATGGTGACATATAACCACACACCTTTCCCCCATCTCCTCTCCTGCACTTACCATTCAGATCAGAGCCAGACCTCTGTGAATATGAATCACGTCCTCATTACTGTTAGAAGCAGGTTAAAATCACTAAATCAGGGATTTTAAAAAAAAAAAAAAGTGTCAGATTTAAGATCAGTTAGGTATCCCCAATGGTTTTTGTTCCAGATGCATTATGATAATTTCTAATGACATCATTCCATGCTATTCTTATTGCTTTTTTTTTTTTTTTCAACGGATAGAACCTGAAAGTGATCTCCAAGGTGGTGGTAGTGATGGGGAGCAGTACTCTGCTTCATAGAATCATAGAATGGTTTGGGTTGGAAGGGTCTTTAAAGACCCTCTAGTTCCAACCCTCCTGCCATGGCAGAGACACCTGCCACTAGACGAGGTTGCTCCAGGCCCCATCCAACCTGGCCTTGAACACCTCCAGGGATGGAGCATCCAGAACCTCCCTGGGCAACCTGTGCCAGTGACTCACCACTCTCAGAGTGAAGGACTTCTTCCTTACATCTAAATGTAAGTGTGTGTGCCTATAGAGACATATGCCTCTAAATGTATATATTCCATTATTTCTCTTTATCTAAAACTGCTCTTGCAAAGTGTAACTTGCAACACATGTTCAGCATGACAAACCAGAGCCCAGATAATTAAAAGCAGTTAAAAGCAGAGTATTTCAATGGCAGAAGCTGCAAGAATAAGTAACAAGCCATTGCATTGCCACTGTCCTGCCTTGCCCAAGGCAGTCCTAAGGTAGGATAAACTCTCTTAAATGAGTAGGAAAATTCTACCTCTTCTTTTTTTTCCCCTCCTCCTTAGCTTGCCTGAATTTATCCCAGTGACCCATTCGTTTCCCTGCATCTCTATCTCAGTGCTGACAGGTTTCGCACTCCCCAATTTAGCCATTAGCTGTAGGGTTTGGCCTAGACAATTTATTCCCATAAAATACGGCGCTGACAGTCATGAGGGTACGGAGCTGTCTCTGCAGACACTCCTCTCCGGAGCTGGTGCCAACCGTGTGGCCACATGCCCAGCTCCCATGGTCTGTGTGTGGAGGCTGCGCTGCACCACCGGGGACACTGATCCCCATCACCCACATCACCCTGGGGTGCCCAAGGGACCTGTCCTACCTGAGATGGCCCCGTATGACAAGCACCCGCTGCTCTCCCATCTTTGCAATCAAATCCACAAAAAAAATACCAGGCTGAAGGGAGCAAAAGAGAGAAGCAGGTAAAGGATCAGGGCAGCTAAAAGTGGGAATGAAGAAAATGAGGAGGAAGATTTCGTATTCCTGTTGTTTACGCCGCCCAGCCAAGCAAGGCGATGCTAATGCAGCACATGGTGAATATCTCACGAGCACTAGTCTGGATTTTAGGGCATGGCAGAATCCCACCAGGAAAGAGGGTTTAAATCTTGCAGCAGGAACACAGAAAATAAATCCTTTTGTAACTCCCTCCCATAAGAAAACATATCAACACACTGGAATCAGAAGGCCTTTCCAGTTTTCTGGGTTTTATTTGTTTGTTTTTCTTTTTTCCTAGGGTTTGAGAACATCAGAGTTCAATTAAGCTGAGCAACCACCCACCCCCCCTGAAAGCAGCAGGCAGGCAGGCAGACTTTGGGGATTACAATTTTCTTGTAGAAAAGAAAAAAAAAAACAAGGAAGGAGGGGGGATATGACTGCGCTGCCGTGTGGAATAATTCATTTTACACTGATCCCCGTCAGCCAGCCAGAGCTTTGCTTAAATAAACGTAGGGATTGAGGCTTTCAGAGGCAGTTCCCGCTTGTCGTCCAGTGCAGCAGGACACGGGAAGTGCAGGAAAGCCTTGGCAACAGTGGGGTAGAAAATTAGCCCCTCTCTTCTGCAGGTTCATTTGTGAATTGGCTCTTTTGCCATTTTTTCCTGTATATTTCTGGAGAATTAGAAGTCAAACCAGAGAACTTAGGTAATGAGCCAGATTCAGGGGAAAAATCAACTGTCCGAGCCCCTAAGTTTCTTCCTGTGCCCTTCATAATGACCTGGTACAAATCTGCAATGCTTCAAGCTGGCTGAGATGTGTGTGCTGTTCCACAAAGCAAGATGAGGAGGTTTTCTTCATTATGAAAGCACTGCAAAAAAAATAAATGATAGTGCTGGTGTCTCTGTTTTAGAGCTGGAGAAACCAAAGCTTGGAAAGATGGTTGCATCCAAGGTCATAGAGAAAGGTCAGAGTCACAGTCAACTAAATAACCAAGGGGTCTCAATGCTTGTTTCTGAGCCGGGGAGAAGGTTTTGCATCCTTCCTTTTTGTAGCTACCCCTGGGATGGTCGGCACAGGCAGCATTTGGGCTGTCCTCCATAGACAGGACACCGATGTCTGAATAGCTGAGGCAGTCAGGCCAGAGAGAGCTTCAAATGTTAGGGAGTTGCAGGGGGGAGGCTTTTTTCCCCATTTTTGCTGAATATTGTAAGTTTGGTGAACTGAGCAAGTGACCATCTGGGATTTTTATGTAAAGGTATATGCCAGTAAAGAGTTATTCAATTCAGCCCTGAATTTAGCTCTGTGTCATACTTTTGATGTCTTTTCTTCTATCACTAGAAAGTAGTTATATTAAGAATAAAAGATCTTGGAAATGAAAAAAAAAAAAAAGAAAAAGAAAAAGTAAAAAATAATCCATTTCCAGTCTCCTGTATATCAAAGGGTTTGTTTTGGCCACTTACCTTGGCTTTCTGTCGTTGTCGTTTGCTGTGTCTGGTTTGGAGCATGGCAGACAGAGAGGGACGTGCAAGTTCCACTAGAAGCCATTAAAGTCTGTGAAATTGGACAATTGGCTATGCAGACATCTCTTAGAAGTATTTCTAGCACTTTTGGTTCCTGGCTGGGTACTGAAAATGGGGATGGAAGGGAGAAAATCTCTCTCTATATGTATCAGAGCTTTGAAAAAAAAAGAAAGAAAGAAAAAAAAGGCATTGAATGTGGGACACGGAAACATGAAACTTTCAGTTTCTGCCAGACTCTGCTAAGTCTTTATCCCCTCTCTTCGTCTCACCATTCAGAAGCCCAAGTAATTGTCCAAGTGTGGCTCGTTCAACACCCCTCAACACCCTACTTAACTAAGCTCCTTATGAAATTTCACATTGGGTTGGCATCAGGTGTAAGGACTTTTTTACACGGAACTATAAAACCAATGTTTCCATACATCCTTCTTTCCTCACAACTCAAAAAGCTTATTCCATTTTATGAATGATCCCTGTTTGGGAAGACAAGAAAGGAAAAGCAGTTATTGCTTTGCTCCTTTGCCGTCACCAAACCTTCCCTGAGTTTCAGCCTTTTCCTCCTGTGATAGATTGCACCTCTGGAGATTTCAGCGCAGCCCAGGCAGGGGCTGTTTGTGCAATCTGTACCCTCCATATATAAAAGGAATGGACTGGCTTCATCAGCACTTCAGTGCTTTTACTCCATAGCCCTCTTCACTTCAGTGTTTTTCGGATTATGCTGTAGCTGTTTAGACTCTGCCCTTGCTTCGCAGGTGAACTTTGCTGACAGGTAGATAGAAATGATTGAAAAGTCCTGTTTTTTTCTCAAGAATTGCAGGCACTCTTTGTCTATTCATCTGCCGATAGGTACATTTTCTCTCTTGCTAACATGGTACATTCAGACAGGGTGACATTTTTTTCCCTGAAACATAACCCAGCCAAATGCTGCAATAAATGGCTGTATCCTCAGAACGTTTTAAGATACTGATTGTAGGACTCTTGAAAAATCTCTCTGTGAGGAGCAAAGGGTTTGAAATCACCACTGCAATTAAGCAACTGACATCCCGCTCTCTGGTTTGGGGTACAAAACTGCATGAAAAAAGCTCCATACCTTGTAATAAGAGCTGTTCAGTGATCAGACCTCTGCAGACTTTTATAAATGACCTGAATTTATATTTAAATTCATTGAAACTTCACTCAGAAGATCAGGAACTAAAGGGGTTTGTGCGGTACAGGGAGGCCACATGATGGGCATGGATGCAAATAAAGCTGCACGATACGGTCAGCAGGCCACCATGATGAATTTGGGGCAGAAGACTACAGAGCCTGGAGCATGTGGTTTCTGGTGGAACTGTGATCAAGGGGCTTGAAAGGCTTTCCTGTGAGTACTGGGGGATCTCAGAGATCCTTTCCAGCAACAGCAGCCTGATGGCAAACTTTTCTGCCATGGGTGATGTACTTCCAGCCTCAAGTTGCGTCAGGGGAGGTTTAGATTAGATATTAGGAAGAAATTCTTCACTGAGAGGGTAGTTAGGCACTGGAATAGACTGCCCAGAGAGGTGGTGGAGTCACCATCCCTGGAGGTGTTTAAAGAACAAATAGATGCAGTGCTTGAGGATATGGTGTAGTGATTAGAGAGATGCTAGGAGAAAGGTTGGACTTGATGACCCTGGAGGTCCTTTCCAACCATAACGATTCTGTGATTCTGTGATTCTGTGATTTCTCATTCTGTAAACCTTGAAAATAGCATTTGCCACCCTCTCTTTCTCCAGATTTTTGGGGTTTTCTGTCACAAATCCCCTTGGTTGAAATGAGGTCTGATTTCACTCAAACTGTTGCCTATTCTGGAGTGAAATTTCAGGTGGCAAGAGGGTACATTTTCCCTAGAACGTCTGTATTACCCTGTAGTCAGCAGGAATGAAATTGTCTGACTGCACCCTCCCTGTGGGGACCTTGCTGAAAATGAGATGTATCTCTCCTGAGGACCGCCCAGCAAGCACAACTGAAATATCTTTGTGACTGCAGTAGCTCTGTGATGAATGAATTAATTGATTTCACCCTCAGCTGCTTCTTCATCGACCCCGCTGGCCCCATAGTGGGGAAGGAGCTTTGTTCCAGTTCCAGTTTCCCTCAAAGCCCTGTTCTATTTAAAGGCAGATGAAATGGCTTCAGGGCTCAGGGCAGGAATCCCAAAACCTCAGTTCTGGATGGCAGCCAGATGGGTCATCAAGCTCCTCGATTAGTTTGGATGGAAGGATGAGAACTTGCACCTTTCAGCCATCTTGGATGGAAGGATGAGAACTTGCACTTTTCAGCCAGCCTCAGGGTCTCCGTAACAGATGAAAAGTGGGTCTGTGAAGTCTGATCTCCTAACAGTGTATCTACCTCAATCTTCATAGTGACCTCATGACTGTTTAAGGAGCTTGTGTGGACATCTCTGCATCTCCAGGCAGCCCCAGTTCTCCCCTTGCTTCTTAATCCAAATTCTCTTCTAGGAAAACACTCCAGGACTTGCATATCTACCAGACTCCTTTCCATCTTTAAAAGCATGATGAGTCCAGCTCTTACCATCTCTGTGACCACCAAGGTGACCATAGACGCCAGACGGGCAAGGCAGACTTGTGCATCTAACCTGGGAAATGGCAGAACTGTGCATAACAATTCACAAAAAAAACGGTGAAATGATCCATCAGTGCCTGAAGAGTGGGTCTTATTCTCATTTACAGGCAAACAGCTCCCCCTCGAGTCAATGCCTGAGGGTATCATCTCAGGGTACTTTGCACAGGCTGCTGACTGGGACAACCAAGCAATTAAATAGCTACACAAAAAGCCTATGGGACTCAGGGCACTGCGGAGCTGCTAAAAACCCGAGATTATTCTCTTACCCTTGAAAGCAAGTCACGCACTGCTGAAGGTCTTGTATAGGGCATCAGATACAACAGCTTCTACTTGGTGTGTTCCAGTCAACAGAGAGCAGCTCTTGGAAGTTATGTCCTCGTGAATTTTAACTATGGTTCTGAAGTGACTCTTCTATGTCTTTGAGCAAGTCCTGTGCCTTCTGTTGTGCCTCAGTTTCCCTATTGCGTTCTTCAGTTCTAATCAGATTCTGTGCCCATTGCAAAATACATGGTCTCAAATGTTGCCCCTTTTCTGGAAAATATTGCTTCTGATATATCACCATTTTAAATTTCAAGGTGGAATATTTTAAATTAGTTTTTCAAGGGAATGTTTGAAATGTGAATGTTCAAAATGCTGCTGTTCCACTTTTAATGAAAGGTTTGAGATCCTTGAACTTGGTCTAGTGGACATGGACATTTTGCAGAGTTTCATATTTCATGAAAGTTAAAAATATTTATTCTCAATTTGGGAATGAAAACAGATATTGAAAAGTAGATTTTTTTTCTCCTGGGTAAAGTCTGTCTTATGGGTGTCTTAAATACTAACTTCTGAGTAGCCATAGATGCCACTAGCAGCATTATGAAAGGGTTAAATATGATTGCACATGATCCTGAATCCCTCTTCAGCAATGTCCCTGTTACGCAGGGCTTCTAGGTGGGCTAGTAACAAAGGATTAAATCCATCTCTTATTAGTAGATGCCACCTGCTTCAGGACACAACGTTTAAAGCACACGGCTGTATTGTGATCGTCTTTATTGTGGTAACAGCCGAGAACAGCAGGTGTGGATGAGATTTCACTGGTATTGCTTATTGCGAAAAGACAAAGCCAAAAGTCAAAATGCTTGTAGTGTAAATACAGCATGAGAGGACACAAGGCTGGATTTACACGGGTCAGGGAAGGACACAGCAAAGTATACTTGACCAGCTCATGGATTTGCCCTCAGCCTCTTCCTTTGGTTTAAAGGCCCAACAATAACCCTGGTGTTGGGCTTTCAGTACTTAAAGAAGACCTAGAAGAAAGATGGGGACAGACTTTTTAGCAGGGCCTGTTGTGACAGGACAAGAGGTGATGGTTTTAAACTAAAAGAGGGAAGATTTAAACTAGATAGAAGGAAGAAATCCTTTACTGTGAGGGTGGTGACACACTGTCACGTTGCCCAGAGAGGTGGTCAATGCCCCGTCCCTGGAAACATTCCAGGTGAGGTTGGCCGGAGCTCTGAGCAACCTGCTCTAGTTGCAGATGTCCCTGTTCCCTGCAGGAGGGTTGGACGAGATGAGCTTTAAAGGTCCCTTCCATCCCAAACCATTCCATGATTCTATGATTAGGGATATGATCGTAAGGAAGCTTCAGATGTCTTTGGACAGCTGCTTGCTATGTCTCAGGCCTGTCTTCACTCCTGTTTTTTCCCTTGTCTTGTTTCTACTCTAAGCCACCTGGATGGGCTGCAGTGGAAGGCATGTCGCTATAGCTGTTCAAGAGGAAAAAGGCCTTGTCCCTGTGTGAAATATGAACAGTGAATGGGATGCCCTTGCGAAGGGGAGGGAGGGAATGCCAGAACCACCACTACCCTGCCTGCATCCCCCCTGAACCATCTTTCCCGATCCATTTCCAGCTGTCCCATCCTCAGAAATGGTTCAGATTCCAGAACTGAGCACCTGGGTCCGGCTCAGCACCCAGGGCTGCCCTGGGTAGACATCTGCCACAAAATAGGAAAAAGCTGCTCCTCGGTGAGACTGAAACACTGCCCAGTCTCCTCTCACGCTCCTCACTTCTTTTTCTGCCGTGTTTCACTTTGGTAGAAGAGAATTGTTTTGACTGTATCTTCCTTCTAGACATCAAATACCTTTCAAAGCAAGGTCACAGTCCCTGGAGCTACGACAGCACACATGAAGATAACAGTTCAGGCTGGGTTTGCTGCCCTTGTTGCAGGCAGGGAGCTGCTACTCCGTGTCGCGAGGGTTTCTCTACAGACAGCATCACAGCTCAGCATCTGAGTTTCCACGGGGAGAAACAGATCTTGTGAGCCCTCTTTTCCATCCACACTTGCGGTAACGGATGTGTCCAATCTCCCAGGTAATTTAGGAGTGGGGAGCCTGCATAGTTCTTGGGGGTTTTTGGCATGCACCCACAGATGATTGTTTCCAAGGAGAAATAACACATCCATGGCATCAGGACAGCATGGAGAGGTGCAGCCTTGAATTGGGAACAATTAATGATCTGTGGCAGACAGGCAAGGCCCAGACAAACTGCTGCACGGCATCGTACATGCCAAACGGGTTCCTGGCAGCTGGTTCACCTTCCCATGTCACATCTGATGTTTGAATAGAGGAAAAACACATGAGTTTACTTCCAGCGTCTCTCCCTGTTAGATGGGTGACCTTTTCATAGCTCTGGAGGGCAAGGGAGAGAGCAGCCTAAGAAGTGTTCAAATGGTGCTTGACAAATGAAGATGTGTAAACAAGGTGAGGGACGGCAGCGTCGAGCTATGGAGAGCCAGGCATCATCAGGAGCTGGGAAGCCTGTCTCATCAGTGTAGGAAAAGTTTACTTTGGCTCCCGTGTTGGGGGTAAAATATTTGGGATCAGGCAGCGCACGGGTTTGGATGGAGCGCGGGGGATGGTTTATCCCGCCTGGGGAAATGAAGTCAGCCTAGCAGCTCTCCCTCCCTCTGAGCAGAGCTCTGCTCACAAAGCACTCAGGAGAGCACAGAGGGTCTCACAGTGCTTCATGCTGCCCCACCCTGCCAAGCGAAGAGCAAGATTTTCCCCCACCAATACCATCCAGCACACTCTGAGTTCCCACCTCATATCACCCATGTGCAACACCTACCAAAGATACACGTGACAGCCAGGTCCCAGAGCCAACTGCACTGACATTCGGTGTTGTGGAGCTTGTACACAGCCTGCCTGTGGTGGTCACGGTTGTCTGGTTTGGTGTCTTCTGCCCCCTTCAGTTATTGCTTTTGAAAAGGCTGTTAAACCTGGAAGGGCAGAACAGTTCCCCTTTATGGTAGTAAATGTCAATTTTGTGCTATGTACCCAGCCCACATGTATACCTTAACCCCTGCTTCACAGCATCTCAGTCTCCACCTCCCTCTGCACCACCCTGGCCCAGAGCAAGCAGAAGATCCCAGCTGGCCTCTTTCAGGCTTTCCCTTTTGGCTTCTCAAAGGCACCAGCCTCTCAGCCAGCTTCTGCATTGTTCCCACTGCGCCTTGTTGCTGCTGATATGGGAATCTGGGCTAGGAAAGGGCTTTCTGAAGCCAAAGATAACTGTCTAACCCCTGCCTAATTCCGAGAGAGAACCGTTCAGTTCTGGAGTCCATCTCATCTGATCCATCAGAAAGCAGGAAGAGTTTGTCATCTGACTGATCCCCACTACACCCCCTCAGCAAGGCTTGAATGCGGTAGATGCAAACATGACTTTCTGCTGGGTGAGCTAAAAGAGCTGGAAGCGATGACTGCTTGGATTACAGCACACAACAGCTTTGTGATTTGTACACAATGAGAAAATTGGACTGGGCTTGGATTTGCAGCTATAGGTAGCTGAGCTGCTTCTGCATCGCTCACTTCTGGGCATGGTCGGACAAGATGAGTTTTGGTTAAGTAGCTTATGTCTTCTAAAAGTTTTCTTGATAGAAAAATGTGATTCATTGGTTGTGGATTTTTTGACTAGATAAGAAGTTTGCAAACAGATCTGTTCTCCTGGAAATCTCTTCCTGGATTGCAGTTGTTCTAAAATAAAAATCAATACAATGTTCAACCCGAGCTGCAAGCCACTTTTTCATCCGTACTTCCCCTGTCCCCACCCCCTCAAGTGCTCTTGATGATTTGGGGATTATTTTTTTTCTTGAAATAATAATTTTTAAAAGGCAGCAGTTTCTGTGTTGGTTTTCCATGCAAGATGGGAAACCAACAAGTTTTACTCACTAGCTCTAAATAAAAGGCCTCTTAATTTCCACATGTGAACAATGTGGGTAGATATCATCCCTTGCACACACTCCACATACTGGATCCAATCTTGAGGACTCATGGGTTCTTTCCTCAGCAGTGGAAAGATTGAGTCGGTTTCTTCCTCCTCCTATCCCTTTCATTGT
The DNA here is from genome assembly GCA_013400335.1 of Eurystomus gularis. NCBI lineage: Eukaryota > Metazoa > Chordata > Aves > Coraciiformes > Coraciidae > Eurystomus > Eurystomus gularis. The sequence goes on from VZZY01004072.1 coordinate 389,587, forward strand.
CTCTCTGCCTTTTGGGGTGTAGCCAGCACCAGAAGGAGAATGAAATAGAGTGAAAAAAGCTATTTTGTCTCTTGCCAGCTCAGTTGGAAACAGGAAGTCCTGGAAATCTCCCAACCAAGCCCAGCTTTGGAAGACCTCCAGCCCACTTTGTCGAGGCCTGAGGCTCCAGAGGTTCTGCAAAGTGGCTGAACTTCTGGGAAATGCCACATACAACCCAAAGACATCAGCTGTGTGAGTAAAGCAGGGTTGATGGGTACTGGGGGAGAGGGTACACATGCCAGGAAACAATTTAGTCCAGAAGGTCTGCATTTTGTATCTTCTCCTAGGTTCATGCTCAAGCTCATTTATGTGAATGCTGAAAAACTTGATTGCAGGTTTGCTCATGAATGATTTTGAGGAAGTCGTGGTTGTCTTTCCGTTCTGAATTTACTGGTGAGGATGAGGAAGAACAGAATGTAGGAGGATTGATAGACTGACCTATGCACCAACACAGTGTACTGGACTTTTATGCATCCTCGATCTAGATATCTTCAGACACAGAACTACAGTTAGCTCAAGATGATAGACCATGGAGGTTTTCATGGACACCAGGCTCCAAGCTCTAACCTTACTGCTGTTCCAAATAACAAACCACTTTCTGACACAAAGCTCTCGGCAGCCACAAACTTTGTGCTGGTGCCAGGTGCACAGAGGGCACACACCGACCCTTGAGAGAAACTGGAAAGGCTGCAGCTAGTTTTTATTCTCTGGCACTGTTAGCTAGACCAGGGAGTTAACAGAAGTTTGGGGCTTTGGCATTTTTTGCTGCTGGCAGCTCCTGCTGTCTTTCTAATCATGGTCCGAATCCTTGCCCAGCCCAGCCAGGAAGGCTCTGAATCTGCCTCCAGTTTGCAGTCAGACAGGACTGGAGCACACGGCCACTGCTTGGATTCAGAGCCTGGAGGTGACAAGGAATGGGCGGCACATGCACCTAACGGGAGTTTTCCATCCTGTTGTGGTGCCACCAGGAAGCCAGGTCATACTCCCATCTCCAGCCTCCGCAGCTGAACTGTCGTTTAACGCCAGGATAACTCATTATAGCGATGATCGCACATGGCATTATCTCAGCATGACAAATGCAGGCCATGTGTGCAATGCCTCTGCAGCTCTGGACTGCAATCTCTGATGCAGTTAACGCCTTGATGCAGTCAGGATAACAATTTGCCAAGGTTGGCTGAGCAGAGACATGTAGCTCCAAGTTCCTGCCCTCCACTCCTGTGGGAGACTTGCTCCCAGTTCCTACCTCTGGCCATGGTAGCAAACGAAAGTCCTCCTCACCAGGCACTCTTCATCTTATTGATCCCTCGGGAGATTTATAGCAAAGACCTGATCTCAGTGAAGAAGCTAAATCCAATTCACTAAGGAATTACAAGCCTGTCTGATCAATAATCTATTTATCTCCTTCACTTTGCCATCTTTAAATACCCTGGCCTGTCAAAAGAAATTGAAAGCTTTTTAAAAATGAAATTATTGAACTCTGGAATGGCTCTTCTAAGGTTTCTGGAAAGGATCATGAGACCAGGATGGATCCAGTTCAGATCCAGCACTTGAGAGAGATCAGCAGCAATCCAGCCAGCAGGCTGGGATGGAGGGGGCTGCTGGCCCTCAACACAAAAAGAATACAGCCCAAGAGATCACAGATAGTAATCATCACTAACCCAGGAGTTACTACTTTGACATTAGTGCCAAGAAGGAATATGCCTGTGGTGGAAACACAACAGGGTGACTTCTACTGCATTCCCTTTGGCCAAGCTGAAGCATGAAGAAGGATCACACATCTTCTGCTGTACTGGCAGAGCCTAGGAAGGCTAATACACATATGTACAGGTACTAGGAGCTAAGAGGAAATGGAGGCGTGAAGTGTTAACCTCACCGGAAAGTGCTTTACTGAGATCCCTGGAAGCTGCGTTCCTTCGTGGCTTGAGCAGATCATGGCGTTTAACTTAACCAGCACGTCTTCAGCAGCAGTCCTTATGTCTCCCAAGGGCAGAGGTGTGCTGCAACCCACAAATAGTGTTATTTTTCAGCTCTCATGAAGCACTTGCAATTAATAGTTTGTAACATAGTTTACATGGCAGAAAACCCTGGCTGAAAGCCAGACAGTGTCAGAACCAGGAGCAGAACCATAGCCTCTTTGAAGAGGAACAGTTTCCATCCTTTTCCAAGCTTCATACTAGTTTTATCTAACAGATGCAGACCTTTCCAGACACAGGGGAGCCTGCAGGACCAGTTCACATGTGTGAACTGCCTTCATAGTAAAGCTCCTTGTCCAAGAAATATTTACGCACATGCTTAAGCCTTTCTTTGGACCAACTCTTTTAAGAGTAATAATATAGTCCCCATGGGACTGAAGCATCTATTTTCCTGGCCAAAAAAGAGGATATTTTCTGGGTTGTGTAGAATCAGGGAATCACAGCCACAATTGCTCTGTGGGCACAACTGTGCTGGAGAGTAAGCATGATGTTCAGACCTGAAGTCATCAATGTTTGGGTAAGTCAGAAGTTCTGATGACATTAATGGTGTTGCACTGGTGCCTGTGTGAGATTTCAGCCCTATGCATGGTCTTGCCTACAGGATATTTCCTCCCCAGATTGCCCCATTTTTAACAGGTACAGGTACCTGTTTTTTCTGCACCTGGAACTCCAGCACTGAAGCTGGAAGGGGCTAAATTTCTCTGGAGATGGAGAGGGGCCAGTTCCTCTCACTTCAGAGGTTAATGAATGGAGTCATTAGGATAATTAATGTTTCACTGATGAATTAATCACCCTCTCAAGCACTTTCTGCCTTTTGCTGTGCAGAGAGGGAGGGCCCTCTTGAGATCTAACACATCCCTTGCTAAGGTAGCTACCTTGTCCTGACAGCCGCCTGGTTTTGGAACTGGCTCCTGTGCATCTGCCTCTTCAGCAGGGGAGTTGCTTTCCTGAGGGAGGGAAAACCTCAACGCCAAGAGCTGTGCTGGAGTTTGAGAGACTCCAGGCTGCCAGCTGCTAGGATTAAGCTTTTCTCCAAACTGTACTAACACTTCTAGTTTTCTGACTTGAAGCCACCTTGGCTGTCCCCATCCTGAGCCCATTTCACTCGCCACCCATCCAGCCCACGCAGCTCTGCCAGTAAGCCTCACTTTTCCTCTGAAGAACCATCTATCCTTGTCCTTCAATTCCTTCTCCTTGATGCTTTTCCTGCCTTCTCCATCCCCCAATGTTACTCCAGCCCTGACCCCAAGTCTGTGTATTGATCCTAAGCCTGACTTGAATCACACTCTTTTTTCAAGTCTTCTTTCTAAAGAGCATTACTGAAGCACTTCACTAAAGAGCAAATGCCCTTGTTTTCTTGTTACTGGAAGTGTGAGAAAGTGCATGGTGACCATGCCAAAAAGAAATAAAAAAAATTAAAAAAAAAAATCATCACTAACCTTTCTGTGACAGTTTCTACAGTGCAATGAAACACTGAAAAGAGCTGCCATCACACGAGAACTTTCTCCCTTGGCTGCAGGCACATTTGAACTGTGATTTCCAGGGGATGCAAACCTGAGAGTGATTTCACAACACTGTTCCTGAAATAATCCCAGTAAAGTCAACAGGGCTCCTTGAACAGAGCCCGCTGAGAGCCCTACAGCGCTCAGAGTCACAGCAACATCTCCAGGCAGAGTCCCACAGACAGGTTAAGGTAATGAAGAGGCAACTCTCCTCTTTAGCGTAAATTCGGCACCCCTCAAGATCACAGACTGTCATTCTGCTTTAACCAGGGGTAAGAAACTCATCGCTGAGCATTTTTGGCAAAGAGTATTTCAGGCAAAGGATTTTGTATTGACACCTTGGAGAGGATGAAGATACCCTGCAGAAAGTATGTAAAGTCTTGAGTTTTCTGGTCAGTTCATATCAGGAGGAGAAAGCAGAACTGAAAACTTGACCTTTTTAGTGAAAAATGACTACTACAACATTTCACTGTTTCACGGGGGGAAAACATAAAAAGTAATTTAGAAATCTTGAAGTGTGGCAAAACAGGGTCACCACCCCATGGCCTGTACTTCTCAAAACCCACACCTTCTCAGGTCAGCTTCTCCTCTGACTTACCCCGCGAGCATTCGGCTCAGCCCTCAGTGCTCAGACTCCAATCCGCAAATCCTATTCCCCCTCCCACCCCAGCTGCCTCGTCTCCTGACTTGTTTATGATTGCCCCTCGGACAGTCCCCTCCTTGGACATCCATCCATCTCTGTGTGGCCTTTCTTCTTGTCGGTTTAAATGCTGCCTGTGATTTATGGCCCAGCAGCTCCCCAAACACATCTCTGGCATGTTATATGGCGCAGGGGTGATGCTAACTCTCTTCAACCACAGAGGAAGCAAACAGTGCTAATTTATGCCTGGCTTTTTTTTATTCCCCAGCATAATTCTGATTTTAATGTTCCATCTACACCACATCAATATCCTTTCACCGCCAGCGAGTAAAAACAAAAAGTAAATATTTCATTTCCCATTCTTTCCCTCTTAAAAGGTTTTGCCTAAACCAGCTCACCCGGCATGCCCTGAGGTTAGACAAATAAGAAGCGACTGTGGTCTGCCGCAGGGATGCTTTATGGGAAGGACACTGCCCACAAGTGTCAGCTCTCTGGGATAGTTGCTATCTATTGGTGCATGAATATAACAAATGCAACCATCTCCTGCATCAGGTTAAATTACTAGCCTGAGCTAATACAAGGCTGTAATATGTTGCTAATTTATCAGTCTGGTATTACCATTTACTTCATGTAGCTATATTCAGAAAGCACATCAAAATGCTCCAGGAAAGGAGGAGAAAAAAAAAAAGAAGAAAGAGACAGAGGTAGAAAGGAAGAAGGGTAAGAAAACATTATGCAAAATTATTAAAAAGCCAAGATAAATCTCTGGCCAGGGGCACTGACAAAATGACTTGGCAACTGGAGGGATTCGTATCTTGGTGGATCAAGGACATCTGCTACGAGTCTTTGTGTGCCTGAGGAGCATCTAGATCCTCACTGGTGTTCCAGCAGCCCCACAGGGTTCTCCATACTAAAATACAAACCCTGTAGCCCTGGGTGCTCTTCACATCTCCCTAAAATTGTGGGTCAGAGAAAAAACACTTCACCATCCCTGTATTTTCTGGAGAGAGGACAGAAAGACAGTGATCTTTCTAAAATCTCAGTTGAATCCAGCTCTGGTTCCTCACCTTTAAACACAGAAGAACATTTCACTGATCCAGCCACCTCAGAGTCTGTACTGGCTCTTAGTCTGAGAAGAGATTTGAGGTCACTAGGCAGACCCTCTACAGATGAGATGTTTATGCACACGTAGCCTGTTGATTATGAAGCTTCAGCAACTCAAGAATTATTATCTGTAAGGGCCATGTGCTTCTGGTCTTCTGCTGCTTTTGTCCCTAGCCAGCCTATCTTCTAGATGGCCACTGTACAGACTCCCAGTAGAAAGCTGGCCCAGGCAGGACTCTGGGCACGCATGAGGGAGGAGATGTGCAGAGGTTCTTCCATCTAGCATTGCTGGAATGCAGTCATGCTCACCATGGGCATAGCAAACCCTTCTAACACTGGAGTTCAGTACCCTGCAACACCTTTGCCTCCTTTTGCTCTTCCTGATGTACATCACTGCACTGGGATTATAGCAGGGCTAGAGTTTTCCTGCATCCCAGCACACATCACCGTGGTGCTGTGCAATGCTGAAGGAGGGTCACAGCCTCCCATGCCAGGAGAGGCCGTGAGATTCCTTCCTTCCCTGCTGAACACAGAGCAACAGCCAGAGTCTCCATCAGAAATCAGGTTCCTACCCTGGAGCTACTTGAGATCATAGTTTGTTTTCCTCCAAAAAGAACTGTTGCAAGATAAATACCTCTCTCAAGATGATTGAAGTAGGTCACATTAGACAGTGCTCTGGAGAGTGTCTGACACTTTCCCATCAACAGCACACACAGCTCTGCTCCTTTCTTTTCTTTGCCTCCCTCTTTCTCCCATCCCTCCTCTCCTTCCATTGCTGAAAGTCCATGAAAAGGGAGCTCTGTGAAGGGGAAACATCTCAAGCAAAATCCGTGCTCTGCTTTGGCAGCTGGAAGAATCAATGCTAACATGGCCCATGACTGCAGACAGCAGCTTGCACTGGCAAAGAAGCATCAGACGAGCAAAATCATGATGGAGTTGAACAGGGCAAGTCAGCGCTGTGCAGGGATGGAGCCCTGCGGGCCCTGCAGGGAGCACGACCATAGTATAAGGACTATAATATAAGGTCAAGCATCATTTAAAATGACAGGCATCAGGCACTGAAATAGCCTGAGGGATTTTATTTGCTGTTCTCTAGAGATGCTGGACAGATATGGAGGGTCCTCTGCTGCCCATGCCAAGAGGAGCGCCCAGGGACATCCCAGCAGGACTACTGCTGTCCCTCAGGCTTGAAAGATGGTCCCATCTCCTCCCCGAGTGCACCCTGTAGACTCCCAGCTCCAGCATCACCTCCCTGCTGCCTGCCCCTGCTCCCTCCCAGAGAGGCTGCTGCCAGATAATGAGATTCCTCACCCAGGACCCCCAGGCTTCATGTTTGTTTTCCAACTGGAAGTGATTAGCACAGTGGCACCTTCAGGCAGCTTAAGGCTGTAACACTGCAGGGATGTTGCACTCCACCAGCCCAGAGAGACAGAATGAATGTTAGTTAAATTTAGTTACTTGTTTCAGTTTATAAATTAGCAGCAGGCACCTCTCAGCCCACGTTCTGCTCAGATACCACAAAGTTCATGTGATCAGATAATAAAATATAAGCATCACATAGTAAACTGGCCCAGATATCAAGTTATAATTGGCAAAAGCCATTTGGCTGGCAAAAGGCAACAGGGCTTGGGTTATTTTCACTCTTCGTTGGGTACTCCACAGAACTCATGCAATAAAACCACTCTCTCGTCCCTGCCAAGATGCTGTGGCACGATGGAGCGTTGCTGCATCCCTCCAACCCAGCACTCCTGATAAACAGAGGGTCATTGCAAGCATATTTAAAGGGCAAAATATTTAAATAGCGAAGAGTGATCCCAGAGCCGGCAGCTGTCAGCAAATGCCCTCCTACCAGCTCCCTCGCCTGCATGGCCAGACTCTGCAGTGGAGAAAATGAGACAAGGACCTCAGATCTCCTGCCTGCAAGAGGGACCACAGCCATGGCAGAGTGTCCTGCTCACAACAATCAGCTGGGATCTGGTTTGAGTCTGTCTGGTCATGAGCAGGGCTCTGCAGTTCAAACCCTTGAGGAAATGCAACTGGGATTATACTAACAAAGAACAACATGAATTCACTGGTTTCATGCTGTCTGAATTTTGGAAGAATTTCATGCTGGATGTTTAGAAAGCTTCTGTCTCTTGCAGATGAGCTGTATGGATTGCCAAATGTATGTCCTCTCAGAGGAAAAAATGAGTTTTATTTCTGTTACAAACCTACAGGACTTGTTTCAGTTTTACAAATTTCCTTTCTAAATGGAAGCATTTTAGAGGAAAAGAAACTGCTTCAAAAAAATCCTTACCAAAAAAAAAATCCTTCTGAAAATGTTTTGATCTGATTGATCCATCAAGCAGTGGCTCAGGGTAAGGAAAAGATGACAGCTGCTCCTTTTGTTGCATGCTGTTCTGATTAACTTCAAAAAAGATGCTCCCTGTCACCCATGGCCCTCCACATAGCGAGCGCACAGAGCTCTGTGGACTCTGAAGACACCTGATGCTGGAGCAGATCTCCTTCTGCTAGGGGAAAAGATTTTTTTGCCCAGGACTATTTGGAAAACCGTAATTGGACTTAAATTCAGAAGGGCAATAATAAAAATTTAGAGAAGCCTTAAGGAGTCTTTCCAAAAGTGTACAAAGACAGCTCCAGTCTGCAGTTGTGACTAACACTGGCTTTTCTGGGAGCAGAATCAGGAGCATCCACGCAAGGAGGAACTGTGGAGTTTCTGGTTTCCCAGCACCTTTCTTCCCTCAACCGTGTGCCTGCTTTGGTTTGACTGACTAACCTGCCATTGTTTCTGAGGACATTCTTTATATTCCTTTCTCATCTGAAAAAGCTGGGCCGCAGCAGAGAGCCACAAGTACCAAAACCCAGCAGTGTCCTCGCTTGAATTAAAGATACAGGGCAGACACTTTGCAAAGGGAAGAAGGTTTTTTTAAAGACTGTAGCAAAGAATAAGCTTGCACACACATTTGATGTTCCTGTATGACATGAACTGTAGATTCACCTGAACCTTTGAGATTCTCACTAGATGTTTGGAAGGATTTTTCTGTCGCTGGGGAAATGTAAAGTCTTCTCCTAGCTGTTTCCAGTCAGTGCAAACTTCCTTTCTGAGCTCCCTTTTCTAGGCAGATGAGGCCACTGATGGAAATCATAGATTGCCTTTTGGTGCCAGAGGGTCTGAAAAAAGGCCAGAATGGAAGAACTCAGCCACATCCCTAGATGAGAAATAACTTCGGCTCCAGCTCAAAACTCTGCTGCTCAGATCCATCCGTGTCACCGAGGATAATCAGACAAGTAGCTTGTTGGAATCCTAATCCAGAAAAACCGAGAGCCTGAGCTAATGGCTAAATAATCCCCACATTAAAAGCTTCCACAAAGCTAAACGAGAGAACTGAGTTTCCAAATGCTTCCAATTAAATGCAGCAGCCAGGTCGGCACCCGGGGTGCAGGCAGAGGGGAAGGCAGGCTGGGAGGCTCGGACGAGCAGCATTTCCAAGGCAGCATTTCTGACTCACTCTCATCCCTGGCAGCGTTAAGCACTGCCACAGCATTAGTGAAATGTGGTCTTTATTGGTTCATTTTCATCCTTGTGCACCTGTTTTCATGAGGACAGGGGCAGCTATTAGATGATAACTTTAGAAAGGATTTTTCTTTGCTTCTTTTCCTTCTTTGTACACCTCCGCCACCCCCCCTTCTCCCGCCTAAGAGCAGAGGGTAATTTGTGTACTGGCTGAAATAAAACCCACTTAACGATGAAGCCCATGGCTAAAGCCTGTGGACATCAGTGCAGCCTTAATGAAATTTCTGTGCCTGAAACACATTAGTAGGCGAGAGCTGAGACTGGAAAAAGATCAGGCTGCTGGATAGCTGGCAGAGCTGGAGCTTTCCGTGTGAAAGTCAGCAGAGAGAGCAAGGGAGAACAAGGAGACAGACACACATGGGGCTGTTCTGGCTGAGCTAACCTCCTGCCTGCCTGAGCCACAAACCTTCCCCTTGCCCATGACTGGCCTCTCCCCAAATCCCTCCTGACCTCCAGCCCTCTCTGTGGGCCTGCAGAGCCCTTCCACGCTCCCATGAACCTCCCCATCCTCACTGGTCTGCACCCACAACACCCAGAGCTAGCAGAGAGGATGAGCTCCTGTGATTCTAAAGGCAATAACCTGCTGGTTATTTTGTCAGGCAGATGATCCAAAGCTCTCTGGGCTCTGTGGAGATTCAGATGCACTTGAAATGGAGGCATGCATACCTTTGCTTGATTTCCATTCCGATTTTATTCTGTATTTTGGTCCATTTTACACTCAGGCAGCAGAGAGATGCCCAAAGGGAGTGTTTATGGGCAGAGAGGAGAAAGGGGGAGGTCATATGGAGGGAAGTCCTCAAACTGTTTTAATTTCTCCCTGAAGACAGGTCAACTAAGGAGATGGCGTCTCAGAGCCTAGAAATGTCCTCACATCAGCAGCTTTTATGACCTTGCATGATTCAGTCAGTGACATCATTCAAGTCACCTCTCAGATTTACACAGGGCAACCAGGGGACCAGAGAAGCAGGGAGAGAGCACACGGCTGGGCAACCCCTGCAGTGGAAATACAGCTTCACTGTTTTGAGACCTGAGCTGGCAGCTCTTCCACTCAGTTTCCCTAGATCTTAAAAGCTGAGATTGTGCACACTGGAGCCAAAGAGCCAACTGGGGCTAGAAATGGTATGCACTCATTTTTGCAGACCTCTGTGCAAGTGGCTGCAGAAATTCTTAGCGCATTCAGACATGGATCTGGTGACACCAAGGAAATGTGCCCTTCTCAGGACATTAAGCCCTGCTGGCTTTGCCCAAATCACAGAAGGCCCCTGACACCCTGGGCTTTGATACAGCCACGAGCTGCACTCCAGTAGCAGTGTCCACCAACCCCTTACCCTGAGCATTTACATCATTTCTCTGTGCCTTGAAATGGTCATGGCAATCAGACTCTTAAAAAAAAAAAAAAAAGTCCTACAACCACCATGCAAAAAAAGTGCTTTAAGATCTACTGCTTTTTTGAAAAAGCAATGAATAATTATCAATATTATTGCAGGACTGATCCTTCCATTGCGCTATTTTTCTTTAATTTCAGCGTAATTTTGCTCTGACTGTCTCTAAGAAGACAAGTGTATGACTTTTCTGCTGTGCCCTTTCAGATGCGTTACAGACTGTGATCTTGTCTGTGCTCTTAATGGCTTCGTCAAGAGATCATTGCTGCTCAAACCTTGTTAGTCTTAATAAAGATAAAATAAAATCATAAATACTTCTGTGGTTTCCTTTTTCCTGGGTTGTAATTTGACTAACAGATTAAATTAATTTGGAAAATAATAATTATTTGATTAGAAGTGGATTGAGGGAAGTTTAGTTAAAAATGGGCTTTTCTTTCACAAAAAGAGATATCAGTTCTTGGAAATATAAACTAAATGTGGGAAACTGGATGAGTGACATTTTGAAAATCCTCTCTCATTAACCGGCTTTGGCTTTCAGTACATGTCATTTTTATCCCCATTTGTAAAGCTAATATTTCTTCCCGTCACATCTGTTGGGCAGACAAATCCACCAAGCTAGAAAACTTTGGTGATGGAGCTATAAAAGCAGAGAGATCTCATCATAAAGATAACGGCCCATTTTCAGTGTCTGAAGCCCAGACTGTGATACTTTCTCCTGTGATCTCCAAAGCCACATCCAGGAAAACAAGTGTTCCTGCCATGTTGCTGCAGAGTTTTACTGATGTGCTGTGATAGAAATGGAGAGAGTGTTTTGGTACTCTGTTTTCATTTGTTAATTGACTCCTCTCTTACTTGAGATAGGAATTGGAGTAGTTTGTGATAAATGGATTACACAGTCCTCTTTGTTTCAGTGCAGCTTCTGTGAAATGGTTGCAGATTCCTCCTGACAACAACAGCAGCATTGTACCAGGTGAAGGGGGGTGGAGGGTGGAATCTGGGACTCCTTTCCTCTCCTTCAGTGGGAGGATGTGGTTTTTAACTCGATATTTATCTAACATAAAATGAATAAATGACACATGGGGCACAGTCCAGAATCCACAACTCCCTTTTCCTGCATGACTTACAGAAACTCAGTCCTTCTGGGGAGGGCTCACTGAAGTCCCCCACTCCTGCACACTTTGCACAAAAAGTGTGGCTTCAGCCAGAAGAAGGGAGAGTCCCCACCCCACTATCTGCACAGTGGCCAGGACCCTGTCCGGAAGGGAGAAGGCACTGATGTGGCACCCCTCCACCCCCAGAATGGGACTGAAGGGCTTCTTTTCCTAGGAGAACATTTCCACCAGGGAGGTGGTCTCATGCACACTACAGCAATAGCATTTTCAAACAAAAAGATGGAACCTTATGGAGGTCTTCAGGAGAAAAGCTTTGGCAATCACCCTCAGAAGAGGCCTTTGGACTCTCTAAACTTGATCCAAAATTCATATTTTTTAGTATTCCTCACAGGTTTCCTATTTGAGCCCTTAGATTTTAGATCCACCTTCTAAAACATGTAGTTCACTTCAGGTGCTTAAAAATAAAGCAAAACTGTGCCTAACTATGTCCTTTATTGGATCTGGCCCTCAAAAAAACAGAAGGTGTTGGCAAACTCTGCTGCAACTCCATATGGTTGCTTTGTGGCTCCCTCTGCTCTTTAAAGGGGAAGGAAGACATGTTCTCACTCTCATCCAGACAGGCTCCACTGCCAGGCTCTGATCTTTCAAATTATCACCCCTACAAAGAGACCTTTAACAAGGGCTGGCTTGTCCCTTCTGCTGGTTCTCCAGCCAGTATTTCTCCAATGTCAGATCTGTAACTCTGCATCTTTCTACTTCTTCATGTATGATCTTTCTGCTTCTTATTTAGTCCTCTCCCTCTCTCCCACCAACCCTCTTCTTTCAACTTATGCCATCACTAACACATTTTCAACAAGGAAGATCTCTTCTGTGCTTCTTACTGCCAGCCCGTGCTGTCCTAAGAAGGTAATTAAGAAGGGAGACAACTATTTCTTCAGTGGGGACTGAAGACTGTAGCCGTGTTCTCAGCTTTATGTGGGATCAAAAATTGCCAGAAAACCAGAAATTTTAAGAACAATAGCTGACTTGCAGCAGACAGAGCTTATAGTATCTGGCAAAATACCAACAAATTTTTATTTGGGTTGTACTGAACGAGGGCCCTTCTCACAAACCCCTATAGACACTAGCCACACTGGGTAGTGGGAACCACCCTTGGAGATGGACTGACAGATGTGGGCAACAAGAAAAGGGCTGAGAATGGGGCCTGCTTCAGCTTACAGCCTATTAACTTCTCAGAGATGCTGATGTCTTTAGTTAATCCACGTGTGGAAATATTACAAACATAAATATATACACCCACACAAGCCGTGCAGGTTCACACACACACACACGTACACAGTCCCATTGCTGAGCCCAAGTGGCCACTCTCTGCACACCTGGCTGGGGAGGAGGAAAGCAGCAATGCCCAGGCACAAAACTCCATCTGCTCTCAGAGCTCCAGCCCATGGCACAGGCTTTTTGCTCTGCTTCTCCGTCACCATTCAAGTCATATCCTAAAGGTTCAAACACGTGCTGCTTTCTATTTTACTACTCATTGTCTTAGTTCCACCAAAGACTGAAAGCATGGGAAATGAAATTCCCTCCTTGCTGTACATGCTTCCAACTGTAAGTTACTTTCTCCACTAAGTGTTTTCAAATAAACAACAACAACAAATCCATCCCCAAAAATCTTTGGGGAACACACAAACAAGGAAAAATCCGTGTTACTTCCAGCAACAACTGCATAGAACTGATGGAGAGATGAGGCAGTGCTTTAACTCCCTAAGCAATGTCTGATACGAGAGCCCAAGCAAGGCAGAAGGAAGCATCAGTGGTGCTGAGAAAAGGACAGAGGTTTCTGCATATAGGAGGGAGACTCACATCAATATTCAGACTCACTTCTGCCAACAGAAGAGTTGATGCTAGAGCCCTGGAGCTCAGAGCACTCTCTGCTCTCAACTTCCACCAGTGTAAGTCTGCAGGCAGGGCTGTGAAATCACTGAGGAAAGAAGGAAGAGACACTTGCCTGTAAACACCTTCACTGCATCCCTCGAAGCCTGGATGAAGGTGGAAGAACTTCAGAACTTGCCATCTGGCTGGCAAGTGATCTGGCACTGGGTAGAGCCTTGGCGTCAGCATTTAAACTCAGAGGAATCTTGGGCAAAGCCTCAGGCACCACCTTCTCCCTCCTCCCACATTGCACAACAGGCTGCAGCTGAGCCTGGTGTAATGACCTTTGAGTGCTGCTAACTCTCCACCTTCTCCTGGCAGGTGGTCCCAGACCAACTAGGAAAGTGGTTTGGCCCTAAAATGGGTTCTGTCTCTGATACCGAAGTCAGGAGAGGCTGTAATTTGTCATTCAGCACAGCTGCTTGCTGCAGACAGCTTTGTCCACAAGCTCATTGTGTGAGAGAACCTTCTCCCCTTCTTGTGGGATCTTGCCATCCCTTTCCTCTCTCTAGTACTTGAAGTTAAAAAATAAAATATGGTAGGAACAAATACTGCGGAAAAATACCTCTAGACAGATCAATGGATTCTATTTTTATATCAGCCTTAAAAGTTTCCTTTTACACCATTTGTTTTGATTTTCTTTTGGTTTTCATCATCATAAAGTTACAACCTGAAACAAGGGGAAAAAAACCCCAACTTTCAAGCAGGGCTTTTCTTGTTTTGTTTTTTTTTCACTTAAAGCTGTCGCAATATTTAGAACTGCAAAAATGAAAATTGCCCTTTTATTCTCACAGAAAGCCTACTTCAGAGAATCAGCGTTTTCTGATGAAAAATGGTTTGTTGACATTTCCCAGCCAGTGCTTTTGCTATGTGCACTGAGAATAGTCCTGCTCGTACTTCCCTTCCCTGTGGAGGGTGCAGACCCCACCCAGACTTCCAGGAGCTGTGCTGCTGTGGATATTTGCTGAGCTAAATGCTACATGGGATGTGGAGCTGGTTGTTGAGAGCAGACACTCGTCTGGGGCTTCCCATTTTACAGAGACTTCTGCAGAGGTAGACCTATTATTATTAAATGTTCCACTTTTCCCCCTGCCCCAAACATAGTTCTAATCTGCACATCACGATCAGCTCTACTAGTGGAGATAGTTTCGTGTCCAAAATCCCAGCAGCACTGTGGCACTGTGCCTCCAGCAGTACATTTTTTGCAGACGGGTTATTCTCATGGTTGTAGGCCAGAGAAAACAGTTCTGGAAAGAGTATGGCTGTGGCTAGGCTTCTCCGAAGTGAAGTGCAGACCTGTCCTCAGGGCCATGAGGGCCACTCTACTGCTTGGCAGCAAGGTACAGATATGGCACAGAAGCTTCTAGCTCAAGCTAAAATCCTCCTCTTTTGGGTTCTCAATGTGTGAGTGCAAAACACATCCTTTCTGCAGGAGAATCAGATACCACTGTCCGTTTTGAAGTGCTGCTGTGTTGAAAAGAACAGCATCGAATCCTTGAAACAGCCTCGCTTCCCTGCCTAGGCCCCTGCCTTCTGCCTCCACACGATGCGGCTGCTGGCAGAAGATGGAGCCAATCTGCAAAATGAGCATCTCCATGGAGATAAGCTGAGAGCGCGAGAAGGTCAGAGCCAAAGCATCAGGAGCAGCAAAGGAGTTCTTCAAACTTCATTTCCTTCCACAGAAATCACTTGATGGAGATTTGTTGAACGTGACACCTGGCTGCCTCGCCTTGCCGACTCAAATGAGGAGACAAAAGAGGAAGCTAATTGTTTCCAATGCATTCAAGTTTAATACAGTGCATTTTTAATTAGGGCTCTAAAGGGGAAGGGAATCAATTACCTCTTGCAGAGGCAGACGCCACTGGCAGGTGATGTCGTGCGGAGAAAAGGAATTGCAGCAGGATGCTGAGGCTCCCTGATGAGGAGAGGGCCAGCGTGCTCTTTGGGGAGCCCTGCATGTCAGATACTCTTGGTGGCTCCAAGGAGGCTTGCCACGAAGTGGCACTGTGACACCATTCAAGAGGACAAGATCAGGGGAAAATGCGGTTGGACCACCCTGCTTTGGAGGTGCCCTTGTGCCTGGGGAGTCTTTGTAACCCCTGGGAAGCATCTGCTCTCTAGGACCTGAGGAGGAGATAAAGGCATCTGACAGAACATGCTGTGAACATCCTTTCCTACAACTGTGGTGAGATCTAGTCCCCTAGGAGACACCCTATTCCTTATTTCATCAGGATTGGAATAGCCCCAAAACTATTGCTTGATAGGTTCTTGGTGACCTGTGCTGGGGAAGAGGGAAACAAAGGCATTCTTATGGTTGGGATCCAGATCTCTAGAGAATTCTGTGCTAGAAAAGCCATCCTGGTGAGCTGGCTTTGAAAGGACAGCAGTGCACAAAGACAGCAAGTCCAAGGACTCACTGTAAGAAGCAATTCCCTACAGCACACTGTTAAGACACAAGCACACACAGCAAGAAGCTGGTATTGCTGAAAACTTACGTTTGGATTGTTCAGCAGACTGAAGACTTAGGTCTCCAAGGAGCTCAATTTCATGCCTTTAATGAGAATTATATTTCCTAAAGGAAGCAGCCAAAGTCCTTCAATTCAGAGTAATATATTGCCACAGCAGACAGGTCTTGGGATCCTGCGTTCCCAGCCTCCTCATATTCAGTTCTTGCCAGGCAAAAATCACAGCCTCTTTCATGTCTTTCAACAGGACACTTTGGAGTGTGTTGAATTTATTCTCTTTGGTTATGACTGACTTCAGTGTCAGGGAGGTCTATACCACCCAGATTTCCTTGCAAGGCCTAAGGGGACCAACTCAGTTGGCTGAAAAGAAGATTAGCAGCACCATCTGAGGGAGCCTCGAGCATCCTAAATGGCTGCATGGGGCTGGCAGGAACAGCACAGGGCCAAGAGCAGACTGGCATCCTGATAGCTAGCTGGGGTACTCGATGGTTTCCCAAAATGTACCAGGCACCTCGTTAGGCAACAGAAAGCAGCCAGCGTTTGACCAGTTTAGCCGGTGTTTGATGCAAAAGCTAGTGCAGTTGTAACAGGGTGAGGCCTTCAAGCTGTGCAATGCTACTCGGCAGCGCGTCTGACGACAGAAATTAGCTCCTAAAACTAATCTGGGATGTTTTTATTGTGAAGCTGGAGCTAACGTGTTGGAAAGCCAGAAAGAGTAAAACAAGAACAATATCCATTAAGACAAAATGGTGAGTACAGAATGAGTGCTAAAGGAATAAATCCAGTGGTGACATTCGCCTTGCACGCAGAAGATTGAGATCAGGGCTTTATTGCCGGGAAAAATGTGAGGTTTTTTTCTCTTTGTACCTTTTATATTTCTTCATATTTTCTCAACAAATCTCTGGAAGATGCTGTTCATGGACAAAATGGAGCATGCTTCATGAAAGATTTATTAATCAGAACTGCCAAATTCATAATTACTTTCTGGGCACTGAAATTGTTTGGCCTTATCAAATAAATGAGAATAACCACTGATTATTGTTTTTGGAGAAAGGAGTAGTTGCTAATAAGGAAAAAACATGCACATATGAGAAAGACAATATAAACGGACATAGATGTGTTCGTATAGATGTCCGAGTGGTCAAATGACTCATCTGTCTGAAAAAAAGAAGGAAAATTTTCATATTATGAGGCACTCGAGCAATTCAGGAGTACTTCCACTCCAACACGATAGATGAACTTTGTTTGTTTCCCTCATCCTCTTCTATCACTGCTGTTTTATGGTTCTGAGGCAGCTGGATTTTCCCTCTGTTGTTTTTAGTTCAAAAATAGAAACCTCTGGTCAATACAAATTAGTGACGTTTAATGCCCGCAAGAAACTTGTAAAGACCTCGAGCTTTTAAAGTTTTTTTCACATCCGCGGCAGAATAGCCACATCCATTACACAAGGGCAACCCTAGAGCTATTTTTTCAAAAGTGTTTGGGGGCTTTTTACACTGGCCCCAGGGTTTCTGAAAGTTATAAAACATATACACCTCTGATGAGAAAACTGTCACCAACCCCAGATGTTTTATAAAACCCAGCCAGCCACCCCAGGAAGCCTTGTCAATAGGTATGGGATGCCCAGCCAAGAGAAGAAACAGTTTCCCAGCCTTCAAAAAAGAAAGATGCTTGTGCCCACCTGCCTCTCTTTCAGGCTGCTAACTTGGGGATTCCTCTCTTGTCCTCTTCCCAGCTTTTGCAGATTTTTGCCCCCTTTCCTGCTGTGATGATTTATAGGGGAAAAAAGTATAATTCTAAAATGAGTAATTGATATTCTTTCGAAGCTATCGCCTTTACTCTACTTGTTCTCTTAATTTACTTGGTGTATACCAACTGATGACAGAAGCCTATTGTTTTGCTGAAACATTAACTTCACAAAGTCATTCCACTCCCATCTGCAGCACTAAAATTAATGATTCCCTCTGCAACATCTGTTTAATTAACTATCGGCACCATAGAAGAGGCATCCAAATACCCCAGCGACTAAATCAGCCTCAAATTAGGGAAATACAATGTTAAATTGTATCAGAGAGAAGCAGAGATTATCCTTTTGAGCACTGACATCCATTAGCTACCAGCCACCCCATGTATCTTCATACTGAAAAAGTGTCAGCGGCTCTTTGCTGTGAAGTTTTCATTTAAAGGCTGACGGTCCTTTAGCCACAGTGACTGGAAAGAGGAGGGGGTGGAGGGATGTGAGCAAGCCTAAAACAGTGCTCCACCATCCTTGCTGATGGTGAGAGGTCTGGAGAACACGTTGTATGAGGAGCGCCTGAGTGAACTGGGTTTGTTTAGCCTGGAAAAGAAGAGGTTGAGAGTAGACCTCATTGCTCTCTACAACTGCCTAACAGGAGGTTGTGGTGAGGCTGGTGCTGGTCTCTTCTCCCAAGTAACTAATGACAGCACAAGAGGTAATGGCCTCAAGTTGTGCCAGGGGAGGTTTAGATTGGATATCAGGAAGAAGTTCTTTACTGAAAGAGTGGTTAGCCATTGGAACAGGCTGCCCAGGGAAGTGGTGGAGTCACCATCCCTGGAGGTGTTCAAGAAACAAGTGGATGTGGCACTTCGAGACATGGTCTAGGGGTCAGGGAGATGTTGGACACAGGTTGGACTAGATGATCCTAGAGGTTTTATCCAACCTAAATGATTCTATGATTCTATGATCTGTTGCTGGGATGAAAGATAAAGGTCACTTTTTCAAGATAAAGTGCCACTGAGCACTGCCTACATTGCTGCCATGCCCATTGGAGGCTGGTGCCAGCTACCCAAGTGATGGGGCAGTCCCTGTGAAGACAACAGGACTCAGTGCAAAAGCTGCCACTGAGATGGGGTGTGTCTGAGGGTACCATTGAAGGTATCAGTCACTTGGCTAGTCTCTAAGAGAGAGATGGGAGAAGGCAGCTCTAAGGGGGAAGAGGGGAGAGCAAGTGGTTTGGACCTTCATCGAGGTCTCCAAAGTGCCTGAGGGTTTTAAAAAAGTTCCTTGCAGACTCCACTGCTAACGTAGCTGCCTGTCCAACTTTGTACAGGCAACACACAAAATAAGGGGCTGATTCAAGAGTTTGGGGATTTTTAAAAAACTTTTTTTTCCTACTTTGAACTCCCCCCTCATGTTGCTGTGGCAACAAATGCAGCATGAAATTGCAAGTTTGCAAAATGCACGAAGTCAGCAGCATCCTAAAAGCACGGCTCTGGCAAAGGAAAAATGAAGCAAGAGAGCAAGGTGGGGAGGCTGGCAGGGAAGGAGCCTGGCTCACACGGCTGCCCAGAGAGAGGAGAGGGCCAGACAGGCTGTGGGGTGGAGGGGGACGGTGGGCAGGGACATCAAGGGCATCAAGAAGAGGGAGGTGTTGGAGCTTGGGCTCCCACTATGTAGTTGTTAAAATACGCATCTACATCCAGATAGTCTGGTGTCTATCCAGACTTAGTACCTGATACGAACTTTCTATGAAAAGGGAACTCGGGGAATTTTCATCATTTCTTGGTGAGCTAGGAAAGCGTTGGGTTGTTCACTTTAAAGAACAAACCTGAACTCCTGGAAGTACTGAAATAACTCTAAGGTTTGTCTCTAACGCATAAGCTCAGGTCAGAAAAGTGCATCCACTGAGGCCTCTGGGGTAAGATTTTTCAAAAGCATACCAAACCCGAGGCTCAGCGCCTACAAGGGCCAGACTTTCATCAGAGCTCAGTTGCCACTTAGGCAGCTAATTAATCTTTGCAAACACCTCAAATTATCTGAACTGCACCTGCAGCTGCGATGGTGCCCTGAAGAATGGCTGTGGCTAAACCAAAACTTCTCAGTTAAAAAAAATCCATTTCCTCTCTCTTTGGAATAGTATCCGCTGTCTTTCTTGGTAATCCATTTCTGATTGTGGTTTCTTGGCTTAAAGAATCAATAAAATCCCAAAAGACTGCTCTGAAATCCAGCCTTTACCTTGTCTTCAAATCAAACATATACTTAAGTACCAGGAGGAGTTGAATTTGGCTCCTTTAATCTCACATGACCACCTTAGAGGCAATGTGTTGGCACCTTGGGCACAGTTATAAATAATTAATAAGTTTCAAAGGGACTATGGGAAGGAAGAATAAATGAGGCTGCTGATAGACAACAAGCAGAAATACCACCCTTTGTTCAAGAGGGGCTAAAGTCAATATGTGTAATTACTCCTATACTAGATATGTGTTACCTCCACCTTTCACTGCAAATAAGCACCTTTTAGCCCATTCCTTCTCACCTTTTCCTGAAGAGCCTCGTTTTCTGTATTGCTGTTGGTCTCAGCAGTTGACTCCAACTCCATCATTAATTCAGGGTTTAAAAAGTTGGCTTCCACACTCTCATGTTTCCTAGCAAAGACATAATCGTTAAGATTTGACTTGGTTTAAGGACAGACAGGGTTTTTGTGTCTCCATGGAAGGCACTCCTGAACATTTCTTTGAATGAACTTTCAAAGTGGATTTGTCAAACCTTGTTCAAGCTTAAGATAGTTTTATCTTAGCAGCGCTTAAGACCATTACAAGAAGCTTTGACTCGTTTGCTTTAAAAGTTAATTCAAACTAACATATTCAAGCATCTCTTTGTAGGCATGTCCTGTTGTTATTTGTTGCTCAAGACAGAATTGCAGATGAGTGGCCCAGTCAAGAAAAGTCCTGCCTTGTTGAGCAAAGGCTCCTGTGCGGCTCCAGCAGGAGGAAGACAGTTTCTTCCCATGCGGCACATACCTGCATTTGTGACATCTGCACACTTCAGCACGCAAGGAAGCAGAGTCAGTAGCTGCTTTCCTAGCGCTCGTCTGCTGAGGTTATTGGCAGAACTCTACTGACAGAGCATGTAGAGAATGTACCAAACCACATTTAAAAGTGTGACATGAAATTCAAAAGCAGCCAGGGGAATTACAACACTCTGTAGCGGGATAAGATGCTAAAGGAGCATGAAACACATGCTATGCTTAATGTGATTTTTTTTTTTATAGGACCGTTTCCTTTCCAAGCTTGCTGAGGAATACATCGCCCTGTCAGAGTACAACCTCAGACATGAAGAGCTGTGGCAATAGTGGTGAGATGGATACAGAGCCAGAGACAGCACGGTTCATGCTTCTGCCTAGATAAGGGAGTCAGATGAACACTGGCTATAGCACAACACACAGAAACCTCTCAACACATGGAAAGATGAAGAAAGAAAATGTTATTCTAAGTGCAGAGGATCTCCAACCCTGGATGTTACTGATAATGTAAGGAGAAAGAAGATAAGGAGATTGAAGGCTTTAGGTGAGAGTGTCCCTTGAATAGCCGGTGCTGGGAGATGAGGTATCAATATTTACTTGGCAAAATGGCACACGGCTCTGAAATCCAGTAGATGTGGAATTAGAGATTGCTTGGCTGGTGCGCAGAGATGCCAGCTGGGACTGGATTGCCAGTATGATAGAAACTGCACGCACACAAAGAGGACAGGAAAGCCACTGCCATATTATGTTTATACTTTTAAACAGATACGGTGAAAAAATAGTGGGAGAAGATATAAGGGGCAAAAGGTGGCCCAGGACTATGTAGCAGATTAGTGCCAGAGCTGGGAATTGATTCCTGAGACTCACAGTCCTTAGGCTGTTTAAAAAAAACCACACTGAACATAAGAGGAACAGCTCTGAGCCTCTGTCTTTGCTATTATCCTCAAAGTTTGGGTGTTTATGTATTTATTTATTTACCAAACACGGAGGAATGACAAACAGAATGAAAAACATGGAGTGTGCAAGAGGGTTCATAAAATCCTTTTCATATCTTTAATCAGTCATGACTAGTGTATCTCCCATACATTTCTCCAGTTTAAAATAGAATAAAGATGTCCCCTCACATCTTAATCTTTCTCCAGGCAGCTGTGCTCCTTACATCAGCACAATGACCCAAACAGTATGGCTGTATTAACAGATACGATCTAGTCTTTAATGGAGCTCAGCAACTGGGATTAGCTATCTGTAATGTAGTTTGGGCTGTCAGGCTCCACACAAAACTGCTAACACATTACAAGTTATAGGCATCAATTCTTTCTAAGTGAAAAGGCATTTCAAATTCAAAACACTTCAAACCTAATAACAGGAAATTATCTTGATGGATCCCCTTCAACATGTAAAAAAATAGAGATGAGGAGAGAGGGTCAGGCATCCGATCAAAACAAAATCGTATCAATGCCTTTTTTTCTCTCTCCAGTTCAGAGCAAAGCAGAAACGTGGATTTGGATGGCAGGGAGGGAACAAGTTGTAGAACTGTAAGGCAGAATGAGAAACAAGGTTTGCAAACTACATCATAACAGGAGGAAGGCAAAGTTTACCTGCCTGTTTGTGTCAATGTACACCAGCAGTGTTGGTCTGACCCAGCAGGGACTTCTCTAAGAAGACTGTTTGAAAAGTCCCTTATAGCTCCTTAGGGTATTTTTCCAAAGGAAGCTAAATCAGGAGTTACGGTTTTTTTCTTAGCTTTCATATTTTGAAGATGCTCAATATGGACATCCTTAATGATACTTAACTTTTCAGATCAGAAGACACTCGGTGCTTCCTGAAAAGTAGATCCTTTAAAAAGCATCTTTGTTAAAGTACGTATTTGGTGTGCACACTCCAAAAGCGTGCACAATGCCTGATAATATTGTCCATTTGCCCCTTTAATCCCTAGTAATGGTCTAGGTCTAGAAAACCTAGAAGAAGAGAAGGAAGGGTCAGAGTTGAAGTGATGAATGCTGACAAGCTGAGTCATTGATGAGTTGCATACTATAATCTATCATTTTTTAAGCCTAGCTTGTCTGAAAGCTCTGTGTTGTCAAGCTGAGTCATTTCTGCCCATGCAAGAGAGGGCTAGGGAGAAGAACCTTATTTCATCCCCCAGCCCTGCGGCCATGAACCAATCCTGCCCTGACCCGTTTTCTTCACATCTGTCTGTCTCTCTCGCTCCTGGCACGTGAATTGGCCAAGCCACCATCTGACATCCCAGAAAGAACAAAGCTTCCCCGAGCTGGCGAAAGAGTCCCCTAAGGAAGAGAAAAGGGACTGAAAACAAATTGAAAGCAAGACAGGCGAACCAAAAGGCAGATTTTCCTTTTAGCACATTTTCGGAAGAGAAGGGGAGAGAAGTCCCTTATGGCCAGAAATCCACACTGCTGTTGGACTTGCAGCTCAAGTCAGAAGCCCAGGGGAAAGGCAGCTCTTCAGCACCTGTCAGGAGGGACTGCAAACACAACAAAGTATCTTGTAGAAAAACAGTGCAGGGTAGTCATTTGAGACTGCCTCATTAGTCATACAGCATTTGTACACGCCGATGGCTGAAGGCAAAATATGACCTTAAGTTACATTACCACACCAAACACACTGTCTTTCTTTGCAAGGGGAGAACAAGAGAAGCAAATGTACTGCATGAGATGTGAAGGATGGGGCTTTGATGGCGACAAGATGTTACAGCAGCCATAAAGGTGGATGTCCTTGATTATCATCTCTGTTGAGGCGGACGCTCAGACCCGGGACTGTGCCAAGTGGTGAATAAAGGCACTCTGGAATAAACGTGTTCTGCTCCAAAGAGCTTTCACCCTAAATATCTAACATCACCCAGTGGGCGATATTCACACAGACAAGACAGTCCAAGGCCACAGTGTGATGCCATTAAAGTTGTTGGAAATCTAATTCTTCCTGAAAAAGTGAAAGCAGAAACTAGTCCTGACTGTGGAGGGAAGGGAGTGTTTTACAAAGTGCAAAGCATCTAGACCACTAAGAACAGGGGGTGCTCTCAAAGTCCCTGAAAGCTCTGTCTCCATAGTCATGGAAGGTGCTGTTTGTCCTCACGCAGCACATGCACCCTGCATACTGTTTTATTAAAAAGAGATTGTGGCTTAAGCGATGTAAAAGGCTGGGTGCTGGAAATCTGCGTAAGGATCAACTTCCTGCACAACTCTGTGTTGCCTTTTTTCCTGGTTTCACATCCCACTTGGATGAGTTTGGCTTTCTTCCAGCACCCATAAAGAAATTAAAGTGCTAAGCTTGCCTATGGTTTTCCATGAGATGACCCCAAACTTGTTTTCTTTTCCACTGAGGAGAACAAGGACACTTTTTGCATTTGAAATCTGATCTAGGGTAAAATTTTTCAAAGTACTTCCTGACTAAGGTTGCTAGATCAGATGAATTTTTGGTCTGTTGACCAGATTAGCAGAGCTCTGTTTGAGAGCTCCCAGGGCTGCAGATGTGAGAACCCAATACACATCCAGTCTCTCCATTTTCTTACCAAAAACTAAATGTGTTGGGTACAATAGCATGAAGAAGCTATAAATACAGGTTTAAATCCCAAAGTGCTAAGCAAGGATTTGTAAAGACTTGAGACAGGTTTTCTCACCAGTGACATTTGTGTGTCTCTTCTGGGTCTTGACATATTTTACATCTATTTTGATGGCTTAGAACATAGGAAGAACAGATTTTAATGGGAGCCATTGGCATCCTGCTATTGGGAAGACGTTGCAAGGGTTGGCGCAAATGAAGAAGGATCATTAGCATGTTCTCTTGCTTTGGCACTGAGGAAGATTTAGCACGTTCCAATATCCATTTCCTCCACAGCTCTAATCTTAACACCCACCTACTGCATGCTAAATGAACATCCCAGAGCCTCATAATGGAGACAGGAAATTAATTCCTCATAAAGGGTTTTTTTTTCTACCCCTCTTATTAAGACTCCTCAGCCCTGTCAACAGCCAACTGAGATTTCACAAGTCATAAAGGTGCATTTCTGCAGTCTCATTTCCTCAAGTTTCTTACTTGATGGATTATGCCCATTAATAACCTTCACATTGGAGAAGAACAGCTGCTGGGTACCTTGTTGGACAGTGTAACCCTGACCCTTTAAGCAAGGCACTCAGGAAAATGGAGACAGGAAGCAGAGGTCTGATGATATATATGTACTTTTATCTGTCCCTCTTAGAGGCAGCAACTATAGAAAAAAAAGACCCTTCTTGGTCTTGCTGACCCTGGATTCCCATGGGAATCAGCAGAGCTGGACCACTACCCTGAGGAGGACAACATATGAAACAAAGCCCTTGGTCCTTTAGTCTGATGCAACTTTGAGCATTTCCACATCCGTAGCACCCACTAAGTGCATGCATCCATGTTTTCAGGATACAGGATGCCCAGAACAAGATTTTAAGAGGATAAAGTCCATGAGGTATCTAAGAATAATCTTCTTCCTTGACATAAAAATGAGCCAGAAACCAGAAAATTCCTTAATTTATTATAATTTTTCTCTTCGACTCACAGTCTGTTGGGAATTATTTTTTTCTTTGGTAGATATGACTAATCTTTAATTCTAAAAAAATCAGTGTAATGTGAGCATTTAAATGGACCTAGTTGCATCGGAACGACAGATCTGGTGGAAAATTGTGCCATTTCACCCAAGCTTGAGCTCAGCAGCATCATACGAGCTGAGATGATGTTTAGAGAGATGGATCCTAAAACAGCAGGCAAAATTCTTGTGAAATGAAAATGGATCATATCCATATGATATGGATTTGGAAGCAGCAGAGTGAGAATTTGGAGCTGGTATGAAAAGCTGGAGGGCAGTGAAAAATAAACACGCAGCTTTCATCCCCAATTTTGGTAGAAACCTTTTGAAACAAAATTCATTCAGCTATCAAAAATAAAAGCACAGGACCAATAAAATGATCTCAAAACTAGAGAAAATATCCTGGGAACATGACGTTTGGAGCTTTCCTTAGTTCCTTTTTCAAAACGTTATGTAACATTTGATTTTGATTTTCACATACCTACACCATGTAAGCTGTGGCACAGCAGCATGATGTGACTCTTCACAGCTTTTTAAAGTTTTTCAACGAGGCCTAGCACAAATTTCTGTAGAAAAGTAGCTATGCTGTTGTTGCTTAGCAAATGTCTCTGAGAAATTGTGTCTGTTTAAGGAGAAAAACAAATTAAGTATAAACCTTCTGCAAGGGCATGTTCCCATGGGACATTGGACTTCTGTAAGACTCGGAGGGCAAAACTGTCAGAATGTCTCATTAAAATATAGGCAACACATCGTAGCCACAGAGGCCAGAAATATTAAAGTGAAAAACCCTGGTAGTTCTGTCTCAAAGTCAGAAATAGCTGAGTGCTTCTAGATCTCTTGACCTCAGGGAGTGATTAGGAACATTTTTTAAGTCATCTGTAACATTTTGTGTCTTTTGTTTTTAATATATTAAGAAATTACACCCCAAAGGGGAACGGACTCCTGAGTTTTGTGTCAGTAAGTTGACATCTCCAACTCCACAGCCAAGGCTGAGTCTGTGTCCATGCTGGGAAATACATTCTATGTCTGCCCCCCTGGGTATTAAACTGTCTTTGGAAAGGGATGAGCTGTTTTGGCTTCTCAAGCCCTTTCATCTTTTGGAGAGGTATTTTGTTAAAGCCCTTCAAACTCCCCCCTTGCCCCTCCAGATTCTTTTCCCACAAGGTAATAAAACAGATTGATGGGCAAGGTGGAGTCTCTGTGATGATGTGGCTTGTGCCTCTCACTCAGGGGGATCAGATTAGGGCCATAAAAATCCACTGGGGATTGCATTTGAAGAGAGGAACACAGAATAACTTGTAGATGGATGTTCAAAAACATGACCCTCAGTGCCATAGAGTAGGAGCTGGAGAAAACCACAGAACTCCTCTTAGTTTGGCTTCCTTCTGCTCTTCTCCGTTCTCCTCCAGCTCCTCTGTGCTGAAGACAGGGCACAGCTTAAGGCACTTCTCTGCCACAGTTGCATCCTTGCTTAGGATGCATCCATAATTATTAGGTGTGGAGTCCCTAATTAAGTTAAGGTTAAACCTGATTGCCCACCCAATAGCAATATATTGCTTAAACAATTTTGCCCGAAGTCCAAAGAGGTATTTCCTGGGTACTCAGAGTTGGGCCTGTTAGCTACCTACAAGCCCCTTCTAGTACAGATGAAAGCCAATGACTGTTTATCATTTAGCTGGGGACTGATTTATCTACCTGTGGACTCAGCTCTGAGCTCAGATCATGAGGATGCTGTCTGTCAAGGGCTACTGCACACATTTCATCCATTCCTTCAGAAGCAGGGCATAATTTTTTGACCTGGGTTTCTGAGGCTTTGGGACAAGAGTGAGAATAAATCTCATCCCTGATCATTCCAGGACAGTTTTAATTTACACATTCTACAGCTGGGAGTCTTTCCTATCCATACTAAGTTTGTTGAAAGCAAAGAGTATCATTTAAGCTCAGCTGCCAGTATAAAACTGCTCTAAGAAAGACCTTCCATGTGTCTTCCCCTATGAGCTGTGAATTGCATTATTAACAAAAGTTCTGGGATACCTCTTGGGGGAAAAAAAATCTACAATATGAAAGAGAGAAAATAGTATGGACATCCCACAGGGAAGCATATGATCAGGCTGGTTCCATATATACTTCCAGGACAGACACAAATACAGACAAAGCAAAAGATTGCTTAGAGCAGGCGACCCTGTTCCTCTGTATGTGTTGGCCTGTCACGCCTGTAATGGCCAGCAAGTCCCTGCTCTGCTGAGGTCTCTGGGTCTCAAGATGGGTTGGAGAAGGCACCAAGCCAACCAAGCCAGGAGAAAGAAGGCACTGAGGAAGCTAGAGAAATGGGGCAGCCCCCTCAAATGCACACTTGCTTGGGCTGCATATCCCTCTTCAGATCCATTTCTTTCGTGCTTCCCTGACATCCAGTATTTCTGCAGGCAAGACTCGTGGCTGAGATGAGACCTGTTGATGCCTGGGACTGTGAAAAGGGCTCTTCATTCATATTACTGACTGAAGACAGGACTGTGATGTCTCCAGTCCCACGTCTGAGGCAGCTGGCACTAGTGGGCCTTTCCTAAACCCAGAGGAGGCAATTATCAAATGGATGGTCTCACTGGTTGGGTGGACATGCTGGATGCTCCTTGCATAAGCAATAGAGTAAGAAGCAAATGAATTATCTTACTGTAAATACCCATTTCCAGCCTGTAAAATTGTTCATAAGTCTTACCTGAAGTCTCTCATCTCAATTCTCAAGCTCTCGTGGCTTCCAGTGCTGGCAAGATAGAACATGCAGCACGTAGTAAAAGCTACTACAAGTTTGTCTCCTTCTCAGCTATTTGCAGAAATGTTTAGATGTAGGGTGGGTTCGATTTATGTGCCTTATCTTCCTGAAACCAGATAGAACACTTCCCCTCCATTACAAACACTGCTTAATGGGTCTCTGACAGCCGTGCTTTCACAACATCAAATATACAAGAAAATAGGGGGAGAAGTACGAACCAAGCAACTCTTTGTTTCCAGGTGTCCCTGGTTGGAGGAAGAAGGGGAGAAGAAAGAGGGGAGAAAGATTTAAAAAAAAAGGTAATTGGGTCCTTGGCACAAGCTTGTCATACATAAACATAGCAGACAAAAAATTAGCAAGTTAAAAGAAGTTCTTAACTCCTAAAGATCCCAAGTATTCAAAGGATCTCTGAAAACTAATTAGGAGAGGGGACATACTGGAGGAGCCCGTAACAGCTGGTGAAACTCCCCTCCCTTCAACACTAGTACCCTGACTTCAGAGAGTAGAATTCATCCAGTATCCTCTCTTCTGGGGTGATACAGTTCTGCAAGCTCAGGTCATGAAGGTTGCTCATTACACACATTTTTGTTGATCTTGTGCTCATTCCTGCACAAAATTATGCTGAAATAGGTATAAAGAGTGTCATTTCACTCACTCTAGCAGTGTATTATCTATCTCCTGCAAACTGGATTGGTACAAAAACCAAAGCAATCCCAACCTCCACACACCCACGTGTATATGAAATGGGTTGTCCCAAATGAATTGAAAACATTTATTTTAACAAAATCTTCTACTGTATTTTTTCTGCCTCCTGTACAGTCCCATGTTTTGCTTCTGCTTTTCTTACTTCATAATCATCTCCATTCTTATTTTCCTTTATGATCTATTTCTTCACTGACTGACTGTAAAAAACACTGTTTGGCAGCATTCCATTTTGAAAGTCAAGAAGTCCATAAATAAGGCTCAAGATAGACCCAAGATCATCTCTAACAGAAATGATAACTTTTACAGGGTTGGACAGCGACTTTTCAATAACACCTTTTGGTAGGCAAACAGCACTGAATGGGATGTGATCACAGAGAACAGAAACTTTAAAAACGAAAAGTTTGGGTGTTTTTGCTCAAAAGCATTACATTCCTCTTGAAATGTAGGGGGAAAGTGGGGAAAGACAATAGAACAAAATACGTAAATGTGCAAAGAAAGTATTTCATCTGATCCAGATCATTTTGTCCATTTCCCTTGCACTGCAATTTATTTTTAGCTTTACCTGTTATCCTGATTCTGGATAGCAGAAGATATTGGCAGGTCTGGTGCTGTAGAGGTGAGATGGGAGAAGATGGGAAGGCTTCAAAGCAGCTGGTGCAGTCCAGGGCCCAGTTGCCTTAGAATATAAATGAGAATTAAATGCTTAATTCCTGCTGGTGACGCTTGAAGTCCATCGCTGCTTCTTGCTGTAATGCAGAGGAGAAAAGATTGCGATGGGCCTGTGCTGCTCTGGTGTCTCTTGAGTACAGAAGTGGAGATTATCTGAATGTTTCCTTAATGGGCATCCTTAGTTCTGAGCACTTCGGGGAGCCCTGTGTCATACAAGTAGTCCCACAGCAGTGGAAGTGATGAGAACTGGGTTTTTTCCTCTCTCTCCTATGGTTTCTCTGGATCTGAGCTCAGTCTCAGCCTCTCCATCAATATATTCCCTCATTTATTTAGATCTCTCTCTGCTACTCACTTGTTTCTTTTTAGAAAATGTGTAAAAAAATCAATAGCTTTTAGGACTCCTTCCTCCTGTCATTTTTTTTAAAAATGGGACACTTTCAAATGATAATCAGGAGAAGCACAAAGCCAGACGATGCTCTTAAGAAAGCTTCATTTTCTTAGAGAAACAAGCTTTTAAAAATCCCATTTTATTCCATTTTTTTTTCTACACTACAGGAATTAAAATAGTTGTGTTTTGCTTGTCCTGGCCAAAAGCTATTTTCAATGAAGAGGTTTGAGTCCCCTCTCAATGACTCCCAAGATGAATTTACTGTCAGAAACATTGATCTGCAACCTCTTCTGAAATGTAGCCTGTAGTGCCACCATCATCATTCCTCTTTGGTTTACTGTGCATCTACAACTCACCAATAACTCTGCTACTTGTCCCATGACTTGTCCCATGCCAGACAACAAGGGGAGAGCAGCACCTGCTTCACAGGAGCAACCCTCTCTGAAACGCTCCTGAATGAGATCAGAGGGGAGACACGGTAACGAAAAGCAATCAGAAAACCTCTTCTAACAAGTGTTTGAAGGCATTGTCAAGTTGCGCAGGGAAGCAGCATCTGGCAAAGAGTTTTCTACTTGGCAGCCTGAGATGCTCAGCTTCAGGCAGTGCCGGGAGTCACCTGTGCGCATGTCTGAGTCCTCACTGCTGCTGGGAAGGACTCACTTTAACTATCAGAACTTATACAATATTATACTGTATTAGATATAGTATACCGTCTTATACTGTACACAATATTAGGAAACTGGCTGATATCATGTTCCCTGTGAGATAGGGAGGCATTGTTTGGGGTCCTTCCTTTCCTCTCTCAGCAAGTCCTTCAGATGACATGTCATCACAGATGTGTAGAGACTGTGGTATCTACAGAGTGGAGGGGAGTTCTCTGACGTACCCAGAACTGACCATTGCTAATGGTAGGTTACTCTCAACTCCCACACATGAAGAAGGAATCCACATATCCATTCATTTGTCCTTGATGGTTTAATTAATACCTGAGCCATTCAACACATCTCTTCACTTGTCCTTTTCATTTAAATGTCACCTCCCAAGCCAGTATCTCCTAAGGAGTGAGAGAAAGGCGGGGGGGATTTTTCAAATTAAGGAATCCTGCCTTGTCTTCTGGATTAACCACCCCTTTAACTAATGTTTGCCTTTCAGATACTGGAAGGGGAAGGAAAAACCCTAATACGAGGTATAAAAAGGGTGAGAGAGAGGCAGATGGGACACAGCAGAAGAAGAAAGTGCTTGAATGATGTGAAGCACAGAGACAGGGAATCTAGTGCAATGCAAGACCTTGGGATCCTGGGAGATTTTTACTAATGGTCTCTGCAAGTCTTATTATTTCATACATATTCTCATATCTCTGACAAAGATACTGCATAAATCACTTCCCCCTGTCCCAGGCTGACCCCTTAACCTCTGAGAGATAATGAGGCACTGTACCTAGCATCTTCTAATGCTGCCAAGATCTATATCAAAGAACATTAATTCTCCATGATAACATCTCTATTTATTAATGCAAATGCCTTTAATCCTTCCCTAGCCTCTGCTCAGCAAGCTGTCTTTACTTTTATTACCAAAATTTCATTGGAATTAGGTAAATTGACTTACTGTCCCTAGAAGGTGGATGTCACTAGGAGCTGAAGTCTAATGTGTCCCTCTTGGCATTGACACTCACCTCCTGGACAGATTAGCTCTCAGACTCATTACACTTGGCAGGGGTACATGTTAGGGCTTCCTGGACGTGCTGGAGTGTTTGCATTCTTTCATAGAGGTCAGGAGATAATTAATAATCAAAATTTTGTGACTTCTGCTACTTTTTTTGGTAATATTTGCCAGCTGTCTGTGAGCAGATTGTGATTTCCCTCTCCCCCTCCAATATCATGTGGTGCTCAAAATTACTTTCCAGCTGTTTCTGGGGCAAAACTTTGCAGCACATTTCAGCTCTTCCTGCAAGCTATCAGATGTGCCAGGCCATTCACTTCTTAGGACCAGATCAAGGAACTATGCTGATATATGCTAAATAATAATCTTTTCCAACCACAAGGTACCAGGGAACTAAGAAAAAAAGTCTTAAGCTCTCACGAACAGGCCAACAGAGAGAGAAAGGCACCTTCTTCTATGTTAGAAAATACAGCAGGAGAAAAAAAAAAATCATGGATCTATAATTCTGCCATTGCAGGATGGCGATCTGATAGGTCAGCTATAGAGGATCAGGGTAGAGAAGCTACCACCTTCTGGACTACTATTAATCACTGGCTCTCGCCTAAATTACATTAATAGGCCAGTCTTTAATTGGCACATCTCCAGGTACATCCTCTCCCTACCCCACCTGCCTGCACCACATGAACAACCACCTCCCAGCAAAGGTTTCCTTTGGGCACACCAGAGAGGGAGTTGTTCTGTGCCACGGTGCAGCAGACAAGGTGGTATTTCAGCATGAGATGCCTCTGCCACAACCTCATGCATGCACTTTGGTAGAGGAGACCTATAATGCAAATCGATGGGGTTCTTACAATCCCATCCTACCATATTCAAGTGGGAAACCATTCTGGGATAGTGCTTTGTGGCAGGAAAGTGAGAATAACCTTTTACACTAAGGGGAGCTAAGAGAGGGAACACAAACTCAGCAGAGCAGCAGTCTGGGATGGATGCTCAAGAGCTTCACAGGAGACCAAAGAGACAGGCAAGAGACCAGGAAACTCCATAGTGGGAAGTGTTTTCACACTGCTGCACCAAAGCATTGCTCTTTGCTCCAAGAAGTAGTGAAGGAAATGACCCTGGAGAACAAAATGACATGGAACCACTAGATTAATTATATGTCTCTTCTTCCAATTGGTTCTGGCTGTAACCTCAGGCACAGTGGGATAGGGGCTTCAGCTCTATTACTGCCACATGGCCCATGCATAGCATGAAAAAAGTACTTTGCCTTTCTTCCTCAGTTCCCTCTCAGTGAGGGAATTTTATAAAACTTGCCTTCCTGCATTCTTTGGTTGGTATATTTGTCAGGGGAGGCACCTTCTGCCATTATCTTCCCACACAGAGGGCAGCACTGCAAGGTTTGGAACTCAAATACATACTTACTAATAAGTAACATACTTACTAATAAATATTAGACATCAGCCTATAAGGAGAAAAGAACAAATGCTTCCTTCTCATGAACTGGCATTATTGTCCCATAAGGCAATAACAGATAAAAGTGGAAAATCAATGTAGGAAACGGAATATCTGGAGTGAACTCCAATTTGTCCTAGGGTCCAATTTGGCCCCATTCTCCTCTTGCTATTCAAGCCTAAAGTCCTGTCGACATCAATGAAAGTTCTTTGCAGTTATGGACGGAGGGAAAAAAAAATAACACACTGTAAGGCTGCAGTTCTGTCACCTTTTCCTTTCTTGGCCATCAGATACTGAAAGAGTGACCTTGTTTTCATTAAGAGGAACACCTTGTGAATGAATACAGGATGTCAGATGGAAACAGAGGCAGACAAAGTAAAGAATTCATTAGACAGTTTCAATACTGCAGAGTGAGGCATTCATTATTTTACAACTAGTCCCTGTGAGTTTTAATTAAAGAAACCAAGTAGTTTGTATATAAACTGCCTAACATTGTGCCTTTAAAAAAAAAAATCACACTAAATATGAAGCCAAAGTTTCCCTAGTTTAAACAATTTCTTTTTTTCCTACCACTACACTCCACCACATGGCCAATTCCCCCTTGAAAGCTGGGAGACAGAGCAGTCTGAAGGGTGCAGGGCCACGAGAATACCTGTTCTTGGGAGACTCCTGGCCCAGTTTTGCAGCCTCCAGAGATTTACATAATTTAGAACAACCACCAGAGTTTTCAGCATGTGGATGCATAGAACTAAATCTGCAAACACTTCGGGCTCCCTGACATTGCGAGTTGGGAAAATCATGAGGGATAAAGCAGCTCTCTAGAGCCCTGAGTTGGATTGTGACACAGATGGCAGTTTCTGAAGCATTTGGATTGATCCTCCTCCCAGACCCACCACCAACTCCATCTCCTGCAGAGAGAAGTCCATTGACTAGCAATGAGCTCCTCTGAAGCTAGGACACTTGCATTTGGGAGGCACTAGGGCTATTTTAAAGACCTAGGACAGCTAATGATGTTACATAAAGTTCTTCTTACGGGATCCAAGGACAGAATTTGTCCCTGAGGAAGGAAAACCTGCAGCAAAACATCTGCAGAGCAGGCTCACCTGCCCTGAGCACTGCAACCTGCACACTCATCACACCGCTGACTGGAAAAGCTTGGACCGATGGTAGGGCTCCATGTTCAGGCAGCATCGCTTTCCCCAGAGGCCTTGGCACACCAACACCTTTGCAGAGGCAGTTGGATTTACACTGCAGGGGATCGGGGAGCCTGGTCTGCTGAACAGGCTCAGGCTTATCTTAACCCACACAATTAACTTCAGCAGTCGCAAATCCTCACTGCACATGCAAGAGGGGGAAAGCTCCCCATGTGCAGTGGGTGTGCTGGATAAGTCCTTTGCAAAAAGCAAATTCAGGACTTGTGGATTGAATAATATGAATTCCTACAACGGGAATTAACTGGAGAAGCATTCCATCAGTCTTATCCGTAGGTGACCTAACCACTAGTCTGAGCTGTTTGCAGTTAGTAAAGATTTTTTTCATCCTGGGGACTAAAGTTACAGCAGACACCCTGCAGCCCTGCCCCTCCAGGAAGGGATATTTCCTCATGCAAAACTCCGTGAGGAAGGGACACACAGGCAGGTATGCAGGAGCATTTTGTCAAGCATATGCATAAAGAAAGGATCATTTTAGGCTGATTCACCTGTATGTGTGTGGGGGGGTGTATCTAGGTCTGTGTATGCCTATGTGTGTGTCTGTGTTTGCCTTGACTGAATGAATCACTCTACCTGCTCTAGTGTAAAACAGCAAACGTTAGTGAAACTGATAATAAGCCCAGTGGTGGTGATTCAACCAAAGCTAGCACATCTGTCACTGAGCAACAGACTGCCAGGCTTTTCATCAAGGGAAATACAATTGAATAACAATGTAGTAAAGGTAAAGCAGCTTCAACAGAGCTTTCTGCCAAATTAAATACAAGGTACGCTAAAGAACAACAAAAAAAGCAATACAAATACATAACCTAACCCCTCCTGAATACAAATCCCATAGTAATGGGTACTCGATGGCTAAAGACACGTCACATCTGTAGTCTGAGCAGCTTGTTCAGGGGGTGGAGGGTAGATGTGGGTGGATGGGTGAGCGGCAAGGATGCTGACAAGCATCCAGCTCTGGGAACGTGAAATCTTCCCTGTGCCAACAGCCAAATAAGGAATTGAAGGGGAAGAGGAGACGGGCTTTTTGACTAATATTTTGAGGCCTGATTCTCTAGTGCCATCTGGTCACTTGGCCGTGCTTGTTGGCAATGCGGTAGAGCTGCAGCCCCATCCAAAGTGGTCTCAGAGGGAATTCCCCGTGGTGGAAAATCCTTTGATGGCAA
The DNA here is from genome assembly GCA_013400335.1 of Eurystomus gularis. Lineage (NCBI taxonomy): Eukaryota > Metazoa > Chordata > Aves > Coraciiformes > Coraciidae > Eurystomus > Eurystomus gularis. The sequence continues at coordinate 424,654 of VZZY01004072.1, forward strand.
AGGGCTTCTGCAGTGCATGTAGGAGACTAACCTGGAGAGAAAAGACAACATGGCTGGAGGTGCTTCACTCTCCCCAGCTCCTGGGCTACCGGACTACCTTCCTGCAGCCACTAGCAGCCAGTCAAGGCTTAACAGCCCCAGTCACAGCCTGACCTGGCCAGTGCCTGCTGCCACTGTGACCAAATATCCATGTGCAAAAATTACCCTGAGATATTTAATGGCACTCTTCATTCCCTCAGCTCATGCCCAGTACGGGTCAGACAGGTGGGCAATTCACCCCATGGTGTTTTCTCCCTGCAGCAGAACTTATTTTCATAGGTAGCATCAGAGAGGCCATTTGTAGCCTGTGGAGTGATGGAAAATAGACATCTCAAGAATGCGATGGCTCTACATAGAGCTTTTCAACTCTGGAGGTGAAATTCTAGGGGATTTTTTTTTTCCTGTTAACTTGTGTGGACAGGTCATGAGTCCATCCCTGGTCATATGCATAGTAACTGCACAAACTGACTCCTAGAAACATGGCCAAGTCTGCCTACAAGGTAATGTCAGCAGACAGCACTGTGAACTGAAAGCCTTGTCTCATATAAAGCCAAAGAAAGGCAATGATGGGGTGAAACATCTGGTGAGACAACTCCCTTTGGGCCTGCTTGGGCAGGTGAGGAAAAACCCCAGAGGACAGGGGGATGAAGGCAGGACCTGTGGAGCCAGAGGTGGCTGGCGCTTCACCCACTCACACCCAAGGGCATCAGAACCATAAGCTTATTCAAACCTATGAGTCTGAAGGACTGCAATGGCTATTGGAAGCAGCATCACTAACTCTCAGGAATGAGCTGCTGATGAGGCCTGCCAGACATTTTAGGAGTGTGTTATGGTTGCGATGCCGCTTCCCATTGGAGCTGTGAACTGACCTGCTTTCCATAGCACCACGTCCTTCTTATACGGCTTTGCTTGTATAAAGAGCCTCTAATGGGGGTATCATTGTACGTGACCCTGACTCGCTTCTGCCAGGGTAAATAAGTATAATGGACTATCAATCAGTCAGCTACAAACTAAACTTATTCATAAAGAAAAAGGAAGAAAAGAGGCTGATGGTGTCGACACTTCTGTCTGCAGAGGAGCTGTTTTTGGCACTTCATTTTCAGCATCCTTATTTCTTTACAGAAAGAAATCCTATTTCTCTGCAGTTTTCTTCTATTCTGTTTTTGTTCCCATTTACCTTTTTCTTTTCTAACCAGAGGGGTATTAGAAAAAACCCGACACCTTTTAAGCATTTGTGTTTAGCATTCGCTTGGCTTTTGAAACTGCTGCAGGGCTGGAGATAAAAACACACACACACACACGTGCAGGCACAAATACTCAGAGCCCTCCTGGCTGGAGCAGGAGGTGAAATAAACCTTTCGGACTATTTCGAGACAAGACAGATTTGCAAAAGCTACAACACAAAACCCACGACAATCAGCACAGCGACAGTTCTGCCAGGCTGAAAGGAAGCCCTCCTGCAAATTTCATTTTAAAACCTGCTTTGCCCTTGCCTCTCCAAGCACGTAAGCAGCCCTGCCAGGCAGTTCCAGCTGAGTCACCATTGCAGGCCAGTCGATGCTTCTCCCCCCTTCCCGCTGCCTCTTAGCGGAAAGCAAAAAGATCAATGCGTTCTGCCCAGGCTACCAAACACACGGCAAATATTCAGGCTAATGAACAGCGTTAGATGGAAGCAGGAGACAAAGCTCACAACGTTAGCACAGCGCAGGGCTGGGTTGGTTTTTCTCGTTCCCTTCCAAAGTTGGAGGCAGACGCAGAGGCAATGAGGCAGTGAAAGGTGCAATGGCAATTTGCTCAGCGTGGGCAGGGTGGTGAAGGACCCCTAGACCACCTGTAGCAAAAGAGCAAACACACTGAAAGGTGAGGAAAAGGATAAAACAAGAGCAGCAATACTTTCCAGCAGCGTCCCACCACTGGGCACACCCATGAGGAGCTTGCCAGGTGTATTTACGCGCTACCGTACACTAACATTTCATATGCACACAAATCCTGTTCCAACCTAAATGATTCTATGATTCTATGAAATGACACTTTACTGCCGGTGCTGAATCCACCTGCAGCACAGCTCTCTGCCGAGCCCGCGGCAAAGGGGCTGCGCTCTGCCCCTGCCAGACCCCTGCCCACTCCTTCCCCAGCTGCCGGCAGCAGCCCATCAATTTATTGCTCCAGAGTGCCCGGTCCTAACACACCTCCCTTGTGTTCATCTAAAACCAATAATAATAAAGGAGAAGGTTTGGAGCAATTCAATACAATTCCTGAGCCAGGGCACAGTCGTGCACTCGGCTCGCAGGGTTTCCAGTGCTGGGGAAGGTCATCGGTACACGGTGTCTGGTTTTCTGCCTCGGGCGATGGCCTACATCTGACACTTCAGAGGAAAGTGAAAATAAACCCATAATGCACTTAAGTCAGCTATGTGATGCGGTGCTTGGGTCAGGAAGATTTGTCTCTGGTAATATCCCTGCAAGAATCACAGCCGTAGGAAAGCAAACCTGATGCCGAAGCAGCCGGTATCTCCTTCCTGAGACTACGCACCAAAACGCATCGTTCACCTGCACGAGTCACTCAGGAGCCCATCAGCAGAAGTTTGCAGAGTATGACTTTTTTTTCCTACCATGGAGATTAAAAATAAAGTTTTTTTTCCTTAAAATCTTTCTGAAGTTTGTTGGTGTGTCTGTGTTCAAACAAATACACATAAGAAAATGTCATTGCTACTGCTTTGTCTCCTTCCAATTCCAAAGGAACTATTTCAAAATAAGACTGATTATTGAAGAGAAATAAAAAAGCCTACAGGTGTTTTCAGCACAAGCAACTGAAACAATATGTTATTAAAAAATTTGGAAAAACAACAAATTGGAAGAATAAGAAAAGGAAGGAGAATCAGTGATAATTTGTGGTTTCCTTCCTCATCCTAAACTTCTCAGAAAATTCTTAGTTTGAAAATATGGGACTGTCCCATGGCATGGCTTTTCCTACAGCAACCAAGGGCTGCTGTCCTGGCATCAGAGATCTCTCTGTTGTGGCTTCAAGCATCAGCTGTTGAGACCATACCTACCACTGAGAGGTTCCTTGGGAGTCAAAACGCCAAGTTTTTGCTTTTCTCTATCAAAAGTGACTTTCCATTGAGCAAGAGAACTGCATCTAACTGGCTTATGCTAAAATCACTTTCCAAAATGAGCTAAGTACAGGCATCAAGCCCTAGGCTGGATTATGAACCAGGTTTCTGGAAAAGAAAGGTAAGACAAGTAGAAACCTGATGCAGTTGGGAGAAAACCGCCAGCGTTTTGTCTCTGGTTTAGAGCAAGATGATTTGCAGTGAAATATTGCTGGTTTAGGACACATCATTGCATCATTCAGCTGTGCTTTCAGACTACTGGCCTCACCCATTTATTTTCACACAGAGACCAGACTGTAAACCTCTTGGGGGAATAAAAAAGAGGGGAAAAAAAAGATGACTGTTTTCCTATCAATTTTTGCAGGTGGATTTTACCTCCTTTTTTCTCTCTCAAAAAGAAAAAAAAACAACCCACTTGAGCAACTCCCTTACTTGTACAAATAGACCTGGGCACACCTAGGTGCAAATGGGAGCAAAAGACAATACTGAAAGATCTTACTGTGCCACGTGTTTTGTAATAACCTGGTATTTCTTTAAGCCAAAGTGCTAAAGGATTTTCTGACTGTCTCTCTTTTGCAAAAATAAAGAGCAAAATTCTAACCCTCCTTGCTTCAATAAGAGGAGGGGGAAAGGCTTAAAAATGCAGCTCCTAAATTTTCCAAAGCGAGTGTGCCAAATAAAAGTAATCTTCCATATGCTGTTATTTTCTTGGGTACATTTCATGATTTTGATGTCTTACACCACGGCTTTCGTAGGCTCAGGATTGACGGTGTTGCAGCAGGGCTGCATCACCGTCAGCCCAGACAAGCAGCCTGGCTTGGGACCATATTCTGGCCCTTTCCCAACTCCAGTGGGCTCCAAAACTTCATTCCCACCCAGACACTGGAGCAGGTACCAGATCTGGGGGATCTGACCCCTTCTGCAAATCGAGCTGCTGGTGTTTTTCCACAGCATCGTGGTACAGGATTTGAGCAGCACAAGGGCTCTGCTACTGCATCTTACATGCCCTTAGTGCATTTGAAATACTAAGTAATAAAAACATAAGCAAAGAGTACATCCATAAATAAAGCAAATGTGTAACTCAGTGAATTAATTATTATTTCATTACTAACAACCACATTCTCTAACAGAATAACTAAGGGCAGAATTTTCTCCTGACTTTGCTTCTCGTTATGAAAATACTACCAACAATTACTTGCAGGACATGCATTCTTGAGCTAATCATTTGAGGATTAATTTTGTGTATGCATAAATAACTGATGTTTTGACTCAGGGTCTTTCAAGCAACTTACTTGACAAAACATACTTGTGTTTGAATAACATTGGCTCAGTGAGGGTATATACACACCGAGGTTGTGCTTACACAGAGGCAGGGGTGTACTGACCTCCTTTTTCTTTCCTAGGAAACCTATGTACTGGGTTATTCTTTGAAAAAGAAGCTTGCAGCTTTTTGTCACCATCCTGCCATAAAAAAAAAAATAAAAACAAACACTGAAAGTAAATGCAGTCTTCAGTAGGTTTTGAAATCAACTCCAAATCCTGTTTCATTTTAAAGAGCAGCAGCCTCTAAATGCGTGTGTGTGGGGAGTGTCATGGCTGAGATACACAACAAGGACTTAGAATCATAGAATGTGTTGGGTTGGAAGGGACCTCCAAAGGTCATCTAGTCCAACCCCCCTCCAATAAGCAGGGACATCTCTAACTAGGTCAGGTTGCTCAGAGCTCCATCAAGCCTGACCTTGAATGTCTCCAGGGATGGGGCCTCCACCACCCCTCCAGACAACCCGTTCAAGTGATCAACCATCCTCATATTAAAAAACTTCTTCCTAATGTCTAACCTAAATCTACCCTTTTCTAGCTTAAAACCATTTCCCCTTGTCCTGTCACTACAGACCCTCAAGAACAGATCCCCTCCTGCCTTCTTATAGGCCCCCTCCAGGTATTGGAAGGACTTGGGTGATGCAAGGACTATTTATGTTCTGCTGCAAAGCCGATGAGGCTTCAGACCCTCACATCGCTGATACCTATTCAAAAGGCTGAGCAGACATGTCCCTAACACCTCCAAGAAATTTGGGTTTTTGATGCCAATGTTGGCTACAGCCTAAACTTTCACATCTTCGCTGCTGCTACCCATGATCACAAGCCCACGTTAGCAAAGGTGTCTTAAAGCACGTCACAAACACAACTGCACTTGGCTGTGCGGCTCTATCTTTCCTTTGCCTCATCTCCTGAGGTTTTAAGTTGTGGGAATGTGCAATATTTAGCACAGAAGGGGTCTGAGCCCAATGTCAAATACTATAAGCGATAATATACACGTTCATTCCCATATTCACACGCACATATGTGGCCTTATCCTATCACTTAATTTTGCAGAAGAATAAGTTCTATCAGCTTCTAATCTGTTGAATAAGTTATTTCAGAATTGTCAAGTAGGTTATTTCTCACCTCTTTCTCTGAATCAAAATTACTTGGGTGAGAGAATGAATTACAGAGAAAATTGTCTGTCTTTTTATATCTGACTCAGGAAAAAAGTTGAGATTTTTATATTTCTCACTGAATTAAAATTTTAGAGATGATTTGTTACTTAAAATATTTTATTTCAATTGTGTCGCAGCACTAGATTTTAATAGGAAAATGGTCTGGTTTAGTTGCAAAGTAGTGTAATACATTACAAAACAACGGCCATAGACATTTGTATTTAATATAGTGTGAACTGTCATAATAAATGCAGTTGGCACTTTTTATTATATCGAAATAGTGAAGTGATATCAAAACAAAATCTAAATTGTTTCAACTATTCCCAGCTGGATCTATTATTGAAACAGACTCATTCCAGCAAAATATTTTGGTTTTGGAAAAAAAACACAATTTTTGGAACACGTACTATTTTCTCAAGATGTTTTTGGTGTCTTCAACTCTACCTCTAATATTGGCCATATTCTGAGCTCTGATTAAAAGGCAATGGCATCAAATCTATAGTTCTATTAGTTTCAGTTACACTGAGACTGCTGCAATGTAGGCTGGCAATATCAACACCTCCATGAGATTCTGCTCCATGGGATGGGGACCCTTGAGGAACTCCCCCCGACTTGATTCTTGCAGACCTTATTGCTTTTCCCATTGGAAAATTCTGGTTCATCAAATTAAGGACTTCTAGAGCCAGCAACAGCCTGGTAGACTAGTTAGTCACCTGAAACATGTGAAGGGCAACCAGCACCAATGCAGCAGGAATGCAAATACATGCAGAAGTGGAGATGATTCACCATCGGGCAGTAAACACAGTTCACATTGCTCCACAAAGCAATTCACCATCTTCCCACTGCATTAGAATGAAAACAAAGCTCCAAATCTTAATATTTCAGGTATAGGAAGGGGCAACAGAAAGCTCTTTTCTTGTTTTCCCACCAGCCTTATTCTGAGCCAAAGCCCTTGTTCTACACAGGCGTTCTTGCATGGAACTGTCTTATCACCAAGCTCCTAGGAGTCAACCACCAAAAAGTAGATTAAGTTCCTAGCTAGAGGACCTTTCTCAAGACAGGAACTGGAACACAGGAAGTTGTGTCTGAACATGAGGAAAACTTCTGTCTGAACACCTCTCACCACCACAGCCATTTAGCATCTGTAAGGTGATGGGACTCCACAGCCTTGCTTCTGTAGATGTCCAGACTGAATCTCTCAGGTATGAATGGAGATGGGCATATATGCTTGACTCCCAGCAGATGCATTGACCATGTTGCTGTTGTATGCCCAGATAGTCCCACTTGCACAGAAGAAGACTGCAAAGGTTTAAAATCAGGATGCAGATGATGGTGCCTAGAGAAGCTTCTCTCAGGCAAGAATATCATAGAATGGTTTGGGTTGGAAGGGACCTTAAAGATCATCTAGTTCCACCCCCCTGCCATAGCAGGGACACCACCCACTAGACCAGGTTGCTCAAAGCCACATCCAACCTGACCTTGAACACATCCAGTCATCACCTTGAACACACTACCAGCATCCACAGCCCCCCTGGGCAAGCTGTGCCAGTGTCTCACTATCCTCAGAGTGAAGAACTTCCTCCTAATTTCTAATCTAATCTACCATCTTCCAGTCTGAAGCTGATTTTTGCTCCCTTGGCTTGCCCAGAACAGTGACATGCTGGTCTAAGTGAAATCCCTGGGGCCAAGCTGCAGTTACACAACATTACCAGGTTGCTCCAGTTCAGCCTAGCACTGCAGGACCAGGCCTAAGCCAATGCCATTGGACACCTGATCAGTTCATGTTTATAGAGCAGTCCAAATGAACCAAGCATGATACATGTGCTAAGCAGAGTCAAGAACCACTAAAATTCACACCTTCTACAAGTAATGCCTTGTGCATTGCTGTCCTACCAATGTCTGTTTGGTTACATGCAACAAGAACAGAGGAGCTATTTGGTTCCCATTCCCTCTTCTCCTCAGTATCTCCATTAAACACAGGGACACCAGCAAAATCCAGAAGGCAGAAAAATAAGTAGCATCCACACAGCTTAAAGGCTACGGACTGCTGACGCTTAACTTTCAAGCAGCCTGTCTCCATGCCCCTGGTGTGTTTGTTTTGAGCAAGGGTGAGCAGAGAGCTATCAGGAGGAAGTGGCCTTTGTAGTAAAACCTTCTCAGTATTTGCTATTAAAGCCTCATCTGCAGACCTAAAAAGCGAGGGGCCTGTGGATAAAGGGAGGGAGCAGACATCCATTTTGCCTGTGCCAGCTCAAGAGTCAGTAGCAAGAAGGCAGTTAAAGCCACTCTCCACCTCTGTTATAGACCTTCTCCTGGTACAGCCCTGTGTGCAGCACAGGGAACAAGCCCTGTCTGGGTGCAGGTTATGCTGCTGAAACAATAACCCTGGGGCTTTTAGCTCCATCCACTGAATCATCGAATCATTTAGGTTGGAAAAGACCTCTAGGATCATCAAGTCCAACCTTAGAACCAAATCCAACCTGTATCCCACATGACCTCCCATGGTGCCCACCTCTGCACCTCACCTCCAGTGGGCTTTCCCCACTGTCCTTCCTTGTGCTTTGCCCCGTGGGCTGCACAGCACAAGGGACTGATCACAGGCGATGGGGCAGCCGTTGTTCTGCAGTGCAGGTAGACCCCCCATATCTCCCCACAGCACAAGCCACCTCTGCTCAGAGTCAGCACCATCCTCCCTGCTGAAAAGAGGGGCCACAGTTTTATGGCTCTCCTGCAACCTCCATCTGGCAGAAGTGGCCTTTTACCTCAGGCTGTAGCAGCTCTTGGATTTAGAGGGAGAGGTCTGCGAGTTCAGTCCCCAGCGCTGGTGACTCACACAGCACCATCGCGTTAATAAATCCTGGTGAACTTTTGAACGTAGAGCTGTTTGTAAACTGCAAAGCAGCTCAGTCAGCCAGGGGCTCTCACCCAGCAAACACAGGCAGCTCGCAAGGAACGTGACTGCACCGGGTCTGGAGAGGTCCTCAGAAACCAGGGATGTGCTGCCTGTACAGCTCTTCCCCATAGTTCTGCTGCAGCAACACCAGCTGATGCTTTCCCTCTACTCTCTTGCCACAAAACCAAGCCACTTCTGCTGCTTGCTTACTGCTACCTGCGCCATTGCCCCTGCGACTGCCTATGACACACAGCAAATAGAAACGTTACATGTGAACAAGGACAGCCAAGACACCATGGAAGAATATCAAAGAGTGAGCCAGAGAAGTGAAAAGAAAAAAAAAGGAGGAGAAAGAGAAGACTGGAAATGAATGCTTCTCTTGTCTCAGTGTCCCCATGGTGATGTGAAAAGTCATTAAACACCTCAACAGACTTGCACAGTAGAGTAAACAGGACCAGCTAATAGGACAAAGGCACTGGCACTTTATCTCTTGCCTCTCTTTCGATTCAGAGCAATGAAGGTTACACATTCTCGCAGCATCCTCCTGTGTTTTTAATATTCTCCTATCAGCAAGATAAAATGCTCCTCAGTCCTTTCCTTGAAAATTTTTTATTGGAAGAAAAATATAAAAAAAAAAGCCTTGCACTCGCTGCATGGGGAATTTCAAAGCCAGAGTTGTTTTTCTTTCTCCCTGCCCCCCCACTTAAGAAGATTAGTTGCAAAACAAACTGAGCTTTCAACTTGTAGGTGATTCAACTGTAATTATTTAAAGCAGCAGCATCTGTCTCTCTTTCCCTTCTTAATTAAACTTCCCAGATCATACCAAAAAAGAACAAAAGAATGAACACAAATGCTGTGGTAAAGATTTTTGCATTTGGAAGATCTTGGTGAAGATCTCTGATACAAGGCATGGTTCAACCAGTGTTCCTCTTTGTCAGATGGTTTTGTTTCAGGTAGCCCTGCAAGGAGCAGGGAGTTGCACTCAATGATCCTTATGGGTCTCTCCCAACACATGACATTCTATGGTTCTGTGTCCTTGGCCTGGACTCTGCAAAAAAGCCAACAGAAGAGGAGCAAGGCTCAAAAGGAGAAAAACTTCTCAAAAACCTGCAAAGTGATTCCCTCCAGGGCCTTCTATAAGCAAAGGCAGGGCACAGAACCAGAAGAGTGGGGAGTGGAATTAGACAGAAAAAGGCTTCACTGTAGAATGCTTTTGTTGTAAATAATGACAATAACGATTGTACTTTTTGTATTAGAAGTCACTAAGAGCAATCACAAGTGAACCTCCACTGTGCTACATCCTGCACAAAACTTACCCAGCAACTAAATGGAACAAGAGCCAATTAGAGAAACAAACAAGTAAATACCTACAGAGAGGGAAGAGCCTCCCACTGGGAACTTGACAGAAAGGGCTGGAGGACCCGAGTCCAGCAGCACAGACCTCTAACATCAAGGTATACATACTTCTTTCTGCAAGAGAAAATGGATTTAAACCTTCCCCCAAACCCTTCAGAAAGAATATAATTATATTTCCCTCCGCAATACTCCAGAGAAAACAGACTCAAGATATTCGCCTGTCCACTGTGTCCTTAGATTTTGCTTACAAATTTCCTATTTAAGATGCTATTGTCTTTTAATGAAGATTTTTGAGGCAGTTCCTTCTTATATTCTCCCTTTGTGGCAGTAGAAAGCCACTTCTTGCACTCTTCCTAGAGAGTGGACCTTTGAATTATGAGAGAATATTTTTTCATTGCTGTACTATACAAACCAGGCTCGATCAGAGCAAGGCTTGTTCACAGATGATTAAGAAAGCTGGCATTGCTTATATGACTTCTTTTCACCTTGATAGCGGGGTTCATCCCAAATACAAAACCATTAATATTTTACCCCAAAGTGCAGATGCTGCTGGAACTACTTCAGCATTCCTTTCCCTCCTTCTCCTTGAGTATGGAAGTGATTGTCCAAATAGGATGGCTGGACAGCGAGCAAGGTCCAAGGACAACCCTGCTCAAGAGCTGCCACCTGCTCATCTGCCTCTACTGCAAACCACCTGAGCACCACTGCCTTCAGAGAACAGCAGAGCCCCACAGAGTGGGTATTTCAAACCTCATTCTCACTGCTTGTTTTAATGCTGCTTTTTAAGCCAGTTTTGTCAGCAGAGAAATAATTCTATCTTCCAAGGATGTATATCAGCTCTGCCTTCAACGCAACTGTCCCTCAACTGCCCAGAAAGCTGACTCCAAGTGAGTTCTGCTTCCATTCCCTACCAAGGACAACGGAGGTTTAGAAGACACTGATGGTCCTTGACCAGCAGTATTAAGACACTAAATTACGCTGACATGGCCCATAAATCGCTAAATGAGGGACTCCCAGACAGCGATGTGGCGTGAGCTGAATGACTACAAGGGCTGCCCATTTGCTAGGGTGCAGGCTGGAAAACTCAGCAGATGATGGATGCACCGAGTGCCTCACAAAACACCAAGCCAGCGTGCCTGGAGAAGAAAATAGTGTTTGCCACAGGGCTTTGCCACTGCTGTGGAAATGTCCCAGGTTTGCAGGACTTGGAAGGCTTCGTTCTATTTTGAGGATAGTGCTGGCTGGTATTTACATACATTGAGTAAAGGGCAGCTCTCTGCGTAGATATAGAGAGACAGTCTCCACCTCTAAAAATAGAATGGAATGCTATTTATAAAGATGAGGAAGAGCTTCTAATCTCCTTAATCTTCCAGGGATGGGGCATCCACGACCATCACTACAAGCCCTCAAAAAAAGTCCCTCTCCAGCTTTCCTGTAGGCCTCAATCAAAGCAAACACATAAGGAAGGGTGATAAGGGAAGACTCTAAAACATGAGCAAAGCAATCATGCTTTCTTCCTCCCTGCCAGACTTTCAGATGAAGTTTCTATGCTTTACCTGTATTTTTAGGCTGTCAAAGGATCCTTTGACAAACTTAAGCATGAAGGGAGAATAAGCAAACCTGGTGACAGTGAAGTTAGGCTTCCTTCTTCCTAGGTATGTAAAATACAGATCTCAACTTTCTTGTAGGAAATGGTTTTGTCTTGTAGTGTTTAAGCTGAAGCAGATAACTTCCCCCTCCTCTCCCCCTCAGCCAAGATTGAAAATGGTATGGGAAAGATGTCCAGATAGCTGATAGAGTCTGGCATAATTTACTCTTGATACAGAGTGTGAGGAGGAATAAAAATGCAGACTCAACAGTTTCCGAAAAGTACCAGCACAGCAAGAAAGGCAGGCGGACAGATTGCTTGGATAGACTCCTTTTTAGTAACAAGATCTATAGCGGCACAGGTTTTCTGTTTGTTGTATGGTTTTAAGAAGGATGTGATTTTGCTACAGGATTAAATAAAAAGGAATATTTTCCTTCCCCTAATTCTCCATTCCTCTCTATCTGCGGAGGTTTGTGTTAGGCTTGAGTAGAAGGAGAAAGATTATTTTTATGCTCCAATTTCAGAAAGCAGCTTTCAGTTTGGAAACAGCTGCTAATAACTTCAAGACCTGTGTGGGAAGAAGATTTTTGCTGTGGGAGGAGGAAGCTGATCTGGGTCTTAGAAACTGCTGGCTCCATTTCACCCTGCCATGCATTCACTATGCAGCCTTGAATAATTTGAGTGTTTGTATTTCTCCACCCTTGAAACCCAAACGATGATCAGATTTCCTATTTTCACTGCTGCTTGTTCATAAGGACCCAAATTGCCATGCTGGACTGCAGACACTGATCTGGCTTCACACTTCTTGGCAGTGATAACCCCAAACTTCTGAAATGTTGGGATTCTCACCCAGAGCAAATGTCAAAAAATGCTGCTCGGGAGGGACGTGTCCTCCTGCTAGCTCCTGAGCCAGGTATCACCCACAGAAATTTTACATCTGTCATTGTTCAGCCTATGAAATGCACTGCTGAGCCTTTTCTTTATTCATGGCAATAGCTAGCCTTGCTACAATCCAGATGGCTGGTAGCTTGACCCAGACACCATGTTCTCCTTCCTTTCCCACCCTTGTGTTGAAGTACTCCAGAATTTTACATGGAAGCATGGAGTCTAGAACCATCTCATAAATCCTCAGCTTTAAAGACCATTTGACACACCAGTAACCAGCTCCACTCCTACTGTTCAACCCACAATTTTTTATTCCCCCATTCATTTGCACCCTACAATATGGTGTGGCAAGCAATTTAGCATTGCTTGTTGATGGGTTAGAAAGAAGGTGTAGAAGGAAGAAAAGGGACAGAAAAAGGTGACAGTATAATCAGTTACATCTTGGTGTGTGAGACTGGGTACAGGGTAGAAAGTTCTTCCAAGTTGCTAGTGAGAATGCCTGCAGTCATTGCATTCAGCCTGCCCTTCAAATACTATACACCAGAGCAGAGTATTTCATCTTTCAAGACCATGAACAACATGCACGATCTCAAATAGAAAATGTCCTTCCTTTTACACATCCCTCATAATAACCTGATTTATCCCAGACAGCTTCTTCCATAGGATGTAGCTCATGCTGACTCTCACATTCTCTTTTGAAGGCAAAAAAAATATCATATTGCACCTGTTATGAAATATTCCTTTGATCTAAGGGAAATCATGAGCAATTTGTGTGTGACATTTACTAACTAATGTGCTGAGGGAATATTACTCCTAGAAAAACACTATTTTCTGGTAGTTTCAATATACTGAATAATGCTGTGCCAGTGATGATTCATCTGGAAAAGGTAACTATTTCAGCATGATGAGCAATATTAATAACAACACATTATACATAGTGCTTCTCAAGCAGACAGATCCTAAAGCCCACTGCAAACCTTTTATATAAGGACCACTTCAGTCATTCAGTGAATTGCAGACACCTGCAAGTAGAACAGGAACCCCATTTCTATATCAGCTACAATACACAGCATACAGCAAAAGGGAACAGAAAAGTGTGATTTGAGTTGAAATACTAGTAGGAGTGGGAGAAATGAATAAAACAAATGGCCCAGGCTGAAATCTGACATTGAGTATGATGCTCCTGCAGCCTTAAAAAAAGTGGTTTGGATCATTAATCGTCCCAAGTGGTCAGTGTAAGGTCTGTCAAGGCAGAGAAGAAACAGGGTTGAACAGTGATTAATGCAAAGAATTTTCTATTGAAGTTGCTGGACACAGGCAGTCCTTGCTCTTCTGGCTCCCAGGATGACTATCACAACCTGCTGTGCACAAGTCACTAGAGCTCCCCAAGCCCTGGTTTGGATCTGGCAGCCACAAAACAGACTCAGAACCACCTACACCAGTCAGCCTTTCACCTGCAAGGACATGTTAACCCCTACTATGTAGTCACACAGTCAATAAGCGCTACCCCAAGGGGGGGAAAAAGAGGTAAACCATCTATTTCCCCCTCCCCTGCCTACAGTCCCCTTTGGGATCCCTCTCCTAAATGCTGACCTGGCTCACCCTTGCTCTGAGAGCTGGCAACAAAACAGTCTGTTGGGTCTGAAGGGAATATAAACAGTGTAGTTTTTAATTATCACTTGCTCAAAATTTAAGTTCTATATATATTCCATAGTGACATCATTAATGGCATACAAGACATTTCAGATCCCTAGCAACTATACTATAATACCAAAACACCCAATAAGAATCTGTTGACATTTATTTGAGAGAACACATGAATGTATTAATCTATTGTGTAGAGAAAAATATGGGCACAATCCTTGCCTACAGTAATGATTTAAGCTTTGATTCAGCAAAGCGCTTAATCACACGCTTAACATTCAGACAAGCACTGGTGCACTTCCTTTGGGGCTTGGCTATGCACCAGAGAAATTATTCTCCCTTTGCCTTTCCCCCCAGACTTTGCAAAGCCAAACACCCTGTGCTCCCATGCTCCTGAATTCAGCAGCTGCTTTTTCACTAATTGGATGAACAGCCCCAGGGGTGGGTTCCATCCATTTGGGAATAAGGTGGTGCAGACAGCTGAATTCATACCAAGATGACAACATTTCCACAGGTAACCTGCATTTAAACATCGTCCAAAGTCCTCCCTCCTTTCCAGAGTCTCCTCTCTAGCCCTGGGGCTGTATCAAGTAGATGTTACCTCTATGCTTTATAGAGGTGGTCTTAGCCAACACCACCATGTCATCATGTTTTCTGAGGGAATATATCCAGAACCAGAGATCTTTCTTGCTTTTACCGGGTTGCAGAAGAATGCAGCATTCCTGCTTTGTGCACCATGGCAAGGCGTGGGTTTAGATGAGTGACAGCTAATTCAGGACTGGGAGAGATGAGTTGGATGGAGTCTGTGCTCTGGGCAAGTCACTTCATTTGCTTTTCTCTGTACAGTGGGGCAGTAGTAACATCTCCTTTACACAGGAATCACAGAATGGTAGGGTTGGAAGGGACCTATGGAAATAATCCAGTCCAACCCCCCTGCCAGAGCAGGGCCACCTAGAGCAGGTTACACAGGAAGGCATCCAGGCAAGTTTTGAACATCTCTAGAGATGGAGACTCCACCACCTCTCTGGGCAGCCTGTTCCAGTGCTCTGCCACTCTCAAAGTAAAGAAGTTCCTCCTCATATTTAGATGGAAATTCCTGAGCTCAAGTTTATTTCCATTCCCCCTTGTGCTGTCACTGGGCACCACAGAAAAAAGACTGGCCTCATCTTCCTGACATCCACCCTTTAAGTATTTAAAAGTGTGGATGAGATCCCCCCTTAGTCTTCTCTTCTCCAGACTAAATAAACCCAAGTCCCTCAGCCTTTCCTCATAAGGGAGATGCTCCAGTCCCCTGATCATCTTAGCAGCCCTTCTCTGCACCCTCTCCAGCAGCTCCCTGTCTCTCTTGAGCTAGGGAGCCCAGAACTGGACACAGTACCCCAGATGTGGCCACACCAGGGCAGAGTAGAGGGGCAGGAGAACCTCCCTTGACCTGCTGGCCATACCCTTCTTGATGCACTCCAGGATGCCATTGGCCTTCTTGGCCACAAGGGCACATCGTTAGCTCATGGTCCAGGACAGTCCAACAGGACTCCCAGGTCTCAGAGCCGCTTTCCGGCAGGTCAGCTCCTAACCTGTACTGGTACATGGGGTTATTCCTCATGTTGGCTTTTAGAGAAACATAAAAATTCAAGTCCCTTAGTTGCTCAGTGCAATAGTCACAGCTTTCAAAGTGCACAACACCAAGCATAATGGGATCTACACTCGCTATGATCTTCAGCTGCTAACATGGTGCTGATCCCGAGTAACAACCCCAGACATCTGATACCACATTCTGTTTACCCAACCCAAAGCAATCCAAAGGCAAGCTCGTTTTCAGGCACAGGACACTTTCAAAAGACTGTTAGGCTGGTTTTGCCCCTCATCCACAAAGATCACTAAAATCTCATTTGGTTTTGGTTCTCTAATAGGAACCCCGAGTTTATTTTCCCATTCCTTACCCCCAAGGAGTTGTTCACTTTGCATGCTTAGCGTTGTTTCCCTTCTATGGGCTGCTGTACCCTCCGAGGAGTTGTTAAGCTGAACATGTGTTGTAGTTCTACTTTTGTATGTTAATTGATACACTTTTTAATTTTACTTTTGCATATTATTTGAATTTGTTTCATTGCAAATTAGATTCTAAAGAGCCCCTCTAAACAATTGCTGCTTGCCAGCAGATCTCTCAAACAAGCAAAACCTCCTTCAGAGGAAATGCTGATGAAATTCAGTCTTGCTCCTGAATCACTGATGCAATGCAAAAATCCCACCTTTAAGAACGAAGAGAGGAGGGGGGAGCCTCCATTAATATAAATACCTAATTTCCACTGACATTTACAGGGGTTATGATAGCTTCATGGAAGCAAAATACAACCCAAAGGATTATACTTAAAATATCTGCACAACCCCACCTGATGTTTTCTGGTGCTTAAACATTTATAAAAGGCAGTTTTCTTAATACTAAAAGTGATCTTAGGGGAAAGTGGGAAATGATTCAAAAAGATTTGCTTTCAAAGTTATTTCTTCACATTGGTTTTGAAGAGGAATGCTAAAATAAACAGGATTAATTGTCCTATCCAAACTGGTATCTTACGTTATCGCCTGCCAGCTTTTGTTTTTCCAAATATTTAAAACAACCTCGAAATTTGTGCAAACCAAATACAGGATTGGTTGAAATGAAAACTCTACATTTTGTCAATTATAACCTCAACAAAAGGTAAAATTAACTGTGTCAAGAGCCATCACTCCTATAAAATAGTCTTGAACTGAAGCACATACTGTCAGGTCTATGGTAGAGCACAGGCTGCAAGCCAAGCTGGAATAGAAAGCCAGCCTTCCAAGGCAGGCTATAGCTGGTGTCTAGCCCCAGTTCACCTCTGCTAGAGCTCCTCAAAAACATAATGCTTACACACTTGATATGTGATGAAGTCACAGCTGGTCATGGACCACATTCTGGATGAGAGATTGATTCTGAATATAGGAATGGGGCAGAAAATTGCTCCAAAGGGAACAGAAGAAACAAGATTTCCAATTCAGCTTTTCTATGAGACTCAGAAAAATATGAAGCATGTAAAAGGATGAAGCTTCCCTCAAAACATGTCCTTCACTTCCTTAATGGATCCTGTGCACTCTGCAGGGAGCAGCGGTAGAGGCAAGCTCTAGCCAAGAGGGCTGCCTTCCAGCAGACCTAGCAAAGGCACTGATTTATTCTGACAAGTACTAAAATAAAACAGGGAAAGAACAAACTTTGCAAGTAACAGTTATTTCCTTCTCTTCTCCACTCTCTGCCCCATGTATTACTGTATTCAAGCTCTCAGGCAATGGAGATGGGGAACTTGTCCTCAGTACTAGTCCTTACCCTTAGTTTTCTGCTTTAATTTTATTTTAAAGTTTGGTGGAAATCAAAGTCAGTAGAGCTTGAAGAAGATGAGGTTAAATTTTAAAACATTTTCTAGTTTAAGAAACAAGAACTTTTCTAGGTACCCAAGTGTTTTAGCAGCTTCACATAGCAAGTCCTCCATGAAGCCAGCTGAACTGTGTCGCTTGCTTTATTCTAGCTTTAGATCTACCATATAGTCTAACAGTTTGGCTCCCAATAAGACAGATGCAGAGAGAAACTCTTAACATACTCTATATATGTACTGGATGCAGTAAGTTCAAGAAAAGAACAGTTAGTTGAGCAATTATTGAACTCAATTTGTGTCTGAACGCAGATTTGCCAATAAGCCAGAGGGTCTGACTTGCTTCTCTGCAATGAGCCACAGTAAATCTGAACAGGGAGCAGATCTGTGGTGGCAGGTCAGGCTGGGCTTCAATCTCAAGTGAAGAACTTGGATCCTCTTGGTGCTCATCAATGCGCTACATTGTTTGCAGATGCAATTAGACTTTACTCCGTTACAGTCTGTGGGCAGCCAGCTTAGTCCTATAAATCTGACTTAAGTCTTTAGTTCCATGTACCATTTTCAGGTCTTGTTCTCTCTCAGATGGAAGAGTAACTTGAACAATTTCCAGCACCTATAGAATTTAGAGATAACTGGCTTTTCCTCAGCCACTTTCCCTTGGTCTTTTTCTTTTACTCCATTTGTAAAATTATGGCTGCACAGACTCAGATTTGCAACATCTCAAAACTAGCTGCAAAGGACAAAGTAGTGAGTGAAGATCAGGACCATGTTTTCTCTGTATAAATACTGGATTATCCCAGTAAAAGGCTCCCTGGGATTCAGCAGTCATACTGACTAGAGCTGCAGACAGAAAAAGAGATGACAAAGGAAACAAGAGTAGAAGCTCTTCTAGAGCCACGTCTACTAACCAAACTTTCTTCCTCCGAGAGACAGCTGACCCAATATATTATTTCCTTTGCTTTTCACCTCCAAGACTGATAGGTAAGATTTAACTGGGTCACTAATGAGATACCTGGAAAAAAAAAAAACCTGCTTTTGAAGGAATATTTTCTCCTCAGCAACTAATTGGCAATTTCTTTACCAAAGAACCTAAAGAGCACAAGAAGCAGCATCGCAGGTTGATCAGTCATTTTGACTGAGTAAGGAGTGGAAAACTAGCTTAGTTTCTTTTCCTTTTAATTATGTTTTTCCCTAACCTAAATCTGTTTAAATGACCATTGGAGACAAATCCCGAACTATTCTTCTCATTCAGCTGAACTTGAAGGCAGACACACACTTCCTCTTCAAGAGACTTACATGGTAGCAACAAAAGTGTTCCTCCAGGGTCTCTAGGGTTTTTGCCAGCACCGTTAGGTCAATCAGGGCACATGATCTCTTCCACATTCCTTTTCTGCCTTTCTTATTATCAACAGAGTAAGACAGGCTACTGACCTTCTCCAGGTGTTCATACACAAATAGAAAAAGAACCTTCTATTGGGCCAGAGGTAGCTGCAAGTGTGGAGAGACAAGAGTTTCTTTCTCCCTAGGTAAGATTTTCAGTGCTGGTTTTCCCTCCATTTGTTCATGTAGAACAGATAGCAGAAATTGCAGCAGGCTATTTGATAAACACTTTCTCTAACACCATGTTCAACGTCCACACTTTCTTTGTATGATCAATACATCACAAATCAATTCTTCCCCATGGATGCTACAAATATGCTAATTGAGCCATTATTTTCTAGCTCTTAACTTCTCAAACGTCTCCAGACAAAACTACTGAAACTGCAGAGAGGTTCTACTGCAAACATCTCATCTTCATCACTTCACATTACTGAAGTGACCCAAGAAAAAAAAAAAGCCTTTTTTGCTTTTGCTCTACCACATACGATATGGCCCAACATGGGGACACAACACATTCCAAACACCAGAGGTTAACCCTGAAGGACACTCATCTTGTGATGGGTCTGAACATGCTGCTCCTTGCTTCAATCCCACCCGTCTTCTAACCATGCTGGGTTGCAGGATACCTACATCTGGATGGGGCATTAAGTAGAAGCCCTTCCATTAATTTTGAATGATATATTTCTATCTTCAGCTATGAATAAAGCAGATCAATGACACCAGCATGTTTTATTGGGCCTCCTGTGCAATGAATTGGTAGTGAGACAGCCAGGGAGATGGAGTCGACATGCAGATGAGATTTGTAAGTGAGGACATATTGATTATTTCCATCTCAGTTCAGGCAGTAATTCCACACAACGCCTCTTCCCCTGTTTCAGCTCATTATTTATGCCATAAAAACACTATCTCAATGATAATAACAGGCTTCATTTACAAGCCAGAGCATAAAGCATCGATGCTTAAGATTTCGGGAAGTGGGTTAAAGGAAGTGAAAGAGATTTAACAAGTCCTGGAGATGCACAAAACTGCTGAGGCTGATCTTGTGGCTTTTTATGCCCTCAGAAAGGAAGATTGAGAGCAGGTGTTAGATTACCAGGCTTTTTATTAATAACTCAGGGCTTGTATGAGGGCTGATTGATAGCACAGTCAGCACTTTCCCAGTGAATAAAGCTCTCCTCACTTTGTGCCATCAGTAGACCGTCTCTTCTCAAAGAGAAAGTATCAGGCATGCTCCTGATCTCTCAAAGGCAAAGGCAGATCCAGTGCCAAGAGGAGATTCCCCAGGATACTCTTCACTGGAGAAGATCCTATGTGATTGCTGCAACACAGCTAAGGTTTATGGCTCTGTTTTATCACCCGAGGTTTTCATTCACTAGAATCATCACCACTGAGCTACTAACCAGAATGACTTACCCAGCAACATCCTCATCCTCCAGACCAGTCCAGGAAATTCCTCCACCAGGCTGGATCCATGATAACACCTATGCTTGAGCCTACATAAAAGAACACCACTCCATACTTCCACACATGAAGCAAAAGAAATTTTAGGAGATCCAAGTATTTATTCTAGTTGTTTTAGCACATCTGTCCTTTACAGCCTGCTTCCCAAATAGCCAAAGGGTGACTGTGGTTAACAGCCTGTAGGAAGTGTCTCATAACTTAAGTTCTCCCCTTTAATTGCTAAGAAATGGTCCTTGAGCATTAGAACATGTCTGATACTTCTGCGTTTTAATCTCTATAGAGCTATGATGCACAGAAAAAGAAGAGCTGGGTACCCAGCCAGATAGCCCAAAAGCCTTTGTTAAGCTGTACTTAAGATTGTGCACATATCAGATAGAAAGAACAGCAGAAAATCCTCCGAAGGCAGCAAGAAATTGTTCACTAAAGCAAGATCTAATTAAACACAAAAATAAGAGTTACAATGTTCTAAACACTCAACCACTGCCATCTCCACACCCAGGCAAAACATTTCATAAACGCTGTAGTGCAGCACAGAAGTTCTAGTGCTCTGTAGAGCATGGGGGACTGTTTCCATTGCTGCTGCTTCAGTTATGAGCCTTTAAGTGCTTAATGAACCTAGGTAAGAGTAACAGTGCTAAAGTATTTATAGATACAGGACCGAGTAAGCTGAATGCACATGAGCGATTAGAACAATACTAGAAGACATTATTTGCAGAAAGTCACTGCTCAAGTTCTCCTGTATTCCAAGACAAAGCATAATATCTAGCAGCATCAGCACATTACTGGACAGTATGTGTATGTATTCAAATTCTTAATGGATTTATGTTTCTGGTACGACTTTATGAAGTCTTGTTCCATGATACATCAAGGGATGCCCTTTTAACCTGGCTGTTTAAGTAGGAGAAGCAAGGGAGTCCCTAGATGCTCTAGCTCTAAGTTGTCCTTGCACATGACTTTAGGACTAAGATTCTGCTCAGATGTTCTTGGAACTTTACCAACCTCAGCAGTCCCAGCACAACAGAGAAAACTGCAGCAGGGGAGGAAAACTTTTCTGAAAACTTTAAGGCAGCATGGGAGAACAGCATCCCCTAACATAAGCTGCTGATTTGCTCAGGGCAAGCTCTGACAGCAGAGGCCAGCCATAGCTAAAGTGAAAGGGATGGCTTTGTCACTTTTCAGGCATGAATGACAACCCTTGTAATGAAGTAAAGATAAAAGCTGTCCCAGAACTTGTCTAGGAACCAGAGATGAGTCCAATCTCAGGCATTCACGAGGCAAATCTCACATTTCCCCAAAGTCAGGAAAATAGGTAGAAATATATTATTGATGCAGCTCTGCAGAAACCGCAGCAGGCTACAGATGCAGGTGGTCTTATTTAAACCCTAAGATATGGGATATGAGGAAGGAAACTGAGAAATGTTAGTTTTTATTGTGCCTGTGCTAGTCACCTGGGGACACAACCTTGCCCCTCCTGAGTCCACAAAGTTAATAGGAAACAAAAACTCATGGCATCTTTGCCCTTCCCTGGTCTCTAAAACATGTCACAAGGTCAACAAGGCTCTTCAGGACATGTCACCAAACATACTGCTAGGCAGGATGCTATAACTATTCAGCTTCTGTGAATTTTTAAATATGAAACCTGTGTGCATGTTATTACAGCACATCAGCTGGAAATCTGCCATCCACAAAGGCCAGGCACAGCTATGAGCTGAATTATGACAGTAATACCAACAGAAGGGAGCACCTCCCTGTCAGCTTCTTCACTTACTGCAGGCTTATGCAAATTGACCAAATAAAAGCCAGCAGTACTGACCCCCGTCACAGAATAAATCCATCTTCTATAAGGAAGGAGGGAGGGGGTGAGGGAGGGATCTGGATTAGGAAGGAGGGGTGCAGTTTGTAGAGAAGCATATATAGTACAGCATGCCCTGAGAATCCTTCCTCTGTCCACACCAAGATTTTCTGATTCATTAAACATCCCAATCTGCATCATGTTTAACTTCTGTGAACCTCACTGCAATCAGCAACGAGAGGGAAAACATCTCTGGGGAAAGGCACAGAGTCAGCAGAAAGGATAAAACTTTTACAGCTCTACCAACTGATATTCCCTTCTCCATGGGAGGGGCCAGGAGAGATAAGACTCACAAAAGGGGAAAGAAAGAAAGGGGAAATGGAGGGATAGCAATGACTATCTGCCCTTCTGAGCCATCACTATCCACTAGACCACACTGCTTCTGCCATGCTGTCCCAGTTGCCTGCTTGTCCACAAACACAGGAGCACAACCTCCTGTGAGATCTTCCCTGTGCACAGACTTGGGGAATGAAAGATGATATTCAAAAAGGCTCCAG
Source organism: Eurystomus gularis (assembly GCA_013400335.1). Taxonomy (NCBI): domain Eukaryota; kingdom Metazoa; phylum Chordata; class Aves; order Coraciiformes; family Coraciidae; genus Eurystomus; species Eurystomus gularis. Next base: position 447,215 of record VZZY01004072.1, read on the forward strand.
GGGAGACAAGTGGCAACTATGATTTTGATGTGGTTTATGACATCTTTGCTAGCTTTCAGCAGCTGCCAAAGTGCAACTTCTCCGGTAATTACTGGAGTCTGCCTTTTTGATTAGGCTATATTTAACAGTTCGTCAAGGACACACAGGCCTTGGGATGGGTGGGTTTGTGTGCTGCAGTTTACAGCTGATTATGATTAATACACACCTACTAAATACTTGAGCAGTACAAGGACAAGCGAGGGGTCTTCTTTGGCTTCCTCTGTTCCATCAGTGTTACCTCCTGCTTTAAGAATCAAAGTTGTATTGTTCTTTTTGCCTTTTAAACTCCTGTGCAGCAGCTCCTTCTCCTTCCTCCTACCTCTGACTTCTCTTTGGAAAATAAAACCCACAGCCAGTCTCATACAAGAGTACAGAAATGGAATTATTAGGTTCTCCTCTGGCCTCTGATCTCAGCCAAATCGAGTTAAAGCTAAATACCAGTTTGCAAAGCAGGTAACCAAACCACGGTGCTCCTCAATTCATAAAGGGATTCCGTGGAGTGACAGCTAGCACAATATTTGTGGTCTGCTTTGTTGTTACCCACTGGCACATCCAGCCTCAATTAGACAAGTACAAGTGAGCACATTAGCTGCAACAGTGCTTCTTTTATTTTAGTTCTCTCATGTCTGCAATCACAGCACAACACCGCAAACTTCTAGGTGCAAATTCCTCCTGCAGCAGTCCCACCGGATTCCGTCAGTTTGGGCCTGCTCTAATTAACCTGTGAGCAATCATCTTCTTTGCCACACCCTCTAGAACAAGAGACAGAGGTCACTCAGCACTGGGCTTTGCTTTCCTGCACTTGAAGGGACAGATGATTAACTTCTTCACTGCTGCCTAATATTTGCCTTGCATCATGCTTTAGAAGTGCTTTGTGAGTGTTTCTGCTGGTCACTGCTGTCACAACACACTGCATCCAGGCACGCTCCTTAAAATAAAGTCCTGTACACACAGGCTGCTTCTCTACATAAAGATATGGGGTTTTTGAAGAATGAAAAAGTCCTAGTCTATATTCTACTTCCACACAAGTCTCTGAGGTGTCTCTGGGTGTAATGATCCTCTAAGAGGCTTGGGCTCATGTGCAACAGCTGCAAACATTTTGGTAGATGCCAGTAAGTGGCAGTGACTCCCCAGCCATCACAGACCATCTCGATGCTTGCCAATTCCTCTTTTTTTTTTTACATTACGCTCATATCCATAAACTGCTACTCAGTCCAGCCCCTATCACTGCAGAAGAAAAGGAAGCCTTGTCTGCTGGGCTTCGAACACCTCCTCTCCTGAAAACAGAGCAAACTTTTCTTCACCTTATTTCTATGCAGCAGTGTCAAAGGGGCCTCTGCTTGGAATGACAAACCAGTCCACAAATCACTTGGGAATCTTCTACACTCAATTTGCTCCAGCTCAGCCTGGCAAACAAGAGACAGGAGGCACATATACATTACTACTGATTAGTCCGTGTCTCCAGTATCAGCAGCCGTGCACACAGGCTGACCGTAACTTTAAATATTGATAACCAAACTCATATATCATAGGCCTGGGAGAGTGACAGTTTCAGTGCATAACAGCAAAGGCTTTCTACAATAATCAAATACTCAATAATTCATGAAAAATATCCCCCCCAAATCAAATTGGAAACTATTTTGTGTAATATATTATTTAAAATTCAATATTATAATGCACACAACTTCAGCTCCTACCACAGAGGACCATTTCAAACTGTGATTATGTGCGGACTCTATTTAAAAGTGACAATTTTGCTTTTCATTTGTTTAACAGCTTAAATGGAAGAGCTCAGCTGGAACTAAGTCATCTGACAACAAAACCAAAGCAGACATAAGCAACTTTGCAAACTTCGTGAACTAAAAAGAAGTATGAATCTTCCTCATTGGTGTCGCTGATGAGCCCCCCCCCATTCCAATGCTCACCTTTACTGGGCTTTTTTTCAATGTTTAGTGAAAGGGAATATTCTGCAAAACTGTCTGACAAACATTTTTGCAGTTCTGCTAGTCAGTCACCTTGGGCTGGTCAAACAGTGAGGAAAAAAAAAATATTTACTCCATTCCGGGGACTCTTGCATAGAAAACAACTTTTGCTTTGCATCTGTTTATTCCTGTTAGAAAACCCATTTGTGTAAGGGAAGGTTGCCTGGTGTAAAGTGCCAAGAGAAGAGGCTTTTGCCCTTGTAAACAGAATGCACTGGAGCATAAAATACAATCAAGATTTGTGACAAAATTCATCCCAGGCAGACGTCACTCCTCAGCGGCAGCAGGGAGCGGGGTGAAATGGCACCGTGTGATTGAGGGGACCAATCTTGCAAAGTGATCACAGAGGGAAGCTTGGCATCGAGGAGCCTGGGCAGCCGTGGCTGAAGGGAGCTGGCTCCAAGTGCACCGACCAGCTTTGAAGGATAAAACTGTTTTGTGAAGAGGAGAAATCTCAGCCTGTTTATGAAGTGTTCACAAGTGGAGGCTGCAAGAGTTAGGTGTCAAACCGTCGCCAACTCCTCAGTCAGCTTGAATATCAATCTCTTCTTGCACATCTACTGAGGAATAAATCTTTATTTTGTTCTCGCAAACAGTGGTTTTTAGTGAAAGCAAAGTTGAAGGAACAAACACTCAATTCTCTCAAGTTATTACCCTTAAGGCAAAAGATGCTGTCTTGAATTTTCTCTTCTGTCTGTTGCTTTTTATTGACTATTTTCCGCTCATTTGGCCACCTTTGATACGTGATATCCTTTTGCCTATTTTATTCATTTTGCTCTGCAGTCCCAAATCAGAACAAAGTCAAGTCTGAGTTCAAACACCGCTTCCTTTCCAAGCTGCAATAGGGCAGCTGAGCAGGGCTGTGCCTCACATACGTGACCAAACAAAGGCAAGCTTCCCTTCACTGCTGCTCAAGCCCTGGGGCAAAGCTGATGCCCATGAGGACACAACCCGCTGTTCCAGATGGTATGTTTTGGTTCCGGCTCTGCTCCCATCCCTCAATTTTTCAAAAATTTCTAAATTAATGTGTATCAGTACCACAATTGAGGGCACTTCTTTCATGCACAGCACACAGAGTCAAACCACAGTCCTAAGACTAGTCCTTCAAGATACTGCGGAAATGTTGTTTGCTTGTACCAAGAATGCTTGTTTTCATTTCCCTCTAGTTAGCAGGTTCCTATACTCCATATGTCATTAGAAATCATGAATTTAAACTGTTTTGGCTTAGCCTTTTGTTTCTGTTCACCCCTGTCCTCACCCTTGTATCACAGATGCCTGATGCTCTGACAGATGCTGGCATCATGCTAAGGCCCAGCAGCAAATGGAGAAGGCACAGAATGGTCCTAATGCTCACTTAAGACTATTTTCAGAGAAGCTAAAGACACTTAAAGCCAAAAGATTAAGAGGTTTTGCCATGACACTGAATAAAAATTCATAATAGGAAAATACCAGGTGTGAAAACTTCTGTCAGGGAAAGGCAAAACAGAAATAGTGACTCGAAGAAAAAAACTCAAATTCCCCCCCAAAATAAGTCATTTAAAGAAGATGTGAATCACCACCTGTTTCAGCAAAGAGATGAGCTGTTCAGTACTCATCTCCCTGTGGATGCTTTGACAGCAGCAGTGACTTAATAGGGGGGAAAAGCAGAGAGGAAATATCAGGAAAACACTCCTGTGAAATGATATTACAAGCTTAAGTCATATTTCAGAGGTTAGCGTCTCATACAAACATGCAGGTGTGTTCTTTTATCAATGAATCTCCAGACTTCCCATTCTCTGACCAACAGCTGCCTCTGGGTCTGCCATATGAACCTCTAGTTGAATTCTCTGCCCACTCGGTAGCTGACCTGAAGCACAGCAACAAACTCAAGTCTCGGGTGCCACAACCACGAGGATGTTTCACGCAACTGGCCTTTGCAACAGGACTTTGCAGAGGCATGCATGTGGTTAGAAACAGGAGGATAAGCAACTCTTCTGCAGAGTTCCTAAGACCTAGGAAATGCTCCTAGGAAACGACAACAGATAAATATGAAAAGGAACAGAGAATCTTGGTCTTTAGAGCAAAGTCCCTAAACCAGAGATATTAAGAAAGGACTGTAGATGCAGCAACAGGTCTGCAAGTTGCCTGTGCCCAACCAAGCTGAAGCAAACTGGGAACACCGTTGTTTTGGGTACCAGTATCACCCTGGATATTGCAATCAGAGTAAATGAGTGAAGGGCCTTGTCTCTGAAGGGCTGACCACAGATACCTCCCCTGAAACAGGCTTCTCTTGGAAAAAAAATTGAATCTGCAGCAAAGTCACCATGTGAAATGTTGAAATTCTTCAGTGTGATATGGCACTTCAATATATATGCAGACATTCACACATGGCTGCATCTCACTTTTAAATGTCTCTCAAGAGTTGTATGTTAAACAGAAGGATTTTTCCAGGAACTAACACAGTTGGCAGCCTTTTGTCTCTATTTTTTAAAGTAATTTATGAAAGAAGAAAAGAAGCAGAGTCAATTTACAAAAGGCTGCAGTCTGGACTTTGATAGATGAACAGATCTACTAACAAAACCTCTCACTTTTCACTGAGCACTCCATCTTCTTATCTGTTAATCCTGGTGAGGAAAGAATAAGGAAGGCAGGCAGCTAAATAGAGGAAAGACCTAGGAAAGGTTTAAACCAGTGAATAATCAACCCAGAGACCAACCTCGCTGCTTTTTTTACAGATCCAACCAGATAATAAGCTAAGCATTCCCTCTTGCATTTCACTCCCCTTTCAGGAGGGGCTGAGTAAGATGACAGTGATTCACACTACAAGGAATTGCATAGGACTTTTTCAACAGGTTGAAGAGCAGCCTTAGAGCTCTGAAGGAGTGGTCCCTCTTTGACAATCTAGGACATCGTACTGGGGAGTAATAACAGTTCCAGCAGCAATATCAAGGAGATAATAGCAAATAACAGCACTTTTCCCAGCTGGTTATGTAGACCTGCTCTCAGGCAACATGTAGGTTTGCTTCTGAGGATGTTACTTGCATAGTTACATCTGTGTCAGTCCCTGAAAGTATCTCAGCCATGAGTGCACTGTAAACTAGACCTTAATTAGGGAATTAATTGATTAGGGAAAATGCCCTTTCATTTCCAGAAATATGCAGAGGAAGGCTAGGCACTGCCATTGAAATTTCTGGAGTATTTCAGGTGCAGGCTGGGATTTCTGGGATGGGTTAGACATTTGCTGGGACGTGGAATAGGTAAGACCTTTCACTGCTACATATTCACCTGCCACTGTGGAACTGATGCCCACAGCCCCAGCTTCATCAACAGCTCTTGTCTGTCTGCATCCTCAGTGGAGCCCCTTCTCACCACACAGCTAGACATCCTTACACTGATCTCATGTAATATTTTAAATGTGCTTCTCATTTCTAAGTTTAAAAAGAGAAGAAGCTTCCAAGCTTCAGCATTTTTTTGCTCAGTGAATTTCTTGATTTGTGACAAGTGCTACAGGAGGAAGCAACACCCTTTTGTGCTTCATCTGTTCCTGTCCCTCAAGTACAGCCTTCCTCTCCTAGACTGGAATTTGTAACCCTTTAGTCTTTAATACAGAAAAATCCTGTAGAGGCTTGAAAGGAAACAGAAACCAAGTGAAAAAGAATAATGACGTTCTCCTGACTTTCTTTTTACTGCAAGTTCTGCTGGGGGTCCCTACAAGCATTATTAGCACCAGACGCAGTACAAGCAACACAAATACATATTTAATTGGAAAAATAATCAGCTCGATAAGGGCCTCATATTTCTGTGGCAAAACTGTGGACATTTTCTTGTCCAGTAAATCCATTCTATCCCACACTAAAATAGAAGAATCTTATGCAGGACTGGGTGAAAGCAATTTTAAGGAAAAAAGGGGAGTTCCTTGAGCAAATCATGCAATGCAAATTAAAACTAAGGTTGAAAGAAAGCAACCACTCAAGTATCACATGAGTACCATTCTGCTCCTGCTGCCACTGTGACTCTGCTTCCTAAACTCAGATCTACAGATCCCATCAGTCATCTTTTCCTAAAGCCCCAGCTCCTGGAGTCATGACACAAGAATCACCTGTCAAATCAAATTTCACCCACCCAGGGAAGAAAAAAAGCTTGGAAAAAAGCAATAATTGAAAGACTCAAAAATAAAAGCTAGTCTATAATATGAACGATTTTTGAGCCTGCTGTAAGAAATGTTGCCTCCCTCCTACTCTGAATAGTAGAGGCAAGTGAATGCCCAGAGCTGTTGCATTACTGCATTACAGCATCCAGACAGTCCTTGCTCTTTCCTACCTGAGCTCTAGGATCTGCAGCACAGCTTTCCCTCTTCCTTGCTCTGCAGTGCATCATTACACAGAGCTCCCTGCACTCCCTCCCCCGTCTCTGCACAACTCCTCTGCACTGCAGCATTACCAGAAACCCCCTTTCCCAGCTCTTTGCCCTGCTCTCTCCTACACCGCAGCCCTCAGGCTGGAGCATCACAGCCTGGCTGCTCTGCTGCCTGGCCCTGTGCTGCTGCAGCAGCTCAATAGCCTCCCTGGTCTCCCACATCTCTGCTCCAGGGTTCAGTTTTTTCACTGCAGCATTGCAGAAATCCTCTGGCTCTGCCACCTCCCTCCAGTTCTCTGTGGCACAGCCCAGCCCTGGAGCATCAGCCCTCCCATTTTCTGCTCTCTTCCCATTCAATACCAGGCTGCAATACTGCTGAAGCAGCCTCCAGCTTTTTTTGACCATATTTTATGCTCTTTAGTCCATAGCTGTGGTGTTATAAGGATTCCCTTCCTACCCCAATATGTCACCCATCCTCAGCCAGATCCTACTTTGCAGTCCCCTAATAAGTTTTAACTGTCCCTCCACTACTTGAGCACAGCTTTGTAATTTGTGCAGAAGTGTACATCCACTGCTCACAGACAATACTGGAGCATGCTTGGCAAGTACAGACTGTTTAGAGAGTCATCCTGGATTTACTAAAGGGAGGTCATGCCTAACAAACTTGATTAATTTCTTTGAGGAGGTGACAATGACAAGGGACAGGGTGAAGAAGTAAAGCATAATTCAATCAGACTTCAAGAGCTTTTTGATACAGTACCACATAAAAGGCTAATTTATAAGGTTAATATGTATGGTATTGATAGCAAAATACTTAGCTAAGAAAACATCTTTTAAATTACCCTGCAAAGAAAGTAGGAGGAAAAGAAAACAGTGGCTGATCACAGGAAAAGGAAACTCAGGTATTTGTGCTCTCACCCCCGTCTTGTAGGCATTTTTCTTCCAGTACCTTCTAAGAAGGTTTACATGATTCACTGTAGAAGCTGCTCATTTTGGTGACCAAACAGGCTACACATGGTGAAAGGTCAAAGTAACATCCTTACTGTGCATCTAGCATAATATTATTTATAGTAGTATACTGCTTAATGACACTTAGTACAAGGCACCATGGGAGATGAACTGGTGGTGCTACAAGCACATCAGGCTACTCAGATACGCAAAGGATGGCAAACAAAGCCAAGGAGGAAGAGAAAGCAAGACTCAAGAGTCAGAATACAGCCTTAGGTCTAGCAAGGCAATCTTACCTTTTTGTTGGTCCACAGGAGTCAGGCTGCTGCTGCCATCGTCTTGCTCCAAGTGTTTTCAGAAGTTGGTGGTCACAACAGCAGAGCAGTTTACTTGCCTCCACCTGAAGTTCATGTTCTCCTTGGACATTAAAAATCATCTGACAGAATAAGATTATCCCTCATATTCAGAGACTACCAAAGAAGAGGAAGGTACTTAGCTAGAGATGCAAGCAGTTACAAGACCCCTGCAAGGTCCCTCCATGGAGCCCTGCACCACCATCCAGTTTCTTCACAAATTGGAGACTACAACCTGACCGTCACTCTTCACTACCAGCACAGTCAGTGTTTCCCTCTTTCTCCCAGAAAAAGCGCATCTGTTTTCAGTAAATGCTGTAAATTAGTTAATGTTTGTAAAGTGCTCTGCTCATGTGAAGTGCTATATAATTACTACGTATTATCAATATAATTTGGCTAGATTGTGCCACAGCCGCCTCCTCTCTTCATTCCAGTTTTGAGAGAGTTTTCTTAAACACCAGCTCTCTGGGGCAGGGACATTTTGTGCCATCCATCTCAAAATAATCCTGACCTTTCTTGAAGGGCTCCAGAAAATAAACCACAGCACTGAAACACATCTCTGGAGTCACGCACCCACCCACATCTCTATGTGGAAGCAGACTGATGGATGCCTCTCAAGGAGGAGGAGCTGCACTTCAGGAAGTATTTGCAGTTCACAATTTAATAACCCAAAGAACACAAAACAGATATTAAAAGTATCCTAAGTCTTAGGGAAAGCAATAGCCTCTACTAGTCATAGGCTCAGGACAAAGATTAGTAAAATTCCTAGTCTAGCTTAACTGTTAACAAGAGTTGCCTGTTAAGGCACTAACAAACCTCTTTGCTCATCTTCATACAGCCCCTAGACTCTCCACCTAGAATGAGGAAAATAAGAACAACCATGAACTAGTTTTCCCAATGCTTCCTAGCACCTTCTTCCAGGGAAACCTAGATTTTTATGGCCTTGAAACAGCAAAGCTTATGTAAAACCCTTTCCTGTTGCAAGCCAAAAATCTAATAGAAAAAACATTTTTTACTATAAGAGAAATAAACTTACTAGTCTGTCTAGCTCTCCTTAAAAGATGCAAAAACAACTTCAAGAAGGCCTTAAAACACACCACTCATAGAAAACAAAAGCCTAAACATAACAAAAATTAGCAAACACTAAACTAAAAAGACCAGATAAAGGACCCAGCTACTCCCCATGCCTTCAACATGAGGACTACATAATACAGGGTGGCTCCTTCCCACCTGAATTTAAGATCAGAAGAGGTGCCTGCTGGGAAAGGCTGCTCCCAATAAAAGCATGAACCAGGAGCAGCTGCTTTTTTTAGTGGGACCAGGACTTAGCTGGTGGTAGGTGAGGCTACCTCTGTGCAATGGAGCAAGAGGGAAATAATTATTTTTCCTAAAGAGAGCTGGTCTCTTCTGTAGGGACTTTATATTGGCTCTTGTTAGTATTTTGTAGTGGAAATCTCTATAGTGAGACTCTAGGCAGCTTATTATTTGAAAACTAGGTTAGTAATTCTTGTAGTCTAGGGCATAAGTAATGCTGTCCAGAAATATAATGGTAAGCTTGTGTTAGCTGTTATCTCTATTCTATTTGATAGCATTAGTATACTATGAGGCTCGTCTTAAAGTACTCTTAACATGTGGCTAGAAATGAAGCTTCCAGTATTTTGGTATAGTGAACCTTCATGAACCAGGAAGAAAAATTAACTTTGTTTAAAGATGTTTTCTTCCTCACTTATAGGACAAATAACCTAACTTGAGGGCAAAATTCCCTGCAGATGTGACTGATGGTTGAAGAAGTGAAACAGGGAAAATATTTGGCCTGTGACAAGAAGTACTTAAAATTGTTGAAGTGAGGAAAAGAAAAAAAAATGTTACTAGAATATCAGTTCTTTTTAAAAATGAAAACTATCAGACTATGAAAAAGGTGTGATTGGAAAGCTGGAATACTTGTGGAATACATAAAATACTTTACAAAGCACTAAAAATTCTTGCTAACACTTCCTCAAGTTAGTACTTCCTAGAGTTGTTATCTGAGAAAAATATTTTCTGCCAGGTTCCCCATTTGGATGGGATAGGAAACTGTCCTACATGCAGGCTCTCCTGAAAGGGAGAAGAGATAATCATGGACAGGTAAGCATGCACACTGGTCTAATTCATCCAATGTTGCCTGGGAAACCTATGTTCAGAATGAAGTGTCTGGACTAAGCTGTTAAAAATCATGGAGAAGCTTATTTCTAATCTGTGGTTCACCTGCTATGGGCTTGTCTCGTAGGAGTTTTCCATTTCAGAGGCTTTTACCTTTGAACTTCTAGTTTCTAAAGGCTCTGTGCTCTGATGGGATGGATGGGAGGCCTGCACTCCATCCTAATGACAAAATGAAGTAGATCAGGCTCATAGTTGGTTCTTCATAACAGACCAATGTTAGGAGGTTTAGCAAATGGAAATATAATATTTAAACAATTTCTCAAATAAGCATGAGATTATACCAGTGTTTATGAAGCACATGCTGCACAAGGACCTGAAAGGTCTGTGCGTCTTTCTGGCATTGCCATAGATTCATTGGTGTCACCTGGACTGCTTCAGACTTTGTTCCTGTCCCTCTTAGTATTGAAAGTATAAAATGGAGGGGGTTGGTGATCTCAAATCTTTCAGAGATCGATTAGGAGACAAAAATATTTTTGGCATGGGTGTGATTATAAAGCAATTGAGAGGAAAAAATGGGTATATAAAACACTGGACCAGATCATCTGCAAGTGCAAATGGTTTTAGCTTAGCTGAAATCAATGGAGCAGTGTCAATTTACAGCTTCTGAGGCTCTTGCTTAGTCTGCAGACCTGGGCCAGGAATGAGGGCACAGGAGTTGAACCACCTGGCTTGCAAATCCTGAAGGAATAGGTTTCATTGTAAGTTCTTGCTTGTTAAGGTTGAGACAGAAGGCAAGATATCTTCTTGACCCGGCTTTACATGGTCAGAGGGAAGAAGAGCAGGGTTAAGTTTGCTTACAAACCAGGAGTGCTGGGCAGAGGCAGACCTGTTTGAGGTGGTCTGCACCAGATCCCCTTTGCTAGTCTCTTGCATCTTGTCCAACACTGGCTGTTGCTAGTTAAGGCTGTTACTCTTTCAGCGATATTCTTTGATTCACATCTTGCACAGTGAGAGAGATCGCTTTAAGAAACAAGAAAACAAGAAGTTCCAGTAGTTAAGATTATAAATACATCTTATTATGGTTTCTTTTTCTTTCCTTTCAGACAAAAGCATTTCTACTTCCGAGCTTGATAGACCTCCTGACCCTGCTGATGTGGGTGGATGGCTCTGCATGTTCCGTATCATTTGCTTCCTTTTCAAGTGTTACTTTCTCCTTATTTCAATTACCCTTCCTTTATAATTACACAACCGCTCCAGTGAATGGGAGTGCTCTGGAGCTGACAGACCATCTAACAACAGGGCATGCTGGAGGCAAAATCTACATCCTTATCTACCTTGGGCAGTAGGGAAGGTGTATGTTTAATAGCACAGGAGAAATTGTTTGATGATATTCAGAGCCAAGCACTTTGTAATGGGTTCACTGCCCAGGCTGGACTGTGTGTAATTGCTCTCCCTGTCCCTTGGAGAGTTATAAACCATACGTACCAAGATCACCTCCCTTCATTCCTGCTGAGTGATCACCCCTGTGACAGCAGGACTCAATGAAGCTTGATCTGATACCTATTTGAACTCAATGGGAGTCTTTTAAGCAAACTTCAGAAGGATCAGTTTAGCCCCCAAAAGGTGCAGCCAGCACTGATGTGGGTAGGACAGGAAGGGAAGGTGGGAGACAGCAAGTGACTGCCTGGCTGTGCAGCTGCAGGTGGCTTTTGGGTGAAGTATGTTGGAATATCTGGGGCCAGGGATAAAGCTGCAAAGCAATTTTTTCTTTCTATGTGGTTTCTCAAGAAAAAAATCTTTTTTTTCTCAGATTTTCATCTTATTTGCAACCGAAATGAACTGGCTGGTTTTGCATAGGAATCTTGCAAAGTGGCAAATCAGATTTTCCTTCTGCACTATAGAAAACCCACAGTGGGAGGGAGCCCAGGACCTCTCTGAAGAAACAGTTGGCCCTTCATCACCCATATTAAGGTAGGAACAGGCATCCCCTTGGTATCACCTTCTTGGCATGGGTAGTGTCCCCAGCTTCCCCATGCTGTCCCCTCTGGGTGCAAGCAAAAGATTAAGCTTTATTTAAGAGACAGAGGCTTAACTTCTGTTACAAGTCAAGTTTCTAGTGAAGCTCTGCCCTATTTATTCTAAGAAAAGACTTTATTAGGTAGTTTCCCAAAGCTAATACCATTTCCGAGGCTTCTTCCTGACCTGTCACTGTAAAAACCCATTTCATTGAGTATCCAATCCAAACTGTGTTCTAATAATGTGATGCCTATTATTAGCACATAGGGATATTGGAAAAATATTTATTCAAAAGGTCCTAAAACCTACCCCACAATAAAGGCAGAAGAGCTACAGCAGCAGTTCCAGAAAAGGCTCACCCAGTGAGGGCCTGCAGTTGACTGATGCACATTGCAGAGGAAGGGATTTTTTAGCCAATTAATTACACATTTCAAATTTAATCTTAAATTGAAATTCTAGGAGGCATGTGTGTGGGAACAGACTGGGGAGAGGGTGTCAAAAGCTTTCTTCAGCAGCAGTTAAGTTCCTGTTGTGAGTCATGAAGAAGGGGCCATAATTGCTGCTATTGTTTGGTGTGCTTTGGTTCAGCTACCTGTTGGTTATTCATGAACACAGCCTTATCACTTGCATTATTGTGGCTCTGTATGAAAGAGATTAAACTGCTGGGGTTGAGTGACTGAGCAGTACCATGGTACGAAAGGATAAGAACATAGGACTATTTTTTCTCTCAATTCATCTAGGAATTAAAGGTGTAATAAATAACTTGTGAGACTTGGGATTGTACCACAAGGTGATTTTTTTTTTTTAACCACCTATGTGCACATCTTTCCACTCCATCTCCATTTCTCTTGCTTCTGCTTGTTCTGTGCTCAGTCAACAGGTAAAAGGAGAGGCACGGATGCTTGCTCTCCTCAGTCAGGGCTGCTGGTGTGTTCCTGGGGGCAGGGAAGCAGGAGGAAGGCAGTCTTCCCTTACATTCAGTGGGGATCAGAAAGACATTAGTGCATACGAGCATGTCGGTGCTATTACAGAACGGATAAGTCTATGTAACATGCAGTCACATTTACCTCTGCAATACTTCTAGGTGAAGTTGCAAGGTACAGCAGTTATGGTGACTCCCATCTCCTTTCAGTTGCCCAGAGTCCAGTAGGTCCAGAAGCACCTGGTGCTGCTCTGCTCACACAGCAGGTTGCCTGCTGAAATAGCCCTTTCCTTGCAGCCTAAGCCTGTGGGAGAAAGAGCAGGAGGGAAAATGGAGCAGGGAAATGGAGGAGAAGCAGAATAGCTGGATAAAATGTTTGGGCTTTTATTTTCAGAAACATAAGTAAAACAAGGAATGGTGAGGAAGATAGTTCCACTCTGGAGTGGGCTAGACTTATTTTTATTTGACTTTTATTGGAGATGCCTTAAGGGTAAAAGATCAGCACTGTTAGACATCCGTATGCAGCAAAACAAGGGAGCAAAGAAAGCTACAGCTTCCTCACCCCCACAGTAAACGAGGTGCTGTGTCTTTTGATGGGACATGACCAAGTATTTTTATCTAGGGACTGTTTGTATTTTTGGATGCAGTAGCAGAGGCAAGGGACTGCTTAAAATTTTCTTTGCCCTTTCAAAGTGTTCCTGGGAGCCAAAGGTGTTCACAGGAATGAAACATTAAATTACAACCTAGATGTCATGGTTCAGACCTGAAAGGGTCTGGCAGCTGCAGGAAGAAATGGCAAATAATACCCAGGCCTCTCAGCAATGGTCCTGATCTCAAGACCTTTCTGAAAGCTAAAATACTCATTTTAATTCAATATAAACAGATTAGATCCAAGCACCATGTGTGAATCTGGAAGTAAAAGGAAGACTGATTTATCTTAAAATGCTTCCATCTTTCTCCATCATCTTTCAAAACCTGACGGTCATATCTGTAAAGGAATCAAATGGTATCTCAGAGGAGGGAATATAAACTAGTGTTTCCCTTATTCACGGAAACTTCAAGTTATGGCAGGAGTGAAATCTCATGTAGCACAGGCTCTGTAAATGATGGGATGGGACGAGAAAGTGGCTTTCAGAATTTCCTGAGAGCAGGATCATTTCTCACTTGAGACTCACTGAGGGAGAGTAGGAGAGGGCTGTTGCCTTGGGAAAGGATCAGTGTTCTGGGGTCTGCAAAACTTCTGCTCACTTAAGGGATTTGGACAAAAACCCAGATCCCCAGCTCTCTTGCTGAGTGATTAGGACAGAGGCTTAACAGCATCTTGTATCTCTGCTGTACGGAAACTGCCTGTATCAATGTTTCTTTTATCACCCGTGTCTGAGCATGAGGTTGGTATTACAAGCTCAAAATAATGAAACAATTTAGAGTTTTCTCTCTTAGTTTCCAGTTAAAGATTCTACTGTCACATGTGTTGGTTTTTTTTTCTCTCAGAGCAGTTGTACTCTGCCCTGACTCAGTCCTACCTTGAGGAGTTTCCAGCTTCACTTGACCCTGAGAAACAGAAAACGGGCTAGAAGAAAGATGTGGGCACTCTTTCTGTGCCTTCACTGATTTCTGCTGCTTAGTTCTGCCCTTCCATGCCTTTTCAGCCTCTTTCTTTGACTTCCTCAGAATTTTTTGCAGTTGTCATTCTTTAAAATCCAAGATAGGATTGAACTAAAAGCTTGAGCTAACAGTGGAGTGCCAGACTAGCATACATATTTTTTTTTCCTAATTAGAATGGCTGAAAAGCTCAGTAAGAATATTTGTTGTCTGTATCACTTGCATGTACACCATGAAATCTCTGTGCAGGTCTTTACCCTGCCTTGGCTTTGGCTCACTTTTGCTCTGACACCAGAATCTCATGAAACGGAAAGTCAGATAGCTTTGAATGCCAAACCCCACGGAATATTTGATCTTCAACTGGACAGAACCTTCTTGTAGTCAGAGTTCAGATGCAGGTGTTTGCTAGATTATATTCTTTGCTGTCCACACTGTTCTCTCTCCCTGTGGCCTGGAAGATCAGAGAGCTTCCTGGCTGGACAATTCACAGAAAGCTGCCTAAATCAAATTATAAAGAAACAAATTGCTTTCTTACAATCTTCTAAACTTACTCTGTAGTGCAGTATTACTAACAGAAGCAAAACAGAAGTAAAAGATAGATGTGAAAAACACCTTCAGTACAACAAAATTGCATTCCTTTCTGGAAATAAACTTCCCCTACCTCTGCACACACACTTGCACCTATTTGTAGATCATTTGCTATGTGTGCTGGGGCATTTACTGACTCCTTTGTCTTCCTGCCCAAAGCTGGGTCTTCCAGTGCAATAGGAACTAGCAGGCACTGAATCTACCTCTTCAGTGGCCAGTGTGCAGTGGCCCTGGGCCACATTCTCATATAGCCTCTGGCCTATAGAGAAATAATACAATAAAAATAACCCTGAGAGCTGCCAAAAGATTTTTCCATTTTGGAAGGCTTTGCCCCAGCAAATCAGTTCACTGTGTACCAAAGATAATTAGGCCATCTTATTTAAAACTTATGATCTAATTAGTGGCTTTAATGGCAGTTAATTACACAGAGCAACAAAGCAGTTGTATTTCCTACTAGGCTTCTTCTAAGTCAAGGTGCAGGTACTTATCTAGGGCCATAAAGGAGAGTGGCTACCACACTTAACATCCAATTACAGAAAATTGTCCACGGTAATTATGAGCAATGTGATTTTATTTATCTGGCTTAATTACTGGGGCTATGCACAATCTCTGACCTAGCACGGTGACAGGGAGGACAGAGGGAAGACAAAATGCCATCCCCTGTGTGAACACGGTGGTGGAACTGCAAACTCCTCATCCTGAGTGCAAAGCAGAGCCTGGTGGCAGATCAGCAGTGCCCCTGAGGACTCAGGTACCCTCTGATCCCAGAGACTCATAGAAGCCATGCATGCACATGGTACGGACAAACGAGTGCATTTATAGAGCCCCGTAAGGTATCCAAGGTGGATGTCTCATACCATAAGGAATCCATCGTTAACAGTGGGTATCAAAAGGACAATCTCACTATTCAGCAGAAGGGACACTCTCCCCACCATCAACATCTTAAATCTTTCCCAGGTACCATCCATTGCTGAAATTTTGTAGAAACTTTCAAGGCATCTCCAAAAAGTCAGTGTCTTGTAAAGGACCAGTTTGCACTCTCAAGGTGAAGTTTTTTGTCTGACTCTAGATTCTTCTTGCTCATATCCTTAACTTCTAACATCTGTGTTGATGGACATAAACCCAGGTGCAACTTGTAAGTGCTGTCTTGAAAGAAATCTGCTCTATATATGGATCAACCTCCATTACTTGCAAATCCCAACAGAGTGAGTAACTATAGAGTATTAGTCCTTGAGTCATTAAAAATAGTAATAGGTTGAGGAGCATGAGTGAAATGTGGTTCTTTTGATTTGTCCTTCTACACCATTGGACTGGGTGGACATGGCTGAGAGATGCGTTAGCTCTGCCATCAGAAGAGACCAAAGTCCATCCAGCCTGTTACACTTCTTGTGACAATAAAAGAGTGCTTAAGCAGGAGTATGAAAGATTCTTCAGTTTATATTAGTATCTTCTGTTGTTGCCCAGTCTCTATCCTCTCATTAATTAACTATCCCCTGATGAGAGGGGTACCACTGAGTTGTAAAGTTTAAAGATATATATCATTTACATGCCAGAAAGACAGTTGGCCTTAAGCCCACAGTCTTGAAAGACAGCATTTTCAAACACTTCCACTTTATAAAACTGCAGGCAGTGGCATGTATAGCTCTGCTTCTTAACTCGTACCCCCAGGACATTTCCATGTTATAGCAAATCGCTTGTTCAGTGGCTTGCTAAGATTTTGAATTAGTAGTAAATACATTTTGACCTTATTTTTCTCCTGATAATTGCTCTATTTATAGAGAAGTCACTGATTGTCATGCTAATTTCTTCCATTCGAGGATTAGACTGGCTCCATCAGAAGTAATCTGTGGTATAACCCATTTAAAAAAAAAGAAAAAAGCCAAAAAAGGAAGCAGTCTCCTTTAAGAGTGGATTTGCTCTTCTCCCCCTTTTTTAATGAAATCTAGAAAAAAAAACACTCATTGGTGGAAAAAATTATAACTTTCACTAACAAGTTAGGTCATGCTCCTTCTTTAGACATCAGTTCGCTGTATTTTATACCTTTGTTTTCTAGAAAGTATTTGAGCATCATCTTGGAGTAGAATGGCCTATCATAATAAGATGGTTTATAGTCTCCACATAACCTATCAAAAGCTCTGTAGCCAGATTGAGCAAAAACCAAACCAAGTCTGGTTTCTCAGTATTCAGGGCCAGAGTTCAGATCTAGGCAAGGGCAAGACTTTTTTTTTCTCTTTCCTTTAAGAAACCCAGCCACCAGTCCTGCTTTATTTTCTTTACTCCATCCCTGAGCTCATATAGACACAATCATTCTGAGATGCCTGGGCAAGGAGCTTGTGAAGCACCTGACCTTGCTCAGAGCATATCTGCAGCGCTCTCCTTTCCTTTTTAATCGTGCAGCATCACAAGTGCTCCCAGTTCTTGGAGCACCTTTGCCCCCCGCCCCAGTGAATCACAGCGCGGGCTGGTGGCTGCTGGCCGGGCGGTCCAGCTCTCTCAGCAACAGCCTGGTGGCCACAGCTTCTAGTTCCTATTGACACAGCAGCCAGGCCAGCTGTAAATCTGGGAGGTTTTGCTCTGAGAGCCATCAACTGGCCGGCAGTCTGAAGAGTGATGGAGGGACCTTGATCTCACTACGGCTGGTCACCACCGCCTGCATCGCTGGGAGGTTGCTCAGGCTTGAGTCACGGCAGGTTTTATGGTTCAGTACCACAAAGCAATTAACAGCAAGTGAGTGAGCGTTCCCAACCTTTGCTAAAAATCGTGGCTGTTTATCAATGTGTCAGGCTGTTGGCAGATTCAAGAAATCTAAATTTAACAGTTGAGTGGTTCCTCCATGCGTGGCTGCAGTCAATGGATCTTCAGGATACGGTGTCCCAACTGGGCAGCCGGTGCAAGCTGGGGAGAAGTGAATGAATGGGCCAGCTCTAGAGTTCAGTGCAGGGGAGGCTTTTTTTACACCACAGCTGCTTAATGACTTTTTCAATTGATTTCAGCAGTGCCGCTTTTCGATTACTGATTCCATCCCAGCCATTGGGCAGAAAAATGGGCTTAGGAAAATAATAGGAAGGAAAGAGGAGAAAAAAAAAAAAGGTACTCAAAAACTCAACACCTACCATAACGCAGTGACATTTGTCCAGATATTTTATGCTGAATTGGAAAAAAGGAGAGAAATGGCAATCCCTCCCATTGCTCAGCCCATGTCGTGGAGGCGAGTGTGCATGTACTTCCTTGCTTTCAAGCCCCAGTTCATCCGTGCTCACTGACCTGCTCCTTGGTTTGGAACCAGCTGCAGAAAGCAGCTGTCATCCTCTGTTACTCTGCCAGCCCTATTCTTAAGGCAGTCATCAAAGCCTGGCACTGACGGAAGGCAATTCAATTAGCTGTGACGGTCAGACATAAACCGAGGGTCAGTTGAAATATCTTATTTTCTTTTCCCCCCTTCCCTCTATTTTTGTCTTGAAACCTGGAGACACAGAAGTTCACCCCCATCCTGCAAAGTTTTTGTGAGGTAAGGATGGGAGAAGGATGATGCCTACACAGGAGAAGCTTAATACAGTGAGGAAAAAAAGACAAAAGAAGGGAAATAAGCGCCAGGGAGAGGGGTGTATCTCTCATCAGTCCTGCTCAGTTCTTGTGCTGCCTCCTTAAGATGCAACGAGCTTGGGAAGAGGCGCCTTGTTGGATGGCTTGTGATGTGCTTTGGCTAAATCAGGTAGTAATAATGAAATCTCCCTTAGCTTTACCGCTGCCATCTGCTCTGTGCCTACCATAGTGGCCATTTCACGCTTTTATCAGACCTGTGGGCTTATTCCCAGCAAGCCCAGAGGGAGGAGGAGGAGGGGAGGAAGACAGGCAGGTAGAAAGTGAGAGCTGGGACGTGGTGCCAAGCACAGCTGCTTTCACAGCCCCTCTTTGCAGCCAGCCTCCACAACTCCTTGCTAGCATACACATAGTTGTAAAAATAAAGGTCAAACAGATAATCTTGATAAATATTTAATAGTTACTGTTTTTACGTCTCCCTTATTGTTGCAGATTGAATGTCTAACACTTGTGACATCTGGCACACACCGAGCTGGAAGGGAGCACGTACATCCTTGGCTGGTGCGGGGGGAGCAGGCACCAGGGCATGGAGGGGACAACCTATGGGGACCCTGCTGCCACCAGTTCGGCCACTGCCATCAGCTCTGCAGAGCCTGTCTGGGGTTTGCTCAGGAACAACTGCTTCCTGGCAGCACAGACCTATCTTTCTTGATTCAGTCAGGCCTCACGTGGGGTTCAGTAAATCACAGCATGGGCGCTCCGGGTTCCCTCATTCCTCTCTGAGTTAATTCTCATTAAGAACCATCTGCGTGCAGGTAAATTGGATGTGCCATGGTCATGATTAGCAGCTTTGGGGTCACTGTGGGCTTTCATTCTCTAGAGGTGCAGGTAGTATTTGGCTCAGTGGGTTTATTACAGGACTGGAGACAGATTTCTGCCCCAGTGGGTTCTTGCTGGATCATTTCCAGGCTGAAGCAAGTCATAGGGAGATTAAATGAGACTTGTGGTGATAACGTTGTTGACCTCAGAGTCCTATCCACCAGCCAAGTAGTTATGGCAGAGCAAATGCAAGCTGTGCTTTCAAGGTATTGCTTGGCAATTAAGTGAATTATACGTTTCCTTATAGTAGCTGGTAAGAAATCATCTGTCTTTTCACAGTAGATGAATACTTAATATATTGTGGGAGTTTTTCGGTTGTCCATGCATTAATTCATTGTGATCAATAGAACTCAGGTTGCCCTGAGAAAGAGGAACGTGTTTTAGACACTTTCAGCGCTATATGACTGTGCAGCACAAGGTCTTGATATAATTTTCACTTTATGGAGATACTGTATGAAGCATTTTACTGGGCTTTGGAAATTGCTGGCAGTAATGGATCTCCGTATAGACGAACTAATGACCCTAGATAACAAATGAATCAATGTGACAAAAGGAAGAGAATCCAGCTCCATGCTCACTGCTTTGCATGACCCGAGTCTTTATACAGCAGATGAGAAATGCCAACGTAGTGGCCTGGCTATACTTCACAACCACTTCTGCACTGGAGCAATCAGTCCTGCTCTGGGCAGGATATTCCAGGGATTTAGATCCCCATTTCAGCAGCCTTGGGACCCTTCAGGATTCTATTTTTGTCCTGAGTAGAAACTGGTCTTGGAACAAGAAACTTTCCTATACTCTTTCAGCTGGAGCATGAGATTTAACTTTTTTTTTTCTTTTCAACTTGTACCTCTAAAAATTCAGCTATACTGGGAGCCGTGCACGCCTCCCTCATCCCCACTGGCCCAACCCAATCTTCAGCTCATTCACATTGCCAGGAACATGTCATTAACACTTGACAGCGACTCCTTTCCCTCTCAATTGCTGCTTTTTTTTTTTTTTCCTTTTATTGAAGCTTTGCCACCCTATTTTACAGGCTACACAATGTGGAAATTGGCAGAAAACCAGGCTCAGACTGAATTCAGAACTGACTCTACATATGAATTTAAGAGGTGCCAGCACTGGGGTAACATATCACACTACGGAACAGCCTGACACAAATAGGGTAAGCATCAATGGCAGTTGAGGGCTCACTCAAATACTGCTTAAAATCTTCAAGAAAAAACAGAAAGACCAACGGTTTTGACTTCAATGGGAAATAGTTTTTTGCCAATATTTCAGCAGGCTGCTGAGACCACCTGTGCTAGTGTTGCAAACTTGTATTACTCTGGAAAGGCAACGTGTTCCCTGTGCTGCAGCTAATGAACTAACATGGTATCAAGGCAGTAACATCAGGGTGGTGCAAGGCAGATGCTGTGGCCATTGAAGAATTGTAAAGCAGTAAGTCATAGAAGGTCTGGAGCTTACATATGAAATGATGACAAATACTGTATTTTGTGGAAGGGGACAGGAACTCTTTGGAACTGGCCTGTAAACAGGTATCAGCAATATCTGTCACCAAAACATTGTTCACTGAACACTTCAGGAGCATAAGTCTGAAGGGTAACGCCTAGGTCAGCAAGTAAATCTAATTTTCCAGCCTGGTTGCAAACATCTCTCTGAACCCAGCTATGCACAGTCACTCCTGCCAGCTTTGCTGGACATTGCAGTTGTCAGGTGCTGTTTCTGCTCTGACTGGATGGCCAAAACTTTTACAATTAGAAGAAAGTCAATCAAATACTAAGATATCTTTAAAAAGAAAGGGGAAAAGCCCTTTTTCCAATGAACCTGTGCACAAATAGTCACTGAAGTGCTTGTGGTATTTCCACTTTCTTGGAATATTCTTGAAACAAAGTAAAAAACTATTGCTCAATAACTGTTCACAGAGTAACAGTAAAATAGGTCAGGAACGCAACTGGAACAAATGTGTTTGAATAAAAGAAAGCCAAGCAAACATTGCAGAGACTAGAACTGTGCAAACACAGCAAATAGCATAAAGCTTCCCCTCAGGAGAAGAACAACATGCAGAAATCTTGATGCTTTGGTTCACTTACTGGAGGACCCAACAGAGAATGAAAATAGTTGTGCCCTACTGTTACAAACCTAAATCCCAAGGGAATCGGTTATTGTGACATGTGGGAGTCAGTGGTGACGCTTCACTTGTATGAGTTAGAGCAGCCTAGTGGCAGCTCTGAATTGGGCTGTAATAAGAATTTAACTAGAGCCAGGGATCATTGACGTGTATTGTGTGATAGCTGGGGCTATGGTGTCACCATCTGCCAAAAACCCAGAAAATCCTGTGTACTATTTCCAGGCAATAACTTCTAATAAGTGCCTAACTTCTGTCTCTGATGCTATTTCAAGCTCTGAAGGCCACATCTCAGGTAGCACTCCCACAATGGTCAAAACAGCCTCGAGTCCACAAAAACGGGCATGTTGACGTAAGGTGAGCCCACAGCCTCTGGAGCAGTGTGATTTTATAGCCTATCTTGAGGACCTACAAAACCTCCCTTGTCCAGGCATTCAGGATTCCATCTTTTGTCCTGATGGAGGCATCATCTGCCCATCGTCATGTGCCCATACCACATTGTCACTGCTGGTCCTATTCAAGAGATCGGAAGGCTAAATCCTCACACTGATCTATGTGTGCACCTTGTAATTCTGCATTGCTTGAAGATATTTTAAAACCAATCCAAACTCTGTATTTCTTTCTTCTTTTGTCCTGGTGGCTTTCTCCAGTGGTTAGCACCGTGCAGCAGCTGCTTGCCCTGCCTGAGAGGAGGAGAGTGGCTGAGGGGCTCACACTGAATCCTTCTCTACGACTCCCTCCGCGCTTGCTGGCTTTCACTTATTGAATTAGGATAAATTGGAACTTTCATAAAGGGTGATATAAATCATTATCTCAAGTTAGCAGATGCGGACTCACCAGGGTAGAGCTCTGTTAATAACTCCTTCGGATTAGGGCTGATTGGTACAATTTGAAACTTGTTTCTCTCAGCTTGATCAGTCTAGTTGTAACTGTGGCAATTATCCCATTTCACTTTCAATAGCTCAGCACAGAGGAACTGCTGCCTCCAATCCATCCCTCCTTAATGAATCCAGTGTGAGATGTTCGGTCCTGTGGACAAATATACCCTGTCTCCCCCCTACTCCAAAATAAGCATTTAAAAAAATAAACCCTGTGTCCAAATGACACATAAGAATGTGTCTTTTAGGGAGGGAGATACTAAGTGTCCGTGTAAACATCATTTAGGTATTTGGCCACTGAAAAGCCTCTCTTCATTCTTACAGCATCATTTGCACTTTTTTGGCAGTCCTCCTGCTTGGGAAATTAGATGAAAAAACGGGGTTTTGTCCAAGCATTGAGGCTGCTTAAATAGATTCTGATGAATGTGTTACATGCTGAATTTGTAGGGTTTTGTTAAATAACTTATCTGGTGATTTTCTTTTTTTTTTTTTTTTTTCTCTCCAGGAGTCATTAATAAATGATTTAATGAGTGAACACAGAATTCTCAGAATAATGTATTTGACAAGTATTTTCTTTCACTCCTCTATTTGACTCCAACAACAAGTCAGTTTCTCAATTTAACAGAACCTTGAAGAACACCCTTAACTTTAACAGTAGTTTTAAATTCATCTCTTTGAAGAAATACACTTGGACAGAACAAGTATTTGCTTTAAGCCCGTGTTTAGATCTTCCCTCGGATATTTTGCTGGACCACTGGCTTTAGTAGTAAGGTTGATCTTGTGCTTAAATCATTGCAGTAGTGGTTTGTTTGCAGTTACCAGCTCTGCTGTCGACTCTTTATGACCTTTCAAGTAGCACGTATATATTAGAAGCTCCAGTTGCATATGATTTCCATGTTTCCTGTGATTAGGAGCTTCACAAGTGTCTTTGAACCATCCCCATCCTACCTCAGCTCTCAAGCTATAAAATGACTATTTCCCTTCCTTCCAACCATTGTCTTATCTTCCTGGTTGTAAATTCTTTAAACCAAGACTGTTGTTCACTTCTTGTTCCTACAGCACCTCATACCATGTTTTATGAAGCCGATAAAATCTTAGAGATTAAAATACATGGACTGATTTGTCTCCCACTTACAGCACCAAAGCTGTATTTCTAAAGGAACGTTGCTGATGCCCATGGAAACATGCCAGTGAAAGCAACAGCATGATCCCACCCAAGCTTTGATTTCTAGCAGTGGGAATACGAGAGTTTGCCCATTTTGAATTCAGATCCAATGCACATCGGCTCCTGGAAATTGTTTGAGGGTGCAGCATAAATAAATGATGGTGTCCCAAAGTTTTAGAGGAGCAGCTACTCCCTTCTCCCCACTCTTGCCAGCTGCCTCCTGCTCGGCTCTGAGTGCTCAGCCTCTTGCAGGGGCTTGGACAGCTCTGAATCATGCTGCTTACAATATGTTTCTGCTAAAAATAATAGTAGTAATTAATGCTCTTAGTTTTAGTGCTGCCATCTGCTTGATGCCAACTACAATGGCTATTTTCCTCTGTGTTCCCAAAAGCAGGAAGGAGAAGGAAAGAAAAGACAGAGGCAGCTGCTTGTCCCTTTCCCCCGCACCTCTGCTTTGGCTGGCAGTGATTTGGATGTCGTGGGGGTACCTTGCTCTTGCAGAGACAGCAAGAGGCTCTGAACCTCCTCAGAGCTAAAGGTAATAGAGCTCAAAAAGAGACGTGCATGGAGGCAAAATTTCTCCTGAAGGGAGTAGGCTAAATAAATAGCCCAACATCTACAGGAGAGGGTTTTTAAGAGAGGAAGCTCTGCAACATAATTATAGACTATAGTCTATAGCTCTGTAGCAGAGCTATAGACACACAAGACAACGATGAGGAAGGAAGGGGTGCTGGGAGTTTGCATTGGCTCAGCTACCGGGATGGGGTGGTGAGACATGAGTGCAAGGAGTCCATTTCTCCTCCTTATCTCTGGAAAATGGTTGTCTTGCCTGGGCCATGCAGATGTTGGAACCACACAGGCAAGTTGGGGAATTGAACAAAAAGAAGTCGCAGACTTTAACAAACAGGATCACAAAAGGCATCTGTCACAGTGCATCACCTTCTGTTCCCCTAAGGCTCCCGCCAAAGCCTTTCCCTTTGTCTTGCCTCCTTCACCTAATTACAGAATTTACAGAATGTCCCACTGGAGAACAAAAGGGCCACTTCAGGTTCGCAGGAAAGGAAGTGTTTGTAGAGGAAAAACCACTCACCTGCACGCAGACAGTAACTGAGCAGTAAAAATAATCTTTACCCATGGTAGCAAGATTTGGGGGATGGACATGGCGGAAGAGTGTAGAAGGCAGAACTCCTTTAGTTCTCAAGATAGGGAACTTTTAAAGGCTGTACAAACCCACTTCTCCCTGATCCTTGCTTATCAAGCTGGTGAGGCCTTTTTCTTCTATCAGAGAAGAGCTATCGCACGTCAGCCAGCCACATCTCTCCTTCACAGTGAATGACACTTCAGAAGGCAACCTGTTGCTCCTAGTCCTATCTGCCATGAGTGTGCTCTGAGAGGCTTATTTTAACTACAGCAAGGAGAAGACAGTTGTTGAAGGTTAGGAAAAAAAAATGTGAGGAACTGCAGCAGCCTGGATTTTGATAGAGATGGCCTAGAAGGAATATTTTTTATAATCCAGAATCTGCACTGCTCCCCCCGGCTCCCAACCCTCCACAGCCTGAGGCACCATGTAGCAGAGCTCAGCCTTAGATCTGTTCCCTCCACAGGCCAGAAGCTTTGGTTCTCATGCACTACTGGTAATGATCTGACAAACTGCATGGTTGAGAGCAGTTTGTGTACATGGGGCTTGTATTCCTTGCTTACCTTCTTCCTTGGACCTACTCCTGGTATTTTCAATGGGAACACATCTCCAGTTCCCTTCCTCCACCCCCTCCCCAAACAGTGCTGAAGGGATTTCAGGTGAGAGTTTCAGCCCAAAGTGATTTAATGCATCCCAGCAGTCATCTCCAGCCAGGCTCTGGAGTGGGTTACTGGGAGGGACTAATAGATCTGTAGCTATTTAATTAATCCTCTTTGGAATATGCTTGACTTATGCAGGAGGGTACATTCTCCAATTGCATCGAAACTCAACCTGTTAGTTAGAAAAGAGTCAGCTGAAAAGTAAAATCACTGAACAGAATTAGTTTGGTTTAAACTCAAACCAGGATACCCTGCAAGCTTAAACCGAGCAGCTCTGGTATAAATTCAGATAACCACCTAAGCAAGACTGCTCCCTTTTTGCACAACTAGCTAAGCACTGCCCTTTAATCTAAATATCTGAGATTAGCAAGAGTTTTCCTTTTTTTTTTTTTTTAAAGAAGGCATACATGCTTTCAAAGTGACACCATAATGTTCACTGTCCACTGATCTTGTTCACATCTTGTTTTGGGGGGGGTTTCAGTTGCTTCCCATGCATTTTGCAAGGGTGCTTCTGATAGAAGCAAAGCAGATGGTTGTATCTCAAAGGGGGTTTGACCTTAACAGGCAGCCCCACTATGGAAAGGCTGTGGCTGTTGAGAACACATTGAGTATGCATGTGAGAAGAGATCCCAGAAGGTCAATATTGACTATTCATTATTCACTTAAAATATTTGCTGTGCAATTTGGGACTGAGACAAATTCCGATGACAAAGGTGGCCAGCCACACTACTTGACTCAAAAACATGATGTTATCATAAACAAGAACGGAGGCAGTTTCAGAAAAATGGAGGAGAGAAAATTATTCATCCACTTCTTTGCCAGAGTTGAAAAAAAAAAAAAGTCTGTATAAAAATCTGGATCAGATAATAAATTTCTGCTTTTTAATCAAAAAAGGAAGACAAGTTGTAAGAAATGTCAATTGTGATCAATACTTCAACTAGGAGAAATGACATTATCATGAGTGTAGCATGGAAGTGAACAGACATCACCTGGCATTTGCCGTTGTGGCTTGGCAGCTATCCAGATAGGCAGCTACTTATCTCTAAAGGTAGCAAAGATGTTTCAGTTTCAAAGTTTTTTCAGGTTCTTTTTTTTCACTTTGAAAAAATAAATTATCAAAGTTGAACTTCGCTGTGAAACAAAACTCCAGACAAAAGAAAAAAAACACTACAACCCCACACCCCCTAACTTATTTAAAAAAAAAAAAAAAAATAAAAAAAGGAAAGAAAAATTAAGCTGTTCTACCTCAACTTGAAATTAGGAACTTTTACTTTCTGGATGTGGGGTTTTCCAAGCTGCTGTCTATAATGCAGACGAATGTGACTTTCTTGTTTAAATCAGTGTGCTCTGGCAAGCACGATATCATCCAGCCACAGTGCAACTCAGAGCTGGTGGCCAGAGGACCTGAATCTTCTGATTGCATAACTGTCTCAGATGGAAGAGATAGGGCAGGGGTCCTCAAACTATAGCCTGTGGGCCAGATACGGCATTCTTTTTCCTGTTTTTTTTTGTGCACTACTACAAATAAAATATATGCAGTGTGCATAGGAATTTGTTAATTTTTTTCCAAACTGTAGTCCAGCCCCCGACAGTGTCTGAGGGACAGTGAACTGGCCCCCTGTTTAAAAAGTTTGAGGACCCCTGAGATAGGGCATGCCACAGTACATGACTATTGTGGTAGGACAGTCATGGAGTAAACATGTCAAGGAGCAGCATCTTTAAGAATGCAGTGAGCTTGTGGAGGAAGCACTTTTTGAGGCTAAGGATCCTTTAGAAGAAGCAGAAGGACATTAGGACATATTAGGGTCAGGCAAAGGTCATCGTGGATCCCAGAACTTTGTAGGCTGCAGGTTGTAGGAGTGTAAGAACAGCCACAGCAGGCTAGAGAGAATGCTCAGCTAAGTGTCTTCTCTTGGGGGGTGTCTAGCAGTGGTAGCTCAGGGAAGTGTATGGCTGCAAGAGATGCATGGGGACCTGTCACTCAGAGTCACCAGTCTAATTCCCACCATCACAGCATATTCTATAGATTCTAGTTTGAAGCTAAGAAAGATATATTGGCAAAACATCCTAGGAAAAAATAATAAGACCTGAGACCTTCTGCTTCACAGAGCAAGCAAAAAGGGAGAGTTGTATATTTTGCTGGCAAAGATGTATTTTCCCCCTATTCAGCATAGGAAGGGGTTGACTGGGGAGTATGGAGCTGCTCAGCTGTGAAGGTGCAGGACCCATGGCTCCAATCCTCACATTCCTTGGTGCTATTGCACTTCCCAGAACTCTCTGCTTCCCCAGCCTTATTATGCTGTGATATTATTACAGAATCTTTGTCACGCAAACAACAAAAGTAATTGATATTATTGAAATCTACATTATAACTTGTTGGTCCCTCCAGTGTCCCTCTGTCTGTACTTAGAAACAAAGTTCATGGTCACCTCGAACTAGCCCAAATTCCCTGTCTTCAAACCCAGTTTCATCTCCCCCTTTTCCTGCCTTGGCCCTGGAAACAAGAGAAAGTGTAAACAAACACAACAACCTCCCAAGTATTTCAGTAGCAAAATAACTAAAGCGCTTCTCCTAGGGGCTGGTAAATAGCAGGCAAGCTATCAGAGCCCAGAGGGGGAAAAGTTCAGCCGAAACTAGTTACAAAATCTCAAGATGCAGTGTGACAAACTCCAGCCTGCTCCTGCTCTTGCACAGCATTGCCATTTTCCCGCAGAATGACAGTTTTCAATTACTGGACTGTAGCTAAGAGCAAATTGTGCACTTCAGCAGCTGGAGTTCTCTCTCCTGATTTTCAGATGTGGCTGGGTAAAATGTACAGGGGCAATGAAAATGGCTTTCTCTGCACAGCTAACTGAACAAGGACAAGCCCAGAGACTGTCAGGAGAGAGTGAAAAGGAACAGCAAATAGGGAGGGGAATGGCTGCTGGCTTGATTTGCCCCCCTCTCTTCCCCAGCCATGAGACATCAGCTGTAAATGCTACAAGAGCAAGCCTGTGTTAACCTGTCTGCCTAAACTTTAAACATGATTTAGATTTATTTTTTTTTCCCCCCAAACAACTGATTTTGTAAATAGTCTGAGATCTGGAGCACGTTATCCTCATTCTTACACAGGTAATTAATTTCCCCTTTCCTCCATTAGAGTCTCCCTTTAGGCCAAAACCTCGATTTCTGGATGGAAGGATGTACTTGAGCTAAAGTACATCCATGGGGGTCAGTCCCCTTTGTATAACCCAGGCAGGAGAAGGAGACAAACCCAGGCTTAACAGGGTACTACAGGAAACAAGTACTGTTCAACTGAAGTGTGGAATAACTTGGGGGAAGTTATCCTAATATAATATTTGTCCTAATAAAAGTAGACACACAGAGACTCACCCAGCCTTTTACTCTGTGTTCTGCACAAGGCAATTTCATCGGGATGGGGAAACGCTGAAGTCTGGGACAGATTTTTCCTGTTTCCTCTGGGGGACTTTGGGTCTGTATCCAGCTGCAAATCATAGAATCACAGGATCATTTAGGTTGGAAAAGACTTAAGATCGCTCAGCATGAAGGAGCTAACAGGGCTGGGGAGGACCAGGCTGGCAGCACCCCAGGCTTCACATACCTGTCTGAATGTTGTCCACAAAGTGGACTTAATGAAGCCTTTCCTGCTGGACACCTTGGGCTCAGTCATTTTGACTTATTTCTTTTTTCTTTACAGCAAATTAATATTTTAACATGACTGCATCATTTTTCCTGCAGAAACCTTTGCCTTGTGAAAGCGGACTCCCCTGCCCAGGGCTGCTGCGAGTGCACTTGCTGGAGAAGACAGCGAGTCCCACCGCAGGGCTCAGCCACAGGCTAAGAGGCTGCTCTGGGCTTCTCTGGCATCACCTTCTTTCATCACCCATCAGGATAAGCGACATGGCTTGGAAAAATAAAACGTTATGAGTGCTCTGCTGTCCCAGGTACTCTAAGGAGCTCCAGTTCTTGGCTGAGCCCTGTGCCATCCCTGATTACCATTCTCCAGCGTGCCACCTTCATGCTTCAGACAGCCACCGCTTGCACGCAGACCCCTGATGCAACGGAAGGCAACTGAGAGCTCGGCTTGGGAGTCTGCCATTTTCCTGCACCCAGCGAGTCAAGCGGACGCTCTTGTCTAAATAACACTAAAAATCTCTGACAAAACCGGAGAACCTGGAGAAATTTCCAGTCACGTATGACAATGTCTAGCAACGCGTTCCTGCCGAACGGGAAGGAAGAAAGCAGAGGGTAGGGCTAGATGAGTACACTTAGTGGTGACATGCCATTTTTAGATGTAATTATGTAAATTACATAATTCATCTTGAAATATTGAGGGTTTTTTTCTGTATTTACTGCAATTACGTCAATTGACCTATTTATGTTATCTGACGTGCTTATCATTAAAATGGGACAATATATCCCATTAGATCCTCTTACTACATTGAATGGAATGATGATTAATTATATCATAAAAAGAAGCTGTGCTATGCATCTCTGAACATGGGATTTGAAGCTTAATGTAAAACAACAACCTACCATCAGAATTTCCTGCCTTAAAACCTCATCTTACCCAGCTGGGAAATATTCTGAGGGTTCCCCACACGGGATTATTCCTGTCCACACTTATATCAATGAAATAATTAGAAAGCCAAACACGCTTTATTTCTTGTAGGACCTTTTGCTGTGTATTATGCAAAGGCCACGTGCCTAGAGAAAAATCCAACAAACTTGGCTCGTGTGTATGGCTTCGTTAGGATGAGCATCTCCTTTCAGAGTGGAGGAAAGGGGGTTTTCCCAGCTACATGGGTTATAACTTCTTGGAAGCCACTTTCTGCTTTCCTCGTGTGCTTGAGATCTCTGAGGGATCTCAAAGCAAGGAGAGCCCCAGATCTATGGAGAGGTTGGGGGCAGTTTTCTCCCCTTGAGCACAATGAAAGGCAAGCCTTGTTCTCACAGCTGGTGCCAACGAGCTGCTGATAGAGCTGACAGATCCAGCCCTGATGGAGCTGGCACACACCAAGCAGGGTCAGTCAGCCAGGCCCGTGACAGGAAGCACAGGAGGGAAAAGCCATCAGGGCTGACCAAATGGCGAAGGGCAAAAAAAGGAAGGGAAGGACAATGTGTCTCCAGGATCCCTGGATGGAGGCCCAAGACCAGAGCGAAGGCAAACCCTGAAGTGTGTCCCGGGTTCGGCCAGGATGGGGTTAATTTTCCCCAGAGCTGGGCGGGGCAGAGCCGAACCGAACCGGCCACCCGTCACGTGACCCCACTATGACGTCAGGACCAGTATAAAAGGCGGGCGGGGCACTGGGAGCTGCTGGTCGCAGTGGTCGGAGGAGGCCGCGCGGGCCGCGGCGGGCCCGGGGGTGAGTGCTTGCGGCTCCCGTCGCTCGGTTTATACGTTATTTCGTTAGTTTTATGGTTATTACTGCCGTTTCTTCGCTCTAGGCGCTGTTCTGCTAAGCTCTCCCTGCCTCCCCCTGAGGGGTTTTACCTTTTTCTCCTGGTTTTCCCCTCTTCCATGGCGGGGATGGGGTGAGCGGGGCTGAGCTCGACCAGGACAAGGTGGAGGGGCAGGAGCTGGGCCTGTGGGTTCCTCCAGCACCTTCTCTGGCCCTGACACCGTTCAGCCAGCACTGCCCCAGGGGCTGGGCCATCATCGGAGCTGCCGTGGTGCTGCTGGCCTCCCTGCGCTGTGAAATAACGAGTTTTACAGTCCGTTCAGCCAAAGAATTGATGGTTCCCGAGAGCTCTGACCCCTCTCCTGTGTGTTTCTCCCAGTGTGTGGAAGGTGTTTTTTGCCTGTTGGCCTCAGTGATTTTCTTTCTCTGTCTGGTTTTGAAGGAGCCTGAATCTTTCAGGCTGTGTTATGGCTAGTGATGCAATGGCTCTGGGAATGCAGAATGATGGAGGGGAATGTAGTTTTAATTTTTGCTTTAAATATGTGTAGGGCAGAGCAACTTACTTGGTCACGTTTTTCCTCAGTGATGACTTCATCCCCATCCTTACCTGAGCTAAGCTCTGCCTACTTCTCCTCATCTAAAACTCATCCTTCTTCAGCCTGTATACCTCTTTAATAATGTCTCTTTTAAGCATGAGTGTGGAAGTCTAGATCTGAGCACAAACCAGGCCAGAGAGAAGGCAATGTGTGGTGTGCTGGATGTGTGCAGGGATCCAAGGTGACCACTCGAAGGTGCAGGAGGAGCTGGGTGGCCCCATTCTCCCAGGTTTTTTTGCTCTGTTGGACACTTAAACTCCTTTAGTTCTTGGGGTTTTTTATGGACAATGTTGAAGTTTGGTAGAGGCATGGGTTTTTAGTTACTAAGGTGGAAGTTCCTATGCACTGCTATCACAGGGTACTTCAGAAAGAATAATGACCACGTGTCCTTAAGGGACTCAGAGCTATGGGGACAAGGACTCTTAAGAGCATGAAAGGATCATTGTGTGGCTCATACTGGAGCATGCTGCCAGTGAGGACTGTCTCCTCAGAGATGTCTGTTAAGTTCTTGGTACTGTTCCTACTCAATCCCTAACCATCTGCTGCTCCTTTGAACAGGCAGAGGTGATGGAAAGAAGAGGACGATTATTGCAATATGCCCCTTCTTAGCTGGTCTCATGCTCCCTCACCAGCCAGCACACAGTCCCAAAGGGAAAGGTTTCAGCTCATTTTAATCCAATGGAAAGGACTTGAGTGCATCTAAAGAGGGTTTCATCGTCATTTGTTTTACTCAATTAAAAACCTGCAGACACAGATTAGCTCTCTGCTGCTCGGTGTAGGAATTCTTTTAACACTACAGTGATTTACGATCTACCAGACAGTGTTTAACGAATGTCATCCAGAACCCAGAGATGCTTAACATAGGACTGGTCACTCGTGTTAATGAAAAATGGATTTGAGGCGACAATCACTTGCGTGGCTGCCTTTTGATAACAAATGACTTGGCGGGGCTGCAGCAGAGGGAGAGTTTGTAATTAATATTACAGTAGAATCAGGTATGTAACAGAGAGCTGGACTTAGAATTAAAATCAATAGAACAGCTGTTGGGATGTGTCACTCCTGGTCCCTAGGTCCTGAGATATTATGCCAGATGAAGGAAGGGCTGATGGGGAGGTGATGACACCCAGTGAACATTCATCTTGTGTTAACTTCAGGCAAGAAATTATGCTTAGTGGAATGTGTTGGCAGTTTGGGTATATTTTATTGGCTTTTTGTTACTTTTTTCTTTTTTCCTCTTTTTAATGGATGGGTGAACAGGGGGGACTACGGGCAACTTCTCTCTCAAACAATATTTTATACCAACCAATTACTATGTTGCTGTCGTGTGGCAGGTTTTTGGTTTTGCTTTGTTTTCTGGTCTTCCTGCAAGTCAGAAAATATCAAGTCTAGAGTCTGTGATGGTTGTGGCTTTTATGAAAATATAATGCAACTCCATGTTTCTGACAAAGCACATTGTTTCCTGCAGCAGCAAGGACTTCTCACTCTATTTTCAGCCTCCCTCTTCTGTTACATTCCTTCTGTAGCTGTTCAGATGGCCATCATCATCTCCAGAGTGGCTGTTGTTGTGCTAACAGAATTTTACTTTGAGGCTTCAGGATGTGAAGATGTGGAAAGGTCAAGTGGTATCTGAATCAGGATGGCAGAGAAATTGCTTGTGTCTTTCTAGGAAATTTCTCTAAAAAAAAAATACTGGAAATTTAAAATGCAACTTTTTAACCACTATCATGAACAAAAAAATCTGCAGTGGGGAGGGAAAGACAGGTTGTAGAGGATCAAGATATATGATGTTTTGCATCTCACATCAGTGTTGACCTTTGTTCCTTGCTTGCTGTTTTTGTGTTATAAGCTAGAATTTCAAAACTGAAAATGTAAATCCATTTTTGTTCAGAAATGCCAGTGGGAATAATATGACAATGATGGAGCTTTTTCTGCACTTTCTTAAATTCAGTTAT
Source organism: Eurystomus gularis (assembly GCA_013400335.1). Taxonomy (NCBI): domain Eukaryota; kingdom Metazoa; phylum Chordata; class Aves; order Coraciiformes; family Coraciidae; genus Eurystomus; species Eurystomus gularis. The sequence goes on from VZZY01004072.1 coordinate 480,473, forward strand.
ATTTAAATGTGGTTATTTAGGAAGCTAGGCTGGTTTTACAACTGGTTTTAGCTCCAGTGAAACAAAATAAAGCCCACGGATCATAGTAACACTCCAAAACAGGCTTAGACAGCATCTTTTTGGTCATGTTCAGTACAGCTGCAATCTGTAAACATTATGGTTGGACACTGTAGCAACCAAATACCACAGCAGCTAGTAAATGAGCAGCAATATCTATATATCAGATGCAGGGAAATCCATTATCTGTATGCATTGCCCTGAGGCTGGAGTTCAAAGCTTAAGCCAGTCTCGGAACAAAATTTGGCTCAGAAATGATGCCCAAATTTCTGTCAGTGCCTGTGAGTGTGACAGAAGCACTTGTTAACATCCACCACTGAGATCAAGGCCTGTAATTGTATCCCTGCAGCTAGGTGCCTAAGTTAGGGCCTCTTCCAAAGTCCACCAAAGCCAGTAAAAAAGGCTCTGACTGATTTCATTAGGTTTCAGAGCTCCTCTTAATGAAAAGCCCATCTGCTGCTCAATTCACAGGCTCCTGAATCTCCTTCCTGCAAAATAGAATCATACCTCTTGTGACACCAGTGAACTTCTCACCTTATTTTTGACTATGAATACAGAGAACAAAACTAACGCAGTACTGTGCAACCTGGATCACCATAGTGGGGTTCATTTGGGCAGGATTGCAGGTTTCTTGCTGTAGACAGAAATCGGTGGGACTGCACTCAGTTTGGGTATTGCTCCCTTAAGGCTAAGCCTTCAGCTATGGATTTGGGAATGGCTTAATCCAGCAAGACAAGATATCCCAGTTTCTTTTAATCTGTGAATATATGGAGTGATCCCTAGGGGAGTTTTCATTATATCCTGAGAATAGCACTTGTAAGTGTGGGTGACATTTCCTATGCCTTCTAATGCCTATTTCCAGTTTGACTGTGCGTACTGGGAGACTGAAATGGCCTCCTTCGTTGGTGTCCTTTAAATGAATGATTACCTGTTACACATGATGGAGGTAGATGATCCTGCCTTAGATGATCTCTGGAAGATCTTTCCAGGTCTAATTTCTATGTTGTTGAGCACCCAGACTTGTGCAGGCAGCCAGAGTTTTTTGTAGCAGGAGTGGAAACATTGAGTAAGCCATGTCCAGACCATGCTCATTCCCTGAGTGTTGTATAAACCACAGTCTGCAGTGCCAGTACAAAATTCTGAACAAAATGCTCTCCCATTAGAGATACAGGATGGCATATGAATCAGTTTGACTGATCTATATCAGTTGCCCTGCTGCCACCTTGCAGATGCAGAAAGTAGAAGCCGTTGATGGTTTTGTGCTTGTGGAGAGGGAAGCAGAAGGTGGGGCTCATGTGAGATGATCTGTGGACTTCATGGACCTGGAATGTAGACAGACAGTGGGGAAAAAAGGAAAAGGAAGGGCTGTTCTGTTCTGTAGCTTTGGGCAAGCACTCTCTTGGGGAATATTTCCCCACAGTGCTAATGCAATTTATGTTCAGCAGCCCACGTGAAGAAGGGCTCTGAAGGCAATTGGCCATGATGCAGAAAAAGATGGAAATACTTCTGTAAGTGCTAATTTAGTGCACACTGAAATGGAAACATTGCAGGGAGGGCAACAAAGCAGGGGAGAAGGGTTCTGTGAGAAATAAGTCCATGATTACTGATGTGACTGATATATATCTCTCCATATATATATGGTTTAGGCCCATCAGGTATCCCCAGAACAGTGATTGAGGGTCTCTAATTCACCAGGGATAATTACCTCTGCCCCAGAGGAGGTGGAGTGTGCTCACTCAGAACAGCAGTGATAAAGCACCATGCAGGGAAGACCCCAAACAGATCAGTAGAAGCAAATGGTTTCTTATTAGTTTTCAGCCTGTGACCTGTACAGTTGACTAGTCTTAAATGCCACAGAAACAGCAGCTCTGATGTGCTGGAGCTGAACTACACAGGAAGGACAAACAGCTCAGAGGCAGTCGGCTGTGGATGCCATTTGCTAATGGTAGGGCATAAGGAAGGGAGCGATGAAATCTGTGAATGCGAGGGGTGCAGTGCATCACTTGCAGACCAAACCTGAGCCATATGTGAATTTTTATCCAGATCCAAGACTCTTCCTATGGGTTCAGGTCTGTAATTGCTTTTCTAATTCTTTCCCTTTAATGAAATGTCTTCATTTTCATTACAAGAAGACATTGTTACGCCTAATCTGTCTGGACTGCCTACTGGACAACTGGCCTGATCATCAGAGCAAAGCTCCTGGCTCCTCAGCCCTTGGAAATGTGGGAAAGACATATGTTCATCAGCTCTGAATGGCTGCCCTGATGCTGCCCTGGCTTCATCAGGTTGGCTAAGGACCACAAAGAAACAACGTGCGTGAGCACAGCTCACTCCTGCCTGCTTGCTGACATCTCCTAGTGCATATTTACACTTGTGTAATCACCAGTGACAAAACTTGTCCAAATCTTGGCTGCATTTGAGCTCTATGGGTGAGAGATGTAGTTGCTCTGCTCATTTCTAAAGGGCTCAGCAAATAGGAGCCAGTGATGTGAAGCATATGTGGGCAAATAAGTGTGTGCGTGTGCTCACACAGAATTCAGATACTTAACCTCTGCAGGAGGAGGGGGGAAAAAAGGACTAGGGTGCTTGTGAGAAATGCATGACGGTACAGTGGCATCACTTGAGTGGTTATTGAAATAATGATTTATTTTGGAGGTTTTATATACAAACAAAAGCCTGTGCTTAGAATAAATTATTTCCTTTCATGGGTTAAGTCACAAAGTATCTGGAAGCAAAGAATTGTCAGCTGAAGGAGCTGGCAAATAGATCTGAATAGCATATGAAATTTGGAGAACTTTGTGATCTCTTCAGACAATATGTGAATATGCATCAGTATGCCGCGTTCTTTGAATAAATTATTCCTTTTAAATTATTCACTCAGTTCTAGTGATTGTTAAGATGAGGGGATTTTGACATAAAGTGCTAACTAGTGAGATTAAAAAAAAAGCTGTATACTTTTTCTTCCTTTTTAAAAAAAAATTCTGCATTAGCATCACTCTTTTCAGATAACTTTTTCTTTAAACTTGTTTCTTTTTATCTTCTTTCTATCCATCTCTTTCTTCCTCTCTCAACACTGCCTAAAGACAAAACAATTTCTCTGAAGGAGATCCTTTTAGGCTATAATGGGATTAGGCCTTGGAGCGGAGATCTTGTTTGGATCAGCTGTTGAACTCACAGGAGTCCTGTTAAAGGCCTATTAAAATTCCATGTAATACCTCAGTAAGTAACATGCGAATCCCTAGCTCATCTTTGGGAATTAAAGTGTGCAGAGCTTACTTGGCTGCTGTCAGGAAGGTTACACAGACCTAGAACTTCTTTGAAGAATAAGAGGACATCACCTGCCTATTTCTTACACCTCCAAGAAAATATCAGAGTTAAATATTGCAGTGGAAAATTGCTTGTTCTTGAACTAAGAGCTAGAGCTCTGAGGAGACCTAACTGAAGATCAGTCCAAGGCTGACAGTTGACCAGTGACCATGGCCTTTCATGGATGATGCACAGATACAGGTGACGTGCATCTCAAAGGAAGGTTTGGGGGATTAGGTTTAATTCAGATTATCTCATCAGAAGCAATCTGTACTGTAAATTCATCAGAGTATCTCAGAATGAGTTGATATAGCTCTCAGCAGGATGGTATCTACCCTGAGATCTCCTAAGTCTGCTCAGACAAGAGACATGGTGAGAACAGACTTTTTCCTCCCCTCTGCACATGTTTTTTCTACTTAGATCTGAGATCTGAAAGTGTTTCTGTTTCTTCCATTTCTTATTATTTTCAAAGTTAAGAAGTTAGGGTAGCTCTCAAAATGTGCTTGGGTAAACACAATATTAATACATTCTTACATACATTATATTATATTGATCACCCAGCATTGCATCAAGCTTTGGTGCTGCTATTATGCTGCCAAAGAAATAATTTCTTCCACCCTACGAGGCAACAGCAAATTGCCAGAGCCTGAGGGGGCAAAGGAGAGGAAAGAGGGGGAGAAATGTGAATTCAGCAATAAACAGTCTTTGGTGTCTCAGAAATTAGAAGCACTTGATCCAAAACCCATCAAAAGTAGAAGCCCTTGCTTGATGTGAGTCTTGTGCTTGAGAGCCACTTTCACCCGAGACCTTTGTAGCCCAGACATGCTCTCCTTTCCCATGACATTGCCAAGGCTGTCCTTAGACACCTAGCCCTACTTCAGCACCAACATGTCAATGTGGCAGCTCGTACCTTCTCTTGCTCATTAGTCCTGGACAATGCTGAAACCTTTTGTGGACATTTCCTTTCTTAAGAGCATATCAGAGCTTTTTACAAATCTTTATTGATTAAGCATCAAAACCTTCATCTGATGTAGATAAGTTTAATGCTGTTATCCAGATTTTACAAGATGGGTTTTATTGAAGACACAGAAGTTAAGCAACTTGGTCAAGGTCAGACATGAATGTGTGGTAGGACAGGGAGCAGAACTGGACTCACGTGTAGACACTCTGTGCTCTTCAGGTCCTTAACATCTTATAATGTGTGTCTAATTATTGTGCCTCTGGATTATTTAATGCAATGTTATGAATTTTACTAGCAGATATGACAAGGGAAATATATTTACATACACAGAAATAATTGTACAGAAGTGTTATGGCAGTTGAAGGTGGGAACTGGCTGGCAGGATTTCCATGATCTCTTCCTTTCTGTGATTTATATAGCACTTGGGCTGTCTGTTTTGGCTCCCTTTGGTGGTTTTAACATGAGTGAGGTGAATGCTCCATTCAGGAGGGCAGGATCTGCTGATAGCTTCTGCAATGGGGAAGGGAAGCTTCAGAGCTGGGATCCTGTCTAGGACTTTCATGTGGATTCAAATCTTTATTTTGCCCCTGACCTTGCATGAAGTACTATTGCTCTGTATGCATCAGCTTGCCACCTGTAAAATGGAGCTTTTGTGACATTTGGCTGTGCTGCTAAGAGATTAATATGGCCAAGAATGTCTGTGGTGATATGGGAGTGATGGAAGTTCTTTGAGCTGCAAAACTATTGGACCAAAATTTACTGGCAGTCTGGCCGTGGAGCCGACACATGTTTGTGGTGGGTACAGACCCTCTGAGGAGAGGGGATGATGCAGCCTCATGCCCCAGCTCAGTACCATTGCTGCTCCACTGGTCCTCTCTCAGATTTGCTGCTGTGTCTGTGTAGAAAAGGTCCTGATGTCAGTTTGAACAATTTGTCTGAAATGACCCAAATGTGCAGCTGAGCACTTCCCACCTGTTGCTCTCCAAGTGTTCTTGCTTGTTTAATTTTACCATGTATGAGTGCTGCAGCAGGGAGGAGGAAGAGAGGGCCTTCCTCTCCTCACCTGTCCCTCTGCAGACACCAAGCAGGGCTAGAAAGTATTGCTGCAGCTCTGCAGCAGCAAAAGGCACTTGAAAGCTTCACAATCTCAGTCAGGCTCCCTGAATGGGCTGGATGTGGGGATATGGTTTAACTCCAGAAACAAATGATCTTGATGAGCATGGTCTAAGTCCTCTGAGCCAGCCTTGGTCCTGTGCCCCTTAGTTCTCCTGTGCATGAGGACAAGCTCTACAGCCGAGTGCCAACATCATCTGCTCAGGACAAAACCTACCATGTATTTTGCAAGGAGAAGGGTGTTGCATCAGCCCTGGGCTGCCATGGACTCTGCCTTCCTCCATACAATGCAGGTGGGTCCTCAGCTGAAGTGAGGGATCAAACTGTCAGACAGAAGCTGGAAGTAAATGTTGTTGCTCATTAGCAGTCATGCCTAGGCAGATGCTCCTGAGCCATTGGAGGGCTGGACTATGAGGCTGTGGCCATCCACAAGATGGAATTTGTGTCTCTTTATCCTCACGTAAAGCCTTGCCTAGAGGATAAATTTCTTTTCCTCTTGCTGCCAAGGGAGATGCAGGTAAGAGCAGAGCCTTTCTAGACAGTGACCATCTGCAGAGCTCTGCCTTCAGAGCTGCTGTAGATCACAAATGCCCCCTTGAGCCCATGGAAGGGATTGTTCATACATGTCCTTTGTCATTCTTCGACCTTCCCCTAGCCTTCTAGTGAATAAAAAAGGGCCTTTTGTGGTAGAATTTCAGGAGATATTCCTATTCTTGCCATACCCCCATCTGGGTGACTAGCTTCAGGTGCAGTGCTGCTTTGCAGAGAAGAGAAAGGCACGGTGGTTTCTGTTTCCACCACCCTATGTGTCCCTGCCCTACTGTGATCTCCTCACCAAGGCATCCACAGAAAACAATTTTCCTTTTTCTGACCCTTTCTTCCTTGCTCCTAGCTGTGCACAGTGCCAACTACACGGTATTTTACTGGCAGCTTAAATGCAGCTTTTGTTTAGAAAATGTCTTTAGATCCCTTGTAATAGCCAGGGGGGAAAAAAGCATAATTAGAGTCTATAAGGAACTGTGTGGGGCATGATGAGCCTCATAGGAGCCCAAGCCTTGTACAACTGATGTCCCCTTGGCCTCCTGTGTTTCTCTTGTCCTGGTGAAAGCTGGTCATGTGTCACACCTGACTCTTTTTAATGAGTTTACTTTCACTCTAACTTCCACAAAAGCTTCTGAGCTACTTCCTCTCCTATTCCTGCCTAGTTCAAATACCTAATCTGCTAATCCCCAGCTATCACAGAGAGACTGCAGCATGTCAGCTGCAGGAGACTCAGCATTTAGGAGTTTACAGAGGTTGCATGTTCCAACCACCAGCCATTGAGCCTAGGACCTCACTGCTGCCTGCATTCCTGCATGCCACGTTCTGCTTCTTGAGGAAGCAAATGATGCAGCATTCTGCCCTGGCAGATCATCAGATCCAGGGAAAAAACTGAATGGGTGTGATAAAACTAGTGATTTAATAGGATATCTGCCCTGCTGTTCCCCAGTTTGGGGGATTCATGTAAGTGAGGAGCAGATGGGATCTCCAGGGGGAAATTCTAGGCTTGCATTACTGAAACCAGTGTAAATTTAGTACTGTATTTCTAAAGTGTTGCTGGAAAGCAGCCAGGAGTCTGAAATCTGTCCAAGGTTTTCACCTCTCTGATTCATAGGTATTTATTTATTTTTATATATATAGTTAAATATACACACACTTCTTATTCATCTGTTTCTCATGGGTGGGAATAGGAGGTTTCATTCTCATGTGTTTGTGGTTCATCTTGCTTTAAATGTCACCTGACTCTCCCATTTGCCCTTTTTGGAATGAGAGAGAACATCAAAGTCTTGACCAGCTTGTAGCTACCAAGGAAGTACTTGCACTGCTTCTGAGAATAGGCACTGGCAATGCTGTGTACCAGCCAAATCTTAACCTGTGCTACAACCTTCCAGGTCCCCAAACTTCACATGTGATTTGCAGTGGATAAATACATTTGTCACTTTTGTGCCCAACTGTCCCACACAGTATCACTACCAGCTGTTGGACCATCATTCCTCATCTCTCACTTGAAGGTGGCTGCATGTAAAGCAGCCCCTCTTTGCTTCACTGTCCGTAGTGTATATTTTGCAAAGTCTCTTGGGGAAGGCAGGAATTCTGTACATACAGAATCCTTTTCTAGAGGTTATTAGGGTTGTACCAGGTGTGTGAGGCATTGCTGCTCTTCATTAAAGCCATCCTAGGCCATTCTAAAGGCAACAGCTTTCATCTGACATGCTCTGAATCCTGTCCCTCACCCTGCCTTCCCCAGTGGTGCACTCAGTGATTTTTAAAGTACTTCAGCCAAGAGAAATCTTGGCCCTTTACTATCTAATCTAATCGGTTCAACAGAGCAAGAGTGATAGAAATCCACAAACCCTGCCAATAAAAAGGTTTTCTTTGGCTAGGGCTGACATTTGGCATCATCTTTATCTGTATGTGAAAGTGATTAAAAAAATAATCCACAAGAATGCCCCTTAAAAATAAAAACTAAGATTGGATGATATAAAAACAGGAGCTGACATGAAATGGTCTTTTTTAGCAAGGGATGTCAGGCCAGCTGATTTACCCAACTTACTTCAGGGAAAGCCCAAGGATGGAAAGACCTCGTGTCATTCTGTGCCACCTCTGTTCTTGTCTTGACAAACCTGCATATCACCGGCACCTCCAAAGCAACAGCGGCCTTTCAGCAAGCCCTGGCAAGCAGGGCACAAAATGATCTTCTGCAGGGTTTTTTCCTGGGTAAGCAGCTTTCCATGTCTTCAGCTGAAGATACCACGGAAGTGCTAAATGTTGATGTGGTCACAAGTTTGCCAGTGTGCAAGTAAGGTGCAGTAGTCTGGATCTGGAAATGAAAAATCAACATTTTTTCAAACCCCCTTCAAAACTATAATTTAGGTGGTATTCTTCAAGCTCATCTTTAATGATACTAAGGAGTTAAATTTGGTTTAACGGTCCCACATTGCATCTTGTAACTTTTACTGAAAGTCCTCAAAATTTAAGAAATCGATGTATCCCTATTAAACATCTTGGTTTCCATAAATCAGCATTTTCCAATAGAAAAATCTGTCTGCCTATTCTTACTTTATTTTTGATTAGTGTTATATTTCAGAGAAATGTATTTTGCAGTGCAGCCTCAAACAGGTAAATTACTGTGCTGGCTCAGATCCATAGTTCGATTAGATTCATATTTTGCATTTGACAGTACAGCGGAGAGGTCATTTCAGAATCCACAGCGAGAAGCACAGGAATGGAGTTACCTGCTCTGGGTGGATTTTCTCCCCAGCCTGTTCTAGATGGCCACGATGAGGCTGAAGTTTCCTCAACAGACTCATAAACACTATGGTCTCAGTGATTCTGGTCCAAGTGATTTCCCCTGTTTGCTTCTCATAGGAGAGCTGTTCATATTTCTTGATTTCTTTATTTAAATCTGATTCTCCCAGCTTCAGAGGTGACATTGATCTGCATCCACATGCAGCAAGTGGTGCACACAGATGTACTGGGCTCCTCGTGAAATGACCCCTTGCAGCCCAGGGACCCTGACTCCACAGATAACCTTTCTCTCTGAAGGCAAGCCCTGGGACTGCCATGACCTTTCCTTTCCTACAGGGAGGAGACAAAAAGGCAACTGCCTCCCCTTGGATTGAGCTGCTGGATCGTTCAGCAGATGTCTGGTTGTGTGCCACTCGGAAAATGTCACTGCCTGCCGGCAGCTCCAAAGCAGGTGATTAATGCCAGATTGAGGATTTTTCTGAGCTGCATTTGGATCCTTCTGTTTGCTGCCGCTTAGTGAAATGACAACCTGGCCCTCGTGCCACCGGAGACAAGCATAAGCCTGGCACACGATGGAAGCAGGGGATCTTCCAGGTCTCGCACAGGGAGGATGAAGGTCTTACCAGAAGACTTGTGAATTAGAGATGGATGGGAGATTGAGCAAGGGGCAAATCCTGCAGTCATGGCTCAGCGAGGGCTTGTGGACACCATCCCTACTCTATTTGCTTTGCCTCATCAGCTACAAATTGGTCATTAGAAAAATGGTGCTAATTATTTGGCTGGTTCCCCCAGAGCAGGTGTTTGAGCAGGTGCCATAGACTTTCAAAAACATTTAGGATGGAGACATTGCCGAATACAAGTGACAGCTGGAATATCGATGTGTGTGTTTAAGAAAGCCTTCAAGGGGTGGAAAGAAAAGTGCTCTTTGAGAGATTAGATTTTTATCCTGTTAGAAGAAAGAAATTAAGAGGAAAAGGTGAGAGATGAGGGAGGAGTGAGCATGAGAAAGTGATGCCTTCTTGAACCAAAAGATGTCCTAGGAAGCTTCTGTGTGTGGTCGTAGGGAAGTCTTAGACTTGTGCAGACCTCCACAATAGGAAGATTGCCCAAACAGACTCAGATAGGGGTTTGTCCCTTCAGGGAGTTCCTTTCCAACCTTCAAGGGTCAAACATGACAGTGTGATGTCTCCCAGTAAAAACAAGGAGGATTCTATCCTCAGTCCTTGTCCCGATCCAGTGTTGGGGAAGGATTTAACAGAAAAAAGTTCCGGTCTCTCACATTCCTTTAGAGGCTTTAAAAAACATCTGTTCTAAAATATAGTTTTTAAGCAAGCAACTAAAATAATGCAGTACTCTGATCATCATCCCAAGCATGATCTCAGCCTTTTTTCAAGTGTTGGTGTTGAAAAAAGGAAAAAAATTAATACCTGACTTCCTTTCCTCCCTTTCCCAACTCCTGAATATATTTATCTTTTCTCCATGTCCTCACATTGGTTGCCTGCACTGCCATGTGCGGGGCTGTTCCTTCAAGCTGCCAGTTCCTTTTTGCAAATGGAAAAGTTCCTGAGTGTGTGGTGCTGCTGGTTTCTGTATTTTAAATCTTTGATCTCGTGACTAAAATGAGAGAAAAGAAAATCAAGGCTTTGGCTACGTTCCCAGCCCTGTCACTTTCTGACCTTGAGCCAATCACATGAACTTCTAATGTCAATATTCCCATCTGTTAAGCCTCACAAATGTTGCAAAGCAAAATTAATAAATTGTATTGGGATATCTATACCAGCAGTAGCATTCCATTCATGAGTAATCCCATTGACTTGAGCGCAATCACATTGACTAGAGTATTATTCATCATGAGTAAGGGGCTAAGAATCCAACCTTTAATACATGTAAAATTTGGGGATTTTTGGGGAAGAAGTTGGAGAGAGGAATTCTTTCTGATCCAGGCTTTGGAAGTGCAGAAGTTCATCCACCATTACTGTCTAGAAGGCAGGTGGCTCTGCCCTGTTGACTCTTGCACACTTTCCCTGCTGAAAGGGTGATTTGGAGGCTGCTGGTGCACAGGGATTGATGGAGGGAGATAGCAGAGATGGAGAAGAAAGAGCAAGTTTGAGAGGGAGGAGTGAATGAAACTGTCCTGTCAGCATCACAGGTTGCATCACAGCAGCAGGGAAAGAATATCCAATATTGAATCCTAATGATAAACCACACTGGAACCTCATTTAACATCACTTCAGGTTTAGCTAACTTATCTTGAGGCACACCAGGCTTTTACTTTTGCTGTGCAAGGACGTTCTTCAGAGCATCTTCAGAGAGCTCCCGAGTCCCTGCCCACAGCACAGGGTGTACCCTTGAGGAAGATGCTGCCCTTGGGAAGAGCCAGCTTGGCTGCTTGCAGAAAGGAGTGTCAAGCTTTGACAGCACTAAACTCGCAGGAGAAGGTGCTGTGGGAAAGACAAGGACATTAACTTTGAGAATACGAGGCTTTCTCACCCCCCAGTCCAGCCGCTTATCACGGTGAGATAACAGCTAACATAAGCAAAGCTACAAGTAGCTGCTGACATTTCCCTGCTGATTCTTTTGTCTCCCCCTACATGCAAGAAAATACAAGAAATGCCTGACTTTGATAGCAGCTGTCAGGCTCGGGTCATCCTGCCAAACAGAGCTCTGAAGAGCTTTTCCCATGGCAGATTAAAACTCTGGAACAGGAGGAAGGATAGGGAGGTGTGGTGGAACTGGGAGGCCTGTGGAGAAGGACTGTGCAACATGACCCACCCTCTGGCAGTGATGTGCTCTGAGACATTTGGTATCACCTCTTTCTCATGGGTATCCCTGTCAATTTCTTTTTTTCCACCGGGAGCTGCTCCACCTCTGCCAAATCAGATGCCAGTAGTGCCTTAATCTGTGCCTGTGGGGTGTGTTTATGTTCTGGCAAGCTACATCAACATGTAGAAGCCCACTGATGTGTTCTTGTGCCTAGTTTATGTTCAGGATTCTCCTAGGACTGAGATAACCTCACAGAAGTGGAGCTCTTCTGGGATTAGTCCCTCCCTTCATTGTGCAGCAATCCCAACTTTTGGCTAAGGTTTTTAATATCTGTGCCATCTGATGCTGGAGAGAACAGGCTCTCACCTGACACATCCCTGCCACAGCAGAAGCCAGTGGTTCCCAGGTCCAGGTTTTGATGCAAGTCATAAAGCAGCACCCAGTTATATGAGCAGAGGGCTACATCCCATCAGACCTGCTCATGTGAGAGTTCAAATGGATTTACATCCTTCCCACAAATAGAAAAACATGGACAGGTCTTGTGTGTTTGTAATTTTAGCAAGCATATTGCACTAGTGTCTACAATCAATATACCATGTCCTGACAGCGCATGTGATAAACAGGAGGGAGTCTGCCATGGCAACTGCTGCATATTTCATATATCTGGCCTGATTCTGAGAGCTTTTTGGTTATATATTCCTCCTCTCATACCCGTCTGAGTCCACATGAGATCAGAATTGGGTTAATTGATTTGTGCTTTCTGTAGTGTAAGCTTGTTTGCTGAAAAAGCTTCCAACAATTTAAAATAATTTTTGAGTTCTGATTTCTAGCAGCACCGGGCAGCTGGCAAACCAGGGTCTCCTACAGGCTTTGGAAAAAGACCTTAAATCACCTGGCTGCTAAGTTAATTGTAACAGCTCACTTAAGAAGTACTCCTTCATGGATATATATCCCTCGTGACAATGTGTAATGTTAAAGTGGTGTTCTGAAGCATATAGCGGAGTTAGAAGGGGAGCCAGAAGCCCGTGGGGTTGTAAGGGTCTCAGTCTGCTGCACTAGCTCCAGGACTACTTTGGCTGTGTGTAGAAGTGCTGCTGGAGATGCCTCATCTCTTCCAATCACCTGGGCAATTTCCTTCCCAATTTCCCCGCTATTGCAAGTCTTCCGTCTTAGATGTGTCCTCCATAAGGACAGTATTGTCCCATCTCTGTGCTGTGGGGACAGAACTAACACAATGAGAAATGACCATATTTAAGCACTCTTCTGAGGTTTAAGGTTGTCAGAACTACCCATGCTTCCTTCCTCAGAGAAATTCAGGAAACTCTTGTTGTTATTTGCCTCAAAGCAAATAAGCAGCTGGAAATGGCACAGGTTAGTTATGTTTAAAGAGAGAAATTGTTTCCTTTTATTTACTCTGTTTTCTTCTTAATTTGCTAAAGTGACCTTTTCTCTATTTAATGCTGAAAAGAGCAAACAGAACAGCTGATTGACCTGGATATCCTTTATTCTTGGTTGTTGAGCTCCAGGTACTCACACACAGTTCAACTGACTTCTCTGGGATTTCTACCTGTTTGCTTCAGCATAAACAAAACCATAATGATAAAAAAGACAACTCTTCAGTTCTTTACCTTTTCTTTCTCTCCCATTTCTACCACCTAGATACCCCTGCAAGATGGTGATGCCCTGGCACTGACATTTTTCCTAGGTACGATAGGAAAGCTTCCCTTATCTGCAGCCATTCTCATTCTTTTCCTTACCTCTTTGACCCCTATCTAGTTCTGCAGTGCTTTCCTTAAGTTGCTGATCCCGAATGATCGTGTTTTCCAGGGCAAACACATGCAGGTGATGCTAGAAAGCAAGGGAGGAAATACAGTATCTCTTTAAACAAGTTTGTTTCATTCAGGGCTTTGATGACCACTGTGCATTGAACACTTGGTATCTTCAGCTGAGCTCCCCGCAGTAGCCTACATCTTTTATTCCCTAGAGGATGCAATCCATTTGGATATGAACAGTTTCAACTATTCTTCTGTTCTTCCCAGAGCATGTTATGCATGCAATGGCCTCAGCAGGATTTTATTTGCCATTGTATGGCCCACTTACATCCTTCTCTGAGGTCTCTCTTAAATTAATTTCTTCTCATCTTCTCCAGACCTGAGTGACCTATGAAGAAGATGGGAGAGGGAAGAAATTTTGTCCTTTGAACAAATGTTGCCCTTTTTCGCTATGCCATCCCATCCTCAGGCTCTTAATACGTGTCTCTAACAAAGCTTGTCCTAGGAGTAGTCCCTGGAGCACCTCCCACTATTAACCTCTTTCCATGCTGAGAATTGGACTTTTTATTACAGCTCTTTGATTTTTATGTCATAACTTGTTTTCATTCCATGAAAGAACTTTTACCTCTTACCTCAAGGTAACCCACTAAGCTTTCCTTAATAGCTCCTTGTGAGGGCTTTTCTCAACTAATCTTTTGAAAACCTAAATAAATCGCCTCTGCTTGTTCAGAGGTATCCATTATTTTTGTTAACATTTTGAAATGCATTAAAATAGATTGAGAAGCACAATAATTTACCGTGACAGCCTCCATGCTGGTTTGTCCCAAGCATCTGGGGGCATTGTAACTCTGTCTTCAATGATTTTTCTCTTATCTTTTTTCAATTGAAGTAAGGCTTGCCAGCCTGTAATTCCTTCATCTCCTTTCACACCTTTATTTAAGGATGGATACAGCACTGGCCACTTTTCAGCCCTCTGGCATGAGTTCTGATTTTAATGAAAAAGGTGACAGGCTTTGTGCTAATAGCTCTACTTCTTTGCTCTCTCATTCCTTCTGAATTCGCGTCTGGTCCCAGTGACCTATAGAAAATTGATGGTCTCATCCAGTAGTCTTTACATGTGCGAGTGGGTCCATTAACTTCAGCAGCCCCTCTTTAACTTCAAAGAGCGGGTCTGTAGAAATGAACGCTCTTCCATCGGGTCTTGTTCCTCTGGCTGTCATACTAAGCCCAAATGTTTCCATGCCATCTTACGCTTCATGAATTGCTTGATTTAGGGTGGGGTTTTTTCACTTCTTCCCCTTTTGTTGTGTTGAGGTTTGGGTATGGAAGGTTTTTTATGTGTGTGTGGTCTGTACTACAGTGGGTGTCTAAGCCCTCGTGTGAACTGTAGACATCCAGCACACATCCTTATCCCTCCCTAGCTGTATATCACCTCAATTATCTTGAAAGGCAAACTACAAAATGGAGACTTTTCAGTCTTTTCCATGGAGACATGTATGTTATTTTAAAAAAAAAAAATTACTTTATCAGTTATGTCTTGTTTCCTCCCAGGGATTGAGGACTGAGGGAATTCAGTGGACCAGAAAGGAAATGTGATTGCATTCTCCAAGTAAAATGGGAAAGGTATAAAAATACAAGCAAGTGAAAAGCTCTTTAGGTTAAGCAACACTAGTAGCACAGTAGTTCTTGGATATAAAATGTCACAGGTGGGCCAAGCACTAAAAGTAGTATTGTAAGTGGAGTAACTCATCAAATAATGGAAAGGGGACAGAAATCGAGCTGCCTGTAAGTTGGTGTTTGATGTGCTTTAGATAAGGGTAATGTATGTGATTGCCTGAGATGGCAGAGAACTGGATTTGATGACATCAGATTCTTTCACCTCTTCGTCCCAGTGTTTCCAAGAGTTAAGGATGATGCCCTCAGTGGAAGCTGGTTTAGACCATGGTTAAAGAAGCATAAGACAGAGTGATTAACTCCACTGGTGTTATTGCTGCCTTGTGTGCTATGGTCTTGTTCAGTTGGACTAAATGATTGATGAAGAATGTGGAAAATCCCTCTGGCTTATAATTTAGGGTGGATGCAGGCAGGAAGATGCTCAAAAAACATTGAGTTGAATGTCTTTGTCAAGCCAAGTGCAAGGTCTGCAGGATGGTGGCCTGTATCCCCTGGACACCGTGCAAACAGTAGGATAGTGTGTTACAGAGATGAGCAGCTGAAGGATGTCACCAGAAGAGAAGCATGAGTCGCATTTCCTTGCTATCTGGTCTTTATCCTTTTGTCTTGACAGACCATCAGGAACTGCTTTTCTCCGTTCTTCTCCACTTTCTCACGTGGCACCTTCGGTCAGCCCTTGGCAAAGGCTTTTTGGTGGCCATTCATTAATTCTGCTGTGGCCTTTAGTAATGTCATCTTGGCTCATGCTTTCTTGAAATACAGTGCTGCAGATTTCCCCAAATATCCTCGGCATGTTATATGGCACTGGGGTAATGCAAAGTCTCTTAAACCACAGAGGAAGCAAACAGTGCTAATTTATGCCTTGATTTTTATTCCCAACATAATTTTGATTTTAATGTCCCATCCTCAGCACATCAATATCTTTTCACTACTGGCACGTTAAAACAAAAGTAGGTATTTCATTTTCCTTTCTTTCACTAAGATGCTCACCCAGAGCATCTGGGAGTATGCAAATGAGACATGACTGGGGGATGCTGCTTGGGTGCTTTATGGGACATCAGGGCATGAGGATATTGCCCGCAAGTGTCAATGTGAATGGAAAATCAGCTACACCGGGTAGTGATGTATGATTTAATATAGCGACAGATATTTACAGTAAAACAGCTCACCAGAATGCATTGCAGAATTGTAGACTCTGCCTGAAGGATCAGAAAGGTTTATTTAAGGTACAAAAATCAAGCTGCCTTTCTGCTTTGTTGTGCTGGCTATAGTGAGCAGAGCAGTGGCCTGTTGCTTTAACTATGATGTATCCCCCTTCCTGACAAACCCCCTGCACTTTTACACAGTAGGCTATCAAAATTCTGGATTTCTCATGATTCGAACTGCAGATGGTATCCAGAAATCCCACATAAATGGCCAGTAAACACAAGCAAGGCATGTCACCTTGAAGGGACGTTGAATCTGGCCTGGCTGCAGATGCACAGCTCCTTCATGCATCAGTTTCTTCATCATCCTTTTGACAGGCTACAGATCTGACCTACTCACAGAAACTGTGACCAAATCAATGGCGATTCTGATATCCAGTAGAGATTTTTCCCATTGTACTCTGCCTTCAAGGAGTCTAGAAGCAAAGCTTAGAAGCAAACTTAGGTCTGGGCTTAGTCACCTGGAAATGGTTTCTTGAAAAAACTTACATCTGACAGCCAAGATTACTTAAGGTAAAAAAAACCACTTCAGCTGAAACCTCATCCCTGGTGAGTCTACAGCACTCACCAGGGATGAGGTGCTCCAGTGGGACAAGGGCTTATGAAGAAACTCTGGGGAGTTTCTGATGCCCAGAAACCCTCCAAGGAGCTGGATTTGGCATTATGTTCTGGAATTAATTCCTATTTTCCACCTGTTTATTATCTTACTGTTTGGGAAAATGAGGCTGGGCAAGCTCTAGCTAGTGCTAGATGTTTCAGGCCTAAGCACACATGATTGACATGCAAACAAACCCTTCTCTAACCTTACTTGAACAAGACTGCTACACAAACATAACCTTGACCTTTGCATTATTTTCTTTGATAAATAAGTGACTTTTAAATGGTGCGATGTTTTCTATCCCTTCCCCCAAGCCCACTGGGTGCAGTGGTTTGTTAGATGTGCAACCACCAGCCAGGGTGCTGGAAGGCCATGGGTGGAGCCAGGGTTGGTGTGCTGGAGGAGCTGCAGCTCATGGGGACCAGGGTGCAGCTCCATCAGCATGTCCAGCAAGGTCCTGGCTACCTCTCCCCTCACACCTTATTACAGCTTTTAATGCTTGCCAGTGACATGCACAGTGAAATAAAACCTGGAACAGCTCAGTACATATCGGAGACTGTTTGTTGGGGATCCACTACTCAATTTGTCTCTGTACTTGCCTTGTACGATGGGTAATTTAGTAGCAGCACTTAAATGCTGAGGTGAGAGATGCCTTGTAAATGCAGCAGATGTATTAAGTTATTAGTGTAAATGTGAAAAAAAATTTCATAGATAAGGCACTGAAGCTTTACCCTTCAGATGGTCTGTGGAGGATGTCAGTGAATGCTCAGCAATCCTTTAAAACTAGTGCCTGGATTTGTAACTGAGTCCAAGAAACCTTTGCATAAACTATACAACAGAAGGAAAGGAAGCTGGTCTATGTTTTTCTACTTTTTGCCCCTCCTGGATTGGTTGTGGCTTATCACACCCGACGTAAGCCAGAGCAACCCATGCCCAGAATTGCCGTCTCCCTGGCAGCCCAAAGCGATGCTCAGAGCCCCGCGGAAGAGGAGCAAGCTGGGGGGTGATCTCAGCAGCCTCACATCCTAGTGAGAGGGCAAGGAGAAAGGTCTTTCTGCTAAAACAACCATAGTCTTAGGTTTGAAAGAGAAGGAGATGTAAGATCATCCTGACCCTAATTTGAGCTGTTGGGAGGAACTGCCTGGGCGCAGCAGCTTTGCTCTCTAAAGCGCGCAGCTGAAGCCTGTGCGGTGCATGGCGTGGTCTCCCGCGGTGCTTTTCAGCTCTGTCTGTGCAGCACCAGCGAGACCGAGCCTAGCGAAGATGCTCGTCCTGCCACCCACTGCAGGGCTCAGCCCCGCTCGGTGAAGGGGTGGGTTTCCCTGATCTCGCCGAGGGAAAGAGTCAGCTTCACTTCATAGAAATAAGGAAGATGCCAGGGTCTGCCATCAAAGAAAATCTGACTTCTGTATCAGAGCATCCATCTGCTCTGGAGCTTGCTTAGCGGGATTTCTGCTGGGAGTAACTCCCCATTTCGAGCTCTCAGGGCTGGGGAGGAGGAGGCATATGGAGCAATCATGGCAAAGCAGGACCCTGCTCCTGTCAGGGCATGGCAGCGTCCTTCCTCTGAACCCTACACCAAGAAAAGGGTCTCTCGTGGTCCCAGGGAAGTACCCTCAGCAGCAGGAGCCTGGTAGCAAACCCTCAGAGGTGATTATGGGATAAGCCACCACAGGAGAGGGAGTCTCACAGCTCCCTGGTAGTGAGAGGCTGGTTGGTGACCTTGAATGAGTCTCTTTGAAGACTGTGGGGAGGGTTGGCTGCTGAAAAGCTTCTTCTGTTCTCACAAATCTCCCTTTCTTATCTGAATCTTGCTACTCGTATCTTGGACAGTCAGTTCCACATACTTTTGTGTAAATGCAAATCATATGTTTTAAATTTGCCACTGTTCTGTTTCATTGATGACTCTCTTGTTGTTCACTACTAATTTGGAGACAATTCTGCTTGGACTTGAAGCCTAGGAAAGCTGGGATTCCCTTGAAAAATAACAAATCTTTCCAGGATATATTTCTATTGCCCTGTTGTTGCACAAATAAGGAGGGGAGTGCAGAGCTGTCAGACAATGATCTGTATCCAGTATGAAGACTGCATGGGAAGCTACTTTTCCTGCGTGGTTACAATATATGCTATTCTTTCATGCAACTCCTTTAATCTAGTTTTGCGATCAAATTCTGACCTGTTTTGTGTGATTCACAGGGCTGGTTTTACATGCGCTTTGCAACGAGAAAATGTCAATGAGACATGGAAATGCCTGTACTTGCAAAGCAGCAGCTAGACACGTGCTGTTTGTCAGGGCAGAGCCAGTCTGGGGGGGTGAGGGGGTGTTGGGATGAGGTATCGGGTCCACAACAGCATTCCATGGCCAGGAAAGGGGATATATGCAGTGAAACATGGGGAGCAAAAAGTCACCTTCAAAGCTGGGAGAAACTTGGGCTCATCAGCAACATCTTGTGGAACTTCTGGCAGCTTTTGACTCCTTTCCACTGCTGTGGTGACTTTGGCTGTTTCAGGGCTGAGAAGAGTCAGGCCCTGGGTGCCTATTAATGGGTGTCTGCCTGCATGTCTTCACACTCTTGAGGTGTAGCTGAGCGTGGGGATTGTGCTAAATGTGAACAAACACAACAAACAAACAAGCCTGGGAGTAGGGCTGTGAACCGTGAAGTTATAGGCTGTGAAGTTACAGCCAGGACAGTGAATGAACTTGAATGGGGAAGAAAACAAGATGTGCGCACATACAGCTTCATTTAGTGACTTGTAATCAACATTGCTGCTCCAAAATTTAGGTGAACATCAGCACAACCGAGATCGTGTCCAGGCAGTGCTGTTGCTTTTGTGCTTGCCTTGGATGGTGGGACATTTCTGTCAGAAAGAGCAAACTGTTCAGAGTGACCCTACACCAGCCCTTTCGCAAGGCTGAATTTTCCAGGCTCTTACAGATTGTGCCCAGGACATAAAAGCAAATAAAGACACAGAAACTTGCCAGAAAGTGATGTTACCTCAGGGAGAAGAAGTGCAGAGGAAAAACACAGACACTCTACAAAATGACTGTGAGAGCTTTGCAGGCAAATTACCTGTGGTTGAACAAAGACTCCTTGGCACAAAATAAAGATGACTCTGGTGAGTCTTTACAACGTTACTGTGCATGGCAGGAATTGAGGAATAGACACCTATATATTCCTCATATAAATTATACGTATTAAAAGCAAGTGCTCGCACCATTAGTGAACAAGAAGAGGAGAAAAAAAAAGGAAAAACAAAAGAGAGGACTGGGTTGTGCAGAGCAGTGAAGGAGGAATATTGTTGCATCAGGCTCAGCACTCTATGAAATACAAGGGAACTGTGGTAGCTCTTCCCATCCCAGGCATCCTGGGCCTGATTCTGATCATTTGTGCATCCAATCAGTCTGTAAGCATTTTTACATGGAGAAAACATACCTGGCCTGATTGCCTGCCTTCAAACAGATGCTAAGTAAAATGCTTTATTTAGGATGATTGATTATAGGAACACCACTAATACATCCCAAACATACTCTACAATCACATCTTCTTTTCATTTGCAAGGGCTGAAAAGTATTCTCATATCTCTTCTCCCCCTTGTGATTTATCATTTCTGAGACTAAGCCTGTTATCAACGTGGGTTTGCTCTAGAGCTCCCAGAACTCATAACACATTAGCATGTCTTATTAAACCAAGACTGTGGTTAGTGGCAGAAATAGCAAAGCTCTTTCTAAAGAAAAAGGAATAATAAAGGATCAAATTCTGCATTTGTTAGTTCTGCTGTCAAAGATTTCCTTGGATGTCAGTGGGCTTCCTGCTGCACAGTGAAGGGCCACGTGGAACAGTTTAGGTGGTATTGGTCTAGTCAGATGCAGTCCATCTCAAATGTAGGTGCTTAGTCTAAGACGGTTAGACTTTTCCTGTAGCCACTGGGGAGGACTGCATATTTCATCCCAATTGATGGTACATGTGCAAGATGGATCAGAATTGTCCCAGAAGTGCCCATCTTTGCAGCTGCTTTTATAGAGTCCAGCTGCTCAGCCTGGATTTAAGCTGACCAGGTTTTAGACAGCTAATGTCAAGTATGATTAAATTAATCCTTAGAGTTTGACTCAGAGCCACTTAGAATAAACAGGAATCTTTTTGTTGACCTGAGTGAGCCCTGGGCCAGGTTTTGATGTCATGAAAATACATAAATCCAGTACCTTTCCTTCTTCCAGATCAGGGTGTCAAGATCTTGTTCTTCTCTTATACCTGTTATTGCGTTGCTTTTGGAAATGCTGATAGAATGGCCCAATAACCTGAATGGGAGAATTGTCTGAGGAAGAGCAGGAGGATTGAGTGCAAAAAGCACCATTTCTGCTTTAAATACAATGCTAAACCACAGCTTACTCTGAACCCCATCAAAAGCAACAGAAAGATTCCCAATGCAAGTTAGTTCAGATTTTGTGTTAGGCAAGAGAGATGTTCATTTTACCTCTGCAGATGAATCGTGGTTCCTGTGGGTTTGATTTTACAAACTTCCTACGGAGATCAAAATGAACATATCTGGAATGTGATCCTCCACACGATACTGACTGCGGCAGTTTGCCCCAGTGGGATATGGCTTCCTGTTCATTAGAAGGGTCCTTCTTCTAATCCTTCTCTGCAGAGGTGTCTTAAAGAGCTCAAATGAGTGATTAGAGGTATTCCCGCTGTCACTGTAACACACTTCTACATTCAAAACTAAGTCCTAGCTTCCGATCTTCTAACGCAGACCCTTGGTGCCATGGACAGACTCCAAAGCCCTCTGGGAAGTAGTGTGTACTTACAGCAGCATTAACAGCTATGCTCTCTTCTTAGTCTCTTTTTAATTTTGTTTTCATTTTTCTTCCTGAGCCAGGTAACTTGCAAGTTAGCATGGTCTTCTAGCTGCAGCTGGAGAGATCCTGCACATCCAGGGGAGGAATTGGTGCCAGGAGATGCTAAAGGTCTGAACATTTGTGGTGACCCCCTTTGAACTGCAGCCAGAGATGTTCTATTGCCCAACAGTACTGAGTTATCTGTTCAGATCATGAGGTTTATGTTGTCTGGAAGACAACCCACTTTAGGAAAGGCCAAGGATTTCTAGATAGTGGAAAAGAAGCCAGTTAGAAATCTCAGAAGCAGCCTGATCTTGTAAGACTGACCTCTCGTATACTAGAAATCCATGATTTCCAAAATGACCTATCGCTTGCTAATAGTGGTAATCAAGAGGAGGTGGCTTGTGGCAGGAAATCAAAGCAGAGGTGGAAGGGGTGTGCTTTAGTTCCCTCCGTGAGGGAAAGATAAAATGATTGAATGAAAGGCTGGCCTCCCATGGAGGGAGGTAGCATTGCTCCATCACTTGTGAGGCTTAAGATGGCTGGTGCAGAAAATACTTATCATCATAATGGCAAGGAAGAAGATGAAGGGCTGGTGTAGAGCCTAGTTTATTCATCTTCCATTTCACAGAACAGAAAAGAATCTAGAGATGGAGAAGCCAGGTGTGTAGCAGATGTAAATAGGACTGAATCATTCCCTGGAGCTACGCTGATTCACCATGCCCAGCTCTGGACTTGGTGTCCTGGTGCTTTGTTGGTGTCAGACTTTTGCCTGCAAAAGGGTGCTAGCTTCTTTTCCTGAGTGACACAGGGATGTGACTGCCAGGATGCTTTTGTCTTCAGGAGGAACTGAGCTCCAGATCCAGGTGTCTGAGACCCATTGCATGCACTCAACTGGGCTCCAGATGCTGCAGTTCCCTCCTCGCTGAAATCCCCACAGAGCTGCCGGCACGCTGCCCGCACAACCCTCCCGTTTCGTGCTTAGCCAAAGAACATAGGGAGCTTTAAAAACTGAACCAGATAGGGCGTGTCCCAAGATAAACACACCTAGCTGTTACTGGTTTCTACCTCTTTCCCTGGTCAAGGGCAGTAAGAGGAGCACCTTTGGTACAGCATCTCCTTCCCACATGCAGATGGGAGTGTTAGCACCTGCCAGAGATCCTACAGCTGATCAGAGCCTGGAAGCTGCTGATGTACTTTGTTATTGTAATTCCTGTTCACTGTTTCCTGCTGAGCACAACCAAGCTGGCCAGTCGCCTGTGGCAGCAAACAGGTGAAATGAGGCAGCAAGGTGAGAGAGAACAGAACATCTACAGAAAATCCCACCAGCTGAAAACATGTTAGTACTTTTTTCCTCTTTTTCCCCACACTCTCTATTTCCGTCCTTCTTCTTGCTACTGCAGCCTGGGCTTTTTGCAGGTGTGATGTGAATAACAAAGAGCCCCACAGGCAGCTGTGCTCGTTTGGACACAACTGGGAAAAGGCTCCGGAATATCCTCCCCAACCAAGAGAAACCACCTCCATGTCAGAAAATCAGATCTTGCATTAGAAACCAGGAAAAGCTTGAAACCTTGAATAAGTGTTTTAAAAGGCTGGTCTTTCCATGGACTTGCATCTTGGGTATGGGAGCCAGTGTGGAGTCTGCAAAGAGTAGCAATTACTCCTGTCCCTCAGAAACTAGACATTTTCCTATCCCTCCTCTATCCAGCTGCTGCTTTATCACACAACTACTGGAAATAGATGTTCGAGTATTCTGCCTTTCCATCCAACTGGTTGAAATTTGATGCTGAGGCAAAGAAACGGAGAAATAGGAAGTTAGGGAGCAGATTCATCACCCCTGAATCTGCTTCTGTCCCACAGCACTGTTGTTGTTTATCTTTGGTTTATACCTGTCATGGAAAGCTAGTCGTGATCTTTCTTCCTCTGTCTGAAGGATGATTTCTGTATTGGCTAAGAATGATACCAATCTGTCTGTGCCTCCTCTTGCCTAAGGCACAAACAGGCTTAGTTCTTCCTTCTCACCATCTCATGCTATGTATCTGTGCCTTCAGCACTCCACTGTAGTTGTCCTTGTGTGGACACCTACCCAGGTTCTTTAAGGAAGTCTGCCCTTCTCTTTTGCTCTTGTTGCAGGACAAGAGCCCCCAGGAAAGGTACATTAGAGAAGACCAGGACATTTGTAGGAACTTGTGCTGTCTCACTGACCAATAGATTGTGTTTCCTCAAATACTCGTCTGGAAAAAGAGCAAGAGGATGTTTCAGCATAGCCAATGAGTCAATGCAAGGTTAAACTTTATTTTGAGCCTTCAATCTTTGCCTATGACAAGGAGAAATAGCAGGTCTGAGCTGTTTCTGGAGTACTCTGGGTAGTACTTCCTTCCTGCTGGGAATGAAGGTCACTCAGCTACCTGTGGTGACTAACCTTCTGCTGTGAGGGAAGTCCTTGAGGGTTGAAACCTCCTGTCAAGCTGATGCTGCCTTCCTGACTCGCAACTGTTACCTGAGATACTGGGAAGGAGAAGAAGGGGCAAGCACATCAAAAGTTTAGTCCTCCACAGAGAGTTCAAATGCAAAATCTAAAGATGTATCACAAACAAAATAAAGCTCCCTGAAGTATTTGTTTAATGTTTATCCAGTTCTGAATCCTTTTCTTGGCAAACGGTCTGTTCTCCCTGTGAAGTGGAAGGGCTGGGACTGCCTGCCAAGCGTTTGAAGACTTCAGAACAGTACACGGGAGATTGTATCTCCAGGATGGAAGCAATGCAAAAGCCTGCTCCCTGCGTCCTGAGTCACAGGTGAAGAATGTTCGTGTTCAGCTAATGAGAAACGGCAGTATCGGCATCCGCTTCCATACGGGTGCATCTTGCTTCTGTTCATTGCTTGAAAGAAAAGCATCCTGGGAACTGCCTGTAGGATCCCTGCTGCTTTGCACCTTGGCATCTTTTGTTTCTGTATTACTGTTTTTTATTATTATTTGTTCTGTGTAAAGTTGCTACTGAAGTGCCGGCTCTGAGATGTGAAGTCCTTGTTTCTTGAATGACAAAGCCTTTGTGGATCTGAGCCGAGGGTTGGCAACTGGGATTTATTTAATGGATGAAGTTCTTTTGCGCTTTTCTAAGCAACAGAAGGACATTGAATATTTAGATTTGAGGATGTTAGAAATTGTTAAAATCATCCACATGCCTACATTCTGTACAAACATACACTCACGTATCTATAAGGGCTGATGTTATTGTGCATGTGGTTGCAGACAACACCCTTCCCTAATAAAAAAAAATATAGAAGGGAAGAGACAATAAAAGAAAAAAAGCTCTCACTTTACTGAGAGCTGGTTTAGAAGCAGCAAGCAATGTTTCTGGACAACTGCTGCCCTTATCAGCCTCTTCTCTGTTACTCCGGTTTCTTCTAGTCCGAGAGCCCTTACCTCAAGCCACCAATGTTGAAGAAGCCAGGCCACTATCTCCTGCCCTTATTGTCTTGCTGGTCATGGCTCTTCTTCCCCCATTCTGGCATCATCATCTATGACAACAAGGCATGACTGAGGGTTGGGTCAGTATGATGGCTATAAAGAGGGGAGGTGGACATGCTTCTTACAGTGTTTCCTCCTTCCCTTGCAAGCTGCTGATTTTCCCTGTCAGTGCAGTTGCAGCTCCCATCAGCTCTTAGAAGTGGCCGTGAGCCGTTTGCTCAAATCCCCTCGCGAGTCCCTCTGCAAACAGCAAGAAACTCCATTAGCGGTGGCAAAGCTCTTCAACATACTCTGTGGTGTCTCCTTTTCCTTCCCTCCTCCCTTTCCCTCTCTCCAGCACTCCTAATTAGGTCATTAACTCCTGAATCAGGCACGCCAAAGCTGTAGCCACTGCAGCGTAAGCGTCCCTGCCATGAGCGAAAAGCGGGCTCAGCGTGGAAAGCTGGAACCCACTCGCTTCTCAGCTGCTTTGTGTGCTCATACAACAGCTCTCTGCAGAGGAGAGCTGTCTGGGGAATGGAAATGTAGTGTTTGCCACTTGTTGAGAAAATTTTTCTCCCTAAGCTACTCGCATTTTGTATATATGTATATGTTTTCTCCTGTTTTCCTCTTGCTTTCCTCCCCTTGCTAACTTGTGTGTGGCAGTTATTTTAAGTGAGGCTTCCGTAGTGTACGGAGCAGGCGAGTTGCCTGCAGAGCTGAGGCCAGGCCTGTGATTGGAGATCTGGAGCTGATAGCCCTCGTCTTGGCACTCAACCATTTCTTTTGACTTCAAAGCAAGAAACAAAAGATGTTTCAAGGACTTCTTTGGAAAATCACCATTAGATATGATGAGGCTTAGGGCCGTTTCCATGGTAATGGAGCCTTTTTACATTGTGATCATTGCTGCAAAATGGAAATGTTCTGTTGTCTCACAAAGTAAGTCTGTTCACTTATTTATATATGTGTGTGTGTGTATTTCCTTCAGCAGCAAGCAATAATAAAAGGAATTAGATCTCATGGCAGGTTCCCTAAACTGAGTCACCTCCTCGCCCTGTGAAGTTTTTCTTAATTCTTTAAACTCCTGTATCAGAACGAAAACTTTGCAAGGATTTGATTTAAGTGAATATTAGTATTTAGGCCATCAGATTAACAGTCTTTTAACAGAGAGTGCTAACATCTAATTGTCCCAGTAGACTGGAAATGTGATGAACAGAAGGTGATCTGTTGACCTAAAAGAGCAAATCAAACATCTCCCTGTGACTGTGACTATCACCTCTTTGGTCCTGCTCTGCTCAATGTCTTTGTATCTGTTGCTTCATCCTTTTACTTTGTCACCGCTAATCAGAGTTCGCTTGAAAATCAATGATGCAGTTGAAACCCCAAGCTCCCCCAAAACTCTCTGACTTTCCTGGAGAATAAACACCTCTGTCTTCATTCAGACATGGAGGTGGCTATTGGGACACACTGAAAATGGACCTGACCTTTCAGATGAAAATATCTGGATTTCCTCTTTCTGATGACCAGATTCTTTTTGGGCAGGGTGAGAGGAGAGCTGTGGGAAGGTGACGTGTACAGCTCATGGGCTACAGAGTAATGCAGTTCCCATTTTTATAGTGCTTGTTCTGCTTCCAGTTTGTCTGTGACCAGAAATGCCAGGACCATGGTCTAGTGACCATGGTAGTGTTGGGTTAATGGTTGGACTTGATGATCTTAAAGGTCTTTTCCGACCGTAATGATTCTGTGACCAAAATGCCACATCTGGCACAGCATTTGTATAAACTTCTCCATCTCATGTGGCCTGTTCTGAACCTTCCTTAGGTTATTAGTGAGTAGTATACAAGGATGGGAGCTGTGCTGGAGAGCCAGCTCTGTGATGCAAGAGTTCCTGGCCCCTGTTCCTGTGCCCACCCTACAGCTCAGGGACAGATCCATGTGCAGCTCTGAGTTATGTGTAACCCCCTAAATCCACCCCCAAGCTTTCCCCCATCCCAACGTCACTTGCTTCCTTCTCACCACCCTCAGCTATGCTCAGTGGCCTTCCACTCATGATAGCGACTGAGGAATCTGCCCATAAAAGATAAGGTTTATCTTCTGCCACTTTCCCCATTTGTTGTTTTATTGTCATTTCACTGCCAGTTAAACGGAGTTTTCTTCCACTCTCTCCTCACGCTCCTTTTGCTTGCATAAAACATGATGCTGTATTGTGAACAATGCAGGAATACATTACATAAATTTCTCTTTGATATCCAGCGTGTTTCCTGCTGTAATGGAATCGGAACAGAGCAACCTCTCCTCCCCGACATGTCAGATAACTCTCTATCTGCTCTCCATTAGGACAAATGTCTGCAAGCCTTTGAAGAGCTAAAACACCATAAAGGAAAAAGAAAATGTTAAGGGTGCTCCAGTGGGTATCACTGAAAATAATTGGGTTGTATTAAGCAAAGGGAAAATTTAGGCCAACTAACGGGAATAAAAGAGCAAAGTCTGTTAGGCTGAGAAGTTGTCTCCGAAGCTATTAGCCTGGGGAATAGTCTCAAAGGAAGATGATGCAAACTTTAAAGAGCAAAATGTATGATTTAGGGAGGCAGTCTGTAAAGATAGTTGGTGAAAAATGTATGGCTTTGAGTCATTTTACGCTAGTCTGAAATGAAGCACTTCAGACCATAACGCAGTAAAGAACACTTTGTTAGACTGTGCGGAAGATGCTGACCTACTGAAACTCTTCCATGCTGACTCCTTGTGCCATGATAATTCAGACAGCAGCTCCGTGTATACTTTCGCTGCCTATCTGCACACTGGCTGGTAGCTGAAGTAAACCAAAGCAGGCCATAAATCCTGAGCGTTACACAAGACGAACTGGGGGAAATTACATACTGTCACTGTCTCCCTGGAGTGGTTGCTTATTCCCGTTGGGAAGCACACACCCTGTCAAGTTGTTTGTCGGCAGGAACCTGAAGGCAAAATTCTGCTCTTTGACTTACGTTCCCTTAACGCTCTCTCCCACGCTGCTCTGGGCTACGGCATAAAACAGCCTGTTAGATGTCACCGAGACATGCCTGAGCAGGTTGGCATCCCACATGGTCTGATCCACGCAGATTCAATGAGAGACTGGAAGAAAAGTGCTCAAGTGCCACCCACACTTCTGATTCTGACTAGCAACTGAGATTGGAAATGCTGCAGATACCTTTAGAGAGTGATGGGAGCAAGATGCCTTCTTTCATTTAAAGGTTTCTGCTTTGATTCTTCATACTACTGCTTTTTGATACAGGAGTAGACCATATTTTTATGTTAAAGCCTGCATTTTTTTTTTTTCTTGGAAGAAATTAGAAAACCGATTTTTCTCCTTGGACCATTAGACATCCTGACACAGTCTCCACAAATCCAGTGTCTAAATCCTGATCTCCATCTGGTGAAGTTCCAGTTCACAGTTCTTAACTCCGTATCTTTGTCCTTCACTTGCCAACCTCTCCTTATGTTTCTCTTAGATTTCTTATTCTGAAGACAATTCCTAACTCACAGCTGCAGAGAGCAGAGAGACTGGAAAATGAAAGGCAGGCCGGGGTCATCCCGGATCGTGCATTGCTCATGACTTGGACCTGGCCGATGGGACACAACTCTCAATTCTGCGTTTCTCTTTAATCCTGTGAAATCCACGTTTCTATTCCCAGCTATTCATACGAGTGTGTTACATCCAAGCTTTGCTTTCTGGGACTCTTGTATCTGAACATTTTTGGGCAGTAACTGCATTCATTCATCTCTAGTGTCATGCATCTAAAGCTATTAGTATACACGCTCTTTCAAAACTCCCTTGCTCTGGGCCTCCCTGTCCCCTTTGCCATCATAAGCACTCAAAAATTCTTCCAGTTTACTGCTTTCATCCTCCCTCCTGGGTGCTTGCTGATCAGATCTCCTCAATGACATGCTAAGTTGTTTTACTGACATTGATGTATTATGCTGGACTCCATCAGGCTAGCAACCTTTGGGACCAGTCCTAGGAGTCAGGCAGCCAGACGGCTCAACTTGTCTCCATCAATCAGGAAGTGAGACTTTATTGGCCAGAATGAGGGCTACAGGTGTACGCCACTGTCACAGTTTTAAATAAACACAATCCGTTTGCCCAGTGCTAAGCAACTGTTTCTGAGAGCGCCTTGGTAAATGTGTTTATAAAGCATAAGAGTCCAATCCATCAGCCCTCAAAGAGCCTAATCAATATATTCCAATTTGATCTTAGAGAAGTTTTGCCTCTGGGAAGTTTAATTTATTTCAGCTCATGACCATGAAAAAATGAACAGCCACGGCACTTTGACAAAATAGAAAAAGCGGATGATGTTGTATCCAGCACCCGTTCCGTTTCAATTTTCCATTTTACCTGAACAAATCACCCCTACGACTTGAATGACCATGAAAACTGATGGAGCAATGGAGAGAGACTGCGGGCCAAGGGGGAGACAGAAAGAATAAAATATGGATCAGAAATGTAAGATGCAGGACTTCTGAGATGCTTGGCTGTGTTAGTTTGCTCTGTGCAGAGTAAAGCCAAGTAGAATAACTAGAACTTAGAATACAAGGTAAATTCACAGCCCAAGGCTGCGAACCTGGTGTCTGACCAGGCTATAGAAGCCCCTTCTCTGCATTTATACAAGACTGTTTGTGCATGTTCTTGTAGGTTTTTCCTTGATAACTCTACTGTCCATTTCTCATGGTCCCAAATTTAGGAACCAGCTCTAAACCCTTCTTTAAACCATTGGTGTGGTGGCTAAAAAAAAGACCATCTGGAATTCTTCTCCCGAGCCGTATTCAAGTGTTGCAATGCCTCAGCAAATTAGAGCCAGAAATGAGCAGCTGAGGGGCACCTCTCTGGG
This sequence comes from Eurystomus gularis, assembly GCA_013400335.1. NCBI lineage: Eukaryota > Metazoa > Chordata > Aves > Coraciiformes > Coraciidae > Eurystomus > Eurystomus gularis. Next base: position 510,360 of record VZZY01004072.1, read on the forward strand.
AAACACCTGCCTGAACACTGTGTCCTGTGCTTACACCTTCCTGTGTGAAGAAATGTTTGGACAGGACTTGGTTTTCATGGCTTGTATTCCAAGTAGTTGGCTGTCCCTTCAGCAGAGCTACCAGGTGAAACCATGATTCCGGGGTATTTCAGGTAATCCAGTTTTATTGACGGTGGCTCACCTCTGTTCTAGAGGTTAAGATCACACTGCTCTAGCTAGATCAATGTACAAGATACTTCAAAGTGTATTTAAAAAAATACCATGTAAAACAAATGAAACATTCATTTCACTAACCCCCTAAGGAGTTAAGCCAAGATGCCTGACATCCTTGTTATTTTATGGCATGGTGGGTTTTTATTTATGGTTTCCAGCAATGATTTTGTTCAGAATGGACCATGGAACTGTTTAACAAAGGGATATCCTTGGTTTTGATTCAAGACAGAGGCTGGAGGAAGAAAACTGGTGTCGTCCTGTTATCAGGGATACTCACTTTTCTTCCTGGGAACCATCGCTGTGTAACCAACAGGTTTGTTCTGGCCTTGCCCTGTGCTACCAGGAAGGGTTTGGGGGAGGAGGCTCTGTTTAATGCTAATTTGTGAAGAATTGAATGTAGTGTCCTCAGCAAATGCAAATCAGTTGTTTATAGTGATGCCAGAAAATGTAAAACCAGAAATGAGTGTGTTGATTTTCTTTCCTCCAACTGCATTTTATCCTAATGCTTTCTGCTTTGATGCTTCCTCCCCAATCTTATTTGATATAGCATCAGACCATCTTTTTTATGTCAAACATTTGCTTCAAAGCTTCTCGTAGCCTGTGCTAGTTGTCAAAAGTTGGAGGCAACACGTTTTAAGCATTCAGCGAGCATTCTTCCGAAAAGAAAACCACTATTTCTAATGAGCATTTGAGAGTGTGGTGCATTGCAGAAACTGTTTTCTAAGATCTGTCACAAATGATTTACTTTTATTAGTTTTAATGGCCCTTAGCTACAGGCGTGGAATATAAGTGAAAATTAAGATATTTTTCACAAGATGAAAATAGATTTCAATCAGAGACGGGGGGCATTTCCCTCTCCTTGCTGATCCCCTCTTTATTTTTGTTTCTGAAGAGACAACGCTGCACCACTTCACTGTGTTCTGGCAGACACCTATCCCTGCACCAAGCGTGAGCTCTGCTGACGTCGGAGCCCCTTCTCCTAACTGTACGGAACACTATCCATCAGTAACACTTGCACCAGTTCCACTGAAAGCATTTCATGGGCTTTACTGGGATTTGGCCATAGACAGGGACATAGCAAGATGCTTCTAGTGAGAACAACAGGCTCGTCTTTTGTGCTATTGAGTGGAAGAACCCATTCGAAGCCAACATTTATGAATTCCCATCCATAATTTCTCTGCCTCTTTTCATTTCTCCCCGCCGCTCACATGCTCTTTGGCTCAGATAAAAAGCGTGCTCCTCCTCTTTGCATTTTTGGCCGTGTTGTTCTTTACAGATGTTGTTATTTTCAGGGTTTTTTAAGAATCTGCTTCTGTAATGATTTTTATCACCTCATTTCACTTTGTATTCAACGCAGAAGAAGTGTTATAGCTGAGCCCAGAGCATTGCGAGGGCTGCACCTCCCTGCATGTGCGAAGCTCTGCTGGGCTCGTTGCAAACGTGAGCAAAGCTCCAAAGGGAAAACAGTTCTGCAAAAGGGTCTCTCCCCTCTGTGCCAACCCCCTCACTTTGTTTTCAGCCGCTGTACCATGTTGTTCTTATTCAGCGGTAGGTTTTTATGTCATCTGCAGACCGTGAGAGTGAAGTAGAGGTCCACGTTTCCTACTACTGCTCCTCTCTATCAAAGGTGAGTAGACTTACAAAGGCTCTCAGTACCTGGAGTTCTTTCTTTGGCTTCAGCAATAAAAACACAGTATTAGTGTAATAGTTCCAGATTCAAACCTTCCTGAGATCCCAAGAATCATCAGTTTCCTCTGTCTGATCTGTAGCTGTTTTAGAGCTCCGGTCTGAATGAGGTATAACCACTTGCGGTAAAGAACTGCGATAACTAAGGAATGGCTCCAAAGACTCCTGATGTCATGAGCTCTTCCTACGTAGTCTTTGGACACAATTTGCTGAAAGCATTATTTCGGTCCAGTGCTGCATTCTCCATCTGGAATGTGCTCGTTGAACTGGGTCTATCCTGCCTCTTTCATAATCCTCGGTAATTAAGCTTTTACGGCTAGAACCTAATTGATAACTTTATTGTTGATTAAAAAGACAGGCTATCTCCAGCTCTTTGCCCACAACTTCATTAGCTGTGTGGTATTGAGAGAGTGATGATTTGTTTTCACTGGCGAAGTGAGCGTTTGGGATCTGAAGACATGGAAGCAGCCAGATTGGGCTACCTCAAAGAACAAGGAGACTCACTTCACCAAGTCAGAGCTTCCAGTCTGGATTTATATCAACAAGGTTGGAAACATAGTTTGGTCAAGAGAGCAGATCAGTGGAATAAAACAGAGCTAATTTCACAGGGTTTCTTCTCTGAGTGCAGCCACGATTTAATGGTCATCTATAATTAGTTAATTCTTTTGCTACTATAAGAAATGCTCTGCAGCCTTTATAAATGTCCATTAAATGTGTCAAATCCCTTCCTCCTTTCCTCCACACGCACACAATTTCCTTGGCAAGTGAGAAAGTGTAACGGAATCAAAAGGTGAAAAGAAGGATGTTGTATGAAGAGGGCATGCTTTCCCCTGTCACTCAAATTCTCATGCTTGAATGAGTAACAAGGACTCTGTAATGATGTTTTAAATGCAACAGATTCCGCCCTGAAAAAAGGAAGCAAAATCTTATCCCTTTTTTGTAGTTAGCGGTTTCAGTGGAGCCTTGCTGATTTAATCTCGCGGAGGACCCCGTTCTGACTTTGAATGGAAATACCTCTATAGGTAAAGAATGATGAAATAGTAGAGGGGTAATTGCATCTTTTCATGAAAAAGGTTCTGCGTTTGATCTACAGACACCTCATGCCTCTGGGTTTAGGTGAGCAGTGGCTGGTAGAGCCTGGAGGTACACCTACAAATACAGGTCAGATATTCACCTTTCTCTTCGGAGCTCTTGCAGCTTCCCCAGCACCCAGCTGTCCCTATTCCTCTCTCTGTTAAAGCGCATGAACCCAAACCACTGCACGAATCTATGATTCTGTGAAGGGTGACTCTGCCAAATCCCGTGTTCACACATCACTGTATTTATGGAAGCTCAGCGCAACTCAGGTTTTGAAAGCTCAAGCTATATTCTCTTTGCACTCCTAGCTACATTTTGCAAAAGCTGAGGAAACACTGAGTCTGACCACGGGGATCAACTAGACAGGGGCAAGCTGGAGCAGCCCACGGGTCACCCGTGGTTCGCTGATGGAGTGGAGCAGCATGAGGGTCCCCTCCTTCAGTGCAGTGGGGCACTGCAGAAAGTCCTACCAGTCTTTCCCTCTGTATGACCTCTTTCCTCTTGGCTTGTTAGCCCCATCAGTGATCCAGCAGCTAGACACGCACCTCCCGTGAGGTTTCACCACCCGAGTGTGGCAGGCAGCAGAGCCTGCTGCTGCAGTAAGACCAAATCCTCACTGTGCAGTGGGCTGACACGTTCTGCTGGGGCTGTGTTGTCCTAAACACGCTGGTATGTTGAAGTCCATGGTTCAACAGATACCCACAGCATAAAGGAGCAACCCTTAATCTCTCACTTGTACAAATCTCCAAAATCCTACGTTAATCCAACCTGTATGCTCAAGGCACTCATTACCTTGCTTCCTCTAAACAGGCAGATAGTGGCGGGTTGGAAAATGTAACTTAATCTGGGTTTGAAACTTGTCTTTTAAATGTTAAGCACAGGCAACAGACAGTGCTGCTGGTCCACTGAGATGCTGTTTCGGGAAAGGGGGGTCATTTCCCCAGCTCCTCATTCAGCATCTAATTCTTTCTCTTTTTGCTTCCCCCAAAGGAAGTCAGAACAGAGAGATAGCAGGAGAGTAATACAACAAACTATAACACATTGTGTAATTGAAATGGACCATAATCACTAATATTAAAGACAGTGAATCATTCTAATCGAGCCATGCTCAGCAAACAATGAAAAATTATGTGCCAGAAAAGCTAATGCTGGTTTTAAAATGAACAGAAATGAGGCGAAATGGAACCTTACTCTTTATTCATGAAGGTCAATTTAACGTGATTATTTTTTCCCTGGCATCACAGCTTCGTGATTACTGTTGTATACCTCAGTGCTATTTTCTAACCTAATAACAGTAAAAAATAACCAGCTGGTGATGATTCTGTTTAAAGCAGAGACTAAATGCTCGCAAAAACCTGCCACCGAACAGTTGCCCATGCTAATCAGACACAGCTCAGCCAGATTCCCAATAGAGTCCATATTTTGCAAATTTCAACTGGTTGACTACATTGAGAAATTAGATTATGCCTCGGACATTCAAGAGTCAGAGCGGTCTGCGTTCATTCATTCCTCCTGGGTGAAATCAAACCCTCCGTAGATCCAGCCAGGCGCTTTTAATTCATCCCACTCCATATCTTCCCATAATATTTACCATCGTGCGGTACAATCGCTTTAGGGACTCAGCGTTTCGGTGGAGGCGATGGGGTCTGATTCTCCCTGGGCATATTCTCACTTTGTAGGGTAGAAACGGCTTTGACTACAGTGAATTTACTCCTGGTGTTGGCCGGGGACAGCAAGGGAAGGATCTGTCCCTGCAGCGTATGTGACACTGAAGGAGGGCTCTGCTGACGACACTTGGAGGAAAGCTGACACCCGTAATGATGGAGAATTCCCAGGCTTGCCAATGAATTTCAAGGAGTGGGGGGCAGGAGGAGGGAGAAAGAAAGTTAATTAAAAAAAATGCCCAAATGTTTCTCTGCTCCGAGGAAAGTGTTGTTTATACTGGAACGAAGTAATGCCTTTTGTTTTGTTTATTTCTCAGCTGTCTGTGGTTCTTAGCAGCAGCGTTGCTGAGGTTTATGTTCTACAAATACAGATCTTCTTAATACATAAATAAATGTATATTTTACACTTACCTCATTTTAAAAATTTTGCTAAAATCCCAGAGAGACAAATTAGTAAAGAGGCAGAGCTTTGCCAGGGAGCCTTCATTAGATCAGCACTAATAACTTCTTTCAGCAGCCATGGATAGCTTCTGACATCACAGCTCAAGCTTGTCCGAAAGCTAATTATTTTCCCTGTTATAAAACAAAGGTTCTGTATCAAAGGCCCATAATGTGACACGGCACACGCTCCAGATGCACTGATTTGCAGAATAAATCAACTGTGTCAGGGTGGAATTTGGAGGAGAAATTACAACAAATTGCAATTATACTTGCAGTGGTGCACTATCGAAATGCATTGGCAATTTGTTAAGTGCAAGACACCGTGTGCGTCTCTTTCCAGGTTGCTTATGGGGAATAGAAGAGGAAAAATTCTTATCTGTCAAAAGGAGAAAAATCTTCTTCTCCTCCCTTTCACCCCCTGTACAGCTTCTTCCAGCCTACGAATGCCATCAGAGCAGGCTTTGTAAAAAATTTAAATGGTGACATAGGAAGGCAGGGATAACTAGCAGGAGTAAATGGTTGGAGCTCATCCCTGGCAGAACAAATGAAGAGCCATGTTTAATAACAGAAAGCATTCAGATCCATTCAGATTTTGTTATCTTGTTTAGAAACCATATCACCAAGCAATACAGTAGTGCGAGAGATTCAGTTTGCTTTGTTTTCCTCCTCCACAAGGAGAGAATTTTCTTCACTTTTTCCCTTTTCCCTTCCTAACATTCTCCTCCCTGAACAGTGCTAAAATAGTGGCACGGACCCACCCCACAGATGGGCAAAAGGCCACATGCCAGGAAGGTCAGTGAGACACAAGCAGAGGATTCCCCAGGATCCTGCCTCCTCCACCATGTCTCACCCTGGGTAGTTAGATGAGAAAGGGACAGCGGAGGATGGCAGGAAAGGCAAAGCAGGTGGAAAGAGGTCTTGTCTCACCAGCATGGGCTAGTGACTCCAAAAGTTCCTTGGTCCTCTCAAAGCACAGATGAAATGGGCATGTCCCCATCACAGCTCAGGAGGTGCAAGAGGGGATGTCCTCAGCAGGGCATGGACACCACAGTGCTTTCACTCCTGGTTTGAATCACCTCCCTGGCCTCACCACGTTGGCCTCCCCCTCTTTCTTTGTGATTGTATTTTCTGTTTTCTTACACTTTTCCATCCTATCCATTCCTTAATTTATTTTCTAGGTTTCTTCTCCTTTTATCTGCTTGTGCCTGTGTATTTTCAGCCTCTAATTTCTGCGACATTTCCTGTTTGAACTTCTCCTGTTCCATCTCCTTTCCTATGTTAATGTCCTCTGTTTGCTCTACTCTTTGCAAACACTTTTCCTTTCATTTCCAGGGCTTGTTTCCCTTCGATTTGTGTCTCTCTGTGTGTATATACACACATACAGATAAGTACATATATATACACATAAATCTTGAAGCCTTAGCCTTTTGCATTTCAAAACTAGCCTGTCCCTGGAGTCAGTTTGTTATTCCGGTCTCATTCACTTTATTGAGTTATTTTCTTTGCTGCTATCAGTCTCTAAATACAATCCAGTAAAGATACAGCAATGATTTTTGACAACCTGACCTTTCTCTGCTTTCTTACACTTGTTTAATTAGGTACCACATGCAGCCGTGACTTGATCTTTACAGTTCTCCAACCTCCCCCACCCCCTACCTGGAGGGTGGGGATAAAAAACGAGAGAGATGTTGTTGAAAGAAGGTCATTTTTGACAGGTCTGCCAGTTATTTCGGGAGTGGGAAGGCCAGCCAGTTCAGCAGGAATGGCAGACCAGGCTGTCTGTATTTTCCTTAACAAGTTAGAGAAAACTTTTGGCTGGGGGAGACAGGGAATTGGGTGATTTACTGGTTTGATGAGGGCCCGCAGTGATTTAACCTTCAGGTATCCAGTTTAAACACAAACCTGACAAATAAGAAAGAAAGCTGAGTAAGGATGTGCCAGGTCTTTGCTTTGGCAAGCTGGGATCTCAGGAGTAGCCAGGCTGTGGTTGTGTCGAGACAGACGGGAGAGATGCCCCCGAAGATCCTTAGGGACGGGAAGTTACTGATGCCATCTTCAAGGGGTGATGGCAGGTAGTCATTACTAGCAGAATGTTGTTTTTTGTTTCCCTGGTGAAATACATTCGTTCTGGTAGTATATGAGTTCATTTATAAAAATCAAAGATGCTTTTTCAGCTTCTGGTGGATCATTCAGGCTTTCATCCATCTCACAAACTCTTCAGCACACTGTGCCGTGAGTCTGCACCCCTTGAGCACGTCGCAGCCAGGAGAACCAAAAGCCGAATGAATTATCTGCCCAAGGACTAGTACCCTCATGGCTGGTTTGGCCAAATGGGCAGGCAGGGTGGGTGTCTTGCTGTTGTCCCACATGAACTGCAGTTACACATCCACATACAAGTGAAATCCCACCTCATCAGGCAGAAAATCTGGGGCTTGCACCCAGTGGCAATGTGATGTCCACAGGCTGCGGTGACATCTTCCTGTGAACTTATTTATAGCTTTATTGTTCAGCATGATCCTAGTTCAGCAGAGGTGGTTGGTAGATTTTCCCATTGTAATAGACGTGCTAACTCAAACATCTGCTACCGTTCAAAGCCCATGGAAGGCAACTGGAGTCCTTCAGCTTTCCTATGTCCTCTAGCACAGATCCTTCTGTCCTGACACTGGGCAGATCTCCCACTGACTTCCAGGTGCATGCATTACTTGTATTTTGGTATGGATATTATTTAAGCAAAAGGACATGACAAACTGCCTGGTAACGCTGATTAATGGGTGCCCCTGGGGAATAGTGAGGCATGAGATGAAGTTAAATAACTCCAACATGCATTACTCAACACTGCCACACCACCTGAAGTGTCTCATTGTCCCTAAAAAATGGATTCCCTTTTAAAAAGGAACATTTTTAATGTTTCACATTAATTTTCTCAAAAGTCCTTACACTGTGAAAAATATTCCCCATGGAAAGCCCTCTCCCCACCTCCACCATCACTGCCTCCCACCAAGCCTTGCCCTACAGGTGTCCAATGTATTTTTGACAAGGTGAAATAGCTCAGTGCATGTACTGATAATCCACTTGCCTACCTTGATTTATACTGCACGCTCGTGTCATGTTGCTTTGAAAACCAATGGATTTCTCACGTGATGCAAAGCCGACTAAAATACTGTCTCACTGGGCAGACCTCAGTGCAAAGAGGTGGATGCCCTTGAGCTGCATCCTCAGCTGCCTCAAAACACCACAGACATCAGTTGATGCCTGCACAAGTGAAGTTCCTAGCAGGACTTCATGTTTTTTTCCAGTACCTTGCAAGGCTGGCTGCAGTGTGATTACTCAAACATTTTAAGTTATGCGTGTGCTTGTCCCAGGTGTAGCAGAAAATGAGATCTATCTGCTAAAAAAAAAAAGCTTCCTCATACTTAAATCATGTGCTTGTAGTAGGCTATAGTTGTCTTCCTTCTGATTGTATTTTTATTAAAATATATAGTTACTAAAGATCAGAGATTTAATACAAGGATATAAACCAGGTTTCTCTGATTGTATTCACAATAGATAGTAGATACTACTATCACACAGTCCATTCCTCCAACAGAAAGATCCGTGCACAGATATGAACCACTTGGTCATTTATCACACACTGGTCCTCAACAGACCACATAGATAAATACAGAAAACAACATTTTCCAGAAGAAAAACCTCTTCTTTGGAATTTATCCACCTAAAATATTAGTGAGCATTATATAATAAAGAGTGATAATGTAGCCACTTGAAAACAAATGAAGGGGTTGAGTTATAGTGACTCTGGCAGGATTCTCTTGCTACAGGAGGAAGCACTAGGAACTGAAGGGCTTGATACCTAAGGATAATAAATGTTTATGGGATCTTACCGATGCTTGTCAGTATCTAAAGGGTGGAGGTCAAGAGGATGGGGCCAGACTCTTGTCAGTGGTGCCCAGCAACAGGACAAGGGGCACTGGGCACAAAGTGAAACCCAGGAGGTTCCATCTGAACAGGAGGAGAAACCTCTTTGCTGTGAGGATGTCAGAGCCTGGCCCAGGCTGCCCATAGAGGTTGTGGAGTCTCTTTTTCTGGAGAGATTCCAAACCCGCCTGGATGCGATCCTGGGCCCCCTGCTCTGGGTGACCTGCTGGAGCAGGGGGTTGGACGAGATGATCTCCAGAGGTCCCTTCTAACCCCCACCGTGCTGGGATTCTGTGAAATTTTGAGAAGGCTGCTATTTGCTTCCTTGAGTCACAGAAATGTCTGTGTGTCAAATCAGCCCAGGGACCCGTGGTCTTTTAGACTACTGAAAATTGGCATTTATTCCACCAACACCTGTGGTTTAACTCACTGCTAGAGAAGAACGGTGGCCCATTTGTTTTCAGTGACTCACTTTTTAACCTCTGTCAGTTTATTAGAAAAAAAAAAAAGAGTGTTTAAATAACTGTGGCTCAGCTGCAGAGCCCCCAGTGCAGGTGTGAATTCTGCACCAACAAATTGAGCCTTCGAAGGGGAAATTGCTCTTCTCAGGTGATGCCCCTGGGCAGGCTGCAAACTGCTGTGAGTAACCAAGTCCCCAGCCTCATCCTAAGGCTCATATCTTGCATGATGAATTTCAAGACAGAGCAAATTTCGACAGTCCCGTGATGAGAAACTGGAATTTGCACTGCAAACTCTGGTGCAGGTGTGAGGGTTGCTCCCACGCAGGTGGTGGGGCTGGCTCACGTGGCAGCTTTCACTTGTCCCAGGCCCTCTGAGCAGAGCTGGGGTTTATGGTGACTTCTCAGCAGCCTTAGCTGTCCTTAGGTTGGAGGATGTGACAGTTTTATTCCCTCATGCCCAGAGTCTTGAGCAGTACACTGCTCCCTTGGGGTCATGGAAGCAATTTGATTTGCAGAGTCCTCATGATCCTCTATTTTATTCTGAGGCAGGAAGACTTCTAAAAATACTGTATTTAGGGTCTCATCATCTACTTCACTTGCTCAGCCTGAAGTCAGCTTTGTTATAGATTTGAAACTTCTCCAGCTAGTGAGAGGACCCACCTGTGCCAGTGAGGATGCTCCACTGGGATCTGACTGGTGTTCAACTTGGATACAGGGCAAAATAACGATTGAATCTTGACTTGCATCTGCAAGCGCTGTGGATCCGTAGCTCAGCACAGCCTTCTTAAAACCTGATGTGAGAGTATGAACTGGAGGGGACCTATTTTCAGTGCCCATCAAGAAACCTTGCAGAACTTTAAAAGCCTGGGATCTGGGCTGCTTGGTTTTAAACATTGCCAACTGGAGTTTTTAAATTAATCGTTTAATAAAGCAGAGAGACGTTTCTCACAACTGACTTGAGGAGAGCTCCTCAAATATGGGGAAGTGCAGGTACAAGTCTTCTGTACGTCCTTCTACAAGTCCAGGCTCAGACAAACACTCCAAACACAATCTTTCCGAAGTTTTGAGACGTAGATGAGGTGTGTGCAGTGTCTGTGAAGAACTGGTTTAGTAACAGAGCAGTAAAAAGTGCTATCTTGTCTGTCGAATGCTCCAAGCAGGTCTTCAAGGTCTGCGGACACTGAAACCACATATCTGAAAATGATTGAGTTACTCAAGTAATTATGAAATTGGATACCACTCAAATCTGTTCTGCTCTTTATTATACACAACGATTCACCATTTATAGGGCCATAAATTCATTGGAAAGAGGTGTAGCAAATCCAGGCTGGGGACATACTGCAGAGGTTTGGGAATGAAGGTGAAGCTCTAAAGACTGGCTCCTCTGCAAGGGGCCGAGATGTGAAGCCCTCTGACCAGTTAATGGCAGCCGGGGATGTGTAACCTGCAGTGCAGTCACTCCGCAGGCGCTCAGCACCTCACCATCCACCCTGGGAAGCCAGAGTGGGGCTGAAAGGGGCCGAAAGACACATGTACAAGGAAAGAGGGACTCTGCCTGTGTGCAAGAAGTCTCTCTGTTCTTTTTTCACGTTGCTCTCTTATCCACTTTCTCTGACTGTTGGTCCACCAAGCCAGCTTTCCATCTGACAATACATTTTCTTTTCTCAAAGCAGCTCTTTAGCAAGGATTCACTCCAGTAGTTGTTTGTTTGTTTTCCTTTCTGGGAAATGGTTTAAATTACTGTGCTTTGATCACCTATTTCCCCTCCATGCACACACAGCTGAGAAAAATAAAAACAGTTCCAGTGAAAACAGGGTCTATTTTGCAAACAACCTAGTTTTGGGGGATGAAAAATAGTGGGGAAAAATGCTACATCACAAACATTTTGGACATCCTCTTGTTTTCTCCTGCTCTTGTTCCCTTGGCAGCTGGTAAAGCAGATTTTATAAAATTGCCATCCAACGCTCAGAGGCACCGATGGGGTTTGTTAGACTCCCGAGTTTCACAGGGCAGGCACTGTCCAGGGAAAACATCTTGCTGCTGTAGTTACTTTGAACTAAAAGCTTTGCCTCCACAAATATCTTCCTTTGTTCTTATCCAAGCCTAAATGAAAAGCTTTGCTTTTTTTGAGGCCTGGATTAGTTGGGTACCAGTCAGCCTGGTAACAAGGAAGCGAAGTTCTGTCATATCTTTTAAAGCTGATGCGTCTACTCGGTTGCTTAGTAAAACAATCTGGTAATTTTTGTCCGGTACTAGCTGTTTCTTCTGGACTTGACTTCCACCTGCACAAAGGTGTTTTGTAGAGCTCTGTCTGTCAGGAGAAAAAGAAAAAGCCCATTTTCTGTGCTGTTCACCATCACTGAGCAAGAAAGTAGAAGAAAAACTCACCAAAATCCCATAAATTACTTTATCTTCCTAATTGCCCAAGTCTTTGTTTTTCCATCTGTCAGTGACAAGGACTCAGTTTTGCAAAACTGTTGGGAAAAAAAAGAATTGGGAGTTCTTTGCCAATCTGAACGTGGAAAGCGTTAGTCTGCAAACTTGGATGAAATTCAGTTCCATCTTGCACTGTGAACTTGAAAACCTCAGTTTGGCTGAGAAAATATGTTAGAAAGTAAAAAAGCAGATGCTGCTTTCCAGGTCTGTCATTCACTTTTTAAATGTATTGCTCAATAATCGCTAAAACACAGCTTTCTCAGGTGTTAAAACATCTGGGATTCGACATCTCCCTTAACCCAGATCGCTGGGAATTCGGAATCGATTCACCAAGTTTCACCGAGCAGAAGAGGTAACCTGGCTGAATTTAAGCCCGTTAGCTCGATGTCCACGTTTCACCAGCCTCAGCTCCTAGATCTGAACTGTCAGCAAGCACAAAGTTGATGTTTTGCTTCTCTGTGGCCATGGGGGGGGAACTGTGTGGGCCATTAAAGAATTGGCACTCACCAGGGGTTGTCTCTACCAGCTCTGCCCGTGAGGCAAACAAAAGCTGCGTATAAGTTTGACCCACAGAAGCGTATCTCTTAGCCACTCTCAGGTCTAACACTGAGGAGGGAGCTGTTTCTAAGCTTGTTTTACTGTAGGTGTTCCAAGGTACTTGACACCCACAGCAGAACTTCAGGGGCATTGCAGCGAACATCACACTTGAATGCAGAAGGGTCTTGGCCACCTCCTCCATCTCCTCCTCACCATTCATCTGACCATATTCCCAGCACTTCTGCAGCTCACTCAGAGGTAGGCAGGAATGTTGTGCAAAATAAAGATTAGGCTGTAAAAACAAGTAATTCGCTGGTCACTGATTGTGTGTTAATTAGTATCGTTCTGTCCCTGCTTTAAGAAAAATGGTCCACAGATGGCTTCAGACTGAGAAAAAAATGTAGTTTTTGTTCTAGCAATCCTGTTTGTTTCCTGCCACCACCCCTCCAGCTACCCTCTAATTGAACAAAGTGGACTTAATTTGAATTAAACTGTCAAAAGTCTTCCACTTAAATTGATTTATCAGCCTTCCCGGCTGAAATGGATTCATTTCTGCACGATATATATGAAGTGTGTGTTGATGGATTGCATTGCACGGAATGGAAACATTTTTTATGCATCTTCATTAGATTCAGCTCAGGTATGCAAAGGAAGCAGGGGGAGCAGGGAGGAACGGGGAGGAATAGGTGTGTAAGAGCATGAGGGAGGAAGCACAGGACAGAGAACTCCAGCTTGAGAGTCATGAAAATCATCTTTCGTTGACTTTGTGTGTTCAGAGCCCATGCCGTGTTCAGGTTGCCTCCATATACCCACAGGCATCCTTGGTGGCACTTCCAACAGACGTCAAGCAGAAATCTTATGCAAACTTAGGGTCCCTTCATCAAAGAGAGTCCCTTTTCCATACTCTACTAGCTGTCCTCTCCAACCTGTGCCTCCTTTCCTCTGTAGCAAACTAGGAATCTCTCCACCATCTCTCATGTGGAGACAGGCTGAGAGAGTTGGGGCTGTTCAGCCTGGAGAAGAGAAGACTCCGGCGGGACCTTATAGTGACCTTCCAGTACCTGAAGGGGCCTACAGGAAGGCAGGGGAAGGTCTATTCACACAGGTTTGTAGTGATAGGACAAGGAGTAATGGTTTTAAGCTAGGAAAAGATAGATTTAGGTTGGATATTAGAAAAAAGTTCTTTAACATGAGGGTCATAGAGCACTGGAACGGGCTGCCCAGAGAGGTGGTGGCGGCCCCATCCCTGGAGTCATTCAAGGTTAGGCTCGATGAGGCTCTAAGCAACCTGACCTAGGTAGATGTCCCTCCTTGTGTAGGGAGGTTGGACTAGATGACCTCTGGAGGTCCCTTCCAGCCTGAAACATTCTATGGTTCTATGATCTTAGCTCTAGGTCCATGTGTGATTCCATCCAAGCACACTGACATGGCTTTGTAGAGCTCTAGCTGTGCTGTGGGAAGGGTTATTGTCCCAGCTGCCTGCTACTGTCAGTCCAATGGAGCACACCGGGCCCAATGTCTTGGCAACTGAGCTGACTTAGTCCAAGAGTTAAAAGATTCTTGCTAAACTCAGAAGAGACAGAGACATTCCCATAAGCAGCTGAGCTGTCTGGTCTGAAGGACCTCCCACAGGATCCATTGCCAGCAACCTACGGTGGGTTGGAAGATATTTATCCTTCCATTTGGCACAGCTCTGTTTGGAGAAACATCTTTTTCTACCCTTAGACAGAGAATGCCGCTTAAGCAAGTAAGGGAAGATGCTGGGCTGGCTGAAATGCGGCGGAGCGGGAGACCACAGTGCCTGGATGAGTGAACCCCCCCGGGACAATCAAACCTTTCTCCAGCCTTTCAAAAGGAGGCTTACGTGGAAGGGGTATTAGAGAGAGAAAAAATCAAAAGCTTCAGCCAGCTCCACTAAAAGCCTTTCAATTATAAAAAATTGTTATTGTCTTTATTTTCTGCTCTTTTCCTGACCTAGAGTGTGTTTAATGCAGTAGGAATGATTCGAGAAAATCAATTAATTTCCACTTAGAATAAGGTATTTAATCTGAAGAGTTAGAGATGAACTGGGGCAGGTGCAGTTTGACTCTCTGATTGATTGAATTAAACTTCTATTCATTTCCAGCCATGCCAGATCCAAAAATTTTTCAACAGTTTCCGTCTTCTGTTCCCTCTACCTGGCACATTTTCTTTCCCTCCTTCTGGACATAGGAGCAGTGGATGGGATTCAAAAGGGGCATCGGTTTCTGCAAGTGGTTGAAGTAAATGTTACAGGCAGGGAATACCAGAGTGGAGATGCCCGGTGTGGAGAAGGCAAAGGAATCACGCTACTTGGGTAAGGAAGGCAGAGACAGGGAGGCTGTTCCTTGGAAGCTCTCTGAACAGACCTGGTCATCAGGGAAGTGAGGGATATCCATCCAGCCAAGTGAAGCTGGAAGGGATGGATTTTTCTGAACCATTTAGCAAGTGGAGTGCTGAGCATCTAGTCCTGTTGCGGGTAACAAAACCCCTGAAAACAAGAGCTGTAGTTTCACTGAAAATCCTCCTCCAACAGCCTCACACAAAGCTGATCAAAGTCATCAGGAATGTTTCCCCTGGTTTCGTTGGGCTTCGGAAAGGTCTTAAGTCAGCAGGTGTACAATTTCTTGTTGTGAAACCTGCCTGCAGAAAATCAGAGAGCTCTGCCACTGATGACTGCAGCAGGAGCGTTGGGTCCCGTATCCCTAACCTGCATCTTTTCTGATGAAGGTTGCCACAAGGAGATGCCAAAAGTCTGCTCCCCTTACACCCCCTCTCTCAGGCTTTTTCACCAGCGAGAATATGAATCAAGCCCTGAAGAGAGCTGTCAGTGAGGGATGATTTTCCTGTGATTATTGCCTGGGTGAGAGATTATGCCTTGTTTTTTTGCAAACTGCCTTATTTGCAGAGCAGAACACATTGGGCTCATGTCCAATTGATACATTCCTCTTCAAACAGCAGATCCAACTACAGAGTGAGATGCAAATTTAATTATTCCACATGTAGGAAACAGAAACGGAATCTCATTGTTAAATTTGTTCTCCTACGTTGGAAAGATAAAAAACAAAAAAAAGGTGCTGAAGTGGCCTGTGTGAGCTGAATACATTTCACTCCCCAGAGCTGGAGAGAAATGAACTCTGTTCCTGCTGCAGAAGCTTCACTGGGTGGAATGATTTTTCTTTTTCTTTTTTTTTTTCTTCTCTGTATTCAGCATTATGATGAGCTGCTGAAATCTTCTTCCTCATGTGCATGCATACCCCTTTTCCAGGGAGTGTTTTGGGACCAATTCATTTCCCTTTGAAAATGGTCTCCTGGGATGAGAACCAAGCTAGCTGGACCTTAAACAGTGGGACATCTAAATCAGAGCGGAGACAAATGGTTTTCCTTAAGGGATTTGTTCCACTTGACTTAGCTCAGTTGAAGTTGCACAGTGGACCACTGTGTAATCTATAGACTCTGTTTCCTGCTGTCCTTTACGGTGGGATGGGAGACCTCTTCCATGGGCCTGTTTCTCTAGTGTTGTCTAAAGTTTCTGAACTGGATCTATCTGGAAGATTTTGCCCTCTGTCTCTTTAGCTCTCTGTCCACTAATTGCTGCAGCTTTCTTCATGCCCTGCTTAGATAGGTCTAGTTGCAGTGGAGCACAGATGTACTATGGGCATTACAAGTGAGGGGAGATTTGTGGTAGGGAGCACCATCACCATCCTCTTTGGTACTGAGTGACTTGTTCATCTTGAGTTCATGGGCTTTTTTGTGTAGAAGTGACTCTAAGGGCTACTCTGAGGATGAGTTGATCTTCCATCCACCCATCTATCCATCCATCCATCCATCCATCCATCCATCCATCTATCTCAATAGCATCTGTCTCCAGGAACTAATGCTCCACAGAGAAGAGAACCCAGGAAGTTTCTAGAATCATCTGCTACAAAAACCAGTGTGATTTAAAGGCAGCCTGAGCTCAAAGAGTTTGGTCTGCTTACAGAAAGGACAGTCTGGTGCAAGGCTTGAGGTCTGTCCCCTCGAACTTGCAATTCAGGGACTGCAGCTTTTTTCTTAAGGACAATTTGCCTTATCTTCTTTGGACAGTACTGGGAGTCCCACTCATAAACTAAACATAACTGATGAAGTGTGTCCCAACAGGCAGCGACAGAGCCTAGAGTCACCTGAGCTCACCCGCCTTTGACTGCTGCCCCAGAGCCAGTGTCACGCTCTGCCCGGTGATGGATCAGCCATGCTAGACCCATTCATTATAGCTCCTATCTCATGATAGCAGGAATAGCTCCTGTACACTGTCACCCAGAGGAAAGCTTCGTCTTTCATCTCCCAACACATCCCTCACAGCCATAAGCTATTGAGTAATGTCAACACTCTATACAGAAGGGGGGAAAAGTCCATGAAAAGCCTGTGTGTAATAGATCACCCCACAGAGCAGAGGCACTCCTGGGGCAAGCATCTCCTGCTGTTCATTTGCAGGTGCCTGCAGGATCATCTTTTCCATGAGCTGCCTGTAGTTTCCTTCTGGAGGCATGCTGCTTTTCTACACACAAACATATCAAGAAGATCTGCTTTGTCTGAGCAAATTTCCCTACCAGGAGCAGAACGAGAGGCGAGCAGGACTCTAGACAAGTGCAGAGTGTGATGGTGTTTAGGTCCATGCTGTGCCTTGGCAGTGTCCTTTCCAGAAATGATCAAGCAGGATGTGAGTGGCAGGTGTTCGGTGGTTTTTAAACATGGATCGTTTCTGTGATGTGCTTTGTAGTGTAACCCCCAGAAAAAATGCACAGGTGAGGGGGTGAAGAGCTACAGCACAAGGGCAGCCAGAGGCAAGAATTTTTTAATTAACTTTTACACTGGAAAAAGGGTTTGTGTGACCACACTTTGAGCTCAGGGGAATCCTTAACCCAGCCTTGCATAGCCTGAGCCTGCTTACGGCAAAAAGGAAAAGGAGTTAGTCAAACAGGGGAAATAAACATTGGGTCACAGCTAAGAGAACATCATTTTCTACCAAAGTCTTTCTATGTTTACCATATTAAATGGTCAACACATTTGCACTTTATCAGACTGTGCAGATGTAGCATTAAAAGGTCAGCTGTTACCCTGCAGAAGCAGAGAGACTCCACATCTCTCTCTTAAAGACGATGCTCTGTTCTGAATGGGTCCCCGTGGTGCTCCTGTGATAACATTAATGTTCCGAGTGGCCGTAGAGCAGCTCTCATTTGCAGTGCATGGAACCTCTTCATTAAGACTCAAACTCCCACTGTGCAGATGGGAGCTGGCTTTCTTATGGCACTCGAACAACTGGAGAAACTGAGACACAAGGAGGTTAAATTATCAAAAAAAAAAAAATCAGCCTCAAGTTCCTCATTCTCAGCTTCTCATTCTAGTCTTCAGGCAGGTTTCTGCATGGTAGAGTTTATTATTGAATCATTAAGGTTGGAAAAGACCTCTAGGATCATCAAGTCCAACCTTCATGGATTTACATAATCAGAAAATCATGGAATTTGGAAGTTAAAGATCGTGGATCTCTTCTGACTAAAATGGTAATCTCTGTGGTCAGTTATTCTCAAACAATTAAAATAAAAATGTCTTTTGGTGCAGTGATACTTGAAGGAACAGGAAAATCAGAGGCAATGCAAAGGCAAAGTGTGTAGCATGTCATATATTAAGGTAATGTAGGCTGGTCTACCCTTGGGAACAGCTTAGAAAATAAGAGCTGTATTACTACTTAGCCTGTTTGGGACAAGTAAGAACTAAGCTCCCTTGAACCTCTCTGCCAGGCCTGATCCTTCCATGTCATAGAATCATAGAATGTGAGGGGTTGGAAGGAACCTCTGGAGATCATTAAGTCCAACTCCCCTGCCAAGCAGGACCATAGAATGTAGGGCAGGTCACACAGGAACGCGTCCAGACGGGTCTTGAAAGTCTCCAGAGAAGGAGACTCACAACCTCTCTGGGGAGCCCGTTCCAGTGCTCTGTCACCCTCACAGTCAAGAAGTTCCTCCTCATGTTGAGGTGGAACTTCCTGTGCTCTAGCTTGCATCCATTGCCCCTTGTCCTATCGCAGGGCACAAGTCAGAAGAGGTTGCCTCTTTCTTCTTGACACCCAGCCCTCATATTTATACACATTAATTAGACCCCCTCTTAGTCTTCTTTTCTCCAGACTAAAAAGCCCCAGGTATCTCATATGTTTAGTTACGTTCTAGTTCAGAAAAGGAGTTAAGGGGCTGATTATCTTTAAGACTCCTCGTAGATACATGAACTTTCAGGCATTTTTTTCCTTGAAGAATGAACCCTTCAGTGATTCAAAGCCTTGTTAGGTCCCCATAGCAGGTGGGAGAGGTGAAAGCCTGGCCCCACCTGCCCAGCTTGCTAGTGGAGGAGCAGAGCCAGAATACAGATGTTATCACACTTACCTCTATTTCACAGAGGAAGCCAAGAGTAGAAGGAGGTTTGAGATTTACAGCATATCTATACTCCCAAGATGATGCAAATTACTTACTCTGGCTTCAAGGCTGTGCTTGGAGGTATAATATAGGTTAATTAAAGACACAAGAGAGTATGGGGAAGATGCACAGATTGGACAAAGCACTAGTGGCATGGCAAAGACTGAGGAAAGAAGTCCCAAGTTGGTTTCCTGGAGAGAAAACTGACACCACAAACCAGGGTTGCCTTTTCTTTTTCAGAGAGGAAAGGCACAGCATCAAAGCACTGGGCAGAGCTGGTGCCCAGGTAGAGAGGTCACTGGTGGTGCTGGTTGTCCCCATAACTTAAGCAACATGGGAAAACTGGAACAAATATCTATGTGTGCTTTCCCCCGAATCACATCTCCCTGTTCAGCCGTGCACAGCCTGTTAATGAGTTCTAGAGGGCAAAGAGTCTGGTGTAGCAGCTTTTCCAGTCCTGTGACATGCCGAAATCACGAAGGCATAGGATGTGTTTCTGGAAGACAGGCTTCAGTCACGCACCTTCTGTTTCTGGGGTCAGAACAGGGACAATTGTTGGAAATTCAGCAATGTATGGTATGGAAGGAGTTGGGCTGAATGATGCAGTAGCTTGTCCATGTCTCAAATACATTAGTGGTCTTTGTATGCCAGGACTGTTATGCCTCTTTTATTCGCACGTTAGGGGCACAGCAAAGAAATTGGTATGAAATTGTCGTTCCTGCTGCTTCTACAAGCACTAAATCTTGCTTTGTTTTTCCTATTTTCTTTTCTTCATTTTTTTTTTTAAAAGCTTCTTTACTGAAGCCATAAAAAAACACAAGTTATGAAAAGCAAAAGAAACAGGCTGTCTCTAGGCAGAGAAACGGGTCTCTGTCTGTGTTTGTGGGCTGACCAGCGCAAGAGGGGACCTGGTACTCAATATGTTCGTAGGATGCGTCACACAATAGAGACCTGAATGGAGCCCTCCAGGCACAACCGTAATGTAAATATTAATTAACATTAATGGTCTGTGGCCTTGCTTGTCAGCTGGAAGCCAGCAAGACTGCGCATGGCCGAGTAGTATTAATTTGTTGTTGGAGCCCTGAAAGCAGAGAGCCTGGTAGTCTGATGAGCACAGTGGCTTTGCTCCGACATGCCCACCCCGCTCTGCTTCTGGGTCATTCACAGGGAGGGAAATCACAACTGGGATGAGATGCTAGGGCTGTTTCAAAGATCCCTGGGGACACAGGTGGGAGACGGGCTCATTGCTGAGCTCTGTACCTACTGTGGGCTCCTTAAGTTGCAGACTCTAGGCATGGTGCCATGTATTTGATGTGCTGCAAACACTGCCTACAAATGATGGGTCACACTTCCAAAAGGCTCTCTCATTCTCCTGGGCAGGTCTTATTCTTCTTGCAGCCAGGCAAACTGCATCATTTGGGTGGCTCCATCTGGAACATCTCAGGTTCCCACATGCTCCCATACAATGGGCCCAATTCTCAGCAACAGCATCTCCCCCACTTTCCCTCCTTCCTTCTTTCTGCAAGCACCTCCAATGAATTATTAATTGCAGCTCATCCAATTAAAGGGCTTCTGCATGTTAATAATTCATAGCTGCTCGTCAGAGCTGTTGCCTGGCAGGCTGGGCAGCTCTAGGGTTGGAGCTTCAGTGAACTGAGAGGAATGAAGTACAATAAAAAAAGGAAGAAATCAATAGTGTAGCAGAGGCTGTACGCATCCAGGAGACTCTTTATTATATCTGAAAATTGCTTTCTGTGATTGCTACCATCATTACTTCTGTATTTATTTTTTAACGACTCGTCCATCATGAAGCCCGTATACATAACAAAAAAGGCCAATTGTACTAAACCAGTTAAATTCTTTTAATACCTGGCGCTGGGTGAAAGCAGTAATGAGTTCATTTTGTCTCTGTTCCCTCTTACGGTGAAGCCTTTCTCATCCAGAATCCAGTTTCATTGCTATCTCTGCAAGTTACAATAGATCTGCTTTTCCCTCTGGAAATGGACCCATCAATGATGTTCATGGGGGTAACTTGTAGCTTAGCATCTCTGACATTAGTATATAAAGGCAGTCCCCAGAACATCAGAACACCAGCAGAGTATTCAAAGGAAGCATGAGTGTGATGCTATTGCAGAACCAACTTTTCATCAGGGCAAGAAAGAAAGGAAACAGGACTGGAAACCTCTCCTGAGGTTTGAGATGAGTTGGCATTAGGGAAAATGTTGGCAAGATAGTCTGGGATGAGGGCCATGGAAGCTGTGCACATTAGAGAGGATATATTCTCCTACAGGGCAGATCTGAAACATGAAGAAAGTGAAATTGGAGATTTGGTATGTAAGCATTGTCACAGGGAGCAAATCCAGACTGATAAATGGCCAACCTCCTTGTTGTCTCAGAAGGTATGCAAAGGGTGAAGGCTAGAAGAGAAAGCCAAAGTAGAAATAAGATCCACTTTTTTGCCAGTGATGGCAGCCTGCTGAAAGAAAATACTCAATGAGGCTTTCAACAAGGGTATGCGTAGGTGGAAATCACACCAAGACTCAAAGCGTCATGAAATGTATGTCTCAAACACTGGGTAATGGTTTACTGCCAATAAATAACCCAGTAAAATGGTGTGGACTATATTGAGCAGGAAGTCAGCTTAAATCAAATAGCTATTTCCTCAGAAGTCTTTTGTCTCTGGAATGGCCTCTCTTCAGTAGGGGTCATACCCTCCTTTTATAAGCTTGGGGACTATGAAGAGGAGGTCAGATGTACTGGAAGCTGGAGAACTCTTTTTGTAGCCTTGCACATTGGGGACATTTTGCTTTAAACCACATTTGATGGAAACCATAAAAAAGCCCATTGCTAATGTGCAGTACAATTGGTAGTACATGTGGGCTGTGAGCTTCTTTTGAAAGAAATCGTGACTTTGTGCAGCATCCACTTCAATAAGACTTGAGACTGGGGCTTTCCACCATGCTGCCAGTGCATAATATTGATGAAACACTGTTCCTGCATGGGCCTGTGATGTGACTGAATCACAGATTTTAAAATATGCAAGAACTTGGAGAGAATAGTTACTCCCTTTTTAATGCAAGTGATTTGAGAACCCTGAGGAGAACGTGGAGTTCAGTCTTCATGGCCCATTCAGTCTTCAGTCTCTCAGCTGCAATTTCCAATTAGTGCTAATTTGACTGTGGCTTCTGTGGTGTGGATCATGACGACCTTTTATACTCAACTGATCTGCCGCTGCAATTTGGTGGATCTTTCCCAATGGGCAGTAGATAATTAGAGACTCTGCCACCAGCACGTTACCCCTATTTAAACGTTTTGCTCAGCCCCAGCTCCTGGTTCACCTGGTTCTGAAGGTGTTCAGGTTAACATCTGTTCCCTTGTCATTTGTTTCCAGACCCCAAAGCCACATCCTGCTTCCTGGCCTCGTGTAGTCTATGTGTACTTCATGTGTCAGATACCACCAGAATAGTCCCACACAAACCAGAACTGGGTACAAAAGAAAGCAGGAGAGTTAGCGGAAGGGCCAAACCCCTTGAAACAGTAAGAGACACTTAGTGGTGAGCTGAGGTTTAGGAGTGGGATGGCGCAGCTCTGGGTGGCTGAGAAGGTACCTTCTGGTCCAACTCATTGTGTGGATGGCTCACCAGTCAGATACTGGTCATGCTCAAGGGAAATGGCAATCTCAGGAGGCTTTTTGGTGGTCATGTGGGCATCTCAGTATCCACACATGAAAGGATGAGGTGGATCGATGGGTCTTCACCTGTGACACCCCAGCCTCCTGGCACTGCCACCTACCCTTCCTGGCATGGGGACCAATTCTTCTTCTCAGGGATGGGTGGGATGAGGGCACAGGCAGCCTGGAACGTGGCACACACCACTGCAATACCGGCAATTTCCCTAAGCCACAGCCCTGTTTCCACCCAGCTTGCTTCTTTAAAAAGGGAAGGAGAACTATGGACATTTTTCCCAGGTTTTTTCCGTAGCTCAGTTTGTCCACTGTGTATGCACGGATCAATTCCGGAGAATGAAACCAACGCGAACTTGTAACATCGCTGTGCTTTTAAACAAGAACAAAATCAACGACAACAAAAAATCTTAGCGGAAAGCCAAATTTCTGTTTTTCTTTTTTTTAATTATTATTTTTATTGACATTTTCGTGTGGGAAGAATTGATCATATCTCAACTCTGGAGCTGAGGTCTTTGAAAAATCTATCTTTTAGTTTGCACCGAAAGGGTGGAGAGATGGGCACAGATGACACCCCACTTCCAAACACCTCTCTGGAAGCTCCTGTCCAAATCCAGTTCTTTTCCAGCATTGCTTTCTACAATACGATTTTCCACTTGATACTCTCTCTGCTGTTTGCTTTATGTGCCTGTTAATACATAAGCCTGTTCTTTTTTATCTTGCTTGTATTTTTGGCTTTCTTTTTTTTTTTTTTTCCCCCTGCTTAGTCCTAAACTGCAGCACACACATTGTGCTTCCAGCTGCCTGTGATCTGTCAGTGGGCCCAGGAGCTTAGCCCTTAACGGCCTATGTAAATATTGTCTCAAAATTACAAATATTCAGCATGGCAGTAATATATGGGGCTTTTGTTAAAGCATCTTGTTTTATGGGCTTAACCAGAGGCTGGGAAGCGTGGAGATGTTGATGTGTTATTTGTCCAAGGGACACACACTCACGTGTACACAGAAGCCCGGCATTGTACAAATAGCAGTTCAGGCCATAAATATCGTGGCAAAATTGCTCCCAGGTCAAAACAACCCCCAAAAGGAACACGATGGAAATGAAGTCAGACTGCATTGCTTTCGGGGCACACACCCTTCTTTTTCTTTTTCCCCCGAAAGTGAGTGGAAAAGAAAACTCCGGTGCTGAGAAGCCTATTCTGGATCAACACATTTAGAAACAAAATGTACCTTTGTATCTAAAAATCTGAGTGTCATGAATATTTAACGTGGGGAGGAAAGAATGATTTTGTCAGTGTGTAAAGCAGTCCCAGAGAGGCTCGAATTCTGCCTGGTTTCTATTAGCTTTCCTTCTCTGTAAACAGACTGAGTCATTTGCTGCGGGAGAGGTGTGTGAGCGCAGGGAGGGAGAGAAACACGGGTAGAAGAAAAAACCCCGGTGCCATGCAAAGGGATGGAAATGGATTTGCTGTGCAAAGTGCTGCCTCCGTCCTTATTTCTCGTGATGTGTCGCTGGGTCTGTAGAGCCGAGTTTAGCTGCAGTTTTCAGCCCAACAATGTCACGAATTTGAAAGGTCTCCTGCACAGCTAAAAAAACGTGAAAGGTGCTTGTACATCCTGACCAACCTCCCATAAAGCAAAGCAGAGACCCAGAGCCACCCAAGGGGAAATCTTACGTTAGTGAAAACGTGAATGAAAAAAGCTTTCCTATCAGCTCATCCCCTGTTGGTTGAAACTAAACCTGTTCCCTGTCAAAAGACGTTGTGGTTATTGGGGTGTGATGGGTTCCCCATGGACCCCGTGAGCTACGTGCGCACCATGAAGCCTCCAAGCTACAAACTTAACGCGAGGCAGGAGCTGGCTCTGATCCAGCAGAGCAGGGACAGTCCAGAGGATCCAATTTTGTGATCCTGGCACAGGGAAGCTTCTGGACTCAGGCAATTACATCAGCACGTATCCAAGTCAAAGGCAGCAAGCCTGTAAGTTAAGTGTATCGCAAGAGTTTGTCTGTATCAGGGCAGCAGTGACTCCAGGTTGCAGTTCTCCATTGCGTCTCTCTGTGTTTGCTGAGATCACTCTACATTTCATAGTCTTTAGGCCACTCTTTGGACCGCAGCAGGGCTGGGGAGGTGCAAAATTAAACCTGCCTGTGCCTCCTGAGGTGGGAGTGGGATAACTTCTGGAGGCAGGTGGAAAGGGAGATTAACCAGGGGAGAGGAGGGGGCTGCAGCCTTCCCTTCTCCTCTCTGCATGAGCACATCACCGTGGTGGGACAGGGACAGCATGGGTTTGGTAGATGGTGTGTTTAATAGCTTTTTGTCCCCTCCATCTTCCCACTACTGCAGTTTTCATGTGAGAAGAGGCACAGTGCTCATGTAGTCTGCCTGGACCAGTCCTGCTGCTTTGGCAGCAGTAAGCAGCTGAGATTTTTCTCTTTCCCAAGTTGTGTTTTTCCCTCCTGCCTTTACCATGCAGGTGCTTGGCGCAGCCGTGAGTCAGAGCCTTTGAGATGGGCTGCTTGTACCAGGCTGCCATCCAGAGGGGAAAGATATGGTGCGGGGAGTACCAGGCACTTACTGGTGGGGAAGATGTATTAAAGGAAGAGATCTGGTCAGAAAATCAGAGCAGGGCTTTACATCTAGGGCAAGGAGGGGTTTTGAAAGGGGTCAGATGTTTAAAGTAATTTTTGAGATCCTCACAGCTTGAAAGAAACCCTTGCTCCAGTATCCTGATGAAATTCCAGATCACGAGCAGCAGCAAAATTTGCAAATGAAAATAAATAATTTCTGTACATGACACTTGTCACTGGAAGATTTTAAGCACGTCGCCCTCTGCATCTTCACAGCTCTACTCTCCCTGCTTCTGGGCTAATAACTCACCTCGGGCCACAACCTCAAGCCTTTCCATCTGTAGGGTTCCAGACCAAACCCCAAACTGTGTCACCTGAGCCTTTCTGGGGCAGAGATGGGCTGAAGTGCAAACAGGACATAAAGCGGCTGTTACCTCTTGTTTGAAGCAAGGCCTGTGTGGTGTCTGCAGGTACACTGGATCCCCAGACTCTCAGACCCTGTTATTCAGTTACCATCAGCAAATAAGAAGAATACACTCTGACAGGACAGACACACGTGTGTATTCAACACCTATTAGCTTTTTCCACCCATGGGCTGTGTGTACGTATGCATATATAGAGCTAGACACATCTGTGCACACATTCAGGACCTTTTCACTGACTGCATGTAAATATATGCTGGTGTTCCTATTCTCTCCAAATATAGAGACAGCACGCTGCGCTCTCTATAAATTTTTGCTAGGTCTTCCTTTTTTGCAGTGTGATCGATAACAGTTCTAATGCAGAAGGTGAGCAAAGTGCCTTGTTAAACTAATAATTGCACAGGAACCAAATCCTTTCTAATAAAATCTTTTAAAACCTTTATAAAATCTCCACTCTACGGCCCGTTTTCCTGGGAGACCTGTAATTATGGGGAGTGGAAAGAAAGCAGCATAACTAGCTTCAGTTCCCAGCCACCCAACAGACACTAAAACGGGGCTGCACCGAGAAGCTGGCCCCTGTGGAGTGTCTTGATTGAGACACAAACCTGTAGGTTTGGGCTGTCCATCTCCCGGCAGGGTTTATAATTAAAGCTGTATTGGTGTTTATATTCCAGCGGCACCCGTAAGGCCCACTGCACAAGGTGCTGTGCAAACAGAGAGGCAGCAGGCTTGCTGCAGAGGATTTACAACCGTAATAGATAAAGTGTGCTGGGGGTGGGGGTGAGGGGAGGGGTGAGGAAGGAGGAAGAAGGGCAGCGAGTCTTTCAAGGTTGTGTGTTAACAGAAAACAGAAGTCAGGGGCCTGATTGTCAAGCAGCTGCCGCTCTGCCAGGCCGTACTGCTTCTGAAATTCAGTCTCCAAGAGACACGCGTGTGGCTTGACCCAGGCACATCCGTGCTGTATTAGTGCCTGTGATCACTCAATGGGACAGGAGTGATGCCACTTCACTGCAGCTCAGGCTTCTGATGTCCTATCAGGGCCCATTTGACTGTAGGAATCCCCGAAGTGATGCATGTTATGGCTGGACGTGATGAGCTTAGAGGTCTTTTCCAACCTTTATGATTCTATATTTGGAATGGGCTCTGCTGCTGGAAACTCCCGTGTACCACACGCAGCTCAGAGACAGGTCTCCCTGCAGCGCTGGGGCTGGAGAAGGGCAGCTGCACTGCAGGTCTTGCTCCTGGCCAGCAAGGCAGGTACATCTGGGAGGTCTGCATCTGCGCCTCGTGCAAGAGGACAGCACTAGAGGATGCTGATGCAGTCTGGGAGCACTGGAGAGGAGGAACCCAGCAGGCTGCGGGTAGCAGATGGGCATCTTGTCCAGCAAACCCCATGGCAGTGGGTGCAGTGAGGGTCGCGTGCCAGTGCCATGTTTGCTGGAGAATCCTGCCTGCACTCTGTGGGAAAAGGCGTCACCTTGTAAATGAGGTGCTGTCTTCTGTGGAGAGGCCATTGTTTCTGTGAGGCTTTTCTTTAGCTTCAGTGCCATCCATCCCAGGCGGCATTAGTAATACAGGCAAGAAAGGCACGGAACAAGAAAGTTAGTAAGTCGTGGGCTGTGTTTGGTTAAACAGTGTCTTCAGGCTTCAAAACTAATGCATATGGAAGGGGGTGTTATGTAGGGACACTCAGCTTCCTTCCTCCGAGTTAATTAACCTCCTTCACCTCCATGCTGTTATAGACACAAGCAGTTCTACTGCATATGTCAAGGGCGTAATTAGCACAGACTGAGCAAACCACACACACAGAATGGAAGCGTGCCTGCAAGGTGGACAAAAGTGAGAGCCTGGCATCGGCAGGGACGGTGAGCCACGGCACAGCTGACCAAGTATGGCAGGAGTGAATCTGAGCTGCTCGAGGGAAAGGGCTGCTCCTTTTCCGTGCCCTCCATCTACTGTCTGCAGGTGCAGGGCATGGATGGGAGGCTGCACCCACCAAAGGAGAGCAGATTCACACTCTGTGGAGATGACAAGGGCTAGAAGCAGCTTGGCAATGGAAGAAAACCTTCCCTGGTTCCTATTCATTGCACCCAGTTGACTCAGACCTCCAGCATTTCCAGCTTCTTGATGCTGAGGACACAACCCTCCTCCCTCATTCAGTTAGCATGGTGACAGATCCTCAGGTGACCTTATCCTTCATACAGGAGAAAGTCTCCACCCTCCCTGCCACTTCTGCAGCTCTGCCAGCCCAGAGCTCCTAACACCTCTGCAGTCAGCCCGCAAAACCCCGTCACCCCCCTGGTAACACAAGTTCTATATTCTCATCTCTCAGGATGATGACATCTCTGCTGTCATGAAAATGAACCCCCATGCAGGGAAGACTGAAGTGGAGCCCAACTGTGTTTCACTGACAGAGGGAAACTGCATTGCCTGAGGGCAGGTCTGCAAGGATCCCTGTGAAGATGTCCACTGTTGTTCACACAGCTCATTTTGTGGTCCTTCACTCCTCAGTCTCAATGGATCCTTCCATGCCTGCTGATTTACTCCACCCATGGTAGTTCCTCTTCCTTCCACTTCATCTATTAGGTTCTCCTTTTACATCTCACCTGTCACATAGATTGCAAGGAGCCTGAGGCAACCCTGCTCCATGACCAAACACCCCCAGTGCTACTGTGGTGCAGATCCCTGCAAATGGAAGGTCCGAGAGGAGCAAAACAGAGACGGGTGATGATTCCCTCTAAGGCCTCACCTCTTCCGCACCTCACAGCTTCTGACATTGTCTCCTCCCTCCTCCCCAGAATCACAAGACACGCATGCAAAACATTCCCAATTTTTAAATGTTGCTGTTTTAGAGAAACATAGCGCTTGTTCCAGCTGCAGGCACTAAATCATCCCTCTCCCCTGGACGTGTGCTGAGGAAGGAAGGCCAGTGATGAATGGGGCTGTCCGTATTTACATTGGGAGCAGAACAGCTGCGTGAATCTCCCTGTGCAATGAGTACTCTCTGCAAACTCGGCATCCCCCTGCCTGCCTCCCCCACCGCCTGGTGACAGTGACGGATTGTCCACTTCTGCAGAGTACTGCCCAGCAGCATGCATGACTCCCAGCACCTCCTGAAAGTGAGGAGAGGGGGGAACCTAACCCCCAAGTCATCAGAGTTGCTGTATTTCTTTGGCGAGTCTTATTTCCTGTGATGACTTTGCAAGCAAGCAGGTCACAGAAATAAAAGAGAAGTGCTGGTGAATTGGAAGTGAGAGGAGGGAGGACGAAGGGTCGCCTGGCAGTTTCTTGCAAGGAGCTGCATCCAAGATGTTGAGCGCCTGTAGCACTTTCCATCCTTCAGACAAATGCTCAAGATAAATATTGATGCCAAGGTGCTCTGTGTAATCCGACTGCAGTTCTCTGCATAGAGCTCTTGGACTGTGGGGTTTAAGAAGAGCTTAAAATGTTGGCAAGACTTAGGCAATGTAAGGACAACCAGTACAGGCTTCCCACCCCTTGTTTCGTGCCTGCCTTGAATTACACTGTTGGCTGCTACCTTCACTTGGTGGCCCAATCTCTGCGCTAGGTAGAAGGAAATATTTTGTTCGTCCACCAGATCTCTGTGCAATCCTGCCACTGAACTTCACTGCTTCCAAGCAAACTCCCATACTTATGGATCTGCCCGTTTTCCTCATATTTATTATCCCTATAACCCAGCAGAGAAGTTTCCAGAGATGGCCATGATCTGTCAGGGGCTTCACTGCAATTAATATATCTCAGCAGAATGCTTCACTTTCACCAAATCAGCATATTCTGAGAGGAAAAATACGAGAGTCCCAAATCAGTCAGAATATTTCTGGTTGGCTCTCCATTAGACGTCTTAAATGATGGGGATGTGCTGGGTACAAGCAACAGAGTTATGGAGAAGGGAATAAGACGTAGAGTTGCCTACATCCCACATATCTGGGGGTGAAACAAGAGCCTAAAGCAGCAAAGATGCTTAGATATTGGTTGAGGCCTACAAGAAAGGTGGGAAGGGACATTTTACAAGGGCTTGTAGTGACAGGATGACAGGTAATGGCTTTAAACTGGAAGAGGGGAGATTCAGATTAGAAATTAGGAAGTTTTTCACTCTGAGGGTGGTGAAACACTGGCACAGGTTGCCCAGGGAGGCTGTAGATGTCCCAGCACTGGACGTGTTCAAGACCAGGTTGGATGGGGCTTTGAGCAACCTGCTCTAGTGGGAGGTGTCCCTGCCATGGCAGGGGGGTTGGAAATAGAAGATCTTTAAGGTCCCTTCCAACCCAAACCATTCTATGAATTCTGTGATACGACTGATGCCTGCATCCAGTACTTCACATAAATAGACTTAAAGTGTAGCAGTAGGATGGATGGATCTGCTGCACAGAGGAGGAGTCCTGAGAGTGAGTCTGAAGAATGGCACTTGGCACTGTTATTTGGAGAGATAACACTCTCCAAGGAGTGAGAGATGTGAGGCTCTTACCTGCTCTGAGTAGGCCCAAGTGAAGAGGAGAAGAGGAATTATTAGTGGCTCTGTTTATGTAGACAGCTCCTGTAGCAGACCAGAGGAAAGGTCACCTTGAGATCCCGGACTTGGCAGAGGTTCCCTTGAGGTGGGGTTTAGCCCACGGCTGCCATCCACACCTGGCATCGATCTGATCCAGCCCAGAGATAGACTAAGATTCGGGGCTCTGCGGTCTGAAAAACATCTCCTCCCCACCGTCACAGGCTGGGTTAATCGCTGAAAGGGGAAGAGAAAGAACTGCAAATGGAAAATGGCATTTTCATCTGCTGGAGTGTCTGCGGAGGGGGAGCAGAGGTAGAAAA
The DNA here is from genome assembly GCA_013400335.1 of Eurystomus gularis. Lineage (NCBI taxonomy): Eukaryota > Metazoa > Chordata > Aves > Coraciiformes > Coraciidae > Eurystomus > Eurystomus gularis. Next base: position 540,753 of record VZZY01004072.1, read on the forward strand.
GGCAATGAGAAGAATGGCAGGGAGCTGGGAACGGCTCCTTGCCTTATTCCTATGCTGCTCCACTCCACACTCGGATAAAGTGGTCCCTTCTCTCCAGCCTTCTCCTTTCTAGTCACACACTCAGTTGGTTAATTCTCTCCTCGTCGTGATCAGAGATTAGATAGAGCCTGGATTTATAGCTAGTGAAAATAAAAAGAGCTGCTCCTATCAAGGATTCAAATGATTAAATATCCCACCATAGAAATACTTTTAACTTCACTTACAGTACAATTTCACTTACACGCTGATGCAGTTGACAGCGCTAACAAAAGCTGTTTGAGTAATATGGGGCCTGAAGAGAGAGAGAAAGAAGCTGGAGGAGAGAATGAGAACAAGGGATAGGGACAGAAATGGAGAGAGAAAGAGAGAAATGGGATTAGATAGTGAGATGCAAAGAGAGGAAAGGCAGGGCTGGAAAAGGGAAGGGAAGGAGGAGGTTGGCGCTCTCTGCCTGCAGCATTAAAAGTACAAGAGCTAAACCAATTAAACAATGAAAGGAAAGCAAAGGATTAAATGAAGGGCTGTGTAAAACAGCTCCTCTAATCCAGCTCATTTATTGCTCTTTATTCTTCATTTCCCTCTCATGTTGATCCGCAGATTCAACAATGCCAGGCCCATATGCCTCGTGTGTGCAGGGTCCTGCTGACGCCATGGTGTGCCTCGTTCCCTGTTCCACTACCCCTGCCCCTGCCCAGTGCTGGCCAGGGTGGAGGACAGGAACGGTGAATCACCAGAGCATTGGCCTGGGGATGCTCCTGCGTAGGCCAACAAGCCTGGACTGAGCTTTGGTCACACCTATGGTAGGACTGCTCCTGCTCCAGCACGCACAGGAGGGCTGCACCTCCCACCCATTGCACGTCATACCAGTGCTGTGGATAGCAGCGTGGGAAGGAGCGTTTCCACTCCCTGTGCCCCACCTCGTCCATGCCCTGCTGACGTTGGGGTCCACCACAGCTCCCCAAACCTGCTGTGGGCTGGGTAGTCCTGAAGAAGTGGAGGCACTTGTGGGGAAAGCCACTGTTAAGCTAAAATACAACAGACAGGAGACTGATGGGGACTAACGTCACTCACCCACCTGCTCCTTTTCCCCTCCTTCTCCATTTGTCCAAGGATGATTGTTTCTTTGATGATAACTTCTTACAGGTTTGATCTCAGCCTCAGGGAGAGCAGAGGGATGGCAGAGCAAGTCGTCAGGGGAAGGAGCTGAGCGCTGGGGGAAAGCGTGGCTCCCTGGAGGAGGTTATCTCTGCCCAGTCGCTATCTGCAGGGATGCTGGGCTATTTGGAAATGACTTTTTTTCCCCTTCAGCACTCCAGAGCTACTGATCATTTGAATTCACCCTCTCCTTCCCTTTCAGGAGACAGAAAGGCCCCGGTCGTACTTGAAATGAGACAGATGCTTATGGAATTGTGGTTTTAAAAGCATTTTTCAGTTGAGTTCTTTCCTTTTCTACACAGAGCAGTCCAATGTGAGCTGACTAATAAATGCATTATCTTTTTTTTTCCTTTCCTGGGAGGGTTTGATATGGCAGCTCCATAGATCAGCCTGGTCTCCAGGGATATTTCTGCCCTAAACAAAATGGAAATTGTCTGCCCTCTCACAAGCCCTCAGTGACTCATACAATAAAGAGAACCCATAAATATTTGGGTAATTACAGTCCGTTCACCTAAATTCCATAAGAGGCAGAGCACTTTCTCACTTCGTGTCCTTAACCAGCTGTCATGTGTTGCTGTGTGCTGCCCGCGTGTTGCCACGAGCACCCGATTCCCCCTTAGTGGTCTTCTTGAAGGTAGCGTGCACTCAACTCTTCAGAAGTACCTACCAAAGGTTGGGAGCATCTCATAGCAAAAGGGTGAAAAGTTGTGCAATGAATAGTAAACTGGATACCATCGCTTCACACACAGTACACACAGAGCCGGTGCCTTTGCCTGATGCCCGTCACAGGTCACCAAGCCCACGCTGCAGCCACCTCCTTGACTTGGAGATCAGAAGATCCCTGCACCTGGAGGAAGCATTTGCTGGAATCTGCTGTGGCCAAGACTCTCCAGTGCAATGACAGTCCTGGACATTAATGCATTTTATAACATGGTTATTACTGTGGTGGTGTTAATATTTTACTGCTTGTTGTCACCACTCTGTAAGGCAGCTCCAGCTCTACGTGTGTCTGATCGGGGTGGTCCCCAGTCCTTTGTACATTCCCTGGAATGGCTACACCAGGCTTATGTTACAGCTATTTGGTGCTGCATAAAATTATTGGAAAGGTGAAAATGGAGAAGATGCATATTAAAAAGAGCTATTCAGTGACGGTTTGGGCTACATTATTTCCTTCCCTCCCTGCCTCAGCAGCTCAGGGTGAATTACAGGGTGTGCAAGCACACTTTTAAAAAACCCTCCTTCAAATTAGCATGTCTGGAGCAGCACTGTCTGCAGGGCCCAGCAGTCTGCCTCTTCTTGGTGGCTCATCTCTGCTCTTTGATGACCTCTTGCAGTGTGGCTGATGGCCACACTGACAGGAGGGCCACAGGTTTCCTTTTGCCGAGCCCACGGCAGTCAAATAGACATGGAGTGGATTTGCATAAAGTGTCTTTCTTTCTTTCGTGACTTTCCGACAATCCCCCAAAGAGCACCTCCACCGTGACAAAACCGGGCTTCGTTGGCTTGCTCAGACCACAGGCATCCAGCAAGCAGAGAAGTCACACAACTCCTGCCAGAGGGAGGGATGGACATGTCTACAGAAATAGGTTTGGTCTGGTCTACAGAGGGGAGGTCTCCAAGGAGCTGGTTACTGGCAACCCCCGTGTGGGAATGAAAAGCTCCTAAGCTAGAGGCCATCAAGGGCGGCCTCCTGCCTCCACAGGTAACCGGGCCCAGCTACCTCCACAGGAGGTTTGAGCAACCATAGAGCCTGTATCAGACCTTGTCAGTCACAAACTTTTTATTACAACTTGCTGCTTTTTCAAATGCATCATTTTATCTATTTTTCATTCCCCCCCTCCCTGCTCCTTTCCTCCTGGAACTTAATACTTGTTTCTTTCCTTGCTGTGGGTGCTGCTGCTTCTAATCAGCACTTTGTCTAATTGCCTCATTGCGAGCTTCTCCCTGAACCTGTCAGACACGAACTCACACTTCCTGCCTTAGTTGTCACAAGAAAAATTGTTCTTTTAAATGTGTCTGGGAGAGGCACAAGGACATTGAATCCTCCAGGGAGAGGGAAGGATGGAGGAGTGACTGACTGCAGTTACTCATTACTGGTACTTCTAAAAACACCTCCCCAACTTACCTGGAGATGCACAAACATGGAAAAAAAGAAAATTCTGTTTCAAAGGCATTATAGTCCAAAATATGTTGACACTGAAAAGTCCCTGTGGAAGTTCTACCTGCTGTGATTATAGCGGAGGATGAGTGGATTACTCGGTGAAACAAACCATCCGTGGCAGGAGGGATTATTTTGCACATTAGAGGAACATTTGGGGACTTTAAATGCCAACACCCCATTAATGATTAATGTATCTGCTGCATAGGAACCTGCTTTGCTGACCTGTTTGCTCCCTGTCCTGTCTCAATCCCATTAGACGTGCTAGTAGAGAAACAAAGTTAGCATGTTTTTGCTGTGCTGCTGTTGCATTCATGGAGGAAATTTCTGTTCCATGCTCTCCCACATTCAAGTCCTCTATTATCCTCCTAAATTAGATTATTTGTGAATCCCGTCGATGTTCACCCTTGATGATAGCAGAGGACTCTTTCAGGCCAAGGTATTTGTGGTTGTCATCTTATCTCCTGATAGGAAGATAACAGTGTTCTTCCTCCACTGACACTTTAGCGCTGGTAGATTTGCCTATCAAAGGCTGGCAGAGAGATAGAGCGGGGTTAGATGTTTGTGTAGCTCAGTTTAGCCCTTCCTGCCTAAGATAAATGATGACCTTGGTCTTACCTCCACCTGCTTTGTCTTGGACTAAGCAGGTGACGAGGCTGATGTCACATCTTCAGGTCTCGCCTGAGGTAATTTGGAGGGCTCCAGCTTCATGGCAGTTATTGTATTGGCGACGTATTGGTCTTGTCCTTTACATTTCATCCAGATTCTCTCTGTGGCACAGAACAAGCCACTTCAGACCAGGGTCCCTCGCACCTCCTCAAGTATTAGTCAAGGAGTAAAGTTTTATTCACAGTAAATATCTTTGTGCTTCTGTGCCTTGCCTACAAGTGAAGAGATCACAGCTCTTTCCTTTTCCAGTTTGCTCTTTGTGTTTTGGACAGGGTTTTGGGGATGGTGCTCCGAGAGGCCCCATGGCAGTGGTGTTTGCAGAGTTTGCCCTTGGGAACACTGGCAGCAGAAGTTGCCCAGGAGCTGTTGGTGGCCCACATCTGGCATTGCTCTGTCCTTGCTGACTCTCATGAGGCAGCTCTGAAGAAGTTTCCACAAGTCCTCCTCTACCTGCCTAGGGTTTCATTGCTTACGATCGTCTGCAGAGCTGGGAGTGCTGGTGTCTGGCAGGTGAGCTGGTTACAGAGCTACTGTGACCTCCTGGTGAGGCAAAAGCACAGAGATATTAGCAGGGCACGATTAGAGGGCGAAGTAGAGAGGGGGGGAGATTGACTGTGGGCCACTGCTAAGTTTTTACCTGTCAAAAAATGACTTTAACCTGCGCATTTAGGCTATAAAAATATTTCTTCAATCAAGGAAGGATCTGCTATTCACAAGGACAAAGCTAAGGCAGCATCTTCTCCTTGTCTCAGAAAATTAATTTCAAAGAAAAAAAATGTGGAGAATTTAATAGCAGGAGAGAAGGAGAAAAAGAGAGAGAAAACTCTGCCTGTGCATGGTCTGTAGTCCCTGCCCCTCATCCTCTGCATTGCAATGGGGAGATGATCAAGCTCTTCTTTCCAGGGACAAAATGGATGCAGCTGTGCCTTAAAGCCCAGTTAAAAACTCCCGAAGTCAACAGCAGAGATTTTACCTTTAAATCACCTTCTGTGCTGATTCGGGGCTCCCTTCCCGGGAAGGCACCCGACAGTCTCCCTCTCACTGTGCACGGAACACCCGTCCTCAGCCCCACGCCTCCCGGGACAGCCCAGCCACCACCGTGGGGGCTGCACTCAACCACTCCAGGTCACCTCCAGGGCTGAGATCTTTGCCTGGCTTCTCCACGGTTGCTCTACATTTATGCTAAGCAAAGCTGAACTGATTTTGGTCCTTTTTCTTAGGTCAATCATTCTTTTCCTGCCCTTTTCAAATCCCTTGCTGTCTAAATGTAGGACCCAAGTGACTCAATCTATGCATTTCATGTCATTTGTGAATCATTAGGCCTCACTTAAGAGGGTTTGCATCACTCCACACTCATCTTTATAATCCTAGCCTAATTCTGGGATTTGGCCAAATAGCATTCAGGCCTCACTTCTTTTCCTTTACCTTCAGTTCACAGAATCCCAGGGTGGTGGGGTTTGGAAGGAACATCTGAAGATCATCTCGTCCAACCCCTCTTCTAAAACAGGGACACCCAGAGCAGGGTGCCCAGGATCATTTCCAGGCGAGTTTGGAAGCTCTCCAGAGCAGGAGACTCCACAACCTCTCTGGGCAGCTTGTCTTCTCCATGTGTTACTGAGTTATTCAGGCACTTTTCGTTGGGGTGAATTGGAAACAGACCGTGGAAAATGCAGCTTCTCAAAGGAGAAGTTTACATTTGCTGAAATTTATTTTAAAGATCAACATGGAATATATGCTTTTAGCCAGAATAAGACTGGTTAAAAATAGAAACATGACTCAAATATTTTCATTTTCTACATGTTTTGAAAACAATACACCAAAATGCTCAACATGTTTCACTTGTGACACACCAAACGCTGCCTCATAAAAAACTGTAAGCTGGACACCTCTTCTCTGTTAACAGCTAAGCTCTTTGCAGAAGAATTCCTCTTGTACTTTTGATTTATGGTGTATCAGGCCCATTAAAGGACTCCAGGATATTTTTGGAATTGCTCTTTGGAATTCTGTTGTCCCTATTTTTGCAGCAAGCTGGCACTTGTACAACTCCAGCAAGAAACGCTTCGCTAAAGATAAATAGGTGTTTAATACTGAACCGATCTGAAAAAAATCAGGAAAATTCAGTAAATCAAACCAAAATATTGTGTTCCTTTTTTTCTTTTTTAAAAAAAATGGAATTAATTGCAGTGGAAGTATCCAAAATAAAGTGTTCTTTCACTTTGGAGCTTTTTTTTTTAGGTTTGCTTGTCTGAAATGTCTAATTGGAGTTTTCATTGCAAGCTCAGATAAAAAGCTGGGGTAGAAATTCCAAATTTAACTCTGTGCTACCTTTTATGTTGACAGAAGAAGAAGCGCCAGCAAAACCAGGAATTAGAGTGAGACTCTCTTCCTACATCGGGCTCATGCTGGCCCTGTGTAGGCAATTTTGGGCAGGTACAAGAGGGAAAGGATCATTACTGTTGAATTTGAGAACAAAAGCAGCACAAAACCAGTTCTTCCTAGTGAAAATTAGCATGAAATTGTAACTGTGCCCAGGTTCCAGCTCTGTCTTTACAGAGGTTTTGGCATCTCCATCAGAAGTCTGTGCTGGTGGGATAAAACATCTCACCCACTCCAGATCTTGTCACCTGGTCCCTTCTGTATTACCCGTGGCTCGTACTCATTTTCCCACCCTGGGAACTGCGATAAGGGCAAAAGGCTCCGGTGTCATCAGTGGGTTTGTGGGCATTTTTGTCACCAGTAGGATACATACTGATTGTGAACCAGCCTCGTTTGCCTGCGCTCGGGAGCTGGCAGTCTGTGGACATCCTTTCCATCTGCTCAGCACTCCCAGGTGTAGGGTGCCTTCTTTTTCTTTTTAAGGCATGCAATAAAACACAAAATTAATTCCATGTCTGATTTATGCCCAGAGCCACCATTTGGTGTTCTTCCAGCTGCGATTTGATTGGATTTCATTAGTTTCTTTCCCATAGAGGCAGCTGATTTTCTCCAAGTTTAAGCATTTCTGGGTTTGTCCAGGGTTTGGGATTGTTTTGTTATTGTCGTTAAGTAGCTGAAAAACACATTCCTGTATTTGTCTGGAGCTATTCAAACAAAAATAAACAACGTGCCTTTTTCAAGTCAAAAGCACAAGTTTTGCATAGATGAGAATATTCATTTGTAAAGTCAAAAGCACAAGTTTTGCATAGATGAAGGCGTTCTGTAATTCTTCTCCTTTTACTCTCGCTATTTATTGACTATCCTGTGTCATTTAAAGGTATTATCATGAGATGCTTTTGGCGTATTTATAACAGATCTAGCAAATGATTTACCTACGTAGCTTCTTGCAGGCCAGCCTTTACCAACAATTCCAGCTTAGTAGCTATGATTGAAAATAAAATGTAGACTAGACAAGCCAACAAATACCTACCCCACCTGATGCTTCCTCAAGGGAATAAAACATCACCCCCTGCTCTGTTGATCCTACCTTTAGAACAGGCTCAACGATAGGACTGGGAGTAAGCAAAGCCAGGTTCTGCAACGCCAGGAAAAGAGGGACTGTCACAACACAGACGTCATGTTGTCGAAGCAATAACCTGCACCCACCCTTCATTAACCGCACGTGCGCTGGCTCTGAGGGAGTCCTCGCTGCTCTTGATCATGTTACCCCGGCTCAGAAGGAGCCTGAGCGTGGCCCTGGCAAGGTGAAACACAGGAAAAGGGAAGCTAAAGGAAAAAAAAAAGAGGAAATGGTGAGATCAGAAGAGGACAAGCTGGGGAAATAATCAGAGGAGAAATAAGAGTGCTGGAGCACCTCTCCTATAAAGACAGGCTGAGAGAGTTGGGGTCGTTCAGCCTGGAGAAGAGAAGGCTCGGGGGGGACCTTATAGCCACCTTCCAATACCTGAAAGAGGCCTATAGGAAAGTGAGAGAGGATCTGTTCTCAAGCGTTTGTAGTGACGGGACAAGGGGGAAAGGTTTTAAGCTAGAAAAGAGTAGATTTAGGTTGGACATTAGGAAAAAGTTCTTTAACATGAGGGTGGTTGATCACTGGAACAGGTTGCTCAGAGAGGTGGTGGAGGCCCCATCCCTGGAGTTATTCAAGGCCAGGCTTGATGGGGCTCTGAGCAACCTGATGTAGTTAGAGATGTCCCTGCTTCTTGTTCGGCTAGGTGACCATTGGAGATCCCTTCCAGCCCAACACGTTCTGTGATTCTATAAGGTGATGGGGAAGAAGCAACACAAGGTGATAACAGAGCTGAATTTCACTCAGACTTAAACGCTTTCCTGCAAAACAAGACTAAACTGTCCTTGGCGTTCATAGGGGCTCCACCAGTACCTGAAACACTTTTTAACACGCTGCAGTTCTTTAAGGAGCCAAAAGCAGCGTGTACCCCAGCTGGGTGAGTCCTCGCCAAGCTGCCGTTGCCAGCGCCCAGCCCGTGCCGGGCACGCTTCCGCCCTGCCCCGTGCCAGAAGGGATTTCAGAGAAACCGGCAATTTCTTTAAGGTCTGAGATCACAGCTTGCAACTAATTATAGAAATAAATAACTAGTGACTGGAGCCATCTGTTCTTGATTTGGCAACGCCTTTCTTCTTCATGAAATTAGCACACCTGCAACCTAGGCGTCTTCCCGAGGACGGGTCACTCTGCCCTCTAAACCGCAGATGAATTGCTAGAGCGCAGGCAACCCTCTGGAGATGTTGCTGCTTATCCTCCATCTCCTCACCCCCAGGGGAAAATAATTAATATGCTCAATTGAGTTTCATTAGTTATTCAGGTTGAGGAGAAGCAGCAGCGAGGAGGTGCGGTAGTAAATAGTTATTTATCACCATGGTTTGAACCTCATTATCGGTGCCCAGGGTGGAGGGTTTGGCTGGGCCGTTCCAGCAGCCAGGCTGTCCTCACTGGCAGAGCAGGAGCTTCACGGGGTCAGACGTGCAGGAAGCACCAGACTCCGTGGTGGGGAGCGCAAGGGGTGAAGGATGGTGGAATAGGTTACCCCAGTATTGACCCCATCTGTCCCAGGATGGTCCCAAGCTGCTGCAGCCTTCCCACAGCACTCCTCCTCATAAGGGTTCCTCCTCTCACATCAGAAGGGTGTGGGATGGACTCAACCCAAATCCAGACAATTAAGAGTTTTCCCGTGTCTTCAGCGAGGGTAAAATCAGGGCGTAATGTGGGAAATTCTATTTTTCTCTCTCTTTCTCTTCCCCGCTGTCACATTTCCCTTGTTTTAATCTTTTGCATTGAGGTGTTCTGTACAACAGTGATCATGGGAATGAATTTTAAAAGGATTATTAATTTTACTCTTTTTTTTTTTTCTTTTGCGTTTGACTTTTAGCTTAAGTCAAAAATATTTCGGGTCTTTAGAGCCATAATTAGACATATTGTCCTTAACCAAATGCCAGATAATTTGTACGCACTTGAGGTAAATCTTTTGCTGGAAAGGTAGGCAAATATTGAAATACATAATGAAAATGAAAGGAGGCATGAATAAAAAAAATAATAAAAAAACCCCACACACAACTATTTTAAATCTTTTCAATTACTTTCTCTTCTCCCTCTCATTAGTAAATATTTTAGTTATTCTTGCAGTGAGCAAATCCCCGTTTCAGAGCCTCTGTGTGTGTCTTTCTCCCTCATTAACATTTTTTTTTATTTTAACAAGTCTAAAGACCTAGTCATTTTTAAAATTCATGTCCTGTGCAAGATCCAGATGCGGGGACCAAGGAGAGAGAAATAGCCAGTGTGTTAATTCATTCTGGGCAGGGATCTTTTTCTGCCTCCCTTTAGATGAGAGGGAGTTTTCTTCTGGCTGAAAACATTCAAAGTAAGTGCAGCACTTTGGGAAATAGCACATAAAGGGACTTGAGCGGGAGGAGAAATGAAAAAGGATGGAAAAGTCGAGCAGTGACAGAGGTAGTCAGAGAATTTACAAATTATTTCTTCTGACAACGTAGACAGCTCTAGGAGGCTGCCTTCTCTTTCAAGATAAAGTCACTTGTCATTCTGTTAGAAAAAGACAAGGGATGTGTCAGGAGTTATTTGAAATGTAAAGTATTGTTTTTAGCTTCCTTTTCTCTCATTATTGTAGTAGCAAAGTACTTTCTGCGCTGATGAAGAGGCTGAAATTGCGGCAGGTAAGGAGGGCTGCAGGACCAGGGGGCTCAGAAATTCCCAGGGCTGGGCTAGACCGTGGAGAAAAAAGGAATTTGGGCACCCACAGTATTGAAGACTTGGGGCAAAGGAGAAGGTTTGTTACAGGAATGAGGGGAATTGGGGAAAATCGATAGCTCTGTAATGCCGGTCAGCTCAAGAAGTTCTGCGGCTGTGTAGGGCAACAGGGCGGTGAGGGACACAGCGTCAGGGATCCCCGCAGGACATGGGGCTGCACAGATAAGGAATCATCAGAAGATGCTCAACGAGGATATCAGCACATTGACTATTTGCCCATCACAAGGCCTCAGGAGGTCCCTTGTGCCCAGTCCTCTCTGTCTCCTCCCCCAGGTTTCTTGAGTGCTCTTCCAGCACTGGAGAGGACTACGCTTCCCAGAAAACTCCTCAGTGAAGTTTCTCCTCTCTTCACCAGTGTTGCACGGAAGCACCACATGAACGCAGAGAGCAGCACAGGCACAAACCAGCATTGCTCTGCATACCTGGGTTTTTCTTTCCACATTCCCTGACCCTTTCAGTGCAATCCTACTCTCTGAACCAACATGCCAGAATTCTTTCTCTGGGCACCTCAGGTAGGCCACCTGCCTTCTCTTCCCCAGCCCAGTCCTCCCTGCTCCTAATGCAAAGGAAGTTTCAAACCAACTTTATATTCCACGCCAGCCTGCTGCAAACCCCGGCTGCTGCAGAGATGCTGCTGATAGACTCTGAAGCCTGATGGCACAAGAAACTCCAGGCTCTGGAAAAGTTGGTTTCCAGCTCTCCCTGGGGAACACACTCCCTGCTATTGGGTGGATGGCAGCAAGGGTTCCCCAGGCAGGCAGGGCTTTGATGTTCACAGCTATCCCTGCTTTCCTTCTTTAGCCTCTCCCTGTAATGGCTGCAGTTAGCAAAATAACACCGGTGGCAGATAAGCATCTGGTAACCCATGGCAACCAAGTTCCTTTAGAAAATGGTCTTCCGGTAATTTCATAAATGAAGGGGCTTTTTTCTTTTTTCTTTTTTCTTTTTTTTTTTTTGTTAGAAATGGGGAAAAAAAGAGGCCAAGAGAACAGCAAAAGGCACCAGGTGTGTTTGCGTACACACGTGTCCGTGTGAGTGCAGACTGATACTGCAGGCACAGGAGGGATGCTCAGGAGGGATGCTCAGCTGCATCTGCAGGTCGGACAACACGGGCTTGCACACCCATGGCCACCTTTCTGTTCCACTCCATCACTCCTCCCAGGGTCTAGGGCTTTGGATATCCAACCAGCAATTCCTTCTAAATCTCACCACAGCAATGGCAGGCAGCTGCCAAAACCCCAGTTACAGGGTCAGGCTCACAGAGGAGATGAGGTAGATGTGTAGACAGGATGGCAGACAGTGAGACGGATATTTGTGCAAGTTGCTGTTACAAGATGAGGCTGATTATATTCCATTCTGGATTTGATTAGATTGCATAAGTAGACAGACCAGCAGAAACGAGCTGCCTGGTAAAGCAGGACATTTAACTAAAGGTCAGATAAAATTGCCCTGGAAACTGGTAGATGGAGCAAAGTGTGGAGGTGGAGCTGTTAGAGCTGGTTGCTGTTAGAGAGCCAGGAAGGCAGTTTAATTGCTAGGATTTTTGAAAGCTTTGTACATGCCTCACCTCAGAAGTGCCCTACGTAAGCACAGCCGTCCCGCAGCACGCACGCTGCAGGGCTCACAGCACAGGGATACCACCCCAAATCCTCAACGCACAGCCACGAACACCCCGAACCCTCCCTGCCTGGCCACAGGCATCCCCTGCTGACCATCCCTGGATGTATCCAGCTGACCTGAGCCATGAAGGAAGGAGAGCACAGTCTTCCACGGCTGCCCTTCGCTGCTGGGATGGCAAATCCAGCCAACAGCCTCGTAACAGGGAAATTCTCTCCCTGCTCATAAATGAAAGCAATCAACAAAGCTGAAACTGCAGCGGAACTGACACTCCCAGGCTGTGTTGACAGCATCTATATTATATTTTCATATCTACTTTTCCCTCCTCTAAATTAACTTTTCCTTTAAATACATTTTTTCCAGCAGGCCAAATAAATTGGATTTTTCTTTGTTAAAAGAAGGGAACATAAATTACTCCTGTTGGGTGCAGATTAGGTTATGGGATTTCTTTTCTTCTGCCACCGTCAATGCCCCAGTGTCAGAGAGCTTTAATATTTAATGCATTCCTAATTAGTCTCCATTGGCCCAGGGCACTTAACAAAACCTGACACCAACCATCGAGTCAAGTTCATTTAGAGAGCACAATTACCCAACCATCATTTCCATACTGCAGCTGGATTACCCATGAAATTCCCTTCCCAACCCCCCCATCCTCGCTCCCACCTTCCCACAATCGCAAGTTAATTACAAAAAAAAAAAGAGGATTTGATTCCAGTGACAGAAGATACAAATTATCTCATTTGGTCAGGGCAATGACATTTCCAAGACTCCTTTAATCGCTAGGAAGCTCTGCTGCATTGAACAGCATTTACTGAAGGATACTGCTGCTTGTGTCACTCCGCTGCCTTGATGCCTTGTTGCTTTGCACGCTCCAAAGATCTGAAGTTCATGCTTCCCCAAAGCACCGGCAGATCATCTGGGAAAGGAGGGGGGAAAAAAACATCTGGAATGGAAAAAAAAATACAATTTGAAGTAACAATTATTTGCCCAGGGACCCTTAGCCTTCAATCAACAGGCATGACAGGACACATGCAGGGATTAGTTGGTGCTGGGAGGCAGCAGAGACAACAGCAATGATCAGGGGAATGAGCCTTACAAAGAACTGGGGGATGAAGGGAGAGCCCAGCTTCGCTGTGCTGGAAGCTGAGCCAAAGCAGGAGATATCCACACTCTCCAGCTTTGGGGACCTAATGCTGGTGTCACCCAGGTGCAGCTCTCTATGAATCCAAGAGAAACAAGCTCCGAAGCGCTGTTGGGAAGCACCGACCTTTCAGGGTTGACTCTAGGGACACTGGCAATGCAAAGTTCAGCTTCATGAAATCCCACCTAGAGAAAGATTTTGGCTCTTGCCCCAAAAAGCCTTGGGTATAACTAAGCTGGGGAAAAAAAAAGGAAGCAAAGAAGTGCACCAGGACTTCATTATCCTGGAGCGCAGTGAGCCAAACTCCACCAGCCAAACACCAGCCTCCTCGGGTGCCAGCTCTTGTTGCCTCCACAAATGTCTCTGTGTGGCAGGCTTGGGCTAAAAATTGTCATTAAGTGACAAAAATGCTATAAACTGATCATTTTTTGGATGTTATTAACACTGAAACCAGACTGCTTTGTGGGGATGCATTGGCTTGACCTTCGTTTTCAAAGAATAACCACAGGAGCCTTCTCACGGATAATACCAACAATTACAGAAAACATAATATCTGTAAAATCTGTCGCCCCGTGACTAATTTCAGTGACAACAACAAATGCAAAGTGTATGTCGCATGCTGATGAATAATTTAATTTGAAACGTTAAAAATGGTCAGTTAAAAAAAATGTGTAATACTAATTCATTTAAAATTGACATGGGTTTCCTCCTCATACTTTCCACACTGCTCACTGAGGATGAGCCCTTCCAAATATGATACTTTGCTAAATAAACTGTCACAGCTCCCGCAATGCCAGTTTTTAAATGGCACAATCGATTGCAACTGAGCCCCCCTCACAAATCGCAGCGTTGCTGCTCTGTTACGTGGGTTGCCTGAAATTGCATTTGGTGCAATTTGAAATGTTTGATCCAAGCTGGTTGACTTCAATGGAAATTTCTTCTCACCGGTGCCATGCAAATATTTTTCCTTTTTTTTTTTTCGCCCCCCAAGAAAAATCACCCGGGTCTTCTCTCTGTATCTGTTCAATGTGCAGGAAATAAATCCCACAACAGCTTCTAAAACTTCTTAAACCAAGCCCTAAGGAAGCCCATTCTGTGAAATGATGACTTTTCTCTTCCGCGAGTGAGAAATAACCACTTGTTGTTGATCCTGTGTACGCATCTTCATCCTCCTCATGCAATGAGGCAGCAACTGAAGGGTTAATCTGGAATATTAACTTGTTAGACTGTTGATCTGCCCTGGGGCCATCGGCAGCTTAAATAGCCAACAGTTAATTAAAAATAAACTGACACTTTACTTTAAGGATAGTTTTAATAACCATTTATAAATGTTACATTAAAAATTCATGCACTGTTATCAACTCCTGCTAAGGATTTACAGCACAATGGAGGTGTTATGAATGTTTTATAGCTTCTGTGGAAAACCTCTTCCTGAACAGATCTTTTCAGAGGTCTCTATGTCTTTCCAGGGCTGCGTCATAGGCACTGAAGACAACAGCAGCATGGCAAATACAAGCAGCTTCCCGAGGTGCTAGGGCTGAAGTTGTAGACTTTGCGCTGCGACATACATGGCCAACATACCAGGAGCCTCAAGTATCTCCCAAAAGTGTGAAAAACCACCTCGGTTTCTACTCTAAAGCAGCCAATTCAGCCGTGGTCTTTAGGAACAGCTACACAGCTTCCCTGTGCGATGCTCGGATCAGATCGGTTTTCTCAGTTGGTACGTCATAACCCCCAGGAGGGTCACGATAAACAGTCGGAGGCCTCCGAAAGTGTGGAAAAATATGATTACAATCTAGAGCAGAGAAAACAACCTAATGCTCCAGAGTAATCTTCATCAGCCTCTCCAAATGCATACACACACAAGCAAACACGCTCGCAAACACATCCGCCTAAACACAAACACATACGCGCTGTGCATACCTATCAGCTTATCACGGGGGAGTTTTTCACTCCTTTTTGTGCAGCTGAGGAGAGGCAGCGAGCCTGTTGTGCTTTGGATAAGCAGTCTTTGACCCGGAAGCATTGAGGAACTTGTAAGTCATGCTGTTGAGTCCGAGCTCTCAGGTCTCGCCTTCCTGCCTGGCTGTGGTGGCAACGTGAGATCCTGCCTTCCCGCAGCCTTCGCTCCCCATCTGTCAGGAGGGATGATAATCCTTCCCATTCATAGCCGGCTGGTGCAGATAAACCCATTAACGTGTGGGAGGTGGCAAGTTACTACAAGGATAACTACCACCAGAGAGATGATAGAGAAATCGAAAGTCTGATTGTCATTATTAGCTGTTCTGAAATGAGCTTCCTTTGACAACGTTGCTGCCCCTTTTGTTTCAGCGCTCTGCAAGCGCTGGCGTGATTGAAGCTGGCTGTCTACATGCTTAGAGAAAACAAATTTAAGTTTATGGTTACCTGCTTATCTGTGCTGCTTCTAGCTCGTTCTGCGTATCAGGCTGGAGGTGATATTAAGCAGGCGAGATGCGGCGTGCTGGAAGGAGGGGAATCTGGCTGCCAAGGCCCTGCCTGGCACTCAGGCACAGAGGTGATTAAATCCTCAAGGTGAGGGCCTGACCACCTCCTTTGTACTTAATACTGTCCATGCAAACCCAGGTCCTCACTGCGTACGCACTGATGGAGAGCAACCTTCAGACTCTGCAGCCAGCCACCAATCAAACTGCCGCTAACCTTGCTTGCTTTTTCCTTTTTTTCCCTTCCCCCGTTTTGCTGTGTTTTAGAGGAAAGGTTCTGCGAGCACCAGCTGTAGGGCCTGGCAAGAGAAAGGTTAAAAATGAATGAAAAATACTTGGTGTCAGGCAGGTGCCAGCCTCTAATTAGGGTAATTGATAATTCAATGTTCTCGGGTAGCAGACACCCTCAGGCTGCTGTGCAAACACCCCTGAAGACGAGATAAAGATGAAGTAGGCATTCAGTGCCCGGCTTCATCTCATCAAATTTGCACCTTTAGAAAGCAGCCAAACCAACGCTGGATTTCATCGTCCTGCCGATAGCAGAGGTATATTCCTGGCAGGATCTCCCACGCACCCCCTTCTCCTCTCACTCACCTTCCAGAAATGGCAGGGGGAGGGCAGCATCCTCAGAGGCCAAAGCTACACAAATGTAAAGCCTCTCTGAGCGTCAGGGAAGTCTGGCCCTCACCTCTCACATGCAGTGGCTCATGGTTAAGGCTTGGCCATGGTTAACCTGACCATGGCTGAGGTCTGGCCCCCCTGCCCAGATGCTCTGGCAGAGCCCAGCGTGCACCCGCGCTCCCCAAAGCTCACAGGGACTCAAGCCAGCAGCTCATGCAGGGCACTGGGCTGCTTCCAACACCCCTCGAAGGAGGTGAGAAAACGTGGGATGATTTTAGAGGGTGACAGGCACAGAGATCCTCGAAAATGTTGTCCTCTCCATCCTGCATCTCCACTCACTCTTCCCCTGAGCTGTTCTCAGAATTGTTTTCATTCAGGGCAACTTCTCCTCTTCTCCAGTGACGACAGTTTTGTTCTGCCGGAGTCGTGAGGTTCACTAAATATAGTGAAGGGCTGTTTCTGCAAGGACTTCAAAAAGCTTGTTTCATTTGCTTGGTTCCTTTCATCCTTTGTTGTCCCTGGTTGTGTTGGGCTCCCAGCTGCTACCCAGCCTTATCTGCTCAAATTTCTGCTGAGGACTTGGAGGCAACACAGTCAAAATCCACATGTGATACACAATCTGAAAGCTGCTGCTCCCCAGTTCACACAAACGAACAGAAGCCCAAAGGGACTTCACGTGAACATACACACACACACAGAGCTGCTGTGGATGCCACCGCCACACACTCTGAAAGAGTTTCATCTGAAGATAGAGGAGGGTGATGTGTGCATGGACATGCCGAGGATGCACATCCCACATGCACACACTCAAGGGCTTCCAGCTGCTTGTGGACACCCTGACCAACACTCAGAGAAGGCCTTTTTGGGCACACTGGGCACTAGCCATGATCTCTGCACCCCTTCCACATGCAGAGGGAGCTTGGCTGTGCTGCAAAGGACCTTCTCTCCTCACGTCACGGTTTCAGCCTGCATACACGGGACTCCCTGCTCCTAGCCCTGCCGGCATGTCCTCGAGTCACTCACTTCCACCGGGCACGCTGCAAAAGCCGTACAACGCCCAGGCACACGGCGCTCTGTGTTTCTCTCCCACACACATCCCTTCGTTTCTTTAGAAGCACAGAAAAGGGGAAAAAAAAAAGAAAGAAAAAAAAAACCCCACCACATAGCTTTGGACTGAAACTAGTCCAGGACATCCCATCCCTCCCCAGGGTTATCCCCGGTCTTGTAGCTATTGCCAGCTCCTGGCAATGTTCACAGCACCCCATTCTTGCTCCAACTATGCTCCAGTTGCTGTGGGCTAGGAAAAAAATGGTGGTTTATGGAGCCAATTTGCAGGTTTACACTAAATCCTGAGACACTTGATACCTGCACATCTGCCATCTAAGCCCAGACTTCTGGTGAGCCGATACACGAGCATGGATGCAAGCAGTGATGAAGAGGCTTCCTCACAGAGGAGAACACACACTCCGCAGCGTTCGGAGCCCCTGCCTGGGCCAATTTGCTCTTTGCATTATTGCCACAGGAGGATCATTGCCATGTGTTCACTCACCCAAATCTCCCTGCAGCATTTTTAATCTAATCTTCTCTGTAACTGCAAGGTGAGGGTCATTTATAGCTATTTTTCATAAAAACAATATTTCAACCCAAATAATAATAATGCAGAAGGAAAAAAAAAAGAAGAAGAAGGAGAAGGAGAAAAGAAGCGGAGAACTTGTTGGAGAGGAGAAAACACAGATGAATTAAGTTCAGAGGCTTGTCTCCCTCTACTGGCCCCCAGACAAGGCAGACAGGAGTCAAACTCCTTTTTGAGGAGGAAAACACAGCACCAAACCACCTCCATCCTGTCTGGGTTTTGCACCCTCCGGTCGTGCACACACCTCTGAGAGAAGCAGGGACGATCCAAAGAGGTTTGAGAGCAAGTCTCTCCAGTTCATTATTGAACATGCAAAGTAGGAACCAGCACCAGAATATACCTACCTCTTTTTTCCCTCTCTTTTTCCTGAGGTAAGCTTGTTTCCCTACTGCGTATTTCCCAGTGAGTCTCCTGAGCTAATTTTCCAAGTCCCAGCTCTAGACATCCCTCTGAGCTGATCAATCTGGCCCTTGCCCCACAGCTCTCTTGCAGACCTGCTTCAACCCAGCGTGCAACATCGCTGCTGTGCTCCCCTCCCAAAGCCCTAACTCAGGCTTCAGCCTCACAGGGAGAGACATTTTGGCTGACCAGGAGCAGCAGGGATGGAAGGCTCTGCTGAGCTCCCCTGGAGGTGTTTTTAGTATGATAGGGAGGAAGGGAGAGGCAAGGAGCAGACACCTCGTGGATCAGATCTCAGGATGGAGCGAGCCTTAGAAGCACAGGCACCACTTCCCTCGGCAATCTATCATTCCCAAATGAATTCCATGCCTTGTACCTTGAACGTGTGTGCGTGGGGGAAGAGTCAGAATTTATTAGCTAAAAGTTTTCGTAAGACTAATTTAAAACTCTTAACTACAGTCTGCATCGGCGTCTGAGACAATCTGCAATTATTATCCCTCTCCTCATAATTTTTTGAGACATTGCATTATACTACTAATACTTATATCAACAGAGCAACCATGGCTTTGGGGTTTGCTGGCACGAATCTTGGCTGAACTGTCTAGATCTTAAACATTTTCTAAGTATCCGTGATGGTTTCTTTCTGCTTGATAATCTGCCTCTTGAAATCTGTAAGAATGGGCATCTATAATGAGATGAAATCTTTAAGAATGGTCCCTGAAATCCGTGATCATCTGTATTGCAAACAATTAGGGTCTTTCAGTGGCTTGACTCTCCAGAAATTACTCTTCTCTTTTTTTGGTTGAAATGTTAAAGGAAATCAATGCTGTTAAGAAAAAGACATCATAATTTGCAGGGGGAAGGGCAAACATGGTCATTTTTAGCCATCATGAAAACAAAAATTGCTATCCCCAGCTTAAGTATTATTGTGATGGAGTTGTTTTTCCAATCAGAGCCCCATTCGTGCTGGGTACTTCACAAGTATACCGGTTTACTTGCACGTAAGATCTCACTGACATTTATACTAATCTGCCTGGAGGGGAAGCAGAATAGAGTCCTTACCTTATCTCTATAACTGCACCCAAAAAAAGCCGAGAATTTTGCCATTTATTTTGCTTTTTTCGGATATTGTCCTGCTCATATGCTATGCAAAAGGAGCAGAAACTGCCCTAGAAAATTCAGCCATTCCATGGAAACGCAGCCACCGCTGGAAGGAAACTTGGGGCCTTTTTGGCAGCTTGTAGCACAGGGAGGAGAAAAGTTAAAATGTGCCCATCAGACTGTGGAGGGGAGGCTGGGAAGAAGACAGGAAGTAGTTCCAAATGGAAAATAACAGGAGTGACACTCCTCAATAAGGAGGTGGAAGAGAATGAATGACCACACATGGGTAGACAGTGGAGGTGATGTTTTACACCAGAAACATCCAGAAGCTGGGGCATCCATAGGCTTTTTCTGAGGGATCTGAGAAAGCCAACAGAGGAAAGTGAGCCAACCGCAAGGGCTGATTTTCGACTTCCACCTCCAGCAGGCAAAGCTTTAGGGGGCTTCTACGCAAGGTGGAAATGAGTGTTTTCTTCCAAGCCAGGTCAGCCAGACCCCATCAACACCACAAGGTGGGGTTAGTCCAGCGTAGATCCGCTGCCGACAAACGCCAGGTGGTGAATAATAATTGCGGTCCCACCTCCTGCAGCAATTTCTCCATGGAGGTTTCTTATTGACCCAGTGCAGATTAGCTCGTGAGATGTGATGAAATCATAGCTGGAGGGTTTATGGCAGTGGCTGCAGGCTATTCAAGCTCGGATGCCATCCTCAACTTGCGCTGGGGGCTCTTCTTTACTCATGGCCTGACAGCCAGAGGATGAGGTGGCAGGCGTAACACTAACGTTTCTTGGCACCCATTGGTTTGTGTTGCTCGCAAAACTTTGCCTTATTTAGGAGAGGATTTGTGTATTTATAATTAATACGGATTAGATATTATTATCTATGCAATATGGCAGGCAGGCAGTTTAGCGAGGCTAACAGCTGTTCAGCAATGCAAATGCTGCACGCATAAAGTACAGTTTAGTAATGGGATATTATTACCAACACACGCCGAAGTTCAGAAGAAGGGTTGCAAATATAAATAACCATGGCACGGAAACTTTCCCAAGCGCTCCCTAGACATGCAGCTGAGGTGCAGGGAATGGACCCAGACACTGGTTCCTCCTGTGTTCTCCAACTGGTCTCGCTGTTCGCAGCAGTTGTGAATGAATGGAACAACAGCACAGCTGGCCTCCGAACAACCATCTAAGCTTTCAGTGCTTGCTCCCAGCCAAAAAAAACTCCCAGTGCTTTTGTTGGCACCTGGAGTTTTTGGAGAAAAGCATCGGATTTGACAAACGTTTGGTTGGGAAGGTTGGTCTGTTCTAAAAATAATTCCCAGGGAAGGATCTGGCTGTGTGGCCTGTTCTCCAGTTTTCTGCACAGTGGATGAGATCCTGTAGCCCCAGTGGGTCTGGGGGCCAGCCAGAAACCCCAGTGTGCTCACTGGACCCTCCTGGGCAGTCCAGGTCATGAGACCTGCGTGGATGTGTTCACCTCCTGTGAACCTCATGGAGCACAGCACTTACTTCTCTCTAGGAAATCCTGGATGAAAATCCTAGCTTTTTTTTTTTTCACTCCAGTCAGAGAAGCTTCTGCTTTTAGACACTGAGTTCTTCCAGCAAGATGCCCTGAGGTAAGGTTTCTCCACGGATTTCAGGCTCAACCATACCTTCAAAGTGCATTGCACTTATGTCAAACCTTGCTCAGAGATTCCTTGTCAGCAGCACCCTGTTAAAAGTCCTGAAAGCTTCAGCTGGAGCTTACGCCTTATTAGAAAACCAAAGCCAAATAGTTTCCAAGAAACCAGGACTCAGTTGTTCTTGTGTCTTCAGGACTCCTTATCCCACAAACACCATGGCCCTGTTCAGGAAAATGTACCCCTCTTCTGCAAGAGATCTGCATGGGGGTATGTCCTGCTCTACCAGCACCCATCCCAGTAGTGCCTCCACAGGGATGAGGGAAGCAGGTGATCGCCTGCCTTGACCCACGCTCCAAAGAAGCAGAGCACAAGGAGGACTTGCTCACCTCCTGACAACAGCAACACATTCATCTCCTCTCTCGTGTCCTGCAAGGGACTGGGAAAAGATGGTTGTCAGCCCCGCAGCTGGGAAGTCCTGAGGGAAGTAAGAGTGAGGAAGGGAAAGCACCGCAACCCGGCGCAGCGTCCACCATGTGGGTGATGAATGTAGTAGGGTTTGGCACCAGCACTCACAGAGTTGTGCTTGTGCTTGTTAAGCCTGCCTAGCTATATAAAATATACTGACAGGAGTCCTGTTAACAGTGCAAATCCAAATCAGCTCTTCTGCCAATATCCCAGTAAAGAGCAAAGGAACGAGAGAGAAGCAGGACACCGCAGAAAGGCTTTGATTGTGCACTTCCAAATGAGCTCTCACACGGAAAGGGCTAGCTGGAGATACTGAGATGGGGTGAAAGGGCAGAGGGGAGCAGAATAGATGTAAAAGCAGGGAACAGGGAATAAAAATCGCACCTGTCTTCAGGTCTACGTCTACACAGGACACACATGTATCGTTATGAGTCAGAAGCTCAGCCATTGCCCGTTTTCTTCACTGAACCCTCCCGCAAGGTGGTTTACCTAAGCTGTGGTACCCAGTGACTCCTGCTCTGGTCGACAGACAAAATCCGCAGGTCTCTTTTCCACGCTGACTTGTAATTCAGCCGGCGCTGACAGCGGAGGGAAGAGCGCGGCATTTCCCCAGCGTCCTAAATAAGGCTGAGATTACTGACAGCATAGAACAGGACTGACTATTGCAATATTTAATCTGCTGGGTGGGCAATTCATTAAAACAGATATCTAGGGCTTTAATCACTCTGCCAGGCTGCCATCTGCTTCCCTCATGCTCCCTCCTGGCTTAGGCCAGCTCTTGATGTAGGAGGGGAAAGATTGTGAGAGGCACTTTGGGGTTTGTGTCATCATTAATTGTGTTGGGCAGAGCTTGTTGTTTGGTGCTCGGAATCCTACCACGTGCGTGCAGCCACGATGATCCTGTTTGTGCACTGAGAGAAGGGCTGGAAGAGCGTGGGGGTCCCAAGGTTTGGTTTGGCCCCTGGGCTTAGGCTGGGAAGAGAAGTGATCAGGGGAGCTGGATCTCCTAACCTTGCTGCCACGTCAGCAGGGTTTATGGAAAGCATCTGGCAATATTTACAGAGACGTTATTCACAGATATGAAATCAATTCATCTCACCAGCTTTCTTGCTGTGATTCTCAGTGGCAACAGTCTTCTCCAAAACCTGAGCTCTTTCTGTCCTGTGTACAACCTTAGAGACAACATTGCCACCTTCCATGTTGCTTCTGCCAACAGCTGAAAAACAGGACTTCAGAGTGCTGTGGGGGGTCTAGACTCAGTCTGATAGTGACCTTGTCTTCTTCACATCACCCATCTGGACCTCTGGGCCCAGCCTGATAGGACCAAGATGTAGTTTGGCTATAAAGTCTCCTGTTAGTGCAAACCCTGCTCTTTCTCAGGGCATTCCCAGCCAGCAAGTCAAGAAGGGAAGGTCCATCATGGGCTTCTTGCTCACCTGGCCATGTTCTCAGCAGGAGAGTACTGTGCTACATGGAGGAGAAGTTACCTCTGATTTAAAGATTTGAAGTTAAAGGTTCATAAGATTTGAGAGTATTCCCCAAATGAATTAGCTGCACCAATGGCTGTGGACTGTGCAGTCTGTGAAGGACCATTCTTTCCCATGCACCAGAAGAATGTGCCTAACCATGAGGGTGGGGATTCACTGGAATTGTCTCTTCAAAGCAGCTTGTAGTAATGCTGCCTGTTTTGTGCCACTCTGGTAGTCAAGTGACATCCATTTCCTACAGTACGAACCAGAGGAAGAACCATTGGGTAGTTGTGGCAGCTGTTCATTATGGTCACCATCTGCCTTGATGTCGTAGCCCTGCCGTATCCTCTCCTTCTTGTTTTCACCCAGATCCACAAAAGGTCTGGTTTTTATTTAGGTATGTAGGTCCTGCAGAACATGACAGTGGCCTACAGAGGACTGTGAGTGCCTATGAGGATGTGGGGTTTGTTCCTCAGCCCCTCTGTTCATTGCCTACAAGATGGCATCATGAATCTGTCTTGTCTGCTTAGTAATACATCCAGGCTGTCCCTGTTATTATGTCACCCACTAATTGAGTAGTAGATGGTTTTAAATAGAAAATCGGTAAGTCTACTTTTTCACTCACCAATTAAATATTAACACAAACAATAAACGAAGTGAAGCAGTACGCACCGTCCTTATCCCTATCAACATGAGGATTTCAGATCCCTCCAAAACAAAGGAGTCAGAGGAAACAATGAACATAATAAAGAGCTCTTTTTAAATGAACCTTCATCATATTTGAGCAGAGTTTTTTCATTCTTTGTACAGCATCTTACACAGCAGGCTCCTGATCTGATACAGGGAGTCCTAGTTGTGACCATGTCCACATGAGGTCACTGCCACCATCCACGCCAAATCCTGGGAGTACAGAGAGAGCTCAGGAGTTTCCCAGCTTACAGTCCCTTCAGCCAGGCAATGCAAGGGTTGCTTAACCATCCTGGAGTGAGCCAGAAGGTTGTGATCTGAACAGCCACCCTCCAGCAGGTCTGCTCCCAGCTTTGTGGAGCTCACCAAAAGGCAACTGGGAAGTCTGGTTTTCTAACAGATGTGGTGCATCACACGCCTTTCCTCCACAGTCTGGGTGAGGTTCCCTCACCTCTCAGCCACAACCCGAGTGACATGGCTGCGCAGCCTCAGAGCATCTCTAGACATGCCGGTGCTGTGTTGCTTTATGAAGGTTATAGGAATTAAAGACAAGTAATATCTCCAACATTCACAGAGGTATCAGTGAGGAGAACCTTTCCTCTCTGCTTATCTTACAGCTTTTTTGCTCCACTTCACACGCTTCTTTCCCATATTCCTGTCCAGGTCAGGTGTGGCTGTATTTGGCTACTAATGGTCAATGATCACGTATTCTCAAGCAGACATGGGGTTGTGCAGCCACCAGCTTCCTTGCTTGCTGGTGAGCAAGGGGAAGGCTGAGCTGCACTACATGGTTTAATGTCCTCACTGCTTCTCTCCATAGGCACTGCCCCAAATGAATTGTGCATCTCCGAGAGATGGGAGAAGAGGGCAGGCGGTACCTCCTAATCTCCAGTGCTACAACTCAGACACAGACCGGCAAGAGGAGAGAAGTGTTCAATAAATTCAGATTCCCCTTAAAAGACCTGAGAAGGCTCACAGAAGCATATGCCAGCAGAACGGAAAATATAAATATCTCATCATGAATTAGGCACTTGAGTCTCAGGAAGATTAAGAGAGAGATGCAGAGAAAAGAACGGATGGCAGTGGGGCAGACGGGGAAGAGGAAGTATTTCTGTGGTATTTCTGCCATAAGGACTAAAAGATCCCACGGGTGAGAAATTAAACATGTTATTATTCCTGGGCAAGATGCTGTCATATTTGTGTTTACTAAGGCTCCCAGTTCTCTACGCGCATTTTCCAATGGCTGGCCTACATGGGGAGCAATTATGGCTGGGCTGAACTATGGGAGGAGAGGATCCCCGGGTGGCTTCATGCCCACTGGGCAGGGAATTTGGGTAGACTTGACTGAAAATAGACAGATGGTCTTGGAGCCCCGTGGAGCTGAGAACAGGGATGAATTAGAGACTCCTCCTTCCCCCAAAGACAACAACAAAGCTGGGTTTGTGGAGATGAGTGTGAATCATGGGAAGAGACGTGGGGCACATCACTTAAAGCATCAATGGATGGAGCTCTGATGTTGTGGTGGAAAAGGCAGTTCAATAATGGGTCAGAGCCCAGGATTCTGCCTTTACTTAAAGAAAATGGTTAATCCTGGTTAAAAATAGTGATGTGGGTTTTATTTACACGGCACCTGGTACCCACCTGGTGTCAGAGACCAGGGGCAGCTGGAGAGCTGCCTGCACTGTGCTACCTCCCTGCTCCAAGGTCTCTTCCTGGCAGCAAACTCATCTACCCAACCTCCCTGAAGAAACTCCAGACACAAAGATTAAGGAAACATCTAGCCAGCCAGGCAGGAGCACTGTCCCGCTGAAGAGTCCATCTTAACCAGTAGGGGTTCAAAACTAATTTGTCCATTTAATTTCCAAGAAGTTGATGCCTTCAGTGCAGTAAATGAGTCTCGTAAATGGAGGTCACAGCAGGGCCTGTTGTTTGCTTTTGCTCCTGTCAGGAGCCAAGCAGAAGGGCTTTCACATGCCACTCTGCATTTCAAACCACTAAGGGCAGCCGGGGAGCCTTTAAGTTGGCCCTAATTAGCACTGATAGATTTCAGGGTGCTCTGAGGCCAGGTTGAGCAGGCTTTGCAGAGCTGGGAGGCAGTCTTCTTCATTGGTTGAATGACAAAAACATTCACTGGGACTTGTTTTTGAAACAGCTCAATAAAAGTGGTTATGACATGGCCACAGGCCTTGAATTAACAGCTGATCCAACAAAGAAAAGAGGTGAAACAGCAACAAATTAATGTTTCTTCTTGTGCCACCTCCAAAAGACAAACTTCCAGAGAGCTGCAGGTTTGGCTTTCAGCCGCTTACCTGCGTTTTCCCCAGTCCTTTGGTTCTGCAAAGTTGTTGGTGGTTCATATTAACTAATGTGCCAAGTCATAAATTCCTGCTACTTTTTAACCCCTCTGTTTGATAGCGTGTGAACTGTTGCAGAATTATTATGATTAGGTTAAGTCTCAGTAGCTTATGCTTTTAACTTGGCATGCCGCCAGTTGTGACAAGTCTGCCTGGGTCAAAAGGATATGGCCTGTATGTCTTTTATTCATGAGACTATAATTCTGCATGGGTTCTATTCCAGTGCGGGGAAAAAATCCCAAGAAAGTCAAAAGAAGAGACAGATTGTTCCATAAGAATTAATAAATCCCAGTTTCCATGTATTGGTATCAATGTTTCACCCCCAACATTTTCCCCTTAGAGGCACCTTGCTGGAGGCATTTACAGTCTTAATCACCCACTTTGCATGACCTCTGGAGTTCCTCCACCCACACCAGCTCTCTGTTATGAGCCGAATGCTTGGACTGTAAGCTGGGATGTGTCGTGTTGGAGCTATAGCTGCCATGACTGGGTGGTCTATGCATGATGGCCAGTCAAAGGCCTCCACACTATAGTCCATTGCAGTGGATCATATTCGGTCTTGCTCGGAGGGTTACATCCCTCACGTTCCGTAGGTTATCTACATGTAGAGAGGAGTAATTTTGATGTTATAGTACAGTGGAGGTGCAGGCTCTTGGGTAGTGGATGAAAGCACACTGGCGATACTTTTGATTGTCTTTGTCATCTTCACATACTCTCTAGATGCGGCCACTGCATCCCAGGGAATATGTGAAACACCATCTGAAAATTTTTGGGTAAGCTCCTGAGTCATCATTCATCAGTCTGGGTTCAAAGCCGCACTAGCAGCGTGGCCATGGGCAAGTCCCTGCTTTGACTTCTCTGCGCAAAGGAGCACAGCTACGCTGCGTTGGTTTGCCTCTGGAGACTGGACACTCTGTGTGTGCCTGCAGGTCACTTAAAGCCGCGGGACCCACACTCATCTGTTGACCAGTGCTACTCTGCTGCTGACTCAGCAACAGCTGACTCCGTGGTGCCCAGCTGGAGAACCTCTGTTACACACAGCAAATGTGCCAACGTCTGCACACGTTCAGAGAGGGTGCACTGACTTTCAGGTGCGAAAGAAACTGGAATCCTGTGTTCTTGTCTGATCGCTGCAGTGGTATTAAACAAAAATAAACAACAGCAAAAAAAGCATGTTGTGTTTGGAAAGTTAATGCAGAAGGGCAAAGGGCTTTATCTACAAATGAAAGGTATGAAGGAGAAGAGGAAAAACCCAAAACTTACACAGCTTAGGGAAAAAAAAAGGGCAGTTAAGAAGGGATTTAATTGATAATGGCTTAGATAATGTCAAGTGAAGTTTCTATTCTCAGCCCAAGTGCAGATGATGAGGCAAAAGGACTAAATGTAGAAATTAAAGAAATACCCATTCAAAGCTAAACTGAGAAACCTTTTGTCACACAGAGAATCATAAGAGTGTGAGAAGTCCCAGCAGGAGAGGTTCTCAAGGCAAAATAACACTGGGGGCATTCAGGAAATAATTAGCTGGCTTCCTGGAGGGAGCAAGTAGATGTGTATGAGGAAAGGAGGAGTGTTGGAGGGGAGGGGGGAGGACTGGAATGAGATAAGATTTGAATAGAAAGAATGGGTAAGGAATGAGGGGCCTTTAACTCATTCCACGAAGGGGAAAAAAACAAGTAAAGGAAGAAGACCTATTATGCTGAATTTAATGAGCCCCTCTGGAGTGGCAGTCTAGATCAGAGGTGTGAAAGGAGGCCTCTGGCTTAGTCAGAGATAAACCATCCCCACCTCACAGCATCGTCTCTGTGGGTGGCAACTTGTTGCAGAACAAAGTGACCCATGGACTGCTCTGAAACCCTGCACGCATCTTGGTGGGTGTTTTGTCTTCCCAGTTCATGGGTACGTTGTTCAAACTGTCCTCAGCTGCAGCCTCTGGAGCGGCTTTGCAACACTTGTTGGGTTGACCTGCGCTGCTGTTGTGTTGTTCCCCATGACTGAAATGGGGATATCTGCAGGGATATTGAAGCAGGGGTAGATGCATTTGTCAACAATATTATCACTACCATTATTGATGTTGCTGCAAATGAAAGCATTTCTGTAGGATTAAGCCTTCCAGCTCTGGTGGGAGGAACTACCCATTCCATGTAGCTCCCGCACCACATGCTGATACAGAGTTGCACTCTAAACATACCTGTCTCTCAGCTGGCTACAAATGGAGGTCAGATAACCATCATACTGTCAATGCCTGACTTTGGGGTGGTTCAAACTGGGAGGGGCAAATCCCACACCACAACCAAAAACTCCAGTGCAGAGTACTTGCAGTTGGGCCTTGGGGTTTTTGCCTGAGGTTTTTTTTTCTTTGAGCACTTTGATGCCATTACCCTTTTGCAAGTACCTTCTGATAATTATTTGCAGGAAGTTTCTGCCACAATTGCTCTAATTTCAGTAGTTTCTCATTTTTTTACTATAAAAGTGATAAATGATGATGCTTTTAAAATTAATTTCCATTCTAACAGCTCATGACAGCCCCTTTGTCTGTGTTACTTGGGATAAAGTAAAAAAAGTAAGAAAGAGATATCATGAGTTTTAACCTCAGTGCTAACACAGAAGAAAACCTAAAACAGGGAGGAAAAAATAAGCACAGTCAAAAGGTGCAAGAGCCACACAAAGACATATTAAATATGTTTTCCTGTATCACATACATCCTCTGATTTTCTCCTTCACAACCAGACCTGAGCCGAAGGATGTTCTTTATAATAGAATATGTGGAAGGTTTCTGGGCTCTAACCTGGAAATTCCTACATATCCTCCAAGCAGGTAGCAAACATCTTACCCCAACTGCCTGTCAACCCTTAATTGGAGCACTCACCTTTAAGAAGAAGAGTTCACTGTTTGGACCTATTCAACACGTGGCTTTTCAGCAGTAGCTGCTAACGAGGACACCAATTAGCACTACATGTACTAGTGGTTTTTGCTGTATAAGTGGGGGTCCACTAGGAACCAAAGTGAGACTGGCTCAGTGTCTGACCTGACCGTTTAGCTCAGGCCACCAAAGAGCTGCCAGAAGCTAATCACTACAACTCGTTACCAGCCTTTGCTGAACCACTGGCTGCAGCATCCAGGTGCAGTCATGTCCCCATGACAGTCTTCCCTGTCCTCAGAAAGATTCCCTGTCATTAGCTGTCCCTCCTTCCACAGTCTTGCTCCAATCTCTGTCTGAAAGAGGCAATCTGTGCCAGTCTCTGCCCTTGCTTTGATGCAATGTCCTGTTAACGATAAATCCCAATAAAAGCAGTGTGTAGACTGCAAGCAGCAGCTTGTCTGGAGTGTTTCAGAGCTGCCCGATGCTGTGTATGGATGGGATGGAGACCAAACGCATAGGTCAAGCCACGGAGAAGGGACTAGGAGAGCCTTGCCTATATCTAGGTGGTCTGAGACAATGGAAGAGGGTAGTAATAAAAGTCAGAGCTCAGACACCATTGCTAGAAACCTGCCTTCAGTCTGTCTCTCAACACCAAATGGTCTAGCTCAAAATACACCCCAATCTGTTGGCTCTTTTCTAGCAAAGTCTAAAGCACCATCTGAAAGCCACCCCAAGCTCAGGTCTGTCTCCAGCCAAAGGAGCTTCCCACTCTTCACAGGTGGAGAAATCCAGACCAAATTTCACAAAGAGCAATCCCTTCTCCCCAAAATAACTGTGGATCTCTGCTGGAGGCAGCTCCATCCCCACCCTCTTCCCCTAGTGTAGGGGCCATCTCAAATTATCCTAGCAGGAAATCACTGTGCCTGAGCAGGGAACCAGTTTCGTTCCGTACTGCTCTTCTGCAGTCCGGTTCCCCTCCTTTCTATCACAGCCTGCCCGTGCAAACAGCAAACGCACAGTCCAGCTAAGAAAAGGTCACTGAAGCCTGAATCACACTCTCAGGCTATCCCCAAGGAGATGAAGGGGAACAGGGCACTGTGGCTGCAGGCTACAGTTTAAATGGGACAGAAAGACAGGAGAAGAACCTTCCCCCAAGGCTTCTGACAAGGGGTAAATTAATGAGGAGATACAAAGACTGGAGATTAGCATTTGGGCTTATTGAAGGAGAAGAGATTGTAGGAGGTCTGGAAGGGGACAACAGAGAGTGTATAAACCCTTTAATCTGGCAGATAGCGGCTGTCGGGGATACATGTTCCAACCTGCTCCATGACATTGTACATCATGTTGGCCTTTGTGCTGGTTTAATTGGAGCTTTGCAGTTGCCCCTGGTCACTGCTAATTGCCTTAATTGACATGGCGCGCGTCTGCGCAAGTGGGAATACATGCCTGCGTGGGTTTAAGAGGACAACACACCCTCAGCATTCCTAGCCATTGTCCGATGAGTTTGGGCTGAATCATGTGATTGCATCAGCTGCCTGCTGCGCTTTAGAAAAGCTGGATGGATTTATTGCAAGCTTACAAAACCCCAGTTATCAGCTGCATTGGCTGCACTTGGTTACTGAGGGGAAGAGGAGAATAGAAAGAGAACAGAGCGGTTGTCTGGTGTTGTAACGTCCACCCTGCTGCGGTGGGATCTCTGTCTGCAGCCCCCCTTCCTACACTCATGTCTTCTCTAGCTGACCACGGTTTGCATGTGCAGCACACTGAATTAGATCAGGAGCCCCCATTTTATGCCTGGATTTTCTCCAGGCTGAAGGCGAGGAAACAGTGTAGTACTGGGAGCCTTAGAAATATCATAAGACACGTTTGAGTGGAGGAGGAGACGGAAACTCATCTGTCTTCCCTACCTCTGAGCACATGTGATCTCATCAAGAAATTGAACACATAACTCAGTGCCTGTCTGTACCCAAACCATAATTGCAAAATACAGTAATAGGCCGTAGCACAGTGGCAGGTGTCTCTTCCCCCTAGCCAGGGCCTTTTACTCCAATCAATTGTCTATAACAGCATGAATCCCCCTACAAAGCAGAGTCCATCACTCCACCACCTTGCTGAAGGCTCTCATCTCTGAAAAGTCACATGAAAGCTGTAACTTGAGTCAAAGGACTCCCATACTTTGCAGGGAGAAGCCCAAGCAAAGGGCAGGACTTGAGAAACGTCTCTGTACCTGGCATTCCCGTACTGGAATCTGACTGCCTGGATCTTCTAAGGTCTTCCCTTCTTCCCTCACAGGGAAACGAGGTGCTGAACTCAGGGCCACAGACTCTCCTTGTGCCAGTAACCAAGGAGTTTGGCTGCTGTGACACCAGGACTAAATCCTTTAGTTGTATTTGGGCCTAAGACTCTCCATCATTGCAAGAGCCTGGAAGCTTGCACAGGTTTTGGCATAAGGAAGCTTTGGCAGCCCAAGAAGATGCATCACTTGGAGTTAATTTATAAGAACTTGGACAGGGAGAGAGTTCATTTAATTGAAAGATGTAATTATCAGGTGTTGGAGGCAAAGGGGCTCATTAATTTCTGAGACATGCTGTTGACTGAGCTGTCCTCATTTTCATTTTTCACTCCATATCAAGGCTGAATCCATGTGTCAGGGTTAGAAGACACCAGATCACTGTTAGTGCTCTGTTTGTTTTATTTTCCACAGGGCAAAGGTTCTTCTTTAGCCCAACAGTAGCCACAGAGTGTATGGTCTTGCCCTGCATTGTATGACAACAAGAGCACCCATGGCGATCTTGGCATGACTTCATTAAGGCCTGGACCCAGAGGACTCACAAGCCTTAGAGTAGGCAAAGATGGAAGGTGATGGATTACACAGGCCACATCCAGTGATGGAAAGAAAACTATGAACTCCCTTAACACATTTCTTCTCCCTCCTTTAGCTTTAAGGCTTATAATCAGCCCTGAAATGAAGAGAACCATGGTGCTTAGAGGATACAAGGGCTCCTACAGGAGGGAATCCCATAGGGGACCAGCAAGAGGTTGTAGCCATAGGCTAGCTCTGGCCTTTGCCGAAGAATCCAAATCACAAGCCTCTCCATCAGGATTTTTACACCCATCCCAACTATTAACCCCTCCTCACCTCTACCCCCAGCAGAAACTGAACCCACCCTGCCATCACCCTCCTCGCATTGGCATTCCCTCCAGCTTGCAGTCTGCACTTAGATTTATGATTTATTTAGAATTGGATTACACCGAGGCTCAAGGCCAGCACTCCCTAATCTGTCACCGTCCCCGCCACGGCCATACACAAACATTTGTTTTAGCTGCGTCAGCATCTCTGGCTCCTGAGGAAGGACGCCTAGTGTTAATTGCTATAGCAACCGCGATTCAGGGTTTGGGCTTTTTTTCTTCTCTCTTTTTTTTTTTTTAATACTCCTTTCCCAGCCGAAAAGCACTGGCATTGTCAAGTGATAGATATTTATAACTTAATATAACAGTGGCATGTCTAAGTTATGCCATTGAAATGCATCACAGCCGGAGTTGTTCTGTTCCTTGTTTTTGTGCTGAATAGCGGCAAGCGCTTTAAGTTATTGTCCTCGCACACTCATAAAAAGGGAAAAGAAGGGATGTATAATTGTTGCTCATATTTATAGCAATTGGATGCAGAGTGCCAGGGTGCAAGGAAGCCCGCTTTCAGCAGTGTCACCCAAGATGATACTGAGGACCATGTTCCCTTCAAATACGCTGATCATGAATGTCTATTTGAATTGGGAAATGAAGGTTTTGGGCTTGGATGAACGAACTGATTATGCCAGGGATATTTTTGGCCCCAGCTGGCTAAAGTTTGATGAGCTCAGATATGAGCACACTCAAAAATGTGGAACCGACACAAAAATAACGAGTAAGCTCTTTGAAATTACCGAGCACAAGCAAACCAGGAAACAATCCATCTTTAAGGCACCATGACACACATGCAGAGTTTGTACTCAGCCTTTTCTTACTATTTTCGAGGCAAGGCCCTTCAGAGCTTTATTCTTCTCCAAAAACCCCTTGGGGAGGCATGGTGCTCTGACCACACACCTAGTACCTGTTGGGACAGCTCAGAGAGGACAGGCCAGGAAATGACCAGGTGATGGTCTCTCCTCACAGAGAGAGAGACCTCTCCTCTGGTCTGGTGGTATGAGAGGATAGAGGCTTAGAAAAGGGGCCTGCATGGGTTGTGAAAAACCCAAGTTGTTTGTGACCACAATAGGGCCTCTAGTGAATGGCCTTTGCATGCTGAGGGAAGCTGTCCACAGATGCAACAGCAGCATGCTAGCAGAAAAACTAGAAATCAGTGAGGGCCAGATAGGAGTTAGGATCTTATCGAGGTCATTGGATAGATTAAAAAACAAAAAACATGTGGAGACACAGAGGAGATTTGGAGGAAAAATGGAGAATGGGAAGGCTTTCTCCAGAGAGCTGGGGATAGCCTTGGGGACAGCAAGGCTTACGTGAGGGACACTGCTGCAGCTGCTGTAGAGAGCATCTGAAAAAGGCAGAGCCATCCCTTCTAAGAAGAAATGCAACCCCCTGTTTCACCCCTGTGTGTCCAGGTTCAGCTGTTCACACCTCCTCTTCGCATGGGCTCAAAGCCTGGCTTACATGATGCTGTTGGTGCTTTGGCAATCCCAGACTGGTGGGGTGTGAGAGTCCTGCCACAGCCTCTTCTCTCTAGGAAGACAAGTGTGGGGAGGGGGAGCTGTGACAGGACCACAGCTGGAGACCATAGCGCGATGACATATGGTAGCCTGAGGACCTGTCTCAAAGAAAAGCAGAGCCATTCCTCCTTCTCCTGGACCCATTCTAGGATGAGGACCCTTTGTTCCTCTCTTATCACCCTGCTCACAGCATGAGCCCCCTCACTGCACATCCTTGGAGGAAACCTCTGGTAGACTATATTTATCTCCTCCTTCAGAGTGCATTTTGCCGCGGGCTTGAGGACTACTTGTAATGCTCAGCTTCTTTAATGCAGTCTTCCCCAGTGTGTTGTGGTTTTGGATAGTTTTTGGTAGATCAGGTCAGCACCCTTGTGCTGAAGGGGAAGGTTCCCCAGCTCAGCTGCTCTCACCTGAAGCACCTGATGCTACTTCCCTACCGCTCCAGGAGGACTGGGAGCTGCATGAGAGCTCATGGAGCTGGGGTGGAATGAGGTAGAGGGAGATAGGGCATACTCTTAAACAGCTTTAGGTAGGGCATACTCTTAAACAGCTTTAAAACCCATCAGTGATTTGATTTGCTTTCTGAGAACGGTTTAGCTCAGCAAACAATTGCAAGCTACACAGTCGCAAGGTAAAATGAAAAACCCATGGGCATTAATTATATATATAGATATTAAAAAAGAAGCTACTGCTTAATTATTGTTTGCAAATCTCGGTATTTAAATTGACTTATTTGCAAATGTCTGTTTAGAAATTGACTTTGTAATTATAAAGTCGGTGCAGGCATATCACAGGCCCTGGAGGGGTCTCTAACGAGGAATGATAATGTACCAGGCAAAGTGAACTATCCTGAGCTGCATTTTAATAACCAAGAGGTGCTTGGAAGGGGGAGAGGAAGGTCCACGAGAAATCCCAAAGCCAACAAAAGAAGAAGCAAGAGACAGAGGATAGAGAGAGCTGGCTCCGCAAAGCAGAGGGCTAACATGTTTGAGAAGGGGCTTCAGGGGAAATCGCATCTCTTCCTGCAGCCCCTGCAATAGGATTGAGCTGGCAGCAACCTGGGTTTCAGCTCTTGAATGAGAATGAGCCAGTCTGCTGGCAGCAAACTGCCGGCAGCTGCAAAGCTGTAGGTCCCTACCAGAGGAGAAGACACTGTCCAGCGTGTACCCAGGCATCCCTGCTCAGCCAGCACTTCCAGCCTACAGACTGGGAGCCTGTACTCCCAGTATGGATTCATGTTGACTGTCTTTAAGTCCCTTCATGGGCACATTTGCATGCAGGACTGAGGGCAGCTCATACTGCCTGATCTCCAAGATAATACTGAGTAAGGTGGTTCCTAAACTTAACACACGTTTCCTGGACTTGCAGCCGTGTTAACCAAACTCTGTGGTCAAGGATCACCTACAAGAGGGTGTGGAGAGTGTCTCCATGTGCCTATGGCTATGCTCTGTCATGTGAAGCAAGTGATCTCTAACGGGTTACAAGGTTTTCTGGGTGAGGAGTGGTATATTTTGCTAAGCCACAAATCCTTGTCAGTCCACATCAAGTGCAATAACTCTTAAGATTTAACTTCAGCACATGTCCAAGAGGTACAAGTACATCAAGGGTGAAACAAGACTGTTCTATGACCTTTTTCTCTCCATCATCTTTGATGACAGCACTGCTAGGTCTCCAGATCTAGTGGTCTAGGGCATTTCTTCTTCCTGGACCATCACTATCAGCTTTAAAACCAGCCACTGTCCTGTGATTTCTTGCACAGTTCATTAACCCAGAGGGAACAAAGCTTGGCTGCTAAGCGGCACATTAGCAAGATCAACAGCTGGCAGGGTGCAAAAATAATAACCAAAAAATATTATCATAAGCGAAAGCTCTGGGTTTTTGACTCATCTGCTATGCATAGTCATGTTATCCCTTATTCGTGAGCATTCAGACGTCGCCAGTATATTCATGAAAATGTGGCAGCTTAAGACAAGGTCTGAAAGTTAAATAGGATCCAGCATCCGACTGGAGCAGAATAATATTAGTCTTTTGAGTGAAATTATGAGTGAGAGTGTGGTCCTTGTGAAATCAAAGGCAAACACCCAAACACACTGTGAAGGCAAAGGAACTGTGTGAATTAAAAACCAACAGCTTCCCTGACCAAGAGAACCATGGCAGTGGAAAAGCACAACTCTGAGGGACTCAACACCCTCCTGATCCGTGTCTCCAGACGCTAAGCACTGCTCAGTGTGTGCTGTTCGTTCCACTGTGCAGCTTGGGCTTATTAAACACAGCACTAATTTTGCTTGGAACAGCAGTATATGCCTTGTTTGAGAGAAAACTTTTTTCCTTTTTCTCTTTCTCCTTGAAGGGGGAAAAGGAAGAGGGGAAAGGAAGGGGGGAAAGGAAGGGGGGAAAAGAAGGGGGAAAAAGGAAGGGGAAAAAGGAAGGGGAAAAAGGAAGGGGAAAAAGGAAAAAAAAAAAACAAACAACTTGTGTTGAATTTAAAAGGGGAAAAAATCCCTCCAAGCATCTCAATTAGATTTTAAATGGAAGCGTAAATTCCTTGTCTCACTAGTGGAAAAAAAAATGTTCATTGCATCTTAGTATCAACTTGTGTGGCAGAGGAATGATCTGTTGTCCTTGCACAACTGCCGCGTTCCCTCGGCAGGCCCGTGTTCCACGCGGAGGTGTGTGCAGCCACGGCAGCTTTCCCAGGCAGGAGACTGGGGCCGTAGGATCCGGGTGGAATTGTGTGAGCCTACACCCACACGCGTTCCTCCCCAGGTGGGCTCTGCTCCGACGCCTGGAGCATCCCACGTCCTTTTCTTTTTTCCCCCCCACAAGCCTTTAATTCAAGGGTTGTGCCAGGACAGCAATTGTTCAAACAAGAAGCATACTACATCTCATATTCATGCATTAATTAAAACCATCCAAAATCTCACAAAGTTTGTCACTGATTCAGAGTGAATGGGACCCGCAGATAATTAATGACTCTCGATGACAGTTCTTGAAAAATTGGTTTCTGGCAGGAATCAGCATATGCTGGATGGGTTTCTATTTTATAAGCCTGTTCTGTTCTTAAAGATACAAGAAATAGTGAAAGCAGGCTGTTCTTTTCAATATTAATTAGACCATTATTTATTTGGAAAAGAGAGTTTTTGGGTTTCAATACATGTCAGCTGCTGAGAATTCCATCCTAAGTCGCATAATAGCCCATTAAGAAATCGTTGTTGTGACTATTATTTATTACAAATTCAGAATCTGTTTACTAGATAGCTTTAGTTTTGATAATTAGTAAGATTACCTCTTAGATCCCAAACCTGTGATGCCTGTTCTGGCATTGCCTTGAAATACAACATATGTGAAATATGGTACATCGTACATTCCCCTATTAGGCTGTTTTAAGTTCTGCCTAAGGAATATGACTGTTCTGTGGACGTATCATTACGCCCGATTACAACTAACAGCTACTAATAACAAACACTAATGAAGGGCTTGATTTTCCCTTTAGGAGCAATGGAGCCGTAGCTGCACTCTGCCTTTCCACATATCTGTGCTCCCAGCCAAAATACACGGTGACAAGTCATGATCTGGTGTGGCTAGCCTGAGTTAACCGGCCGATGAGATGAAGGCAACACAGATCTTGGCTCAGGTGACCTACTGGAGTTCAAGTTCACCTAACGGACCTGAATTAAGATTGAACCAGGGGCCTCATGGTTCCCTTTATCCCCTGATTAAATCGGAATTCTTTTTACCTAGGAATTTATTCACAAGTTCAAATCCCAAACCTTCTTCCTCCGCACAGCCTTTTCTTATGCATTCAGAGGCTCTTTTAAACTTTCCCACCTAGGCTAGATACTACAGTGCCCTGCCCAGACGCCTGATCTCTGCTTGGGCATGCTGCTGCAGCACTGAGAGCACCAAGGTCTCTGCCCAAATAAGCCTGCAGCTTATATAGCGTTCATCAGCTTCAATGGGCTGACCTTGAGGAGAGCACCTTGGACTCTCTTTGCGTGGAAACTGCACCACGTCTAATGAAAATCCATACCAAGAGAGTATGCAAAGATCAGACTCAATTAATTCTTTCCAGAGGTGCCTCCACAATGTCAACATTGATCTGCTTCCTCGTTGCATGGTTTTCTCTCTGCTGACAACCATATGCCAGTCAGAGCTCTGCTGTATTGCAAATTTTAACAGATATGGAGATAGGATCATTAAAATACCCCAAGAACACACAGCAAGTCATTCTTTTGCTGCTTGTGCTGAGAAAATTCTCATAGTAACACTGAAGAAATAAATGCTATGGGCCAATCTTATGGCAAAGAAGTTAATCCTACAATGAAATTGGATGAAATGCCTGAGGATAGGGATCAGTATGTGGGCGTCTTGTGCTGTCTATGCTAAAAAGGTGCTGCTTGATAAAGCAGCCTTGTAGGACAATTGCAGAAATACACATTTTATTTCTAGCTATACCCATGGGAAAATAAAACCAGTCTAGTCTCTATAAGTGGTCACCCACAGAGTGCCTGCGTTTCCAGCTGCCCTCGGATGGTTTTTATTGGAGAGAGCTTAGGAATAAATCATTTCATCTTACCAGAAGAAGGCAAGGCCAACCACCACCTGTCCTCTTACATATGCAACAGGACCTTTTGGATCCAGACTATTTCCACAAGTCTGGAGTCACGTAGACACTGACTTTGGATTCAGCCATTGCATAACATGGACTAAGGCTGACTTCTGAGTCAGCTTGAGTCTGGAGAGATGGCTTTAGCCGCAGCTCCAGTCAGCTATTAATCACTTAATTGAGTTCAAGTACAACCAATCTTTGCTAATGGGCAGGGCCTCTTTTCACTCTAAATACAGACTTGGGGGAGATTGGGCTCTAAGGATCTCCAAGTAATGATGTTCTGGTTTAACAGGGATTGTTAGTAGTAGTAGTAGTAAAGTAAGTAGTAGTAAATCAGGACTTTGTCATTTTGGTGTCTTTTTTAAGGCCAGCTTCACTGTTACCCTGAGATCTACCTTTTTTTTTGTTAATCTTCTATCTTTTTTGGTTTAAGTCGAATTAAACTACAAAATAAAAAAAAATTAGAAACTTCCTAATAATAATAATAAAAAAGATTAAAAGAAAAAAGATTGGAGAATAAATAGAGAATTGTTTTTTCCTGGAACCCGACCCTTGGCATCAAAACTATTTCACCCTTGCAAAGGCAACACGTGCACCGAAAATAGATTGAGGGCCCTGCTGTCCTAAAGGTCACAAGCATCCATGAAAGATCTCCTTGCCGGGGTAGGAGGCACCCAAGACAAATGGACTAAGAATTACTCACCTTTCAAAGGAGCTGTAGACAAATGAGTGCAGCCTTTCGCAGGGGTGGTGCCACTGCAGCCGGCTGCCTTCCTCAAAATGCCTCTAAAGGCAGCAGGAAAAAGCAGTCAGATTAAACCATCAGTTCAGCAGCATCGTGCTGGCATTTCTAGAGAGAGAAAGGTGGAAACCAACCCAGCCAGAGATGTCTGCGCGGAACTCGGATTCCTTTCCATGGGCTAATGTCTTCCGTTCTCTCCTCGTGCCTCACCTGCCCCGTGTCCCTGCGCGTTTCCCAGCAGCACATTCAGCAACACGTGCGCGGTGCTGAGCCTGCTGCTCCGACACAACTGCTCGGGCTTCCACAAACACACCAGCCAAGCAGACATCTCAAAAGTACCTAACCTAATCTTGAGAGCGGGAGAGGGAGAATTACGAGAACAAGTTTAAAGGAAGGGAAAGAGACAGAGAGATTTTTATTGCTCAAGGGAGGAAAAAAAAGAGATTATAATTGAACTGCAGAAAATTCTCCACATCACGGGTAATGGTGCCTGGGTTACCTCTCTTTATCTGTGCAGTAGAGATTAGCAGTTCGGGTCATAAAGGGAAATTAAAGTCAAATAAATTCTGGGCCAGCACTTGGTAAGTACTGATTTCCTACCACTTAGCAAAAGGAACATCGGGGCAAATGAAGTGGCACAGCATGAGGCAGCAGCCAGCGGAGAGAGCCACGCTGCCATGGGTCGGAGCGGGGACAGACCACTCCCTTGCCACAGATTGCCTTTGTGGAGGGTGCAGGAGGTTTCCTCCAGGAGTGAGGGACTGTTTGGTGTAGATGCTGACAGACTCAAGCCCCAAGCACTTGAGAAATTGAGGTCTCAGGCAAGGTAGACATCTGAAGTGACTCTGGAGACGTAAGTTATTATCTCCCCACAGTATTTTTATTGCCCCTGTCCTGCAGATTCCCATTTTCTCTAGAAAGATGGGTGAATGGAAAGCGTGTACATGCTGTGACCACTTCCATGGGGAGTGGAGACTTAACGTCAGTCCCTCTCCCTGCCCAGACCCCACACACCTATCCTTCCTCCAGCAGCTCAAACTGAGCCCGCGGACCTCTCACTGAAGCAAGGAGGAGTGCTCACACACAGCCACATTTCCTGCTCAGTTGTGGTGGTAATTGCCAATTGTCCATTGCTGTCAAGGGGAGGGAGACAGTCCAGGTCCACCCAGCAGAGAACTTCAGTCTTTATTTGACAGGCTCTTTGGGACCTCAAGTACTACGTCTGACTCGGTGCTTCACCTTTGTGGTGGGGTGTGCTGGATGTCTGCAGCCAGCACTGTCAGAAGTGACAAGAGGGTTTGGAGGCTATTATTCCAAGATTCCCCAGTCTGAGACCCCTATAATAAGAGCTTGATTCTCCTAAAGTGCTGGGAAAAAACCTCTGGAAATTAGGTTTCTGAAGGTATCTCAGATACAGAATAAATAAAACACATGGGGGAGAAAAAACAGCCCAAAGCAGGCATTGCTCCAGATCACTTTGGATCTGTTTAAAGCTCCTTCCTGCTCTTTTTAGAAGTGACTGTTGCTTGTTACAAATGTTTTTCCTTGGCTTTCTTAAGTAACTTTTTTACTGACCTTCACAAAAATATTACAACACTGCTGGCCAGTAAAATATTCAGGGAACTTTCTGAAGGAAAGGTGATGTCTGTATTGAGGTATCTTTATTCTTTTCTTGGAGTGCCAAATTAAATCAGCATTCACCTTCCTCCCCCTTGCCTGGATGGGCAGCACATGATGAAGAGGAAGAGGGTTTGGCTGTCAGAAGCTGTCAACTGGCAAGCGAGCTAGACAGCCCACCCTGGCCTGTCCACTGCCCATGACTTTGATGGTGAACTGGACCTTACATCTCCCTGGCAAGTCCTGTGCCTTGCAGCGTTGTGGGCAGTTGAGCACGAAACTGGCTCAGCAGTTGATAGCACAGTAAGCTTTGCAGCAAGCAGCCTCATCCTTATTCCTCAGAACCGGGGCGGTCATATGCGTTGGGGTTATTAGAGTGTCCTTGCAGTGAAAAGAGCCTGGTTAGGTTCAAGTGGGGCAAAGAAATCAGTCTTGCAAGGGAGAACTGGGACAACTGGAGTAATAAAGCTTGGGGTGTGGGTAGCAAAGACGGACAGCAATCAGAGATAGAAATAAGCCCATGTGTGCTCTTCTCCACTCACCCCTTTCAAGGCAGAGTGTTCCCAACCATTCATTCCTTCACAACCTCCCTCTTCCCCCACCACATATTCTTTCTTGACTTGTTTGATGCTGTTTGAAATCAAGCACTTGGTTTACCCTTCTCAAGCGGAGCTGATCTCTCCCAGCATGACTCTGACTGCAGCGGGAGGCACAGCGGGATGCTGGATATGGAAACCTGGCATTAGTATCACTTTCAGATGACAGCAGATCAGAGAGCTGGACCTGGGAGTGAATTAATGTAGGGCTAGGATTCACTCGGAGGGTTTGCTGCTGTCATACTCCTCTCAAGATGTGAGAGAGAATTAATGTGAGGGGCTGGGATTCGCTCTGAGTGCTGCAATGGCTGCCTGCCATCCTCGGGGAGCTGTAGGACCTGGGACATACAGTGGAAAGGTTTGCTCCAGAGCCTGAAGGTATCCCAGGGAGGGAAGGTCACCTAGCTCCTGATGGCCTCCCAGGCTATCAGTTAACTGTCTGATCCAAAATCCACCAGTGTGGATGACTGAGGGTTCGTTTAACCTCAAAAAACCAACCAGTTGGCTCAGGGTCTGCTTGTTCTGGTGTGATCCTGAGGGATTCATACTCTTCACTGTGTACTGGTGTGAATGGGAGTCTTGTGGAAAACCATCACAATGCTCCAGAACTCCAATCAACCCATTAGCCAGGGGAGCAGGCACCCTCACAACCACTGGAACCTATCTTTAAGTACGCTTAGACAAATGCAGCAACCGAACCCAATGGGCTCCCTAATTACTGACCCTCTGTATGGGCAGGAACAGAGCATATTTCTCTAGGGAAGGAGAACAGCAACTACCCACCCACATCTGGCTGACAGAAATTGGCTTTATGTGCAGCAGCTGCTGATTATCCAGTAGCAAAGCCTTTTCCATAGACCCTCATCCCTGAAAAGAGCAGCATCAGATGTCCTTAAGTAATTTATTTCACCATTTGAATCACAGAGGGCCATCCTATATGTTGGTCTGCCAGGAGAAGTTATGGACCTCCATCCTCTCCCATTCCAATGTGGCTGACAAGGCCTTTACCTGGAAGCAACCTGGAGATTTTCTGGTGGCCACAACCAGCCTGTTTTTGTTTTCTGTGGTCCACAAAGCACCTTCCCTCTCAAGGTGAACTTGTTAGCCCACACTCACAGGGACTTGTGTACAGGAGTGGTTAGTACAACCACGAACGTAGAAGAAGGTGCAAAAGAGATGGAGAGCAAGATCTGTTGTTGCAATAGAAAGTGACCCACATTTGGGAGAGGTTAATGGGTATTTACAACAACGCATCCCTGAGCCAATGGCTCTGCGGGGCAGGAGGTGAAGGGAGGATTTGCTCCCTCTTTGCAAAGGAAGAGAAAGGTTTGGAGCCTGGAGCATAAACACAGCTGAGAATGCTGAAAATAGACAATATCCTTTAAATGCAGCCTAGGGACGAGATCGAATCATTGTATACACCCAATTTCTTGCGAAGAGAAAACAAAACAAAACAAACCAGGGAGGAAGTAGGCCCTTGGAAGCAAAATGAAGACAGAACAATGGAAAACTAAGCACTGGAGGAGACAGCTTCAAATAATTACATTGTGCAAGCATCACGCTGGGAAGAAGCATATGCTGGAGGAGCCCGCGCTGGGGACACAGGATAAGCAGGCAGGAGGGAAGCCAGGCAAACCATCAGCTTCAAAGCAGCACACACCAGGCCAAGTTCAGAGCAGCTCCAGCTCCGGTGAGGTCAGCATAATGATGCCAGGGATGAAAATATCCTCCTGCTTGAAACAAAATCCCTTCCTTCCATCGCCAGTAGCACCTGGTAATAAGCAGCAGGCAAGGGACTAATATTATAACAGAAATTTGGGTCACGGGCTGTCATTTAGTAGGGGCGAGATCGGTGTACGTCACTCAGTGCCCCTGCGAAGAGCCGTGAGGTGGCTCGGCTCTTCAAAGACACTCGGGGAGTTGAGAAATGGCATTTAATTGTTTAACTGAGATCAGAGGTCTGGTCTCAGTTCATCCAGCACTGAGCACGGGGGGGATCTGCTGCTTGATTTCTAGGGATCAACATCATGGTATTTAAGTTGTAACTGCCCAATGAAATAGATGAAAAGTTAGGAGGCCATGCCTTGTAAGAGAGTTGGAAAGAGTTGAGTTGGAAACTATGCATTGCTTGGGCTGTGCTGGCAGCACACTCGGTTTGCAAAGCAAGGCTGAATCAGACCGATGTTCTGGTTGTGGTCGAGTTTGTGTTGCTGCTTGGAAAAGCCTGACAAATGCTTTTTTGCCTTTGTTTCTGACAGCCCTGTACATTTTATATTTATATTTTTAATTTTAAAAAAGGTTTTAAACGTTTGGGTTTTCTTGACAGGAACATCTTGGTCTTGCTCTGTAAAGACAAGCATATTTTTAGAGAAAAAGAAATTCCAGCTTCTGTCATGAAAATGTTCCACTTACATTTCAGTTTCCTTTGGTGGGGGAGGCAGCATATAGGAAGCAACTATACGTTCTGTAGCTTTAGGGTCCAAATACGCCAAGCTGTGGGACCATCAACTGTAAAGTCCACCTGGATGTGCCCAGGAGAGGCAAGACTTCACTGCTCAGGAGCTGCCTTCGGCCCCAGAAATTCCCTCTTTCACCTCTCTGTGAAGAGGCTGCCACAGGGAGCTGATGTGCCTGTAAATCTGTAGTCCAGTGGTTTTCAGTCTGGAGCTTGTGAATCCTTGGAGGCCCTCCATTATTTTGCTAACAGGTCCATGAGTGGTAACTACAGAGATCAAGTCAGTTGTGACAGAGCTCACATCTGCCGCCCAGGGTCTGTGCCTCCCTTGGGGAAAAATTTAGGGAGTCAACAAACTGCAAGATGTGAAAACCATTACTGGAGACAGGCAGGGTGTCTTCACCCTTTACATAATAAAAATACAATGAACCTGCATGAGCACAGATGTGCACTCACTCAACTCAAAATACCCAATCTATCTACATGTATTTATCTGCTCTGGCTGCTTGTGACAGATTTCAAGAAACAGAGAAACCAGCAAGTCCCATTAGCAGGCTTGCAAACTGCTCAGAGAAATACTCCATTAGCAGCAAAAAATGTCCCTCACAAGTACATTCGTGACACATGGGTAGCTTGTTAAGTTTGGACATTTTGTAAAGTTCTGTGATAAGGTGTCTTAGCATGCATCTCATCCCAACCTCCATCCCTCCCTGCCTCCCCCCACCTCGACTCATCCTCCCTGCCCACAAAATGAGGAAAATATTCACACAGAACACTCTTCAGTGATCCTGGTACCCATCCCTGGCAGTTTCATCTCAATATCGACCAGCTCCATGATGATAATTGAGGAGAGATGCAAGTGATGGAAGAGTGAAGAGAGCGGCGCTGAGCAGATCTTCCAGACCAGATGGTAGGAAGTCCCTTGCTGTGCCTCATCCCCATCCCAGTTGGTATTTCAAAAGGGGAAAAAAAAAACCCCAAACAGATACCAAACAAATCTTTCCTTTCCATTTTTTATTAGGAAAAGGACACTGCAATTTTCAGATGAATTGCATGAATGGTCCAAGCCAATCTGCATATTTGAGTGTTTGGGTTGAAAAGTCTTTCCCTGAGAGAGAATAAAGTGAAACAACGAAAGGCAGGAGGGGACAAGGCAGGATGAACATGCCATTGACAAGAAAAAAAACCTGAACAGCTAAGCTTAATGCTTGGTGGGATTTTGTCCATTTTTGAAGTATAAATCTCTCCCCTAGACACCCTGCTGGTGAGAGTAATCTGGAAAGCACAAGAGACAAAAGGTTAAGAGTTAAACTCCCCAGCTCAAAAAGCAACAGGCCAGAGGAAGCAAAGGTTGCACTGACGTGTCTAGGAGGAATAAGCATCCCTGAAAACTGCCCTCATTAAGTGATCCTTCAAAATGGGGATTGCTGCAACACAGTCACCACTAGTGCCCGTCCAGACTTCCAGCACTGAGTTACTCTCCTCACTCTG
Source organism: Eurystomus gularis (assembly GCA_013400335.1). Lineage (NCBI taxonomy): Eukaryota > Metazoa > Chordata > Aves > Coraciiformes > Coraciidae > Eurystomus > Eurystomus gularis. Next base: position 585,628 of record VZZY01004072.1, read on the forward strand.
GTTTAATACCCCAGCCCCCAATGGACATGTTGTTTTATACCCCTAACGCTGTTCCTCTCTAGCTGCTCAGTGGCAGACTCTTAATGTCACCATCCTAAGAGAGTCTAAGAGATACAGCTCCCACGATGCACCCGGCACAGGACCGACGTGTGAGCTACCAGCAACCACAACAGCGCAAACATATGCATACTAATGCAGACCATGCCATGGAGGTCACTGGATGTATCAGGTTTCTCATGCCTGCCTCTGCTGTGCAATTAAGCTCATGAACAAGGGAGAACATCCATATATAAAAAAGACAAAGGAGGGGAAAAAAGAAATCAAAGAAAACCTAATTATCTTGTCAGGGACAGCAGTGAAATGCTTTACATCTTCTGGTTGTAGAAATAGTCCATGGATAGAGAGCTGTCAGGTTCTATCCCAGAAGTGGCTGCCTTTCAATGAGGTGATGTCGCTTCTTCTCCTCCTTGGGATAGGCTTCATAAAGTTTAGCTGCACTAACACGGCACTGATGTCAAAAGGGGATGGTTATAAACCCCTTCTCATGCTGTCCTGGACATCCTGCCTCTGTCCTGGCTATGCACATCCCTTCAGTTAGCTCTGGAGCTCACCAGATTGTTCAATGAGACAGCTCAGCTCTCTAACCCACAGAAGACTAATCCAGACCCTCAAAAATGTGTTAATTGACCTCATTTAATATGATACCACTCACAATTTTTATAATTAAAAAGAATTATCATGTAACAACCAGGAGGTTTCCTCACGTCTCTTGCTACCTATAGACCATGTGTCCCATTTCACCTTGACCTTCTTCTTCCTGTTGCCCTCTACACTGGGCAAAACAACTAAGTCATTGGTAGCATTTCACCCTTGGTTAGCTGCAGTGAGAATGACTTCTGCAGGAGTCCCCAGCTAGTGGTGTTGCAGACAGCGTTATGAGCCCTCTTCCGTAGCCCACGTGCTGGGCTTCGTCCTGGAGAGCTGCACTTCTGCTGTCTGGTGCTGCAGCCACTGTGAGGTGGGCCTTAGGTCTGAAGGAGCTCAGAACCCAACCTCTAACGTGGACTCCCCTCAAAACTAAAAATTGCTTTGGGAGTGGGTTAACAAGGCAGTTGTGAGGCTTTATGTACTTAGCTCTACACACGTGTATGCCTTGAGCTCGTAGTGGCTGCTCCTAGAAACTGCTCTGAAATGTCCCATAAATAGGAGCAGAGTAATTGCAATGTATATTCTAATAACTGCAGCTATAATAACACCCCCTCCTCCCCACTTTCCTCTTTAGGCGTGATCTGCCAAAATGAGAAACAAAATTACTATGTCTGTTCAGCAAATTCTTACTGACAAAATCTTTAAGAGTTGACAAGAGTAATATACCGAAAATTAGTTTAGAAGTGTTTCAAGTTTCACAAAATCAATCAAAATCAAATTAAGTTCTGAAGACGCTGTCTATAGAATTTAAAGAAAATAGACATCAGCTGCAGCAACATGGGATCATAGGCCCAACTTCAGAGCAGCAGACTTGCATCTACTCTGCTACCTCTTCTGGCTTAGGGTGGAGAGCTACAACTGATCACAAGTGTCTGCTGATGCTCTGGCTAACCTGGTGAGCTTGGGTACCAACAGCAAGAAACCTAGTCCAAGTAATCCACAACAGGGTCTTCAACGTGGCACTTCTCCTATCCTAAGGCTATACCTTAACCAATGACCCATAAATCAGAGGTCAGAGATAAAGAGAAGATTTTGTGTCCTGCTTCTTGAACATTTCTTTCACAATTTGTTCATCCCAATAACAGAGAGAGGAAAAAAAAATAATTGAAGCTCCTAAAGCTTCAAAGATTCTCATTAAGGAGGAAAATCTGTTTATAAACCAGATCTATTGCAAAAGCTGGCAGGACCAAGCACGGGCTAACCCAAAGCAGGGTCACGAGCAGAGTTTAAGCCCATTAAGTATCGCTTATGGACTCAGTTTCTTTCTTGGCTGCGTGATCTCAAATAACCAAAGCTTATACCGGCCCCAGTGTCACTGAAGAAGCCCGAGACACGTTGTCTTGTTGACAATATGCGAAAAATGGCACAAGAGTTTGTCCTGTTTCTGAGTGTTCAGAGCCTTTCTGGGTAAGCAGAGCGCATGGCTTACTTGGATATGTTGTCTTTTTTGCCCTTCATCCATATGGTACCCTGACCCCATCTTGGCCCAGCAGATCCAAGAGCTACTGACCTACAAATCCTCAGCCATCTGCTTTGCAATTCAGCCTCAGCCCCGCTACCCAGGCTTGCTGTTTCAGCGCTCACTCTGAGTGGATGGGCTTGCTTTGGGTTTCCAATTATGTCTTTCTTAATAATATTCCTCCTTGGGGTCCTAAAGGCCCTGGAAATTTTCCCCCACTCTGTCTTTACCCAAAACTGTGAGTCAACAGTTCAATTATAGTCTCTTTATACAGGCATGAGAATTTGTTTCTTGGGCAAAGTTCCTTGATAAGATGATATGCTACATAAATGTCTCTAGCAAAACACATTTCACAGTGAATTTATCTCTGCACAACTTCTCCGCCTTATAGCACCTTATCATTCCAAGGCGTCTCAAGGCACTTTCCAAAAGGTGTGCAATAATAATACTTCACAGTTATACACAACCTTTCATGGAAATATCTCAGAGTGCTGTATGGAGAGAAGCGCTCAGCTCCATCAAACATCTGGGAGTGCTGAGGCAAGGGTTGCAGAAGAGAATTGCCCAAACGGATTTGGAAAACTTAGGGCTTGTGACAAAGTCCAGGACCCCACAGAAACCCCCTCCCTTGCTCCTAATGTGCTTCTCACCAGTTCATTGCCCACCCGACCAGTCCTGGGGACCAGCCACGCTGCAGAGAGGCGATACAGCCTTGTGCTCTGGTCATGGGATGGGGACTTGGCTCTGTGTCTATACTCTTTACCCTACACCCAGCACGTATATTACACAAGGAATAAAACACTCCAAAACTGCAAGTGGTAGAAGGTTTGTAACACGCTTTATGTCTATTCCTGAAATGAAAATGTTTGTGCTTAGGCGAGGATCCTGGCCTGGATCAGAGCTGAGTAAAGACCCTGTTTGTGCTCTAGGACAGAGCTCTGAATGCTGCTGTGGTCTCTGTAGGACTGGGATTTCCTTGGAGAACTAGCCAGAAGTGCATAGCAGATAGGTCCCATTACCTCTTCAGAGGTGCTTTAATGAATACTTTTAATTCCTTAGCAATGACCCTAAATCTTGGACCACAAATGTTCTTTAAACTTTATTTGTTCCTGCCTGAGCTCTTGCACTTCGCTTGGCAATCATGCCACTTTCTTCCACCTTTCTGCTGAAAGTTTTTCCTTCTTCTGGTGCTTTTCCTTGTTTGTTTGAGATTGAGCTGAAGTTGGAAAACAGTTACATGAAAACCAGCCATCTTCTTGGGGGACATCATGTAGCTGGATTTCTGATGGGCTGCTGGATTTGGTGTTGAGCCACAACGCTTAAAGCTGCTACAGCCATAGACACAGATGCTCCCACACATAATCAGGCCCCATCAGAAGCATCTTCTATTCCCAGATTCTGGGGTTGGAGTGATGTTAGAGCTCCAAAGGAGCACCTACTCCAGTCCCTATGGTATATGGGCACTACTGGTACTTGCCTCCATTGCCATGAGCAATTTCCCACACACCTCCTGCTTTGGTTCCCTCTCTGGCTGGATGACAAGTGCCTGGAAAGCAGGAAAGACATGCATAACAATGAGAATTTGCCTCCTTAGGGGTGAACTTCCAGCCAAATAATCAGTCTTCTTCCAATATGTGATGGGAAACAGGCCAACAGCAATGCACTGGGGTCCTGGTTATTTTTAAGGGTGTCTGATGACTACTCAGCAAGCTCCTAAATAAATAACCTTGCAAAGGCACAGCAGCCTCGATGCCTATGCCCTATTTAATCCAGATCCTGGTATTGACCATTCCCATTCCCTTCCCAGCCACATATCCCCTCTAGTGCTTGCCTTGTGCTGAGCTGCCACGTCTCCCATCAGCCCGGTGTCCTTGGCTCCATCCCTGCCCATCACCTTCCTCTGCATTTTATCATGTTCAGCAACCTCTCCTCTCCCTCCTCCCCCCCAGCCCAGCTTATATCATCAAAAAATCACTTTGGCACCTTCACTGTCAGCAAGCGGCTGTTTATCTGCTATATCATTGGAAAGATCTCTAAAGCCAGGCTTGGAAAACAGCCCTTCTTTTTATTTGATGTAGGATCATCTGAAAGGAGGATGAGAAGCAGCGAGAATATGTTTTTCTTGTACAGATCAATATGACTTTAACCTTCCTCCACAGCAGGGCCTGCCTGCCCACCTCCCTGGCTCACGTATTTCTCCTTCCCCTCCCTCTTTCCTTACCCTTCCTGCATTTCGATGTCTCCAGCACCCGTGACACATGGACCTCTCGGCCCTACGTGCATCAGAAGAGAATTTCTGTCTTGTTGGAGCAGGCCCATTCAGTTCAGGGAAAGGTTTCCTGGTCAGCCAATTCACAGACTCAGTCTCCCCACAAATTTCAGATTCTTTTTGTCTCCTCCTCGCTCCACTCTCTTTTACAGCTCCCGTGCTGTATGCTGTACAGAACTCTGCTTCTAGCTGTTGGGAGTCACTACATGAATTTTCCACCCCTTCCTTTTCCCTTTTGGGGAAGGAACAATGGTGTCCTTCTCTCTTGCACCCTTCACCTCTGCCAGTGGCAGATTTACTCCTGCCTGGCTTCCTGGCAGCTGCTGCAGCTGCAGCCCTGAGTGGGGGCTCTGGTGTCTTTCGGTCCCACTCTCACTGTGCTGCGTTCCCAGTGGGAACAGTGCAGCTCCAAAGACTCTAGGTCAATCTAAGAGCAGCAAGCTCATTCCTGAGCAACCTCGATAATAGATAATATATTTTATACACAGGGAAATGGAGGAAGGACTTGGTGGGAGGACCAAGACATGGTGGCACAAGATATAAGCCTCCGGCTCATACGTTAGAGATGGCTTTGCTAAAAGGGGAGAAAGGCTGAGACACGGTGAGCAGTTCATGAGGACAGTCTGGGCTGCTCAAGCTTGATAGGTATCTACCATATGAACAAGCACCACTGACCAGGGCTTAGCCTGCCATTGGCAACCAGTGCCTGACTCGTTAAAGAAAAAAGGAAAAGAGTGAGTCCTTTCCCAGGTCAAAATCCAGCAGCAATCCCCGTCCTGCTATTCATACCCAGAGACAGAGAAGCACTTCTTGCTTCTCAGATGGAGATAAGGGCGGGGAGACAGGTTGTTACTATAATAGCAGTCAAGACGCCCACCACTGTGCTAAATGATATATTTATATGTACGTACGTAACGAGAGACTGTTCGTGTTCCCAAAGCGCTGACAGCCTGAAGGAGAAATGCAAGTGCCTTCTCCAAGGTCACAGAGTAGCAGGGACTGGCATCCTGGTTTCAGGCAGTGCCGGGAAAGGATTCACCCACTGTCCCTCTCCACCTCCTCCCTTTGGATGTAGTGTGCCCGAGCCCCTTGGCTAGCTAACCCAGACTCAGAGGACTGGCATTTACTCAGACAAACTTACAGGGAGTGTGACCAACTCATGTACCATCTGGTCCTTCGTCCTCCATGCACGACCCTCTTCCTGCAAGAAGGGACCTGTGAAAGCGTTGCTGCAAAGTTAAAAAGGAGTGAGAGGGATCCCAAGGGCCAAAAGGCAGTTTAAAATCTTACATTAAAAAAAAAATTAAAAAAAAATAGAACTGGTGTGTTCTGTCCACATCCAGCCAAACACCAGGTGCTGTCAGAGATTAGATGCTTTTGCAGATAAAAGCAGGTAATAGGGTCTTACTAGATAAGGACAATAAGAGGAGGATAAAGGGAGGGGGGAAAAAAAGCCAGAGGTGAAAAAGAGGTGAAAGGACAGACAACAGAGCTGGTAGCAGCAGATCAGACTGACAGATCCGTCACTGGCGCTGTGTGGAACGAGGGCTTTGGACCCAGGAGCTGAGTGGAGGCACTTGTGACCCTGCAGGGACATGTCTTGGCCCCCGCAGCCTCTGGCACTGGGGACTGGTGCCGCTGTGCCTCCCACCTGCGCTGCTCCAGCGTGGGATGCACGTGGAAGCCCCAGCAAATTCAGGATTGCTGCTGTCCTGATAAATAATGTGAACAAGTGTCACTGTTTCTGGGTTGTCACCCTTCCCAGGTGGCCCAGCGTGATGGCCACACTGGAACTACTGTAAGCAATGGATGCCAACAGCAGCCAGGGAGACAGAAGAGCCTGGGCTGTAGCTGTTTGGCTGGGAGATATCCATCTCCTCACCACTGAGGAGCAGCCATCAGCCAGGGACATCACTCTGCACTGACTGCAGCAGTTTCATCAAGGGTGGCTCTGGCCTTACAAGTCAAGCGTGATCTAAAGAGTTTCCTGCTCTCCTTCAAGTCCCCTTCTGCTCCCGCCTGTCCCCTCGCTCCTCACAGCCCCGGCTGGCTCTGTGCAGGATAAACGCTGCTCGCCTGCACTGCCAGCACCGCACCGTACAACAGCTTCGAGCCTCAGAAGCTGTGATTAGTGCCTAAGGGCAGCTGAAATGCCTGAGGGAATTTGCTGTTTGGTAGGAAGCGGGTAATGCTGCAGGATGGCTGTCCCTTAGAGGGGCCTGCATCCCTGAGTTTGAGATGCTCTATGGAAAGCCGTAACACCATTTTCGATACTTGCCCAGCAGTTCCCTGAGCTGTCTGTGGTGATGTATCACCCCCTCCATCCCATCCTGCGCCAAGGGTGTCTCTGACGGTACAGGTTGGACTTTGTTTTTCCTCTGCAGAGGGAATCTTGGTGCTCTTAGTTTGTTAAAACCCCGTAACTATGACTAAAGGCTTGGAAAAGAGGTGTCAGCCTGTCATTGCTTTGCAAGACCTGCTTCCCCACGTGAAGAAAGGACGAGGTCACTTGGCAGCTCCCCAGGGATCACCATGCTGTTTGCAGCACCTGAGCACACTGTGTCCCAACTGCTCACCTGCTTGAGGGCCAGGGCACTCATGTGATCGCCTCTGAATAAAAATGGGCGAGAGGGAAAGAAAATAAGAGTAAACCTGCGACATCATCCTCTCTCTCCTCACTTCCCACCTCCAAAGGTTCCCTGAGCTGCTGGTGCTGTGGAGGGAAGCAGGACCTCTGCACACGTCGCGTTAGAGGTGGCCCAGGTCTGTAACAAATGGGCTCTCAGCCTCCTTGCTGCATGTGATGCATCAACACAGGCAGCTCGTTTGACTGCCATTCATTATACTTTGTGAGAGAAAGGGGCATGTTCAGGTTGGCCGTTTTTCTCTATTTCAAATGCTTGCCACCTAGATAGGATGCAGGAACTCGGCTGCATCCTGCAAGCTGGGTAAGAAACCAGCTTTCAGCCCAGCAAAGTGCCCATAGGGAGTGGTCCCATGGGGGTGGCAAGGGCTTCACTCTTCGGTCACCCCAACTGCTGGCTTCTCTTCCTTGGCAGCTATCAATTAATTCACCTCAATTTTCCTTCTGCAACAGATTCCTGTGAACACCCCATTGGAGGGTTCAGCAGTGAGCTTAAACTATTCGTGACTGGTTTGGAAAACTTCAGCGCAATGCTTAAAGACATCATCGCTCCCCAGGACCTGGCTGGAGCTGAAAGCCCAGCACCTCAGGCTGCTGTGTGATCCAGCACAGTGCAGGATCAGGCTGTAAGCCCTGCCCCTTACACACGTCATTCCTCCCGTTGGCAGCCACAGCTGCTGAGAAGTGTGGTCTGTCCTAATAGAGAAACACCTCTTTCCGTGATTTATCTTCTGTTTGGGTAGCCTGGTAATTCCCAAATCTACGATTCTTCCTCATAAACATAGAGTCCTCCTCATTTACCAGCCTCCTTACCAACAACTTAATATCATGAGCTCTGGAGAAGATATCGCAAACCTGGAAAAATCCTGAAAACCTGGGGTCTCGCAGCAAGCTGAACACTGTGCCAGCAGCCACAGTGGAGAAAATGGCTTTCAGAGGAGGTTTAAAACCCAGTCCTCGTCATTCATGGCTAATAAATCTCCTCTTGTAGTATTTAAGAAGCTGATGCTGATGTCCGTGCCTTGGTAGAGTTTCTATCTTTCTTTACTACCTTTTTGGTGGTAAGAAGGACCCAGCAATTTGAATTTGAATGGTGCTTTGCACAAGATGTCCCTTGCCTGATGCTTAGCCCCCACTGTGACCTAGAAGTGGCCACGCTGGTACTTCAACTGATATCCCTCAGGAGAGCTAGTGCATAATACCACATGGAAAATTATCCCTGTGCCTGTCCCAGAGGGCTTAGAGACTTTCTCTTTACAGAGGCAAGGAAAGGGGGAAGGAAAGGGGATGGTAGTGGTCACTAGAGGAGTAAAGGAGAAAATCTATAGGTCTACAAACAGAGTAGAGGCTATAGCTACAAATGTGACATGCGCATGGACTCCTCAACACAGCCCAACCTCTGCAGCGAGAGCGGGAGGGTATGGGACTGGGATATTGGTAGGCAAGTGTGACCCCAAACTACATCCAAAGCAGACCTGCTTTGTCTCTCCCTTAAGCAATCAAACCTCAATGCTCTGGAGCTGACTCTGTACAGGGCAACTTTTCCTCTTTTCTCCCCACCACTTGTCATGCACAGGAACTTCAGGGTCACACTTCAGGGTCACCGGGGTCCTTGCTCCATAGCTGGAGCCATGAGCAAAAGGGAGGAGGGGAGAAAAAAGACTTCAAGGATTGTCATTGACCATCCCAAATTGCCAAAGGCCAACACCATTCTGACTCTGTCTTGGCCCCATGCACAGCTGGAGCCAGGGTCCAGATCTGAAAGGACTTTCCCCTTCTCCTCTTCACACACAGGCTTCTCTCTAGCTGGGAAAGACAGAGACCATCGGCACGTGCAGCATTTGACAGGAGACCCAGGTTATTGATTCACAGCTCCACTTCCCTGAACTTTTCTGGAGGAAAACGGGGCTGCTTTGCATAAGGCAGGCATATGTTACAGCTTTGGCACAAGGAGAGCTGGTTGGCATTTCCTTGCCAGACTTTTCCCACCCTCCTCTGATACCATCTGCCACCGTGAAACACTGAAACTCCCATCTGTCAATTTTACTGTAAACACACAATTATCCAGGCTGCTGGGGAAGAAAAGCGGCACAGCCAAACCTCGGCCACTCGTGGAAAGGGACAACCTGGGATGTGTGGCCCTCTCATTGTCCCCCAGGCAGCTTGGTGGAGGGAGCCATCCCTTTTCATCTCCAGTGGTGCCTGTCTCCTCCCAGTGATGGATGAGCTGTTGATGCCACCAACCACTCCCCGGCCATGCCCTGGGGCTCTAGAGCAGGACGCAAACCTGGAGCTCGACCAGAGGCTGGTGGGGACCTCCAGCCGTTTGCAGCACCCAGGTCATTGCAGCCAAGTCACGTCGTTTCCACTTTCTTCCTTTTCTGCCATGTCGAGCCAGGGAGGACAGTCTGGGCACAGGCACCTCTAACCCCTGCCAAGATCTATACAAAATATCAGCCGTGCAGACATCCCAGTGACAGTGTCCACCCCGAAAGCAAGGTCAGCACTGGAGAGAAAGCCTTCTCTTGCCGGTTCATGTCAGCAGCATACTTGCAACCAGTTCTTCCCGTCCTTCACCTCGGGTTTTGTCACAGCAATTCCCAGACCCCACAGGCTCGGATGCCAGGACTGCAGGGTCTTTTGCTGCATTTTCCTTGGAAATCTCCCTCTTTCTGGCTGGGGGCAGCTTCCTCTGACCACAGCAGACAGCAAAGCGCTGACAGCAGCCCATGGCACGAGCTGAGCCCTGTTGGCCCAGCCATCAGCAGCCAAAAGATCTCCTCGTCGGTGCTCTGAGTCACTCTCAACCCTTCCAGGGGCAGAGTCTGAGCTGAGCCGGTCTGCGGGATGAGCGAGCAGAGTGTGAAGACTGAGGGGAAGAGAGGGACCTGCAAACAACCACAGGCTGGGGGCTGATTTGGGGAGGGGGGCGTGGGAGGTGGCTATGTTTTGTTTTATTAAGTATTGGTCCCTATGTGGTGTCTCCAGCCCAGAGACCAGCTCCACCACCTGTTTCATGTAGCTGGGAAGAGGGAGGGGGCTGTGGGGTGGCGGAGGAGCTGGCAGATGGCATGTGTTCCAGGAGATAACACGGGGCTAGTTCAGAGGTTACTAATTGGGTTTCTGCTTGCCTTTCATATTCAATGTGAATCAAAATGAGAACATGTGGTTCAGCACTCACACGTCACCCTCCTTCCCCAAGGATGCTTCTCTCCACCCCATTCCCCCGCCTGCTCCCTGCTCGTCCTCACCCACCAAACCTGACTCATGGAGGTGTTTGCCGTTCATTCACAAGCCAAAGTGGAAGGGAGAGGGAGAAAACACCAAGCAGGTTACCGAAGAAGCAATTAATACATTTCTCACCCAGGGCAGACCCTCAAGCACGCAACCAGCCCTTCTGCACACGCAAGGCTGTTAGCAAGATGCTACTTCATAGAACCAGCATGAGAACATCACAGCACGGGAAAGTGAGGTGGCAGCAAGGCCACCTTGCAGTAAAGAGCACTGTGTGGCCAGGAGGTCAAACTGCTGGTCCTGACTTCAGGCAGATGCATAAATACCCCATATAGCGTGCCACACATCTCCCTTTGGTGGCTGCCCCAGTGCATTTATCTTCTTGTTGCTTGGGTACCCTTCCCACTGTGGTGAGAACAGGCTTCAACATCTAGAGATGATGACAGAGGTGCAAAGAGGAATCCAACTATGGCACATTTGGGCAAAATGCATGACCTTGTGGCATTACCACTGTCCATCCCCAACCTTCATCTCTGGCACAGAGCTACACCTGATGGGCTGGTTTGAGGAAAACAAACTCAAAACCTTTAAAGGCAGCAGTGTTCTAGTATGTCTCGAGACTTGCTTCAACCTTGAACTACTGAGACAGGCTCACACGCAATGAGGCCAACTGTTACCCTAGTAGAGGTATGGGGCAACATGTCTCCTTTGGGGAAGTTCTCCTTCAGGGAAGTTCTCTTTCTTCTGCAGCACCTCAGTCCACGGGGTGCCTCACATACATTTTGTGCTGCCATGCAGTCACACAGTCAGAAGCCGGGGGAGAATCAGGAATAGAAAGCAGGAAGTGCGCACACGTCCTTGGAAGGGGGAGGAGGATGGAAGTTAACTGAGAAAAACAGAACACTCTTAGAAAAGGAAGAGAAAAAAAAAAAACCAACAAACTCTTTTTCAAAGCATTTTGCAAATATTGCTTTTCCTCCCCTCCCTCATTTTCTGACAAGCTGCAATCAGTGTTCAATATTGTTGCTCAGTGCCCAATTTCACAGGGGATAGGTATCCACAGAGCTCTTTAAATGAAATAAATAAATACATCTGGCCACGTATCGCAGGGGTTTAGCTGGGAGCCGAGCTCTTCTGAAAATCTGGTCAATCATGGTGACATTGATTTCAGGACAATTACTCCTGATTTACACTGGTGTAAATGAATGGAATGGCATTAAACTGCTGACTGGGGAGTCCATACACAGGCAGAGCTCATCAGAAAGCCGAGTTCTTATTCTGTGAAAGATTGAGATCAGCTTCCCCATCCAAATCAGGACAAAAATGGTCTATTTTTCTGAAAATGGAACAGAAAGAAGGTGAAAAAAAGCCACTTGGGTTCAATAAAAACTTTGTTTTTGAATGCCTGGCATTTATCAGTTTGACTCTTCAAAATGTTATTCATCTATAATAAAAGCAGGCAAGCCAACTTTTCCTAGTGTCATAATGAAACTATCGGCTTTGAGTTTTCTTTTTGCCCAGCTAAAACCTAATTGGGGCTAGGGAGGACAGAAATCTGGGTTTTGCCAAACAATCAGACCTGGCCCCCACCTCTTTTTCCCTCCTGCATTTTCCACCGTCAAGCTGTATCAGTGAGCTCGTTTCCACGCCAGCCGGGTGCATCCCTGTGCAAGCACAGCTCTGCACCATCACCCTGGCACGAGCAGGACCTTTGGAAGATGCGCCCTTGGCAGTGTGCAAGGCAGGGTGGAGAGATGGCGAGGCAGGCTGAAGGCAAGGAGAAATGTCAGGAACCCTTAAAAGCCTTTTTCTTTTTTTTTTAGGGATTAAGGGTCTTCTCAAGTGAAGGAACTGCTGGTTGTAGCACTGGGGTGGTGAGGACAGCTGTGGAGAGGGAGGAAGGCTCCCTCACAGTGTCTCCACTGTGTATTTTAAACCAGGATTAGTTTACAGGGAAGAGGCTAAAGCTCTTTGAGAGTCCCTCCTCTAGTTTTTAAAATACTTTTTATCTGGATATATGCCCCGGACATAAATCACCGTTGCTCAGGACAAATGGAAGCCCGTAAGTGCCACGAACACTAATGACAACATTCATCAAACACTGAACCACTCCATATTGCACCAGTCTCTGGAATGCCTGCGGACATATGGACCGAGCTTGCTCCAGCAGCCCCCCCCTCCCCTGCACCCCTCCACTCCCTGGCAACGAGCCTCAGCCTCACCACAGCCAGCTTGGAGCAAAGGCAGGAGCGACCATCAAGCAATCATGCATCGCCTCCTAAAAAATAAAATTACACCGAATAGCTCCTTTCGGAGCCCCATCTCTCAGCACTTTCCCATCCTATTGCTCCCGCGCCTGTTGCACTCCCGATTTCCCCCCAAACCAGGTCTCCGTCTCACAAGAAAAAAAATAAACCCTCCATCAGAATTCAGCAGCGTGGGGCATAATTCTCTGCAGCAATCAAGTTCCCGAGCCTCGGCGAGATAGTCGCTTGCTGGTAGTCCTGCTCCCTTGCAAAGTGAAATGCATTAGCTTAATTGATAAAGAAAGCCGGGCAAAGCTCTGAGAAGGTGGTTGGAGCTAATAAGAGCTGCTCCACAGCAGAGAGCAGAGAGTCGGTCACTGCAGCTCGGCCGGCTGGTGGGAATTGAATCACGGATTAATCCCCTGGGTATCAAGGTGCCTCCCGTGGGACAGGGCGGTTTAGCGAAATAAAGTTTTCATAATTCTGTATCAGTACTGGAGCTCTGAGGGGACACTTAGAGGCCTGGAGATCCAATCTGGGACAATCTCAGAAGTAATTATTTAAAAAAATAAAGGGATAAAAGGGACTGTCTCTGAAGGGATGGGGGAGTGGGGGGGTTTCCTGCATGTGAAATGCATTCGATGGCGCTTGTGTGACAAGTCTGAAGGGAGCCGCTAAGTTCATGGGGCTAATGTTTCACAGCACAGCCTGAATCATCAAAGAGGTCAGTCTGTAATTACTTATATTTAATGAGAATTTTATTAAACTGAGATTTTTCTGCAGATGTGTTTCAGGTTCAAGAGTAAATGTTCTCAAGGTGGAATTACTGCTCAAAGCTCAGAAGAAGGACCAGAAGCCTTATAGGCTAAGGGAAGCTAGGTAACATCCACTGCATGATTCACAGCAGGAATCTAAATCTGGGTCTCTCACACCCCCGACTGAGCTGATTTCTTGCTAGACCAAACTCTTGCCCTCTTAAAAAACCTGAAAGAACAAGGGTTTTTTTTCAGCTCTGGATGTAAAAAAAAAAATAAAAATGAGCCGCACAGCCTTCTCATTTCCTGGCTTTGAGCTTCAAGAACAAGGTGTACAAGCGATTTCCTCCATTTCCTAATTTAGTTAAGTAAGTTGCAAAACTTGGGTTCAATTTAAACACAGCAGGTATGGCTACATCCACAAATGACACGGTTCTCCCTTGAAAAGAGGGTAAAATGTACAGCCCAGATGATGTCCTAAGGAGAGAGCTACAGATTTTGTTTGCTTGCTGGCTCATTTTCTTACAACCTATCAGAAAGTTAATTTTGTGTCTGAGCTAAAGCAATTGTGTCTGAAGACGTTTCTTATAGTTATCTTGCTGCTTTCCCATGGGCATGGAGGGAGGAATATCCGTACAGAGGGAGGGGGAATGTGGCTTTACCCTGCTGAATATCAGCATTAGTTTCAGACAGTGCTCTGAATCCCTCAAAATATTCATGAACAGGAACATTCACTCAAATGGAAATAAATAAAAGTTTATTGAAATATGAAACTGCAAATAGAAATGGCTGGTTTAGTCCCTTTGCAGCAATTATAGAGGAGATATTCATTTCCTAGCACTTATATGCAACTAGAAAGATGCTTTAACGTAATTTTATAATTTATTTACCCAGGGAAATCCCAGCTTAGATGCAGCATCTGTTTTCTTTCCCCACCTCTCTCCAAACCCACAGCAGAAGGCTCTTCTAGCTTCTAGTTTCTAGTTATGAGCTAGAGGAAAGGCAGATGATGCTCCTAAGTTCATGGTGGTAGCCAAAAATCACCAATAAACTTATGAGAACCCCATTGCCCAGGATACTTTAATGTCACGTTTTCATTCCATTGCCCTTAGAGTTGTCAAACCTAGGGAGAGATTAGGAAGGGGATGGTGTGTGGTGGCCAGAGGCACCAGCCACATTGAAGGACAGGCTGGGGTACCTCAGCGGGGTTGGGGTCTTTTGGAGCTGCAGGAGGGAGGAAAAAAATGTGGCCTAATGGGACAAGGTTAGGGATTAAGGGCCACCTTTTGCCAAATGCTGGGTAGAGGTCGCGTCTGTTCGGGGGAGATTACGGCTTAAACAGGCAGAGAGGAGCAGGAGGAAACAAAAACATGAGGAAATACTAAAGGCTGGTTCAGGATGATGCACATCACTGGTAGAGCTTGAAAAGTGGCCCAGAAATCCTAATGCAGCAGCAACAGCAGCTTCCACTGGATATCTCACGGTGAGGAGCTGTAACAGCCATGTATTGCCTGGGGACCAGGCACCAAAAATCAATCTTCAGAGCAGAGGCAGTGGGGAATGCTGGATCTTGCTCTAATGCCTGGGCTGTGCTACTTTTCCAAGCCAGAGATCTGGGCTTGCAAAAATGGAGTTATTGTGATATGTGTCTTCTTTCATCAGAAAGAAGGAGGAGTTAGAGAAGTAAGAGATGCAACATAAGAGTTCTCCAGGTTTGAGCCCAGCTGCACCACATAGATAGTTTAAAAAAAAATATATAGGTGCCTACCGCGTACCTTGATCTTATTAGTCTGAGCCAAGTCAAGCTGAGCTCTCAAGAGAGTTAATTTCCTAATTCCCTTATTTCATGGGTGAATTTCATGCATGGAAAAGCAAAGAATTAGTGGTATGAGTGTGCTTTGCAGGTATAAGACCAAATGAGGTCTGGATGGAAGACACCTTCTTCCATGAAAAATGTCAAGTTATTTTTAAATTTTTAAGGGTGAAAGAAACCCCCCTTTATTCCTTCATCCTGGAAGGTCAAATATTTTATTAAAAGATCAGGGAAATAAATTATTAGAAAAAGAATGTTTTTATGTTTCTGCTTCAAGAAAAGTTTAATAACTTTTTAGCCACACTCTTCTGTCCCTCTGAGTCACCTGTTCAGGGACTAGAGTCCGTGTGTCCCCAGACCCACTGTCTGCAGAAGGGCGATCCCTCCTAAGGGATCTGGGCTTGCCAATTAATGAGTCAGTCCCAACAGACATGCTCAAGGTGGCTTTGCAGGTGTTTAGGAAGAGGGAACATTGCAAAGAGGAAGGTACAGGGAGCTGCAAGTTCTTGTCTCGGTGCAGGAATCCTGCTCCCGTGTCACTCGCCTCCACCTGCACCCTTTTAATCTGTTTGTGGCAATTGTGGTGTGAAATAGCTGCCAAGCTGCAAAAAAAATTCCAGCTAACGACATTCAGTGCAAATTTCAAACAAACAGCCTTTCAAACTTGATAATATTTCAGGGGCCATTAATCAAACGCACAGCTCACAGCTCCAGGAGGTGACTACAGGTTAATAAAAAGGCGCTTGAAATCAAACCTAGAAGTGAAGTGGGATAAGAAGCAAACACTCCTCCTGGGGCGGCAGGAGCTGAGCAGTTTGGTTGGGGAAGAGCGAGGAGCTTTAGTCCCTGAAGCATGTGCCCTTCTGACCACTAAAGCACCCAAACTCTTGTCCCCTCGTGCTGAGCTGGATGAGACTGCCACTGTGTCCTCAGCAGCCTTCACTCCTGTCTCTTCTCTCAAACCTTTTTGCATCAAAAGAGGATATTCCCCCCGGTCTCATCTGGTTTTGTAGGTGTTTCGCATGACCAGGGGCCTGTTTTCTGTTTTCCTGTTTTACCTTGGTCATAGAATCACAGAATCAAGGATTGTTTTGGGTGGAAGAGACCTTTAAGATCATCAAGTCCAACCATTAACACAGCACTGCCAGGGCACCACTAACCCATGTCCCTCAGCACCACATCTCCACGGCTTGGGAACACCTCCAGGCATGGGGACTCCACCACTGCGCTGGGCAGCCTGGGCCAGCCCTTCACAACCCTTTTGGGGAAGACATTTTTTCCTAATGCTCACCCTAAATCCACTTTGATGCAAATATATCTATCTCCATCCAGAAGATCTTCCAGTGATCATGATGCTCAAGCCCCACAGACGGCATCCAGCCGGGCAGAGATGTCCTCTTCTCCCTGCCTCTCCCTCCAGGCACAACCTGCCCTTCTCCCAGGTCCCCTATGTTTATATATTTATTCCATTTCAAGCAGCACTTTGTCTTATTTCACATTCATAGGGAAAAGGTTCACCGGGAGAATGTCAGAGACTTTCCGTGGGGAGCATGACCCGAGCAGGAGCCGTCCCTGTCCCCCAGCTGATGCTGTCTGGGTGGACAGCCTGCAGAAGAAGCAGTGGAGAGCTGACTAAAGGGGACAGCGGTGGTGACGCCGTGTGTGTGTGTCAGCTCACATTTGTTTCATTGAGAACTGAGGAAGAGAGGAATGGAGAGGAAGGGAAAAAAACACATCAGTGGGAGAAAAAAACCCAGATAATAAACAAAAAAGTGCGAGTGACTGAGATGAGCACATGCGGGAGAGGCGGCACTTGTGAACAGCATGGACTCTAATCTCGTTACTGCCTTCAGCTCGGGAGGCTGATATACCCCTGAGGACAGGTTGACATTTTGATGCTCCTAGTTAGGGAAAACATGAACTGGGGGAAGCTGCATTAACAAGCAAATAAATTTATGGTTGGCTGGCACCAAAATGGATCTCGCTGTTGGTTGGCGGTGCTTTCCTGGTGATATATGAATAGGGGGAGCTCCTGGCAAAGCATCCTTCCTTTCTCCCCTTTGAAACCAGAGCATGGTGGCAAGGGAGAGGGGAGGTCATGGGATTTGCAGTACTCCCACCATGCCAGAGAATGGGGCTGAATAAAACCACCCCAAAGTGAAAACTCAGGTCAAAACCAGGGTATTTTGCAAAGTGCACGGCTGCTGACCCAGCACCCAGGCCAACCTGAGCCAAGTGCCACGTACTCAGCCAGGGAGGTGTCGTCACCACTGGAACGAGATATCTCTGATTCATAGCAAAAGTCAAATTGCCTGTGATTTCAACCAGACTCGCAGGAGAATAAAAATATCCCAGTATCTGCACAAGGCTGATGCTTGGAAGAGCATCCCAGGATGCAGGCATGAGGGGTTCCTGGCAGACCTTGGGAGAGTCACCTGAACTCGTCCTGCTGTCATTTTTCAGGCTCACACACCCCACAGATGGTGAGAGGGGTTTGGGTGCTTTGGGATCTCCCAGGAGAGAGGTCTCTCCAGGGCAGGAGCGTATTTTCAAGAGAGGACTCAGTGGTCAGGAGGGAGTGCAGCATTGGTTTGTACTTCCCTGTTTTTCTGCTGCAGTGGGCTGCTCGCTCCAGAAAATAAGACTTCAGAGGATCTCACATCTTTACACAGCAGATAGGGGGGAAAAAAACACCAAAACACAAAAGTCTGTGAAACCTGGACTTTCTCCACTCTCCCTCCAGCAAAGGGAACCTTCTGCTCCAAAAGCTTCCTCTGAGGCACCTCGTGCTGAACAAGGGTGTCAATCACCGGGCTTCGTCTTGCTCTTTTAGGATCCAGATCAAAACTCACTGAAGACAAAATTCTTTTCACAGGCATCTGTGAGGTTTTTTTTCATTGCACTTTTATTTTCCATTTAGGAATATGATTGAATTAAACCTTCCAACCTCTCCACAAGGGAGAAAGAGAGGAACAGCGTGTACTGAACGTCTCCCTCATGCTTTGGGAAGAGACACTAGCAGCAGTTTAACACCATCCATTAGTACAAAGAGAAGCAACTGTGGGGTCTGATTCTCTTCCCACTTGCACTGATGCTAATCGGGTGTAAACTGCACGGACGTGACTGCAGCCCCATGGGCTGAGGGGAGAGTCAGGCCACTCCGTCCTTTCTACCTTCATAGGCATTGCTAAGTACTCTCTGTTTTCCAACCAACCTGAAGTGGGAATTTATAGAAATAATAATAATGATTAATCATGATTTGCACTTCTTGTGCATTTTCCTTCTTGGGAGCTCCAAGCTCTTCTAAAAGTGAAATTAATTATGCTTCATAACCCCCCTCTCGAGGTAGGTCAAGGACAGTTAGGGGCTGTTTCCACTTCCCGTGGAAGCAAAGGGAATGTGTGAGCAGCTCAGAGCCGCCCGTTCCTCCAGCGCGGGCTGAGATGAAGGACGTAGCACCAAGCAGAGACCACGAGGGGCTCTGAGGAACAGCAAAGCGTCACGAGCCGGGGCTGGGATGACCCTGAGATTCCCAGTCTTATTCCATCAAAAGCAGCCTTGGACTATAGTTGGAAGCGAATCATCTCTCTCGTGAGAGATGCATAAAGTAATGATATTAATAACAATAATATTTATTTGTTTCCAGTGTGGAATATAACGAGACCTTTTTAATTTTCTAGTAACACTTAAGGGAGAGTTATCCACACTACTGATCCAGTGTACTGGTGATAAAGGGGGATAGGCTGAGTTGTGAAAGATGCAGATTCATTTACCCTGCCTCTTCTAATTAAGACCAAGGACTTGAAGAAGGTTCTCCAATGTACCATGTGAACATCTCCCTCCAGAGCTTCTCGGCCATTTTATTCCCTCTTTCTCTCTTCTTCTTTAACAGACCCTGGACAGGAGAAACCTTTTCCAGTAAAAAGTCATCAAGTCATGTAAAGTCCCCCAAGAGCTTTGGACCTTGGAGCCTGCATTTCACACCAGCACGGAAACACTGAGCCTTTCCCAGCCATTCCTCCTAACCAGGCCCCACGTTACTTATCCTGGAGGAGCTGAAAATACACTGCAAGCCAATAGCTTATTTCATGAGTGCTCAATTAATTCACAGGCAGCCCAAAACCAGCAGAAACCTCAAATTTCACCGGTCCTGTTGGCTGCGAAGGAGCTTAGGAAAAGCACAGCAATAGGAAACCAAGGCAGGCAAGCTAAAAAGTTATCAGCAGGCTGAGTCACTGCAGGAAGTCTTCTTTGTGCCACAGAAGCTCAGCGCACCCCAGCCTCTCTTCTCAGCCCAGATTTTCTCTCCTCCCTCCTTATCCTGCCTCCTCATTTGCAGCTTGCAACAAAGGAATCCTTGGCAGTTTTATTCAATTTGAGTTCGTTTTCCCCGCTCCCTGGAAACTCGGGGAACGGGCGAGGTGCTCAGTTCCAGGTTTCTCAATATCAAAGCCCTGGCGAGTTCAGCTGGGTCACAGTCTTTTTGAGCAGGAGAAGTACGGGAGAGAGAGCAGAGAAAGGAGGAGAGAGGAGGGAGTTGCAGTCCCAGGGAAGTCCCCGGGCAGTCGGTGGGGTTGCTGGTACTGGTGGCACTGAGGTCTCCATCAGCCCTCCCTGGGGAGCCAGCCAGCAGAAGCAACCTCCCTATGAATTAATGGCATTGCAAGGTGAAAAGCAAAGCATTTAGTGAAAAAGGAAATCCCTCCTCATGCATCTTGAGGCATTCGCAAGGATACCCACCAGAACCACACACAAGTGATGCAGCTCCCCTCGGCAGCCTCACCAAGAGCTCACCTGGCCAAGGAGCTGGGCTTTGAAATGGGTAAATAAAGAAATAAGCACACTGAGCCTGCACGAACTTTGTACAACTAAGGAGGCACCAAGCCTGCATCCCAGGGAAGGGCGCGCTCCCACTGATGACGTGGATGTGCAGAACCAAGTCCCAGAAGAGCTGCACTAGGAGGAGCACACTGGTATTTGTATGTGTAGCAGAGGAAATGCTCTTTTGCACGTGTATATGTCCTCAGCTGATCTCACTTCACAAGCACATGCTGGTGGTGAGAGTTGAGGGACACTCTGTGCCTCTCTGGTGTCAGGGTGTCCTGGGATGGGGAGCGCTGACAGAGCTGGAGCTGGTCTGTGCAGCAGAGCAAAAGAGCCTTCCCCTCTGCCTTTGCATCCTGCACAGAGTGGTTATTACTGTCCTCAGGTACAAGAAACTTCCTCCATAAAATTAAGCTTGCAGGTGTTAGGGGACAAGCCTTCATTTGGTAAATTTTTCAAGGTCCTTCATATCTCTTGCCAGCAGTGCCAGTGCCTCAAAACTCCTTCAAAGAGCTGCTCCTTGGGAAGGCTCAGGCAGCTTTTTCCCAGCCTTATCTGCATGTCTCAGACCGACTTATTTGCCTAATGGCATCGCTGTCCCTGCCATGAGACACACCGAGCACCTGGAGGAAGCGACCAGGGCTGAGCGAGGGCTCCCCTAACCCCTCGCTTTACACAGCAAACCCTCAGAGCATCCCTGCGGTCCCCTCGCACCCCTTGCTGCCTCCCAGCCCTCCACTTCATCCAGGATTGCTGGCTTCTAGGGGAGGCCTTGAAGGAAATGAACCCACAGAACAAGAGACTGGCAGGGTACCTCACAGCCCTTGGATCTGTTAAATTGCAACTGAGCAGCTGAAAAAAATTCAACTGTAAATTAATCTATAAATACATACATGTTTATATGCAAACATTTACACACAAACATTCCTCAGTTTATACGTAATATTATAAATTACAATTCATCCTGACCTGAAAATTACATAAGCCTGCTGCTCTTTCCATCTCAAACAAAAGTCTGAGCACAGCCGGGTCAAAAGTTACTCCACAGAAGACTTTTCAAGCAGAGGATGCTATTCAGTGAATGCAAAGTGGCTTGTGGGAATATGACAATTCCACTTAGGTTTTATTGCTTTGATGCAGTTCTACTTTGCCATTTATTTTGGCTTTCTTTTTTGGACTCTTACCACGTTATCACTTGTAGAAGACTCTAAAAGTCAAGATGGAAGTGTCAGAGTGAGCTTGTCAACTATCAAAGCTGAAACAGTTCAACACTGACAATAATCATTCTAAATGCAAATATTTCTCTCAGGATTATTCTGCTTTTACAGAAGAAAAAAAAAAAAAGCATATTCTACTTTGGAATAAAATAAGCCCTGGGAATTTCTCAGGACATAAAATCTGAGTTCAGCTCTATTGAGCTTGCTAACTCCTCACACGCTGATGCAAACTTACCCTACACATTTCAAAACACGAGCCCCAAGTGCCATCCACATCTATTCCTGGGAATATTCTACTCCACATAGAGCCAGCGCTGTGAGGAAAACACTGAGGCTTCTGCCAAAATGCACCCAAGCCTGTATTTCATCCAAAATTTCATTTCTATATTTAGTTGTAGTGCAATTCCTACTGCAGTGGTTCTGGCAAAGTCCCTACAGCTTTTCTGAAGTTGAAGATTCAACAGTTTAAAAGCAGCAGAAAAAAAAATAATGACAAAAGACAAAGGCCTTTCATTGCAGGATGCTTCAAGGGCCTCGCTCGGTGCAAAAACATGGACAGGAGTAAGGTTGGTGGGGTGGCGTGAAATGAGGGAACTCTCTGGGAACTTAATACTCATTTCAGGAGGCTTTCATGTTATTAGGAAAAATTTCCTCCCCAAAAGGATTGTGAAGGGCTGGCCCAGGCTGCCCAGGGCAGTGGTGGAGTCCCCATCCCTGGAGGGGTTTCCACGTCGTGGAGATGTGGTGCTGAGGGCCATGGGTTAGTTGTGACCTGGCAGTGCTGGGTTAATGGTTGGACTTGATGATCTGAAAGGTCTCTTCCAACCCAAGCGGTTCTATGACTCTATGTTTCAGAAGCAGGATGCTTTCTCAGTCGAGCAGCGATGATTTTCCAGCATACAGATAGACTGAGCTGCAATAATCCCAAGCAGCTTTATTGGACCAAACGCATCAGCCAGCCGCGCATCTCCTCCCTGCGAGGAAGCGAGAAGCCCAAAAGACCCCAGCGCTGCCAGGGACCGGAACCCGGGGCAGCGCAAGAAATCCCCGGTGCTGGAAGACACCGAGGCCGCTCCTCTCTCTTCCCCCCCTCCCAAAACAAACGAAAACATAACGCCGGCGATCGGCTCCGCGCATCCCCGCGCATCCCCGCACTGCGCATCCCTGCGCGCCCCCGCGCCGCGCGTCTCCCGTGGAGCTGTGCCGCCCCCTGCTGATAAACCGCCTCCTAAAGCCCCCCCCGCCCCAAAGCCCCCAGCAGCCCCCCCAGGGCAGGGCCGGGAGTGCTGCTCCTGGGCAGGCAGGGAGCATCGTGGGCTTGGATTTTACGTGTGTGTGTATATAAATGCATTCCTATATTTGGTTTGGGTTTGGTTTTTTTGTTTTTTGTTTTTTTTTTTCTTCGTGGAGATGAAGGATTAAAAAAAAAAAATCCATAAGGACAAAAAATGATCGTAGAGTCATAAAATCATGCACTGGTTTGGGTGGGAAGGGACCTTTCAAGGTCTTCTAGTCCAACCCCCCTGCAGGGAGCAGGGACATCTGCAACTAGAGCAGGTTGCTCAGAGCCCCGGCCAACCTCACCTGCAATGGTGCCAGGAATGGGGCAGTGACCACCTCTCTGGGCAACCTGGGCCAGGCTCTCACTGCCCTCAGCATTAAAAATCTCTTCCTTCTCTCTGGTCTAAATCTCTCCTCTTATTTTAAATCCATCCCACCTTGTCCTGTCACAACAGGACCTGCTAAAAAGATTGTCCCCATCTTTCTGACCCATCCTTCTGACCCAAACCATTCTATGAATCCATGAAATCGGGTGGAGCTGGTGGAGATGAGGGCACAGATCTTAACACAATGTGTCCCCAAAGACAATGTTGAGTCTTCACCGAGGTGTGGGGAGACTCATTTCACACGGGGCTTTCTCTCTCTGCCAACCTCCCCGCCCCATTCAGGGCCAACGCTCGCTGCCATGTGCAGGGCTGTCCCTGCACTGCTGGTGGTGTTGGAGGAGTGGTGTCCATGCAGGTGTTTTAGTCCACACACAAAAGCAAGGATTCCTTTGTGGAGAGGCCTATTTCTGTATGTTTTCTAGACCAGGGTGGTTTGCACCCTTGCACTTCTCTATTGCAAGGCCCTCAGGTTGGACGGGTCTCTCCCATGATACCCCACAGCATCCCAGTGCTGTCTTCTGCTCATGCCCAGACTCAAAAATGAGCCACCAGGAGCCTGGCAAGGTTGACTCTTCAAATCAGGCAGGAAAAACAGAGATGCAGGATATGTCTCTTACCCGCTTCATCCATTTTATTGATTCAACATAGGCCACCCACCTGAGAAATGTTGGGCAGCCTGGGTTCCCTTCACCCCACACACACTGGACGTGGGTAGCAGGGCTGCCACGGGGGGAGAAATTTTTTAGCAAAGTCTCAGGAAGTTCCAGGGATGGAGGCAGGAGCAGGGCAGGCAGGGCACAGGTCACACTGCAGCAGCTGGAGTTAAAAACACAGAGGGGGCAGGTTTTAAACAAGCTTTCTGAGCTTTAACTGCAAAGAACAAGAGCCCCTTTGAAAGGCGCTGATTGAAATGGTTTGAGGTCAGGGGGTTGGAGCAGTCAGAGAAGACTGGCAGCTCCGTGGTGAGCCTCACTCTGGCAAGGGCTGGCAGGGAGCAGCAGAACACAGAAGATCTGCACTTGGCCATGGCTCATGCTGGGCATTTACAGCATGGTCTTGGATGTAGGGATCAAGAAATTACATGCAGGTGGTTGAGGAAGAAGGGATCTTCACCATCGTCTTTGCAGGACCAGGCCCACACCTACACACAGCTCCTGGGCACGCTGGCTGTGTCCCAAGCCTGGGACAGGTGGACTGTTAGGGGACAGGGAGCCCATCGGTTCACTGCATGGTTTTTGGAAGCCATTTAGTTCTCCTATTTGATTCAGCATTGACTGGACAGCTCTGGTGAGGGACCTCTGAAGGCAGAGGACCTCTCCTCTTGGGGTACTGCTGCTTTCAAGGGAGTTGGAAGAGTTGGCTTAGTTTGCATGAAAAATTCCTGCAGAGGCAAAAGATTAATTTCAATCCCAAAGTTTGTTTGCAATTTCTTTGGGAAACCAGGGGAGAAAAACTCTATATTCCAAAAATCCTCTCTTAATCCATTTCTTTTGATAAGACAGGTCATTTAGAGCTTCATGATGAGTTCTGAAGGGGAAAACAGCCCTTACCCAACCCACACCGCAACCTGCCCAGCTTTCTGAACAACCTCTGTAAAACAGGGGATAATAAACACTCCTTTATCCAGCAGGCCCGTTAGTGCGGCTTCATTAACTCCGAGGTCCAATTAAAGGCTCTAAAAGGCTTTGAGCTGCTTGACCAAAAGGCTCTATGAAAATTAATTTAGTGCTTTGGTGCCTGCTCAGCAGCAGGACCACGGCGAGATGTGCTGTGCCCCCACAACAGGTACGAGGAGGAGGCTGACGCGGGCAAGGGGCTGCAGGAGGTGGCTGGTCTGATGGCTCCTGGTGGCTGGTGGGCATGGGCTGACCACGGCGAGGAGTGAGGAGCTCTGGTTTTTAAACACCGGCTTTCCTTGTGTAGCTGGCTTGCAGCTGCAGGCTGAAACCAGCACGCTCATCTCTTCAGAGCTGGAACGTTTGCCTAGCTCGGGAGCCTGATGAGGCAGTTTGAAGTAGGAAGGGGGGGTTAATTGCACATTTTATGGTTGCTAAGAGTCCCCCTGAGCCAAACAGACTCTGTATGGGCAGAGAGTCACGTCCAGGCTGAGCTGCGCACGGAGAATCCCCAGCCGTGCAAAGGGACGCTCAGATAAATGCTACCCTGGTGCTCTGGTGGCAGATTTACCAGGCTGTGTAGATCTCCGGTGTAAATCCGGTGACTTAGAGATAAACTCGGCCCATCGCAAGGAATTGTTTCAACAGAGCAGGGCCTGTCAGGAGCGGGGTTATGCTGACAGATTGGCAGTCCCTGCCGTGCCAGCTCCTGGCATCCCTCAGCTGGAGCCTTTATTTACACAGCTCTCTGCAAGGAGCACCGCTCAGCTGAGCATGTGTTGCTCCTTCCCAAAGGCAAGGAGTTGGTAGGAGATGTGGGAGAGCAGCAGCATCCTCTCGGATTTTCCCAGATAGCCAGGAGGAGCCGAGACATGCCTGGAACCTGGGAAACCAAAGTTCTTGGAGCGTGGTCATTTCCTCAGTTTCCCCATCTAGAGCTAACCCCCAGAGTCCATCCAGAAGGTGGAGAGTCTGGTACCTGCATGCAGGCAGAGAGTTTACTGAAGAAAAGGAAAAGTGGTGGGGAATGAGGGAAAGGGAAAGCACGGAGGGAAATAAAAAAGATGAGACACTCTGCTCTGAATTTAAATAAAGCCCTGTCTCTTTTCTCCCGCTCCCTGACAGTTCTGTCTGGGAGTTTGCATTCAGCATAAGCTCCTCAGTATCACATACAAAAGTTTTATGCAGCTGGATAATTGTTTAGTATTAAATAATTCTCTCCGTTTGTACACTTCCAGCCTCAGACGCTCAGCAGAGCTGTCCTCAGCTCAGTCAGAAAAGGAGAAAAGCGTTCAGGTACGGGGAGAGCTGAGCTGCAGCCCTGCAGAAGAGATCACGGCAAAGTCCAGGCTTTTGCATTCTCTCTGACCCCCACGTAATAGACTCATTGAACCACCAAGACTGGCCGAGACATCTGCACCATCACCTCATCCAGCTGATGCTCGAGCAGGGCCAGCTGGAGCAGAGGCTGTCCCAGGTCCACCATCCACATGTGTCTCACCAGGGCGGGGCAGAGCAGCAGGACCTCCTCCTTCTGCCTGCTGACCACGCTCTGCCCAGTGTCCCCAGGTGCCTGTTGATTGGCTTTGCCACAAGGGCATGTTGGTGGCTCATGGTTAACCTGGTGCCCACCAAGACTCCCATGTTCTTCTCTGCAAAGCTGCTCTCCAGCCTGTCCTGGTGCCTGAGGTCATTTGTCCCCAGGTAAGGGGTTATTCCTGCCCTATTTAGCTTTATGAAATTCCTGCTGGCCCATTTCTCCAGCCCATCAAGGTCTCTCTGAAAGGTGCCACAACCATCTGGTCTATCAACTACTCCTTACAGTTTTGTATCATCTGCATCCTTGCTGAGGTGCTCTCTGGTCATTAATGAAGATGTGAAACAATGCTGGCCCCAGTGGTGACCTCTGAGGTGCACCACCAATGACTGTTAATCACCTGTGTGGGTTCGTA
The DNA here is from genome assembly GCA_013400335.1 of Eurystomus gularis. NCBI lineage: Eukaryota > Metazoa > Chordata > Aves > Coraciiformes > Coraciidae > Eurystomus > Eurystomus gularis. Next base: position 612,032 of record VZZY01004072.1, read on the forward strand.
GTGCCCACCTCCGGGCATCTCACAGCTGTCCCCACACATCACCTGGCCCATTGGCTTGAGACCCTCCAGAGGCAGCCTGGTTTTAGCCTCCCCATTATGAAAATGGAGGAGACTGGGACCAAAACTTTCCAAAGCAGCCGCTCAAAACAAATAAGCAGGGAAGTTCCCACTGGTTTTGGAGTGACTGTCTTGGAGAACCAGGAACCAACGATGCTTGACACTGAACATCCCTCCTGGAAGAAATTTCTCGTGCATTCTCCCAAAGGCCGGCAGCATAGTAGTTGCAGAGCCAAGAAGTCTCTGCTTGTGGCTCACAGCTTAAAGCAGCAGACAGAGGCAGCAGCTCTCGAGACTTTAGCGCTGTCTTAATAGAAGACACTGCAGTAAGGGAAATATTATATTAAATCTCTATATTTATATGTGTGACAAAAGTGGTATCAGCAAAATCCTACAGCATCAAAGCAAATCACTTACCTATTTTTAGCTGTGTGATTTAGTCACACACTGAGGAAATAAGGTCAGGTTCTTTGCAATGTATCCCTTGCTCCTGTCTCTCGCTATTTTTTCCTGTCCTTATTAAAATTCTCCACCCTGCAGCAGAGCTTTACGACACGGAGACTTGGCGAGCTCTGTACCATCTGTGGGGTCAAGCTGTAGCACTGTTCCAGTAGGAGTCTGTCCTGCTGTCAACGTGTCTGGATGAGAGGTAACAACAGCAGGTGGGGCAGAGCCAGAACCGCATCCCAGCATCTCCACTGGCCGACGCCGCCGGGGGGTCTCCAAGTTGGTCTCCTGCTGGTCCCATGGTGATGAAAGGGAGTCACTGGCAAATGCCACCACTGATGGCATCAGGGACGTGGCCTGGGAGTGCCCAGCTGTGACAGTGCTGTTGCCTTCTGCAGCCATCAGATAGTAAGGAATCACTCCCTGCCTCAGTTTCCCCAGTTCCTACGTCATGCTTTTGGTCTCTCATTCCATAGCAAAATGGGGAGTTACAAGCCTTAATGAGAGAAGGTTCTGTCTGGGCTCCTTTTAAATGTCATTGGATGAGCAAATAATGGGGAAATTATTCTATTATTTGAATATTTATTTTCCCAAGACCTTTTTCTAGAAATTGCTCTGGCAGACATTTCTCCGATTTAATTAAAAAAAAAAAAAGATAATTTTTATATTTAAAAGATAAACTACCTGGCAAGTCTCCCACAAAGAAAACACAGGATTTTCTACCCACCTGTATGGCACCTCAACAGTATTAGCAGTAACAAACAAGTAAGGGAAGTTAATTTAAGAAATTAAAATGGCTCTTGTTACCTTCTTTTCAGTGAGATTTATTCATTCTGTTTTCCCTTTAGCTGCTACCAAAAGGTCTCGTCCAGGAAGTAATAATACATTCATCTCATGATGCAGCTGAACTCTGAACTTCTTGGTCCGGCACACAATAAGCTTATTAGCGCTCCTTTTTTTCAGTTTGATAATTCACTATTATTTATAACTGCAACATTAACTGCTGTCTTATATATTTTGTATTTTACCCGTTGAGCAATGCCCATGATTTATAGCCTTGCTGTTCGATGAGTACAGCTCCTGACCCCTGAAAATCCCTTTTTGCTTTGCAAGTTGCAGTAGTCCACATGAAAAGTCTAAAATTGGCTCAAACTCGATTTCTGGACCATGTGAAACCAAGTGTTCTAGTAAGGAGATATAAAAAAACTTCATAAAATTATTTTTTCAATCAGTATGAAGTCAACTGAAATTTTCTTCACTTTAGTAATCTAAAATTAAGAATAATGAAAAATACCTTTGAATTGATAACTGTTTTCAAATCATTATTTTTTTAAATTCTGAGAAGCTAAAGGAGAGGACTGGACCCTACAAAACATTTAATTTCAGTTCTTCTAAACAAAATGGTGCCAAGGTTGCAAAGGTAATGATGTCAATTAAATACATAATAATAAATCAAATACTTTCATTGGAAATCTGAATATTACCAATTATCTCTTAGGAGAAGAAATGCCTCAAATACTCTTTCCAGTTTTATATGTGGGATATAATCTCTAGCCCTTAAAACAGGCTCTTTGACAGCTACGTATTGATATTTGCTCAAAACTCCAGATGCTATTTTCTGTGTTCATTATTTACTACTTGGAGAATGTATTTTGTTTGCATAAATTATGTTGTTTTGCGAACAGGGGCAGAGTTAAGGTTATTGTTGAAACTTTAATCAATACCGTTGATGCTTTTTGGCCTCTGTGTTTTCTGACCTGCTGATTCCATATTTGTTTTAAACCTTGCCATTGAATAACAACAAAAGAAATCCTACTATTTTCATGAATAACTGCAAGGTACTAATTATGTTCCTGTAAATTAATGGTCTATTTACTGCCTTAACCCATCTCAACAAAGATTTTGTTTGGGGATATATTACTAATGAAAAAGCCTTGACATCTTAACACTCTCCTGGGTAAATCGTTAGAATAGATTCCAAATGCAATTAAAGGAAGACTTTTTTTTAACCACTGTATTAGGAGATAAATAGGCACATTCTCCCTTCTGAGCGCTTGTTTGTAAATTCACAGAATTTTCATTAACTCCACGCTTCTTGCCTCAAAATTGGTCTGCTGCAGGTGGACTGGGAGGAAGGGTTGGGACAGGAACAGGTTCTTGGTTTGCTTCTTTTTTTTCAGCATGTGAAGTGAAAAACTCAGATGAGGGAAATCTCCAGTGGCAACAGCAAAGGAGGAAACACTGGGAGAAACTGGAAGCAGAAATAGTGACTTGGGCTGGGAATCTCCTCCAGGAGAGCACAGAGGACGCTCTTTCCACAGCCTTCAGCAGGGCTTTCTCCAAGCATAAGGTGTCCACAGGTCTGACACAGTTCCCCGCTCAAGTTTCCAAAACATCTTTTCAAAGCCTGTTGCCAACTCTGATGATCTTTTCAATAGTCTTGTGATTTAGGGGAGAAAAGGGGGATTTTCCTGCAGTTTCTCACCAGTCACACCACACCATTTCTTTATGGCTCTTATGAAGAAATAACTTTTTAACCTTTGGAGTCTCCAAGAGAGGTTTTAGAAAGCCAACCCTAAAATTAACACAGTTTAAGAGAAGCTGTGGTTTATAATTTAATCAACCTTAAATATTTTCCAACAGACATACGGCTTAGGGAGGATCTGACCTTTGAATTTGCACTGAAGGGAAATTGCTCTTTTTTTGAGGTGTCCAGATCCTTTCCCGAAAGTTTTCAAGTCTGCAGCTCTCAAACATTTAACTTTCCGTTTCCTTTCATTGCATTTACAGAGGCAGGAAATATTTTGAGAGAGGAGGGGGCGAAAGGGAGGGGAGTGGGTGAACACAGTCCATAATCCTGCTGAGATGCTCAAGAGCTGCTATAAATGCACACGCAGACATGGGAGAGGATCCTGCACAGACAAGCTCCTGAACATCCCCACAGTCTGAAGCACCCAGGAGAGGCTTCTCAGCATGTTGAGGAAAGCCCTGGGACTATGAGGGCCAGGCCAGCTCTTCCCTTCACAGGGTGAACACACTGAGGCCATTTCTCCCCTTGGTCTTTGTGCCCCTTTTCCCCTTTTGTTAACAGGAGCCGTTTTCAAAGTGTGGCCAAATAAAGAGCAACCGAAACCTTTCAGGGCAGGGGAAAGGAGAACTCAGTCGCTGCCTCTCTGCCACAGATTGGCATTCAAGCAGCTGAATTAATCCATAGTTTCATGCCTGCTGGTCCCTCTGATTGGGCTTTTATAATTAGAACAATCTTGTCCCCAAGTGTTTACGAAAAGGCTCTGCAGTACAGGTTCCCACCTTTTTATTACGGCTGAATTTAAGAGCATTTATTTAGCTTATTGCTACCACTCCCCCATCCTTATTTGCTAACAAGGGCTTTGTTCCACGCTGGGGATTTAAGAGGGACACAGGATTACAGCAGCCCCGCCACCCCTCCTCTCTCCGTCCCAGATCTGTCTCTCCGGCGCACGCTGGCTCCACTGGATGACGGCGTTGTGCCATGCCACTGCTCTCTTTTGATAAAGTGGATTGATTTACCCCTCTCAGCCCGCTCGCTTTGCTCCCCACCTTCCTCCAAAAGAACAAACAGCATCAGATAGGCCTGAGCTTCTCATGTCACCCTCAAGATTTACTACTGCACTTTGCAAAGCAAAAGCATGTAACCCGTGGCCGGAAAGCAAGAGCGACAGGCAGGAGGTTAAAACTCTTTCTGAGGAAGAAAGAGGAGAAAACGAATTACAAGGGACGGTTTTGTGCCAGGGCCTCGAAACGAAGCAGAGCAGCACCCAGCACACCCCACTCTCCATCCAGGGCTGGGAAAGACGGGACACAGCCTGCAATTGTGTTTCTAGGCTACATGCCCATTCCCCATGCCCAGAGGAGCGTCTTCCAGCTATTTAGTCTCCTCAGCTCTCCTGAGCTGCAGCTCTCCTGTGTCAGTGGTCCTCAAACCGCCCAAGGCTACGACTGGCAGGACAGCCCAGATCCTGCACCAGACACACGCTACCTAACTATGTTTTTGTGCTAATGTCTGCAGATTCAACCCTCTGTGGGTTTTGGGCAGGAGGGAAGGTTGTTCTTTTTCTTTAAAAGGACGGTTTCAGCCTTGAAGAAGGCATTAGAAATCTCCATGTTTAGTCCCTCACTTTCTTCTTCTCGGTTTGGTTCTGTTTTTGTAGATTTATTCCCCCCCTGGTGATTTTCCTGCAATTTAAATATGTGCCAGCAGTTTACAAGCCTTTCTCGCCGCTGCCGTAGGCAGTATTGTATGTTTTCACCTTCCTCGCCTTCAAGATTTAGCTCGAGGGTCTGGCCCCCATGGTAAAATACCCGGCCCTTAAAATTCCAGCCTGCTGCCATCGATTACAACAAATTGTCTGGGGCTTACTAGTCAAACGGAACAAAACCAAGTCTTTAAGACACAAAATGCCAAGCCCATAAATATGGGGGTTCAGAGAGCTGAGGGGCAGGGGAGGAGATGAAAAGGAGGGGGGGAACTGGAGGGCAGAGCCATGGGCACATGTACGGCCTGCAAAGGGGCTGTGGGCTCGGTCCGTGTGTGCGTGGAGCGGGCAGGCACCGGGCCCCCCCAGCCTCGCACACGGTGCTCACCCCACACAATGGATGCAGCAAGCTATTTCCAGCAGGTAGGCCATAAATCCCTCGTTTATGGCCTTTTATTATGTTGTTTCAAAAGCTCTTAAAGCTGGAACAGCAACCGATTGATAGCTGCTTTAAATCTCTTTCGTTTTCTACTCATATTTCTTCATTTTTTGGGGTGGGGGGGGTGGGGTGGCATCCGTCTTTTTTTCACCTATCCACCATCTCTTTCCCTTCACAAGTCAAATCCCATCTCTTTCCCTTTACGAGCCAAGTTTTATAGACCCCCCCTCTGCGGTGGGAGACAGCAGCAGCATAGAAACGCTGGTAGTGATTGGGAAAGAGCATCCAGGGAGCAGGCATGGAAAAGGACACGGTGTTTATGTCTGCCTGGGAAACGCACAGAGATTGAATGCAAACCAAGAGGGGCAAAGCAGAGAGAGGGGAAGAGGCGGCCGACTCAGCGGGGAATGATTGACTGCCGTGCAACCGGGAGGGAGAGACCCGCAATTGAAATACTATAAGATGATTATAGCCTGGATCAATTTTCAGGTGTTCATTTGCAATCACATTCCCTCCTCTTGAGCGAGGGTCTTATCCTACTGGTGAGAAGGCAGGAAACACAATGTTGGGGATGGTGTCTAACGACGCCGGCAGAGCTTTATGGAGATGCTGGAGGAAAGTTAGGGGTTAAATATCAGTATTTCAAGCAGCCCCTGTGCAGCCCCCAGCACAAACCTGAAGCTCGAGGGTCACCAGGGATCTCTGAGTCACGCCAGCAGCAACAGCAGTGCCGTTGCTTCCTCAGCCAGCGAGCCTGGAGACAGGGGGGTGATTGATGGTAGTGTTAGAGAATCTCAAGCATCACCCTCCCAAAGCCTGTATTTTTCCAAGAGTTGATCAAAATCTTATTATTTTGGTCAGGGCAGCTATCTACTGGCAAAATAGAGTTTTCCCATGAAAACATTTCATAAGGATATGTCCACAGCGCTGAAATTTATAGTGGGGGGAAAGAAGCGAGTGAATTATTTCAACAGTGTTTGCTCCAGTTCTCATTTTGACTACCTTCATTTTGACACGTATTTTAATATATTCATATTTTCATGCTTTGACCTTATCAGAACGAAACGCTTCATTCCATCTAAATGAAGGGATTACAAATGGGCTGGATGAAACTCTTGGCTGTTCTGAATCTGAAAATGTGACAACTTCTGTTCCACAGAAAAGTTCCAAATTTCAGTGTCTCAGACGCAGTCGAAGCAAACTCCCCAAAGAGTGAAAAGGTCTTGAATGGACACCAATTAAAAGTCCAGGACCACTCACCAAACAGGAGCCTTTTTAGGCAGGTTCCAGTCTTCATTGAGGCTTCTAAGCTAACAGCTAATTTTCATGCCGGGTTCAAACCAGTCACGTCTGAGAACTTGCTTTAATGGTGGCTTTTAAGCACCTGGAAATCCAGTCCCAGGTTCTCCAAGCACATCTGATCCCACAGCCCTCAACACATCTTTCAAAGCTCCTTTTCTGGCTGGAGGTGAGAACTTCTAGCAGTCCTTTAGCTGTAAGCTGCCCCTTTGCAGGGGTTTAAGAAAAACACTGAATATCAAAAAAACCCTGTGCTTAAAACCAACAAAAAAATAGTCACAGCAATTAACATCCTTTCCAGTAAGAGACTCCTAGGGCCGTGACTCTGTGCTGTGGAAGAAGCCATGAGGCCAGCAGGTAAGTCACACACCATCTGGGAGGCCAGGAAAATGTATCTTCAGGCTTCAAGGGTTATGTATTTCCACCCAGTGCAAAGGGATTTATACCAATAATTCCCAAAGGCTGAGTGTGAAATAACTAAATCATGTACATATGACAAATCATGGGGGGAATCTCCAGTCACTTCAATCCACTGAACAGATTTCTTCCCATCCCAAGTGAGAATGAACTGCCTTGTTCTCTTTTTAAATTCACATGAGGGGGCAGAAACCAGAATTTTTCAGCATGCAACTCCCAGCTTTAGAGTAAATGCAGCCAGATCCCATGTCTTGACTGGCTCCACCTTTTCTGATTTATGTGACAATTTGTTCTACTGGGAACTGTGACAAAACCTCGCCATCTCTGATGGATGGGATGTCACCAGTGGGCAAATTCTTACCTGGAAGCTTTTGAAGCAAGGAGCCCACCTATTGTCCAACACCTTCATTTCAACACTCCTTTATTATATTTTTTAAGCACTCCCAGATAAAGGCCAAGTGCACACTTAGAAGTTTGGCCACCATGAGCTGTATCAGTTAAAAGGGTGAATAGCTTTTTTAATTTTTAAATTTTTTTATGACTTAGACATGGCAATAAAACTCTTGGCCAATTTTCCACAGTTTCCTTGCTGAACCAAGAGTAAATTAAACTGAGAAAGCTTTTCCTTTTTTTTTTTCCATGGGCAGGAGTTGGTAGAAGAGCTGCTTTCTAGGATAACTGTCCAGGCAAACCTTTGAACTTTATCCAGAGGGAGAGCTGGGATTTGTAAAACTGCTTTTCTTGCCTTCAGAGAGACATAACTAAGATTCTGTCGTTCATGCAAAGTGAAGAAAAGGTCATCCCTCTCTGAAATGTCTCATTCCAAGGAATTTAACAGATGATCCGAACAAATAAGCATGGAAATAGAGTGAGGAAAAGGTGGGGTCTAACCTAAGGTAAATCTGTGTCCAAACAGGAGTAAGAGTGGCACAGAACAACCAGGAGTTTCAGGGCTAAAACTATCCAGCTGGGCATTAAGTGTAAATTTCTGCATGTGGGTGAAAATTCAGCATAAACAGCCAATCCCACCCCGCCCTCCCATCAGACCTTGTAATTGTAAAATTATAGCCCTCAGCCCGGGAAGCCTTGCTGGGCTCTGCTTGTGCTGAGCGGTACTAGCGTGTTTCTAATCATGGTTGGCTCGGCATGGTTTTTACTTCAAGGCACACAAAATCAAGTCGTCTCCATCTAGCTCTTGCCTGCCATCTCATTTGCGCTTTAAAACAACAGTTGTACTTGATGGATGTGCAGAGGAGGACAGATAGAATCTCTAACTGATGTGCCCAGGCCAGTGAACACCCGGCTCTGGGCAACTGCATCCCTGGAGGTGTTCAAAAAATGAGCAGACATGGTGCTTCAGGGCATGGCCTAGTGGTCAGGGAGATGTTGGGATGAAGGTTGGACTTGATGATCCTAAAGGTCTTTTCCAACCTAAATGATTCGGTGATTCTAAAATACATGTGCCAGGGTAAAGCGTCTCAGTCAGGGTGTGATCCCCTCAGCACATCTGCGGATCTCCTTGTCTCAGGCAATGCCTGTATCATAGATTGCCTGAGCAACCTTGCACAGAACTGTTTGAAACTCTTTGCCTCAGTTTCCTCACCCACGGTGTAAGGTGTCAATATTCCCCTATGGCACAAGCCCTTCTGCACTTCGGAGGTGGCACAGAGACCACTGGTGCTGGAAACCCAGCAAAATTTGGACTGTTGAAGCCAGGAATTCTGCTGGTTCGCATTACGGAACTATTTATTAATACCTACTCTCAGAACAATCAAACATTGTCCACAGCAGCTTCTGCGGTTCTCCACAAACAAGGACAAGCCCTCACAAAACCCCTCTCTCTATCCAAGTGCCAGACTGCTTGCGCCAGTGACTCAGTTTCTCACTGTTTTGGCTTTTAATAGCTGCAGCACTGATTAGATTGCTTGGAGTAGCCCACATTCAGCAGTTTAATGGGTACCAGCCCAGACAGACTAATGGATCTGGAGACCAGGAAAGAGCAGGAAGGTGAGCTGGGTGGAGAATATTGAGGCTTTTAAGACAGAAAAGTAGCAGCTAGACAAGGGGTAGCTGACTCACAGAGCCTTGGTGGAGACAGATATCCTCGCTGATCGTCCTCAGTCATTCATCACGAGGTGACAGGCCCATGAAAACCAGTCATTTCTAGAAACAATTCATAAAATGCAAAGCAGGGTTGGAAAGGGCTCGTGGGGCTCAGGGCCAGACACACAGCCAGGTGAATTATTGTGGAGTCTGAACTCACAGGCTTTTCCCTCTCCTAAAGAAGTGCATTTCCATTCTTGATGCCTCATATCACCACCTAGGAGATGTCAGTGCCTCAGAGAACCCAAATGTCCTTGCTCCATCCAGCATGGTCCATTTTTCTGGTTCTGAGAAGTCCTTCTCCTCCTTCTCATAACTACCAGGCCCTAATAAAAAAGGTCTGCCAGGAAGAGGTCTTGGATTCAGTCCTGCGCAGGGGTTCACCCAAATGTTGTTCTCACCTAGACGTTGTCACTGGTAGGTGACTTACCATGGTCAGAGCCACAGAGGACAAACTTCTGTCTACTTCAAGATGTGTTTCCAGACAGTACTGTCTGGGTTCTGGGATTAAAAAAAAACCTGTTTGAGGCATCTGCCATAGCAGAAACAGAGTAAATAGGGAAGGATTTGCTAGAAATAATTCTCATGCTCATTCAGTGAAACTCTTAGGGTCTTTGTTTTGCTTTTTAGTAAAAGAAAATTCTGATTGCATAGGAGGGGAAGAAGAGAGAAATCAGGGACATTTCATGTCCTTTTGCAAAAATATTCATAGAATAATATTTATCATTCCCAAACTGACTGTGAAGTGGATGACCCTTTGCCCTCTCGTCCCAGGCATTAACTATTCTGAGCAATGAAGGGTTTGCATCAGCAGGAATATGACCAGAGAACATCTAGAAATCATTTGAGTAAACCATCAGCCGCCAGCAGTGAATGAAGTACCTCCTGGACTTCTCACTGATAGGATGCAAGAGGAGGCCAGGAGGGGTCAGAGACTGGAGAGAACATTAGTGATCCCTTAATTAAACAAAGGGCTTTCTCTAAGGTCCCCAGTGATGGATATCCTCCTGCAGGCTGGGAACCAGCTTGGGACGTTTGGTTTTGTTCCACCAGGCGTAAGTAACAGCTCTCCTGGGACTTGTGAGGAGGGTAAAAATGGCATTTGGCAGAAAAATTGCAACAGGGACAAGGATGCAATGGAGACCTCGAGTATGGGATGCAGAAGCCAAGGCAGAGACAAATCGCCAATTTACCCTGACCTTCCCTTGAGGCATCCCTCCCCCTTCCCCAAACCTAAAAAATGAGCAAGGCAGAAATGAATAGCTCAGCACAGTCACAGAGACGATGAGGAAAACAGCAGACGGACAGGACGGTGGATCAGGAAACAAAACCTCGTGGGGAAACAAGCTTCCAGGGGAGGGAATAGAGTGACATCAGATGTCACAAGCAATGCCATCCTTGAGACAACACCTGGACAATTTTAAACCAGAAGATGTCTATGCATATTGCAAGGGGTAGCAAATCATCCTCTGGCTGCTGGAAACCAACACACAGGGAAGGAAAGATGTGTCCTAGTCAGAAAGAAAAGCCCTGGGAGAATTTAGGTGCTCTGGTAATGCTTAACCTCCTCACTTGTGCTGCTTGGTGTTTTAAGAGCCCTGCATCAGTCTTGGCCGACACAGGGCAAGTGATACTACTCAAGAAATCTTCAGACCCCTGGAAATCTCACAGCCCCACCAGCAGGGTTGAAGATTTGCTGCCCCCAGGGTTTGGAGGAGGACAGGTCAGGTCTGTGGAGATGTCTGGTAGTCCCAAACGGCCCAACATCACAGATTGCCAGGAAGACATTGGCCCAGCTCCAGCCTCAGTCAAGAGATTTCTCACACAGCAGCTCCACAGCAAAGTCCACTGGTCGCAAAGCCAGCACAAGAGACCCTCAGACAGTCCCTGTCCCTGATTTTCCACCCTCCCCAATGACGCCAACATGTTTTTTTTGTGGGGCTATGCAATAAAACAGGAATTGGTTTAGATTATGACCTGGATTCAAAATCTTTATCTCAACCCTCCCCCTACAACACACACATGAAGAAGGGTGAGCAGATGAGCAGCAATATTTCAGACACCGGGGAATTGTATCAGACTTTGCTGTCACTTTGCTGTCGAGTGAGGAGGTGGGCTTTCCAGAAAGTCTGTCTCTTGGGGTTTATATATTAAGCTCATATCTGCAAATGTGAACTGAGGCTTGCTGATGGCATTCATCTGCACTTCTGAGCAATGTTTTTTGGACAGAGAGCTGCTCCTTCTCCTACAGACCTGAACCTCAGCCGCTAATGCCCTACAACGATGCTGTGCACCTTTTCACTTTAGTTACTTAAACTAAATTGCATCTCATCCCTGGCAAATTTAAAAGGTAGCCGGCAAACCCTCTGAAGAAGAGCCATGATAGAATTCAATTTGTGTCGACTCCAACCTGGCAAGGATTTACAGCCGTGCTCGATCCGACACAATGCACTTTATTCTTTTTATAGTGCAGCCCAAATGCAAGAGTGTAACAGTCACGTTAGAAGGAATCAAGCAGAAGCTAAAGAACAGGAAGGGATTTTATAGGTACAATAAGATTTATGAAGAGAGATGTTTCTCTGGAGTGAGAAGCGAGGGAATTTCCAAAGGCAGCAGAATACCTCTGCTCTTCCCCAGATGCTTTTAACGGTGAGAGGAGTCTATCCTTGAGGGGTTTTATCATAAAACAGAAAGGAACACAAAGTGTTCCAGTGGCTCAATAGCACAGGAGGTGTCCAGAGGTCCAGGCACCTTCATACGCCCTAGTTCTCCACACCACACACTGTCTGCTCCCATGGGATACAAGTGCCTGCAAGCTTCAGGGATGACGAGGAGAAAGACTTTAGGTCTAGGAGGTATGGTGGGAAACCACAACCACAGGTGGATTTAGGAGACAATGCAATGCAGAATTTGCTGCTCCCATTAATGGTCCCATCAGAAGACTAGTGCCTACGGGTTGTGGGAAGTTATTAATTGTCTATCAGTGACTGACCACAGAGACTGGTTATCATCTTAGCTACTAACATGTGTTAGCAGAAGAGGAAATAATCAGCTGAGTGTGCCTTCTCTTGCAGGGCATCACATCACAGCCAAGAATGATTCTTGCATCCAGCACATAAACTGTTATTTTAACTGTGGCTGCATCTTCCTTGGACTGCAGACAAAGCCTGTGCAAAGCCTGGGATGTCATGGTACTTCTTGCTCATCACTCAGTTTCCTGTAAAGTCAAGATGCTGACATTTACCTATGAAATCCGTAAAGCATTTGGAGACAATCAGCTGTAGAGATGTGTGGGCTAATGGATCTCTGCTAACAACTGCACGTGAGAGCTGCTCGCCCCCTCCAAAAGGCAGAAAAGCCTTGTGAGACCTCCATCGTGGTGGATCAGCAAAATGTCCACAAAGCCACAGCTGGTTCAAAGTACATTTCTGAAATCATAGGGAACTCCTAGGTAGCGAGGTATCTTCCGAGGTCCCCTAAATACTTTTGAGGTCCCTAGACCTATCGTGTGCCTATCTGAGCTAGCACACACCCTTTGGGGTGTCCCAGTGGCAGGAGATGCTGCACTCCTAATTCCTTAGTGCCATCCTCCTTCCCAAGCCACCAGCGCTTCAGCTTCACCAGCTCCAGCTGCGATTAATTGGAAGATCCCCCACTGATTCCTGATTAGCTGCTTTTGATTAGGGTTTAATGATTTCACTCGGTCCCTAATTCACAGGGATGAACTTCGAAATGCCTGCAAACTGCTCAAAGAGAATTACATTTTCTCCCCCCCTCCCCCAGCGCCACCATTTAAACTCTCTAAACACAAGCCCTGCTCCTCCAGACCCTGCAGAACCCATGGCCCCAGCCCTGTCTGTAGCATCAGGCAAGCCAGCAGCCAGGGATGCTGAACTGTGGCTCGTGGTGGCAAGGGAAGGAGCTGGCATGAAGTGCAAACATGGATATTTCAGAGCCACCTTAGGACTCAGGTAATCTATAAAATTCCATATTTTGAATGTGGCTTTAGCCACACAGTTAAAGCATGCCTGGAAAACTCAGCCTAGAGTCAGAATCATGGACGCTTGAGCAACTATCCTAATGCATAATGGGATGTTCAGGGATAGCCAAGATAGACCTATATTGGACTTCGGATCTTCAAGGAGTGCAAGAATTGGTGTGTTCTGGCCTCCAGTGGAGAACAGCAGTGGCACTGCACATTGGGAGCTGGACATTTTCTGACCTGGGCTTTCAGATCCAGGATTTAGGGCTAAGAGTCTCAATATTTGTATAGTCCTGAATCCTAGAGAGTTTTGGCTTGCTCTCTCCCCCTGACTCCTTCTCTCCTCTCTTTTTCCTCCTCCAACCCAAAAACTCCCATTAAATGCCTGGAGAAAAAGAGTAGGCAGAGGTGAGGGAGTTTGCCCTGGCAAGGAAGAGAGGTAAACACCAACACCACATGGCTGACTGGGAGCTCCGGAACTCACTCTGCTCCTGGGGACCAGGATTTGCATCTCAGCTTGACCTTGGAGGCTGAGCCGAAGGTGATGTCACAGTGCCTGCCTTGTCACCAGCCAAAGAGGTTGTAAACACTGGTTTCAGAAGCCTCCTTGCCTTTTGAAGATCTGAAAGTGCATTTATCTTCCCGAGACATGCATTAATCTAATAACTACCAGTAAAGATAAGGGGATGAAAAGGGACTGGTGGGGGTGGAGGGAAATATAAATAAAATAATTAAATAAAAAATAAAATAAAATAAAATCTATAAAATTAAATAAAGCAAAGTGAAACAAAATAAAGGAGCCATTTTCATCAGTAAGAAGAGGTTCACGGGCTCTTTCACAGTGCCTTAAGCACAACGTCCCATCACGCAGCTGGCTTATCACAGCTCTCCTCTGCACCAGACTCACCCCGGCAGGGTGAGGTGACAGCTCACAAAGTGTTTGGGTCCCCTCACCGTGCCCCAGTCCCCACTGTTGATCTCTTTAATCTCCACATCTCAGTGACAAGGCAAAAACGTAACTCAACTCCCAGCAAGACAAATCCAAAGCAAGTTGTTTATTTTCTCCACAGGCAGCTTCGACTGTGTGCCTGGGAAGAGGCAGGCATGGCCAGAGCTTGGAGCTTTGTAGATATAACCCCTCAGAGCTCTGCAGCTGGACCTCAGGTCCTGCTGTGGGAGGTAGAAGAATGTAATAGAAAATTAGCCTGGGTTATAATCCTAGCTACACTGAGGAGATCACCTCCTTGCTCCAAGCCCCAGTTTCCCCAGCTGGAAGGGAAGAAAACAAACATCATCCTCCCATGTAAAGGAAATTAGAGATAAAGGACCTTTGGGGGGTTGTTTTGGATTATTCTCTGCAGTTTGTTCCTCGCTGGCCTCCCTGCCGAACTGCCTGCCCTTCGTGGGAGAAGTCTTGTGGGTTCAGGCACTGAAAGGCTGCTAGAAAAGAGAAAAAAAATGGCATGAAAGTGATTCCTTTTGGAGAAAAGTACACTACAACTGACAGGAGGGGAAGAGGAACTCAGCTGCCCCCCTAACCTGGGGGGAGAGAGCCCCCCAAGACCTTGTGAAGGGAGGAGAAAGATGGGCTCCTCCACCGTGCAGCGTAGTAGTGACTTCATCAGCAACAGGACCTGGGAAGAGCTGTTTTGGGGCTGCCTTTTCCCTCAGCTAAACCAGCACAGGCTCAGGGTAATGCCACCAGCTCTGCAGCCGAGGTGTCCCTGGCAGCATGGCCAGGCATCTCCAGCCAAGCCTGGTCCTGAGCTGCTGGGCTGCTTGTCTCCTCCACAGCTGAAGGCAAAGGAGAAATTAGGGAAAGGGAGGGTGGGGGGAACCGCCACAGAACTAATAAAGAGCTTTGAGGAGATGGGGAATTGAGTCAGGTTCACATTAAAGGGCAAGGAAATGAATGCTGAGATGAAGGCGCCTGCAATTTCAAATGTATCAAGCCGATAAATAAATAAAGTTAAAAGAATGACTTTCAATTACATTTGAAAGAGAAAAATAAGGAGATCTGTGGGGAATGGCAGAAAAAGACGCCGACAAACCCAGACGCTCTCGAGCGGTGCGCTTGCCCTGCTCCTCTCGCCTGCCCAGGTGAGCCCAAGCCGGGCAGAGCAGGGCTGCGGGTCCCAGGAAGATCAAATGAATGAGGTTTTAATGCCTCAATTAAGGTTCATTCTGCTCAGCTTTAAAAAGTGAGCTAGCCCTGTGAAGCTGCACCAGGTCAGAAGCGGGGATAGATGGCAAGTCTCATTTGAAAGCCAAACATATATGGTCCCATCATTAACAGTCCCTTCCCATTAACAAGAATAATATTGTTGGCTTATAATGCTGCTTTCATTTAACAACTGGGGAAGAATGAAATGCTTTCCTCCGATTTTGGTCTGGTGCCAGGAGCTGCCTGTAAAATCCAGATAAGGGTTCTCAGCACAAACTTCTGATAAGGGAATTAACAGGTAAACTTTAAACTTTGGGAAGGAGGAGACGAGGAGGAGAGGGTAAGTGTTTGTGATCTCTTCACTGGTGTCAGCTTGCTGGGCTGAATCTCAGCAGACCCAGCTGCCATGCTCCCCATTATCCTCATCCCCATTATCTGTCTATACTGGGAAATTTCCCTTTTCCATAGCTGAGGCTAAGGCCTCATCTCCTTAAGGACCCTCTTTTTTCCTCTCCTTTCAATTTTCTTACCTCCCCAGAGACTCCTCTCCATACTATTCCTGGCATAGCTCTTCTCTTAAGTGGAAAGTAATTCCCTGTCAAATCTTCTGGGGTTCTTTCATCCCTTTTTTTTTTTTTAAATC
Organism: Eurystomus gularis; assembly: GCA_013400335.1. Classification (NCBI taxonomy): domain Eukaryota; kingdom Metazoa; phylum Chordata; class Aves; order Coraciiformes; family Coraciidae; genus Eurystomus; species Eurystomus gularis. The sequence continues at coordinate 627,818 of VZZY01004072.1, forward strand.
ACTTTGCCTAGATCATCCACAAATTCAACCAGAGCTATTGGCTCCAGACACAGCTCCCCTTGCAGATGCTGAAGAAGAGCCCTGTGTCATGGTCAGGATAAAACACCTGGATGAAATGCCCTCTGGAAAAAGAGTCCTTCATGCTACTTGTCCACTTTGCCAGGGCTCAAGGTCATGAAAAGCTAAAGCTGATCCACTAGATCTAGGAAATCCTGGGACATCTGAAACTTGGAAGAAGAGGATAATATAGAAAGAAGTCCATTCCTATTTGCAGTTCAAGCTATACATCCGGAGGACACTTGGCTTAGGAGTGATAAGTTTCAGTCATCTTTGGCCACCATTTGGCTGGACAGATTAACTTCAGGGGTCTTTTTCTCAGCTCTCCTCTACAACTAAATACTCATTCCACTCCTTGAGAACCTACACCCAAGCGAGATTATATGAGCAGCTCATGGTCATGGAGCAAATTAAGGTCAGAAGAAGATGAGCAAAGATTAGAGCATCAAGTCGTCTCTCTGTCTAGCACAGAATCTTTGGAGTGGCTCCTAGCCAAGTGCTCTGTGCTTAAGACTTGTGAAATTAAAGTGGTGATGCAATCAGCTGGTAGGCAAGAAAATGTCTATGATCCTCCAAACATCCGACATATGACTTTGCCTATTACCCTCTGTTGTTGAAAAGGTGAGTAAGCCACAGGAGCTGAATGACTCCTTCCTGAAGCACCAAGGTTTAGTAAACTGCTCCTTCCTTCTCTCTCATACGACCATTCTCCTTCAGTGGCTGCTGCCTGAGCCAAGCAAGCCAGCTTCGGTTTAAGGGCAAAATCCAGACAGCTCAAATCAGAGGTTTTCAGAGGCTAAAAGGAATTTAGTTAGTTTGCCCAATATTGCTGCTGCTGGGCTGTTATGTCCTGAGAGGGAACACCAAAATAACATGTCAAAGGTCTTTCAGAACACATTTCCTGCTTGCACTGGGGCAGACAAGCTGGGAATCCAAAACCAACTGGGAACGCTTTTGTATGACCAGCAGCACTAACGCGTCCATCTCTCAGTTTTAGGGCTGAGTCCTCAGAGTTTGGGGAAGGCTGAAATCCTTGTCACCCTTGGATATGACTCCTTAAGACTTATATTCTCCTTTTTGAACCCTAGCCTAATATTGCCCTGAAATTTCTGTCCTCTGCACTGCCATCACCACGCGAGCCTGTCCCAGGGAACTCAATGGGCAGGAATATCTTGTTAAGACATCTATTACGGTTTGAAAAAGGCTGATTCATCTCAATTGAAATGCTTCGACGGAAAGAAAGCCAGCTTGATGAATTTCTTCTGTCGGGAAAAAAATTGAGACTAAGACAACCTGTTTTAACTTCTTATTCAAAGTCATTTTGTTTTGAAATTCAAGCTGATTATAATAAAAGTATTTTTTTTAAATGAAAAAGAGGTCATATGAAACACTTTGATATCATCAAAATGAGGCATTGCAGGCAATTTTTTTTTTTTTTTTTTTGTCAGCTCACTAAAGTCTTAGTGATTTTGACTTTTCATCCAGGACAAGGAATTTTAAGCCTCTATGTTTCTTTCTCGGATGAGAAATCATTTATTGCTCATTTCTAGTAGAAAAACAGAACCAGCCTTTCAGTTTCTAGTTCTGCTTTGAACTGAGACGGAGAGTTAACTAGAGTGATCCAAAGTTGTTAAAAACCAAGAGAAAAGCTTTCATATTTCAGACTTCAATCTTTCTCTGCTCCCAGCGGCCAAAGAAAATGCCATTAGCCTTGGAGGTACTTTTGGTAAATAAAGAAAAGGGGAAAAAAGAAAGAAAAAAAAAAAGACAGAGAAGAGAATACTCTTTATCCTTTATTTTTGTCTCGTATATGTATTATAAACCATTTTCTCAAAGGCGTGAAAGTGTCTCACTTCAGCCCACGGAGTCAGGGGAGTCTGAATTTTCAAGTCGCATTTTGAAAGGGCCGGTGGCTTTAAAGCCCTTCTCGAATGGAGTTGGCTGAGACGGGGCAGTTCACACGGGTTCCTGTCAATGCGGCGCTCCCTGCAGAGATCCCTTCAGCTTTTCTTATTAGGATTGTGTGAGTCTAAGGGAAAACAGAACAACTCAGCGCCGGCTGGAAATCTCAGACACTATTTGCACATCAATACCCAGAAGGAGGGGACAAATGCTTGCTTATCAGATCTCCCAGGCTTTGAGTTTCTTGCTACTTAGCTATTTATTTGAAAGTATTTATAAGGGGGAGTTGTTCCAGGGAGGTGGCTGGATCTCAGGGTCATCACTTCTGTCCCTCACCGAAGGGATCAGGGATTTGAGGAGCTCACTGGTGACTTTTGCTTTTATAAAGCCAGAGCTGCTGCTGATATTTTTACTTACAGCTTTGCTGTCCGTACCACGGTGACAAGACTGGGAGCTCTACAGAAGCTGCTGTTGTGCGGAAGCTTATTTGGAAAAAGGCTATTTTGAGAAGTGTTGCCTGTAAAAGAAGTCATGTGAGGAGTCCTCCTTTGAGTCTCCACATGTCTTGTGGGTCCTGAGTCAGTGTACATAGGGAAAGCTGGCCTTTCGCTTTGTACTTGGCTATCTCCGTGCCCCAAAGTGGGGTCAGTTACAGCTTCTTCACAGAGATTTCTTTAACCCAGGCCCTTATCTTGCAGGTCCTGACAGACACTCTTTCCCAAGCCGTACGCGGGCTCTCACCTCAGTAACAGCCGTGTCCAGGATCCCTCTCCTGGAGGGCTGATCACAGGCATTTAAAGGGACTTTAGGTAGCAGTGATTTGGGAACAAGCACACATTCTGCTGGGAAGTAGCGTTGGCTACACAGACACTGCACTCCAGGAGAAGCCCTTGTCTTCATATCGAGGGAATGTCACAGTCGCCCCACTCTGTGCCACGATGCAGGGAGGGAAGGGGAGGGCGTGGAGGTCTGTGTGCTGTGTTGGAAGAGATCTGTGAAACTGCACCGCAAGAGGAACATAACAAGATAGTTTGAATGCTTCCACATAAATGACTTCCAGAGTGAGGCATCTGCTTCTGGCTCTCCCCGCTGAGTTCCTTAAAACGCTGGCAACACGTATTCAGATCTGAAGTCACTGGGAGTTTTGCAACCGAGTTGAGCCTGGGATTTCACCCTTTCTGAGAAATTACTTGCAATAGCAGCCGTTGCAGGGGTGAGGAGAGCACGAGGGAGCAGGGAAACTGCAGTACACACTTGCTCAGTGGTTCAGGACATCAGCTAGTGGAAGGGCTCTTTGCCTGGTTAAAAAGCAGATTCGCTTTCAGCGAGCTGCCTGCAGAAATCCAGCACCAGCAGTGCCACCAGAGTCCTTTTTGAGTGGAAGAAGCAGCACCACTATGCTTCTCCTCTGAAAGGAAACATGCAAAAAAAGAGTCTGTGGAAGGGCACAACAATGCTACTTTTATTGGCAGAAAAAATACAATGATAAGCGTATTATTACCATTATGGCAAAGGTTCCACTGCAAATCAGGCTACTTCAGTGGTGGATGCTGTTCATGTTATAGAGGACGTTCGCAAATTAAAGGACTCATCTGCACACAACTCCAAAACAACTGGGTCCACTAAGGTGACCACGGCCACTTGAGCCATCAGTGGCAGGGGCAGGATGACTTGGTGCCACTCTAGCAGTACACTAATTGCATCCACTCCTTTCTTTGCAAGCCTTGCTAACAGCGGTGCTGCAGACCCCTGCTGCCGGTGAGCCCTTGGGGAGCCACAGCCCCTCTCATGAATGGAGATGGTTGCACAGGAGCAACGCAGCTCTGGCGTTACCAATGCTCTCGCACTGCAGTGCTCCGGTGGCATGTCTATGGATATTTACAGTTGCACTCCTAGGAAGTCTAACAGTCCCATCTGGAAACATCAGAGCTTAGAGGGGGCTAGAAGTGGTTGCGGCAATTCCAAGCAGCAGGAGATGGATGTATGGGGCTTCATAAAAGCCATTGCACGGATGTGACACAGACAGTCCTCATCTTCCCTTGCATCAGAAGCAGAAGAGGACTCAGCATGGCTCCTGGAAGAGCACAGAAGTGTGGAGGGCCTGCGATGTGCTTGGGAGGCAGAGTTAGCGTGCATCTCCCCTGCACACTTGTACATGTATGTGCGTGTAGGCAGAACACGCCAGGCAGAACAGCTGCCATCTCATCTTCTCTCCAAGGCTCCTCGGGGGGGGCAAAACTCAGTGGTCAGTCTGTTCTCCTGTGATAGGACAAGAGGAAGTGGCCTCAGGTTGTGCCAGAGGAGGTTTAGGTTGGACATCAGGAAAAATTTCTTCCCTACAAGGGTTGTCAAGGCCTGGCCCAGGCTGCCCGGGGCAGTGGTGGAGTCCCCATCCCTGGAGGGATTTAAAGGCTGCGGAGATGTGATGCTGAGGGACAGGGCTTAGTGGTGACCTGGTAGTGCTGGGTTAACAGTTGGACTTGATGATACTAAAGTTCTTTTCCAACCAAAATGATTCTATGATTCCTACACTGGAAATTAAAGCACAAAAATAGTATTCTTTTGAGCAAAGCCAAGGAGGCCATGCTATTCTGGGCAGGAACACAGAGCTGGGCAGGAGCTGGCACAGTGTGTCAGCATTTGGGATGCAGTACCAGGAGTGGGAGGCACTCCTTCCCTGGCAGGAGCAGGTAAACCAGAGCTCCCGCAGGCGGAAAGTCGCAGGGCTACGGGACTGACAGCCCCGGAAACAGCCTGGTGCTGTGGTCCACATGGAGACAGGTACTAGACTCTACAGCTCATCTGCATTGCAAAGGGTTGGCAGGATAGCAGTGCTCATAACCTCGTCTAGTAGGGACACAAAATATGGTAAAAAAGAGCTCCTTTTGGTGAAATGCATGATGCATCACCTCTCTTCTGTGTCTGGCATTCCTGCAAGCAATAAAAGTCTTTCTCTCCTACAAGCTGCCAGTGCTGGTCCTTGCCTTCCCCCCTCCCCATCATCCAGCACCTCTAGTCCATCCAGAGCTGCCAGGACACTTGTTCCTTGTCTCTTTTGCAGAGCACCCACCTGCCAGCCCAGAGCATCCTTAGCAGGAGGAGCTGGACGCATCCAGGACCAGTTGTGCTATGAAGCACCTCAACTCCTGTGCTTGGACAGTGAACTTGAGACACTTGGAAGCTTTACTCCTCTTTCTGCCACCCAAAGCACTCAACTGGACAGGGCAAGAGCAGGGTGTGGAGAGCCAGCCTTTGCTAGCAGAGCCAAATCTGGAGATGGTTTGCTCCCTTCCAACACGGGCTTTCTTCACCAGGCTGTGCCAGCAGCAAACAAGGGCAACCCCACAGGGAAACCCTCAGCCCCACGCTGCCTTCGGTCAGGCTGAAAAGCACTCAGAACTTGTGGAGTTTGCTGCTTCTTGATGCAACATAAAATGAAAAAAAAAGTGTCAGCAAATTGGAGGGGCTCCAGGAAAAGGAGATAAAGATGATTAAGGGTTTAGAAGGATTGACCTATGAGGAAAGATTAAAGGAACTAATTATGTACAGCTCAGATAAAGGATGAGTAAAGAGGTGATTTAATAACGGCCTGCAAATACTCAGAAAGGTGTCAACAGTAAGGAAGGGGGAGGAATTATTTAGAGTCCTTCACCGAGGAACAGCACAAGTGATGGAATGAAAGGGGAAGGTGACATGGGACATTGGCACAATGCGGACAAAACCAGAGATTTCTTCTGGGAGCAGCAAGTGAGTTAGGTGCACAAATCCTCTGGAAACGCTCTAACCTTCCATCCCTAAGTGGGCAAAGAACACATTTTCAAAGGTATTTAGGTGCTTAAAGGTGCAGGGAAGTGCTTTAATAGGATTTTCAGATGCATCTAAGCAGGTTAGGCAACAGATTTCCATGGGAGTTAGGCACTTAAATAGTTTCATCAGTTCCATCAGTTGCTTACTTGCATCTTTGCACAGAACAACCTGAAGGTCTGGCTCTAGGACTCATCAGAAACCCCCCGGTAGGAGAAGATTAGAATCCCAAGCTGCTGGAGCTGTGTAAAATGGACTGGCTGACATGCAGGAGGACGTTTTGTAGGAAACCATCTTGCTTTGTCAGGGCATTGTGCATTGATCTGCACAGTCGATTTGAAAGTCAATGAGATTTAGACTTCCAGGCCCATTAAAATAAAAATTTAAAAATGCCTTTGGCACTTAAGCACCTTGGTCAGTTAGGTAGGTCTTTGCTGCAGAACGGTGCTGGGTTATCAGTGCCCAAGGTGAACACAGTCACAGCGAAAAACCCTCCCAAAGCAGCATGTTCTCCCTTGTGCTTCACTTGAGCATGTCACCAGGTCTCCAGGGAAACATGTCCCATATTTCTCTGTGCTGCGATTAAGTCACCCGTTGTTTTCCAGGGGACATCCTTCCCCACTAAGTTGTAGGAATAATCAGCTGGATGGAGGAGGGGTGAGAAGACAGTAAAGGAGAAGCAGCACTGACAGCATAAATGGAAAGTCAAGAGGTTGCCAGGATGAAAGCCTCACCAGAGTTTCCAGCTAAAAGACTATGAAACTATGGGAAGGAAATGGCAACTGTGGGCTTAGGACAGGATTAGTGACTTGAAAGCTGTCTCTCCTGTGTCCCATGAAGACATTACCTAAGACTTCAAGACCAATCTGCTCTCCAAGGAGCTCAGCCAACATAGCCTACTCGGTAAGGCTCTCCAGTGTCATGCATGAAGATTCACCAAGGCTGTCCACTTCACTTACTGCACCTACCTAAGCTCTCTTGGACAGCAAGGTCTCAGAGGAGGTTACTACACTCCCATCAAACACCCTCCAGCTTCTTGGTGAGAATTCTAACCATGCTCTGTAGATGGTCACGGTGAACTGGCATCTCTACCCCGACCCCAGAAGCAGAAAAAGCTGTGAGGTGCACTTGCTTTCTCACTGTTCCCAAGTACACATGCAAATACTTAAAAAAAAAAGAAAAGAAAAGAAAAAAAGAGGTCAGAATTACCCAAGTGTGAGCTTACCCCGTACCCAGCCGTTTGACTGCCACAGCTGCAAGTTTAGATTCTGTACGAGAATTTTGAACACAGTAATAATAGGAGGCAAGGTGAGAGGAGAGAGGTTGTGACTCATTCTTGTTATCGTCCTGAAAGGTTTTTCAGGGCAAATATCCTAGTGACAGTTTCCATTAAACCACAAACTTGTCAATTTAGCCTAAAATACATATATGTATTTTCAAGTAATTGCTTAAAAACAGGGAGATGTTTGAAAGACTGATTTAACCCTTTTGCAGCACTTGAGTCCACTTGAAATGCTATGAAAGAGGAAAGTTAAATACAAAGATAAATGCATAAATGGCCAGAGTTGCTATGGAAATGTAAGAGGGTAGAAATTGAAAGTCAATAGAGGACTAACTTACTGTTCAATTTTAAAAATAGTCTTTCTATAGAGAAATGGAACATTTTTCAAATCTCTGTTGGCCTGTATTATACAAAATGGGAAGTGGTTTTGTGACGGGGTACATCTATTTAACGCTGCATGCTCAATCCGCAAACTGTACGGTCAATGGTACGTACTAAGCGGGACCTTTTTCTCAGGTTAATGCTAATCTCCATCACAGCTACAGAGCCCCGGTGATAAATGTCAGCCATGAAAAGCACAAGTATATGGGTCAAACTCTGTGGGATATAACGACAAATAATTTGTAGTGATTTCAGGTCAGGTCTGTTTATTTTTTTAACACAGTTCCCAAAGGAACCAAGGCTTATCTGATTGGGCTGGCTGTCCCACAGGCACCACATAACAGCTTTCTAAACCTGCTGGCCTGCAATCAGATTTGATGGAAGAAGAGACATCTCAGAGGAATGAAGTTCTAACAAGTTCTGTAAGGGAGCATATACTCAAATGAGTGCTTCTTCCCATCGCACTTCCACTTTCTATCCCACTCCCAGGATGCGATATGAGCTCAGCCGCTCTATCAGACACCAGAGAACCCACATGGGAGACAATCCTAGGAAGGCAGGTTCCTATGTTCCATTGCTTGCAAAGTGGCTTGTTTTATTAAGATAAATGTAATGAACTTCTCTGGTTCCATTCAGAGCGGGAGAGCGAATTATGTTTGAACAACGCAAAACTCCATCCATGAGCAGCATATCAAGAGGAAAGTGGGGCTTTGCTTCAAACCATCCTCATTGATGCTCCCTCTACATTGCCAGACCCTGCTGGGGCTTGGCGGTAGGTTTATTAACTTACAAAATGCCCAGTGCCCTTTTGGCATTGGCAGCCCAACGTTCACAGCTCATTGTGTCCCACATCCCAAGGACATGACTCTTTTAGTCCCTTGGTCTTCTCTGCCCATATGCTTTCTCCACCTCTTACTCTGTGGTGTCCAGAGGCTGCAGGCAACCAACCCAACACACAGCCCTCAGTGGGAGAGCAGAGCATCACTAGGACACGCTCCTGCCCATGTTTCCCATGAGAAGGATTCCTGTGTCCCTCTCACATGGCTGGACATGTATCCAAAGCATACGAGTCTCACATTCCAACAGCTGGAGGTATCTCACTGCCTTAGGTACAGCAAACCTAAAAAAGACCCAGAAGATGCTGAAATTCAGCTTCCCAATGAGAAGTGCTGGCACAAGCTTCAGACTTGGCACAATCCTTCTGCCACTTCCTTTTTTGTGAGCCGCGTCCCCCAAGTCTGGCTCCATCCTCTTCTGCAAGGGGTTTGAAAGGAATCCACGGCACCAGCAGGATTCTCACCAGCCCCATCTCCCAGCCCGTCAGAAAAAGGCCTTTAAAAATAGATACGTGCTGCTGGGTGGGATTTTCTTCTGCAGGTGCTGTGCATTATAGAGCGAGATGAGATTCTAATCATAGCTCCTTCGCGGAGGGAAGGTTCAGAGTTTAGCTGTGCAGCAGCAGCCTCATTTCACAGCAATATCGTTATATTCTCCAGGTGTCAGGGGGACACATATTGCTGTCATCTCCCCGCGCTGTGTTTGGATATCAGATGCAAAGAGCAGCACCGACGCACGCAGCTATCACCACTCCATCGCACTAAGCCATGGGAGAACAACCAATTTGGTGGCCTGGTGCATCTGCTCTGAGCTGAGCTCTGACAGCCACTGAGGAGCTCTTGGCCAGCTCATCTCATGGGGGAGAAGGCCCCTGGCCTGGTGTGCTCTCCCCTCCAGCTAGAGGGGTGAGGAGAGAGGGCTCCCCACCCAAACAGGGGCTGGACAGAGAAATAGGAGCTCAAGGCTGGATTTCCCCAACACACACACATCCCACTATACATCATATGCTCACTGACGTGGCTTTGTGCTCACTGCTGAGAACGGTCTCTCCCCCACCACAGCCCCATGCTGGCTCATTAAAAATTCCCCACACCAAAAGACAAATGTTTTCCCCCCAGATTAGTCAAAACCACCAAATTTCTTTTACGGCAAGTTGCCACCACCCTGCTCGAGGTGCACGACCTGCTTGGCATGTGAGTGCTCATTTTCTCTAGCTGGCTATCTCACCAGGGTTCCAGCAGACGCTCCTGCTGAATGGGCTGTGCACCTTCTGCCAGGTCCCTTCACAAAAGAGTTGTCAGTTCCCAGGAGGAGAAGGTCCCTGGCAGAGCCTCAGCATCTGGATCTCTTCAATGGAGCAGACTGGAAGCCTCAAGACGTAGGGGGATTTCTGACAAGGTCTCCCAACCTAGTCCAGCAAACACGTCTACCATCTGCTAAAGTTCACGACTGAAATGCACATGGGAATTGCATCACCAGCACACAGCACAGACAATAGCATCTTCTCCTTTTATTTTCCTCTCTGTTTGGCACCATCTCTACTGAGCCATGCCCGCTGCCTTCTGCCAGCTCACACAATCAGGGCTGCGGTAGCTCTGCGGTAGTGTTGTCTTCCTCATTTCTCCACTGCCGTGCTTTCAGAAGTTTGAGTCTAGCCACTTAAAGTGCCCTGGAGTGGCACAAGGCAGCACCAGCTTATTTATCATTAAAAAAGGTTTTCTAAAGGGAGGTCCAAGCCAAAACATTGCTCCAAGGACTCTCACCACCAGGAACAAATCCTGGGAAAGCTCGAGGAGGGATGTACTTTGGTCCAGCATTCATCTCCTTTGGTTGGTTTGCCTGTTATTCCTTCCTCTTCCATATATAGTTCCTTCCTAAACTCCAGGTTTTATGAGGATGTTTCACTTTTAGCATTTTGCTGCAGTATTAAAGCAACTAGTCTCTACATTTTGCTTTAAGGACATGGTATAAGATGGAGTCAGCCTGGGAGCACTCAACACAACAGCCTAGCATGAGTTAGGGAAGGATGTGAGCTCTTGGGGGTGCCTGGACCCATTCCAGGTCAACCCTGAATTAATTAGCTGGGTGCCAAACCTGGAGCATCACTCCAGCCAGCACCTGCTCTGGAGTTCTAGCAAATCCACCCAGGCTAATATGTGCCTGCTCACTACAGGATTCTATAGAGAAGTCTGATAAAATCATGGTGAGAGAAGTGACAGTTGTCACCTGGGCTGGACCAGCCACCACCTCATCCTCGAGGGGAAGTTTTCAGAAACAAACAGAGATTGCCGCTCCGTAACCATACATTCACATCACCCACACCACACCCACAGCCAGAAAACCATCGATGACAGCAAAGTCACCCCGTGTGACCACATTGCCGTGACATACCCTCAAATGCACACTTCTGCATACACAGATGTTTCATCAGATGCACGACAGGGCTGGCAAACCCTGTCTCAGAGCTGTGTGGTGGCTACCAGCAGCAAAGATTTTAAACCCTCTTTGCAGCCCCATATGCATTCACTTCATACATTTAATCCTGACAGCCCTACTAAATTCTTCCTGAAAAGAAACCCCTTGTTTCCCCTCCCCCCTGAGCCACTGCTTCTTGCTAAATGTCATTAAAAGCAGAACCCACAATAACACCAGTCCTTGCTGAAGGTTGAAACCACCTTGACTGTAATCCTGGAGTGGCACTGGATGCAGCGGAGGGGGGAAAGCAGCAAAAAAACCAGCTACATCCTTCCACTTCTCTGTCAGCTCCACTTTGCATCAAAATCTCCTTTGTATGTCACACAGTTATTAAAGTTGTGGATTGCGGCCCGGAGTGTGTGTGTGCGTGAACGTGTGTGTGTGTGTCTGTGTCTCGGAATCTGGGTCACCCAGAGAGCGCTCCATGAAAACTCTGCCCTGACAAATCCAGGCCGGCGAGACTCAAAGATACCCCTTATAATGTTTTTATGCCTCCCATCATGCTTTGAAAAGAGCAAATAATACTACTTTCTGCTGTATTTTCGTATCTTTTATTCAGCAGCTTCCTGAGGTAAATGACCTCCGGCAGGCAAATCTAAGGGGATGCTCCTATCTCGCTTGCTGTCTGCACACACTGAAATCATGATATACTTTGCTTTCATAAGGCTCTTTATAAAACATTCCCTTTTCTTCCAAGAGCAGCAGCTATCAAGGAGGGCAAGCAGCTCCCCAGATTTGGCTCAGGCTTCAGTCCCAGCACCTTGTCATCCTTTCCTTCCCCTCAGAGCCCCAGGGATGCTGGGAGGGCACCTCCCCAGTGCAGAGGGGACCTCCACAGGCATCTCCCCAGTCAGGGCAGGGGCCTTCACTCCAGCCATGGCACTTCTTAGCGGGCAGGCATCCTTTTATTTGCATCAGGACCCCGAATAACACAGCTCAGGGAGTTTGTGTCTGAGGCTGAGGGGTGAATCCTGTCACCCACCTGCCCTCAGCAGGGCAGTGAGAGGTGGGGGAAAATGGGCAGAGAGGAGAGTGGGGCTGGCCCAGCTCAGCACCGGGCAAGAGAGGGGCTGCTCGGGGGGGCAAGCAGCTGGGAACTGACACTTGCTGACTCTGTGCAGTCAGAAAGATGTGGGCCACAGTCTCCAGAAGACTGTGGGTTTTCTTATTAACAGCTTATTTTAATACTTATAGTGCCAGTCGAAGGGATGGCAGAAAGAAACACCTCGGCAGGGAGAGCTTTAGTACTAAGGCAGAATTGCAAAGAGGGTCCTGGGGGACAAATGCTGCTTTTTCTTGAGCTACTGCCAGTGCACTTACCTCCTTTAAAGAAAGCAAAACTTAAGTGACCGCAAGCAGGACCAGTGCTGAGAAAAGGGCTGCAAGGATGTGACTTCAGGCACGCAGAGAGCTGTGAGGAAGGATTTCAGCATCTAAGATGTGGAAAATGGAGTTGGGGACTAGAAAGTGCAGTTTTCCCAGGCTCTGATCTAGACTCCACCTTCCTTTTGGTGCTTTGCTCCAGTCTCCTCAAGCCCTCTCTGTCCTCTGGCTAATGTATTCAGCAGTGAGTTTAGGGGATCTCAGGAGAATGAATTGTCAGAGAGTCAGAAGCAAACGATGGCAGGGGAATTACTGCTAATCCTTCTTGCGGGACACAACACTCCAAAGGATTAAAGACTGTTTAAAAAATAATAAAAAAAAATAATTAAAAAAAGACATCTCTTCCTTCTCTTGTACGTTTTTGGCTGGTCACTTGCTGCTGGCTGGGAGCTGAAAGTGAAACTTTGAGGAGAGGGAAACGAGAGAGAGGGAGAAGAAAAGATAAAGACGGGAGACTAGATGTGGAGAAAAGCCTATCTTAGCCTCTCTGGGAGTGTAGGCTGCAATTAAATCTCTTTTGCCTAACAATACCCCATTGTTATTTGCATAGTGCTCAAGATGTGGCGATAAGGGAGGAAGGAGCTGCAGGCAAAGGATGCTGCTGCTCTTATCACTGGGCTGCTGGCACTGATTGAAATCCTCTGGCTGGAGGAATATGGGTCCCAGCCCTGGAGAAGAGGTGGTTTCATTTGCTAAGAGGAGGCAGCCGGGGGGAGGCAATGCAAGGGGATGTTAAGGGAAATGCCATCACACTTCTCCAGTGATAGTAATAGCTAAAATTACACTTTTTGCAGACTTGAGGTCATAGAGAGCATTGCAAAATGGGTTTAAGGCTCCCCTAATGAACACATGAAGGCATGTACACAATTCACTTGAAGGCCAGAGTTTCATCTGTGTATAAATATATTTAAATGGTGACTCAGTCCCTGTCCTCCCTGTGGGTAGGAACAGGTCGTGGGTGCTAGCCCAGCCTGAGCTAACCTCCAGGAGCTGCCCATGCTGGGAAGAGAGGAGAGGAGCATGCAAAGCACCTCTTTCATTCAGGATGCCTCAGGATGATGTTTAGAGAGGGTGAAGCAGGCTCTCTCAGCAAGGAAGCACCAAGGTGAGAACCTCTCAGGTCCCACATCTGGGCTCTCCCCAGCAGGACTTGCTGAACAGAGCAGAACTGCCTCCTCCCTCTCGGGAGTGATGGAAACCAGACCACTGCTGCCTTAGTCACTCTCTGAATAGGCACCGCTATGCAAAAACCTGATTTAAAAGCAACTTCTCAGAGGTATCACCTTCAAAACATTTCCTTATCACCATTACAACACCAAAAATGGAGCACTTACAAACTCATCACAAAACCTCTGCCTTCTAGGAGATGTTAGTGCTGGAAACCCTGGGACCAAGCCACCTCCCACAGCTGAGGTTCACCCAGCTGCTAAACTGCAGCCACTTTCCCTGAGATCCTGTCCCAATATTTCTTTCCTATTCTTTTTATTCCCTTTTCTTGATTTTCCAGGCTTTTAGCAGAGCTGTCCTCAATTACGCAATGTTTCTGTCTCTGTGCCTGCAGCAGCACAGGGAGGTCCAGGCTGGTGGATTATTGACTTTGCCCTCTGCGTGACCTTGAAGCTGAGGAAGGCTGGTGCTACTGGCAAATGGGCTCTTCTTCTGCAAACCACGTTTTGCTGTCATTTGTCCCAATTCTCAGCCTGAGCTGTGATGGCAAAGAACAACTTGTTAAGGAATTGTGTCTTCCCTACCACGTTCGATGACTCTCGGTCTCAGGCAGTTCGTATCGATTAACTGCACCTACTCAAGATGTTTTGCAAAAGGCACTTAGTGAAATTCATTGTGGGGATTCTTCAGCGTTTTTTACTGCCCAAACAAGGTGTGTGATACAGGCAGGTGAAGGTTTAACTTTCAGAGGGTCAGGGTAAGAGCTGTCATGGAAGTGGAATTTCCATTTTGTCAAAAGTTCTGCTTTTCAGCATGGTATGAAAAAGAAAACTTGGGAGTTTTCCCCACAAAAAGAAATACAAGCTTTTAGTTTGGGTGGGTGGAAACATCTCTGCATTTTGGTTCTGTTTTGGGAGGCTAGTCAGGTTACATCAATAGAAAGAAATTTCAAAATGAAAAGGTATTCTGAAAAACAACAGCATAAGCCTAAACTGACACTTTTTAAAATGATCTTGTGGAGCAATTTAACTTTTATTCGAAATCCTTTTTTCCAAGCCCTTCAAAACACTGCAAACTCCCCCCCCCCCATTTCCATGCAAAGTGCCTGTTCCAAGATTACAACCCCGTGCAAGACTAAACCAGAAACCGCGCTACAACAATTTCCGTTCCCTAAATTCACTGCGCTACCTCATTAAATTGCATAAACCACCTACAAAATAGCATTTCCCAAGGGACAAACGCACTTGCAGAAAAGTTTCAACCTGTTCCTGTCAAGTATCAGCCGGACCAGAGAAACCAGCTGCTTTTTCTTGTCGTGCGTTTTTTAACTGACACAGGAAATCTGTGCTAACACTTGGGGAGGCCAAGGGAGCGTTGATGCAGTTCTGTCCCTGCAGCCAGGCAGGTCCAGGTGGGTATCAGCACTAGTTTTTAGCTTTTACATAATATCTCTGCTGCAACGTGGAGACCATGAATGCAATCATGCTAATGAGGGCTTGCTCCCTTCAGAGCCCTCACACATCTCGATGGGCTGTCTTGGAGACTTCACCCTCTGCAATGCAGGTGAGACCCGAGCTTCATCCGTACTGGCATTTTGCATGGGTCAAATTAAGCCCATTGTGAAATCAGGGCACATCCCCATTACAAATGAAATGCAAAACCTTGGATGCAACAGCCCTTTGGAGCTTCATCTCCATCTGTTTTTATGACCCGGGTAAAATAGATGCTTTAATAACTGGAACGTGTTTAGCTGTTTACATGAGAGATGAATGCAGACCAGCACGGATGTTCAGATGGCTGCTCATTTATTCACCCAAACAAGTAAATAATATCAAAGGTACCTGCTGCCCAGTGAACACTTTCAAACAACGATGCATGTCAACATGTTTGGAGCTATAAGAAGGTCCAAAGATTTCCTTTGGAAATCTGCTTCCTATAACAAAGGCAAATAGGTACGTTTTGCTGTTTGAACCACAAAGTTTTCCCCATTTATAGTATTGGGGAAAGTTGTTTTGAGGCTTCCAGAAACAAATCTACTTCTTCTCTGCTGGGTAAATGGTGAAAATATAATTCTTCACGGCCCTTCTGCCTCCTAGATTCATAAACCACGAAGTACAGAAGACAGGCACTGCCAGGGCAGGTTAATGACCCCCTGGGCTTGCAGAGGGGAGGGCTGGGAGCCGCTCACGCAGCAGAGCCCACGACTGCGTGGATGGACATCTACAGCACAGGGACTGTGCCTGGCACACAGGTCCCATCAAGGGTCCATGTCACCAGCCAGCCTGCCCCTCAGCCTCCTTGTGCCACAAAACAAAACAAAAAAATCCTGCTTCTGTTGCTGAAGGTGTCAGCAATAAAAGAAATTAGCTTGTGACTGAGGCTGCTGAGATTAAGTGAAATCTCTAAATGCAGGGAGCAAAGCAGGAGTGATAGCATCTGTGGGGCTTGCACAAGATGAACCGCTTCCAAACTCCCTTGTTTTCTGAATGCCCCAACCTCCGACCTCTGTCTCACTGCACCATCTCACTCTCATTTCCAGAAGCTATGATGGTTTTTGTGCTTTCTCTTGGGCAGTAAGAAAGCCTGGGGCAACTCACATACCCATCTCTGCTGTGAAGACGCTGAACAGCAAGAGAAGAACAAGTGACTGGTTTTTTTTTAAATTGTACCGGTGGGAGTCTCCTTGCAGCATCATCCCAGCTCTCCTCCTAAAGTTGTTTTGATATTCAACAAACACTCGCTTTTTACTCACTTTTTAAGCAATACTGTCCTAACCCCTTATTATAATGCCTAGAACCACTTGCAGGCTTTCTGAAACTCATTAATATAATTACAATCAAGAATCATAGGACTGTCTGCTTTGTGCCAGAAATATGCCTGCGTTGAATTGTTCATAGAGGAGCCACAGAGAGAAAGAATGAGGGAGAGATGCTCAATTCAGGAGCAGTAACACCCACCTCATTTAATTTTTCCTCTTTTGTTTTCCAATTTAACGTGTAGCTGCTGAAATTTAGGCTAAGATTTGCTTTGTCCCCCGTGCTCTCCTTTGACCCTCATGCAGGGAACCTCGAGCCATGCCCTAGTTTACTGCACCCCCTCCCCAGCTCCAGCAGCTCCTCACTTAGTTTTATTAAAGCTGCATCTCATGGGTCATAAAAAACCTTAGAGAGGGCTGTGGGGATTTTTTGGTAGTGTTACCCCAATATACCACTGACCCAGCACATGCAGAGGGGACTGTGACCCAGCTTGTGCCAGTACAAGCCCTGGAAGTCGTTCTCCCTCATTTTCAAATAGTGTCTGATGTTGATCTCACTTATCACTGGCTTCCACTGAGACGTCGCTGACTGGTGCTTAGGAAAGTGAGATGGATCAGGCCCTTTCTTCTGAATAAATATCAGATCTGATTCACCACTCAATTGCTTCTGTTTTACCTCTGTAGAACGCCATTGATTATAGAAGGATTTGCAAGTTTAAAACTAGACTAATTCAGTGATTAATCCCAACCAAAGCCTTTCGTAAATAGAGAGCGATACTCCAGCGCTATTTCAATATGCGACACATCAATGGAGTGCTCTGTAATACAAATCAGTGGCATTTAGATTTTCCTTCCCCTTATTCAGGGTAGTGCTGGGATATGTTTAGTTTAGCTAACTCAGGTTTTTCTCCTCTGTCTTTTCTCCCTGCAAAATGTCAGGCACGTTCTCTGTGAAATAAAGGCAAAACTCTCCCATCCAGTGACTGTCCTGTTCAACGCGGCAGCTGAACCCCGGGAAAGGGTTCAACACAAGTTGAGCTGCTCACCAGGACCAGAGGCTGCCACAGCGTGATGAGGGCAAGGAAGAGGGACTCTCAGTGTCATTGCTAGTTCCAAACATATATGAAGTCCACATCAACCCACAGACTGAAGGCTCCTATGGCACCTTCCAACAAGCTGGTCCAGAGGGTGGAAAAGCTTCTGCTAGAACTGGCTGGCTGTAAACATCAGAATACTTTGCTCAGGCTCAATCTCACTCATATAGGGCAGTCCCACAAGATATATCCAGAAACACTGGATGAGGAGAAGCACTTGGAGCAAAGAAATACCTTAATTTTAAAGGTGTTAAGCATTTCTGGGGCTTCTTCTGGTCCCACTGATTTCTGGATCCCACAAGAAAACCTTAAACCACTCTATCAAATGCTCTATAGTCTGGATATAAATAAAGAGTTACAGATGATGGAAATATTTGGGAGTTTCAATATTTGGTCTTGGTCTAAAGAAAACTGAAATTAACATGTTGGGGAAATTTCCCACCAAGGGCAACCTCCCCTCCCACTGATGACATAACTGCTCAGCTTCACTGAGTAGCTGCCAGATGGTCTGTGGCTGTAGGACACCCCATTTCCTTTTGCAGGGTTTTTCCCCTGAGTGTGCCTAAGGAGGCGGACACAAGACCTGGGAAGGACAGAATCCAAATCTTGTTTCTTTTTACCACCATTTTTAGAGCCAAGAATCCTGTACCTTTGGTCTACCTTGGAGATCCTGAGGTCCTCTCAAAGTAACAGACCCTGAAGTTCCACTGCATAAATAGCCCCAGGACCCAAAACCAGCTTCAGAGGTAGACAAATGACAGTAAGAGCAGTTTGTCTATTCAGCAACCCACCAGACCTGTGTGGATTGCTGGACCAGCTTTGGTTGACAGCTACACACAAACATGAAGCTCAGGCATGTGCAGCTCTTCTAGTTGGTGTCACTCCTTAGCTCGCAAGCTCCGTTGAGAAAGGGTCGCCAGCAGGGCAGGTGTTTCTGTAGTGCTTTATAGTGTCTCCATCCACTTCGTCCAGCTCTGAACAGCTACAGAAGAACCACCTTCTGAGCACTAGCCATCAGCCAAGGCCAGGATGGGAGACAGGAGAGAACTGATCTTTCTTTTCACATGAGCTTTACCTCCTCGTGATTCCATTTTTTTCCTTCTAGCAGGACTCCTGTAAGCTGCCTCCAGAAGATGTGCCTGCATATTTCCTTGTTTTTCCACTCCAGATAGGTGTTCCTTCTCAGGTATCGGGACAGCCCCAGCCTCTGCCTCAGCAAAGTCTTATTCACTTCTTCCAGTACAATCATGATGATTCCAGCCTTTCCTTCAACAAGCTGCCAGGACTGGGCGATGTCAAACTCAAAGCCACACCACTTACTTTCCAGAAAGTCAGTAGAGATGACTGCGATGACATTTCTGCTACTCAGAAAACCTTCTTGGATGATATTGGTGACAATGGGTACCCCTGGTAGGAAATCCCTGTAGTAAAGACAAAGATGGAAGGGAGGCGTTCCACTTTCTAAGGGTTCCACCAGCTCTTTCATCACCCATTCTTGGTCTTTGCTGGAGTGGATAACAAATGCATCATAGGCGTCACCTCTTTCTGCAGAGTGTTTACACCCACTGAGCAGCACAAATGAGTAGTAGAGCTGGAAGTAGTACTTGTAAATCAGGAAGAGGAACACCGCTACAGCAAGCAACATGATCACTGAGCATGACACTGTACTAGCACTGAGTTGGCAGGAGGACAGATCAAAGCTTGACAGGCTCATGTTCTTCATATACGCAGGCGTGTGGCATATCATCAGCTCCTTGTTCTGCAGTAGCTCCTGCTTTTCCTTAATCCATTTCAGAAAGTTCAGGTACATGCAAGAGCAATCAAACAGGTTTTGAGAGATGTCGAACAGGACCAGACTGTCAGGCAGGATTTCCAGGGCTGAGTCCAACAGAACACTCAGCTGGTTATTGCTGAAATCCAGGACTGTGAGGGCCTGGAGTGGCTTGTAGACTACAGGATCAAAGATCAAGAGCTTATTGTTGCTGATGTATAGTTCTTTTAGTTCAGAGAGGGCATCAAATGTACTTTTATCCACCTGTACTAACCTGCAACTTGAAATATCCAGGGTGTGGAGGTGACTTAGGTTTTTGAAGTTGTTAGCCACTTTATTGTTCTCAAAGGAGTTGCCTGCCATCTTGAGCACTTGCAAAGAGTTCAAGCCACAAAATGCACACTGAGAATTAACATGAGTTTTAGTATAGGAAATATCAAGATAAATAAGTTTCTGAAGGGACAGAAAGACAGGGTAGGTGCCAGGACCAAATAACTTTGTGTGCTGAAAGTCCAAATATAACAAATTCCTCACATTAGCGAAATCTCCACTCACACTGATGTCAGAATTGAAGCTTAGGTTCAAGTGTTTCAACTTCGGACACTCTCGAAACTGACGGGAACAGCAGCCAGTGAAGGAGAGGCGATTCTCACTCAAATCCATGACCTCCAGGTTACTTAGACTCTCAAATTTCTGTCGGAAGCTGTTGAGGTGTTTGCTCTTGGTAATACGAATCACTCTGAGTTCCTTGAAAAGAGACAGCTTCACAGCAGGCACTTCCTTAAACTTGCATGTCCTGCATTCCAGCTGCTTCACTTGAGAGAGCATAGGAACCTCTGACACCTCTTCAAGCTGGAGGTCCACGAACCGAATACTGGAGACATTGCCTATGCAGTTAAAAAGAGTGTCTGTGTCATTCTCAAAGTTCCTGAAACACATTAAGACAAACTCTTGCATTTGTACCTGACACAGTCCATTCAAGAGTCCGCTCTGAAAGTGTACCAGTCTCTGATTGTCCTTGAATTCTCCAACTATTAGTCTGTTGACCTGTAAACCAGTCAGACCTTTAAGAGAAGTGTGCATCACGTTGAAGTTCTCAAAAGAGGACCTTAGAACCAGCTCACCAAGGTGAATCTTTGCAAAGGACCCTGGCTGTATGTATTTTATACTATTCAAGGAAAGCACCAGTGTGAGGTTGAGCCTGCTCACTTCCCTTAGAGCATCAAGGTCTCCTTTGGAGACATATGTGATCTTGTTAGAAAAAAAGCTTAGGTGCCTGAGCAAGGTCAGGTTAGTGAAATACTTGGGAAGCTTCAATGAAGCAATGTTGTTGTGGCCCAAATTCAGCTCCTGCAGGGTATGCAAGTGTCCAATAGGTAAGTCAGTCAGAGAGGTTATGTTGGTTTCCACCAGCACTAGTTTTTTCAGAGATGTTAAGCCATAGAAGGCTGCTGTCCCCAGGTACTGGAGGGAATTGGCAGTTAAAATCAAGGTGGAAAGGTTACGAAGATCCATAAAGGAGTTATCTTCTATTGTATGGAGGTGGCACCTGTTGGGCAGGAAAAGAGGATAAATATGCATGAAACACCGTCCCTTTCATGTTGACTAATGCTACAGCGCTAAGCGCTGGTGCAACATTCTCAGGCTGAACCTCACACTGGGGGTTGGTTTGGCTTTACCAAGCTGGGCAGAGCCAGCACTCCTGAAAGCGCAAAGGGAACCCTTCACCTGCTCTCACCTCCTCCTTCCTCTCTAAATCTGACACTTAATTGCAGAGCAATAGACCTTGAGCCACAGTGAAGGTCAAAAATTCATGCACACAGCAGGAAAGAAGAATTCTAGCTTTCTGTTTAGGCCAAAGTAATATCATATTGACCATCATTGGTGGCAGAGCCAACCAGATCCAGCACTCCCTTACACCTCGCACCCTCACAGCCCTCAGACTGTCACCTCAGCTACTTCTGGGCCGTCTCAGTGGCACCAGCATGATGCAGCAGTGGCAGCAGTTTTGCTGATGACCTCTGAGAAGGAAAACACCCCAGGTCATGTGGGCTCTTGTTGTGCTGATTCAGCCATCATCATTTCATGCTGCCATCAGCTGCCTGATCTCACAGACAACGCTGAACTCAGCAACATCCCCTCAGAAGTCTTTCAAACAATCCTGCCATTGTTTCCAGCTCCATAGGGCCCAGCTCCTCCACTGCCCACTGTGGTTCCAGCATCGCCTGCTGGACACAGCAGAGATGGCTCCCTCAGGGGCCCTTGACATGGAAGGACACCACTGAGAGAGCTCAGCAAGCTGCAACTGCCCCAACAAAAGCCACACGAAACAGGAAGCTCCTCCAGCTAATTGGCTCCTTGTTAATATAGCCCTGGCCTCACCCACCACCCCAACCATGACCACCTGGGCAAGGGCAGAGCCACAGAGACACAGGAGGGCCAGATTCTGCCTCTGGAACATGAAGCCAATAGGAAAAATAAAACATTCTGCTAGGTTGTAACTCATTCACAGGTCAACTCCAACCTGGGTCTACAACTCAGGTCCCAGCACTTCAGCTCTAAAGGAGAAAAGGAAGAGGGTGGTCACCTAAAGATGGTGTCATATGGGAAGATCCAGAATTTGAGACTCAAATTCATTCCACTATGAATTCAAGCAAAATTGGTTTTATAATCCAGCCAGAGCCTTACAGCAAACCTGCTCTGCCACTCAGCCACTTTGGAGCTGTGACGGTGATGGGACTGAGTGACATTTTTCAGTGAAACAATTTACACAGAGAAACTGTTGTCTCAAGTCAAAGGAAATTATACATCAATTCAAATTCGATAATAACCCTCCCCCATCACCTCCCCCAGATATGTGAGGAGAAGGGAAAAGGGAATATGTTGATACTTTAAAACAGCCTTCATTTTATTTTTTTTCTAAAACTGTGATTAGAAAAACAGCTCACCCAAGATATTCTACTTTGGAGTTTTTGTAACAGTGAAAAGTCTGACATTTTTTCTTGTTCAGAGAGAAGTAAAACATCTTCTATCTCCTTCTCACATCCCAGCCAACAAGATCAGACTGACAGACCCAGCTCTGCACAGAGGGTGTGCACTCAGTGACTCGACTAAAAGCTGCACATCACTTGACTGTGGGGATGTGCAGAGACACAGCCACGGGATAAAGTCACAAGAAAAAAAACTAATAAAGAATAGCCCAGAACAACAGACCATAAAATAAGCAACCACGAAGGCCCAGCTGGTGAAGCAAGGTTAACCAGTAGCCGCATAAAAGAGCTCATTACCTTGTAAGATCCAGAAGCCGCAGTTCAGGGACTGATGAAAAATAATTTGACCCCAGTGATTTCAGATTGCTGAAACTGAGATCCAAGTTCTGGGTGGTATTTGAGACTTCAGCAGGAACTCCAGAGAAGTTCAGTCCCGTGCATCTGAAAGTTTTGTTAGGGATGACCTGTAACGGTGGCAGATCCAATCATGCTTAACATCTGCTCTTCATGAAGTGCCAGAAAATAACACTGCCAGGAGGGCAGGAGCAGAATGACTAACCTTGTAGTTAATTTCTAAATGAGCTGCCCTGAGTTTTAGGAAATAATCTTACATATCCTAAGCTTCTTTCCCATTTCTAATAGAACCAGTCCTACACCTCAGCAAGGGCTACTCTTCTTGCTTACTGAAGCAGGTGCAAAACTATGGGACAGCGTTCCTTGAGGCTATGGATGAACCGGCAGCAACCTTTGAGAGACCCAGCAAAACAAACCCTCAAGGATGCATTGTGTGTCCGGGACCAGCTCTCAGCTTTGCTACGCTGCAGATAAGCAAGCGTTGTCCCTGCTTATTGTAGGGGGTTGTACTAGAGGACCTTCCATGGTCCCCTCCAGCCCAATACATTCTACGATTCTATAATTGCTAACCGAAGGTGTTCTCTGAGTAATCATTGTGAGCGAAAGTTTGAAAAAGGCAGCTGATCAGTGCCAGGTACTTGGGGTGCTGCTGTACTGTACTCTACAGTACAAATCAAGTGAAAATACTGTATTTTGCAGGAATTATAGACAAGGCTTGTATCCCTCCCAGGGGAAACATAATCTATTAGATTAACTGTACTGCAGTAGCCTCGGCGGCACAGAAAGCCAACAAGAAGAAATGGTTCACGTTGCTAGCTCTGGTTCTCAGATGTTTTTGAGACCAGCCTTTACTTCAAAAACTTCAATTGCCTTGGTAACAGCCTTAGAGAAAAGGTGGGCTTTCGTAAGGCAATGAACACACAACAGACGATGCACAAATCTCCCAAGCAGAGGGAAAAGTTGCACCAGAGAAACAGAAGGATTTTGTGCTTATGTAGCAATCACGTACCTCCAAACAGGGGTTGAGGGGGCAGCCTGCCAGCTGTGATGGGCCAAGCGCCAGCTGCAGCAACACCACCAGTGTCCATGGAGACAGAGCTCCTCTCCTGGGCATCTTCAGGAGGCCAAGCATGCAGGAGAAGGCAGCATGGGTATCGCTCAAGGACCTGCAGAAAGAAACCTTCTGAAATGCCAAGTGGTGTGTTTCAGCACTCCTGCTTCTCACTGCACGTCACTGACAGTTGCAGAAGACAAGGAGGGAAGTGAAACTGGTAGCTGCCTGGTTCCTAGATGTGCTCTGGGTGAATTGCTCTTCTTGCAATTGTTATGCTGACGTTTTCTAAACATTATGTTATGTTTTCCAAAAATGAGGAAAAAGGAGTTAATGAAAGGAATAGTTTGAAGTAGAAATTAAAGAGGAATACGGGTTGTATCAGTGTGTCACTTGACTTGGTTGCCTCAGATTAGCTCAGGTTAAATTGACAAATTAAATGGGAAACTTTTGTGAAATTCGGAGTCCAGTTTCTGGAACGTGATACTTCACATCCTGCCATTCAAATGCACTGGATGGAGTGAACGCCTCCTTGCCTTTGTACCCATGCCATGCTCCCAGCTACACCAGGCAAGCAGTGGAGAACTGCTCTGCTGTGGCAGATGTTTTCCTGAACCACGTAACAACAGGCTTATCTATGGCTGAGCTCTTAGGAAGCAGTTTTATCCCTGGTTGTTCTTTTTTTTTTTCTTTTTAAACATTTCTACATCAAGGATTTATCTATCTGGTTGGACCTCAGTATTGCAGTTATCGCAGGAACAAGCTGTTCATGGCCAGGCACAAGGAGTAAATACTGGAGATTCGCGGTGTGGTCAGAGCCCAGGGTTTACACCCCTCCGCACCCTCTCCTGGGGTGGGTGTGTTGCTGGGGGCAGCAAGCTGGGAAAAGCACAAACGCCCCAGCTGGGCTCAGAGCTGCTGTCTGCCCTGGTCACGCTTGACTCTCTATTTGATGCCTTGGTACAAAAGTGAGTACATCGCAATACTGTCCTTAATTTACAGTGCAGACACAGCTATTGTTTCTGGAAGAGGCTTTGTAAAACCTCACAGTTGGCAATATTAATTTAAATCGGTCATGAGCCTTCTAATAAAGCTCTCTGCTTTCATTTACTCTGATAACTGGCAGTGCATTCATGTATCGACTCCTGTCTTTCTGTAGATAACTGAGGAGTGTTACTGGGGATCCAGCCACAGAGTTGCTGGGTGTTATTATAGACAGAGAAATTGCAAAAATGTGAGCTGAGGACAGGATACCAGTCCTCATCTAGCAGATAGAAGAGGGAATGACTACTCATGAAGATCTGTGAAAATCAGTATTAAATATAAGCTGCAATATCAGTCCAGTGAGCAATCCACTTATAAAGAAAAGTTTAAAATACGGTGTGTGGGGAATTGGACTTCTTTGGCAGGGCTGCTGAGAGATGGGGAAATCCTAAAATAACAGATGATCTCTGCGATGAAAAACACATGGCAGCACAATGGGAGCTAAAACTGACACCCTGATGTGCAGTCAGATAGTGCCCATTAAGCCAGCAGACAAAAAGTTTGTTGAAATTGGGCAAGTTCTACAAAATCCCTGTTCTGAAAAGCCTCTCATGATTGCAGGTATTTCCTTTTACAGATGGAATCAAAAGTGAACGGAAACAATTGCTGACTGCTTCTGTGCCTGGATTAAGGAAATTGGCAGAGCATCATATGTCTGCAGAGAGGACAAATGAGTGCATCTTTTAGCATTCAATATGCAGAATGAAGCAATCCACATTTAATTTTTATCTAAAGCTGAGATGAGCCTGAAGTATGCTCTAGAAATTACCATTTCAATGGAGACTCACTGAAGATGCTGGAGAATGTGGGAGCATCACAAAATCCGTCCAACAGCCACTCTCAGGGGTCAAGTGGAAAGTACAGCTTGAAGGACGTTCAAAGAATGTGCTGCTTCTATCACGAACAACAGTTTCACAAAACACATTGTAATTTGTTCAAGGACAAATCGTATAGAAACTGCAAGGGATGGGGCACAAGCAGAAAACATGCAAGCTAGCAAATCAAACCTAGGCACCAGGTTAGAAAGTCAATGCTGGTTAACTCCATATTCTTCAGCTTGCCTACAGCAAAAGTGCAATGACTGTAGAAAGCCATGATGTCGATGTAATGGCCTCTTTCAGTTCTCGAGAAACAAAAATATTTGGAATCCTTTAAAGTGACAACAATAACATCTAAAATGAAACATGATTCACTGTGCTGGCAATCTACCGGTAGGATCATCAAAGATCTCTTACAAAGGAGGTGTTGCAGAAAATCTATGTTTCTCAAAACACGTGCCAAAGTAATCTTTGTTCTCCTGAACTTTATTATGCTATAAGTCACGCAACAGCAGGCAGTGTATACTCAAGCTCTGTGATCTCAAGCAAGGTATTACTCAGCAGAAGACAGCCACAGTGCAGCTGGACTGACAAAATGTCTTGTACTAGCTTATATTAAACAAAAATCTCCAGCCAAAGAAAAAACTTTAGCTGAACTGTAGGACAAGACAACTGGTGATAGCCATGAAAACGGATAGGGCTGCTGCGATCTATGATGATTTTGAGGTCACAGCCAACCCTGTATCACGTGTAGATCAACAGCTGTTATCTAGAAGAGAGGATGTTTTTGCCTCAGTAGTCATCCTAAGAAGTTCCCCAAGTCTATCTGCAAATGGAGGCTGAGGAACAAGGCAAGAACTATTTCGAGTTTAAACAAAACAGGTCTCACTTTAAGTGAAAAGACCATCTGTAACAACTGAGTCATGGATTAGATGGGAGAGAGCATTCCTGAAATTCTGGCACTTACCTAACCCAGGATGTGTGGACATAGAGATGGGGAGCACCACAAGGACTTCCAGAAGTACTCGAGAAGCTCAGGCATGTGGTCAGGCTACACCAGCTGACCCAGCAGTGCTCTCAGATGGTTTTGCAGCACTGGCCATATGTGCCTTCCTAACTAGCACAGTATCAGCTGGTACAACTCAGCTTAGTGATCACCTGTGTGTAAGCTTAACTCATATCACATGGCAGCTCGGGTCTAGGCTCAGGGTGTGCAGACAGCTACCAAGTCCTCAAGGTTCAGCTGACACATCGTCAGTCCTTAGAGTCAGCAGGTCAGTCACCTGTCCAAGCCTGAAAGGTTGTCAGAGTGGATAGGAAAAGCAAAAGGAAATGTCTCAACCATTTATGTTGAATTTCCCCAGCCATTCTTCTGGGAAAAACAATTTATATAAGTTACATGGAAAATTGGGGGGAAAAAAAAATCTGAAAATGGCTTTAATATCCTTTTGCAGCAATTCCACACATACATTGCTTCCTGGAACTGGTGAGTCACTGCCTCAGACAGCAATCCCCGGCTGACCTGGCAGACACTGGATAGAGATGGAGCTGAACCATGCACTCTGCACCAAGGCTGGTAACGGAGCTGAGAAACTGATGTCATCAGAAGAGGTCCTTCCTAGACTGCCTCGATGCCTGTGACTCTCGCTTGTGATGCTTCCCCATAGGAAGTGGGTGTAACAATCTCACACTTGATTGAAGCTCAGCCTGGAAGACCTATTGCCTTTGCTTCTGGATCTCGTATCTTTGAAGCAGAGAATGGCGTTCAGATTGAGAGAGAAACTGCATTTAGTTTGGGGTGTTAGACAGCTCCGCTGCTGTCTGTCTGAGCAATGATTGACTCTAGTTACAGATCATTTAACTGCTAGTTTCAAAGCAAGGAGCATCAGTAATGCAGATTGCTTGTCATGCCTGTGACTGTAAAGTGACAGGTAAGGACACGGAGGTGGAATCACAGACAGTCTCTACATGCTACATAGCACAGGCCAAGCCCCAGCCCATTGCAAACGATGCCACCTAAACTAAACAGACCCAGCATAGCTAAGGTGTTTCCCATTGCAGAAAAGGACAGATACTGGTGTACGCAATGGGAAGGAAAAAAAACCCCTAAGCTATTGTCCAAGTTAGTTTCACGAAAAGCAGCCAAGCCTACATTCATGAAGGTACGTAATGTGTGTCATCAGATGGGCTATTCCCCAAAGCCAAGGTCATGTGAATATCCCAGAACTATTCAAAAGCTATTAGGGAAGAACTGTGTCAAGTAACCAGGGACAAATATACAACTAGAAGAAATGATTAATCAATGTCAAGATAGTCACTATCTGCTGCAGCTACTCCATATGGACTGTGTCAGGTCAGTTAGGAGCCCTACATTTTACTGAAGTCAATGTTCAACCTAAATGGTTGGAAGGGTTTCACACAGATGGTGGATGCATCCAGACTCGCTTGCCAAGCATTCGTGGACAGGCAGTGAGCAATGGTGGAGTTCCCTTGATCCTTGGAGAGAGTCAGGCTGCGATCAAATAGCCCAGTAGCTCCCTGCCCTTCTGCCTCGGATGAACCATGGTCACCCCTCAGCTGGCCACAGAGCCAGGGAGTCAGTGTCAGCGCCGATGCTTGGACACTCGCAGTGCCTTGGTGTGACACGCGCTGCACTCAGGAGTGTAACCGACTTCCCGCAGCCCTGAGAAAGGTGGATTTACCACCTCAGACCAATGCCAGTTTTCACTACTGAAGCAACAATAGGACTCATTTCTTTTTCTTTCCTCCTCCATTACATCCTTATTACGGTATCTCATAGCCTAATTTACATATGTTTTGTATTACCCTGGCTTTGCCTTATCCTACTTATTCCACCTCCTTTCCCCCCGGTTCTCTTGACAATAACTGGTCTGCTGTAGGGCAAGAATTTATTCAGACTATCAAACACGGAAGGTGTGTAGGACATGGAGGACTACAGATCTCAGACTATTTAAGCTGGACGCAAGGAACGTTGATTTGGGGACTCAGTGCCACCACCAAAGCATGGTTAAATACTAAGCCCCTACCACATCGCTCCGATGCTCTGGGGAAGCTTGAAGCACAAGGCAACTCTAATGAATTGTGGTTACCTGGGGAGATTAAAGAACTGTTTTGAGGGAAAACCAGCCGGCTCTCAAACAGCAGAGCAAAAAGCTGTGTAGCAGACCTGCTTGCTGCAATGCCACAAGCACTCACCAACGCTAAGACTCTTGAGCCTCGTGTTTGTGGTTTCACTACCATGACTTGACACTACATGGCAGGAAAATGTCGCAACAACTGCAGCAGAAATTGCATACGCAGTTCCTGCAACCCGTGGTGAACTTCTTGTATACAGATTACCTGGAGAGAAAATGCAGAGCACCTCCTGGGGTAACTCCATAGCATGCCTTATACATCAGCTTTTAGGCATTAAGATTTTTATGATATTTTACTCAATCAGGAGAAGAACATAGAACATTAATTGTCCAGATAGTTGAGAGCCCACTTCCATTACCCAGCAATAAATTCCAAAAGAGCGTTTGAGTCAGATCCAAATGCATATTTCTATGCATTTGAAACCCCATATTTTTGGAATCTGAAGAATCTGTAGAGAGTAGAGACTTAATTTGTGTATTGAGTAAAACCTGAAGCCAGTGGTTAGCTGATAAAGAGGAATTTATTAAAACACCCTTTTCCTCCCAAGCTCAGTTCAGTTCTGTTTACATGTGCAAGATTAGATCATCCCCTTTCAGCCTCAAAGTGACCTTACTCAGTCTGGGCTGCACCAAGGCCTCCAGTTCTTCCACCAGCCTCCCAGCACAAGGCAGCTTTGAGAGAGTTTTGTCAGTGTCACTTTGCCCATGAGGTGCATGCACCAACCAGGACAAAACCATTTCAGTTCTAATGGAGGAGGAACCAGGCTGGCCAAAAGGGAATAGCGGTGGGAGCAACACGAAGGACATTAACACTTTGCAGATCAGGAGAGACAGGGTGTTATGGAAAGCTTTCAGGAGGCGGGGCTCAGATACTGGAAGAGAAGTTACCCAGGAAAATGAGTGACACAAACAGCACAGGAAGCACCCTGAGAGAAGCCTCACCACAGTGAAGGGCAGAGAGGAAGGAAATGGGAGGGAACACGGAAGTTTTACCGCCTGCAGAAAGAGTTAGCAGTTATACTGGTACTATACTAATGCTCCCAAACCTCAAATGCTGCTGCTGGAAGACACATGAGGCCTGATGCAAGTTAAGCCAACCCCACTCCTGGAGTTCACCCACTAACTGCTACCCAGGAGGAGCCTTCTTCCCAATGAGTACCTGGCTGAGGAGGCTGTAGCAAAGTGGTTGTACCGGCATAGCCATCAGCTTGTAAATTCATTGCTAGAGGTTCTTTCTTACTGCACCCTCACCTCTGAGAGACTGAGGACCAGCTTAGCACCTCAGTTTGGTGCTTTTCACAAATAACTGATGAGCCCAGCATGGCTGTTTACAAAACAGGAGGGGATTACCCCAGACAGAAGGGTTGTGGACCATGCCACCCTCCACCACAGCAGCCAGTGGTGGAAATCAGAGGCCAGTGGACAAAAAGGCAAGTGCTTGAATCTCAGGGATTCATCTCCCACTCCACATGCAACAGGACAAACTGGGACCTGCTCAAAAAACCTGGAATAAGGGCAGAGCCCAGCTGGGATCACCAGTGGTGTCTGGAGGAGATAGGAAACAGCATGGCCCTCTCTCAGCAGTTCTGGGCCTGGAAGGAAGGGCTCGCAATGTCAGCAATCACCCCCTACTCGATTATTTTCAGCAGCTGGTTCCTCTCAGTGGTGATACAGCACTGAGAGAGCTGCAGGGACAAGAGAGGCAAAGGTACAGACTATTCCTTACAGTGCCCCTCATCCTGCCCAAAATGCACTGGATCCTGTCCAACCCAGCTTGCAGGACTTCCACTGCCCAGGACCCTCATTACCAAACTAGGACAGATTAGAGGCACCCTGAAGATGCCAGCATCTGTGCCCAAACTGCTCTCTGAGAACAGAGCATGTCCCAACACATTAGCCTGGCATGTCCCAGCAGAGATTTCCATGGATAACACCAGTGATAACTTCCCAGACCTCTCAGCTGCTTGACTCCCAGCTTCGAATGGTAGGTTCTTCTATGGAGAGCAACTTAGGTTGAAGGGGAGGCATTTTATACCTCTTTTTTCTGTGAGCAACCCATATTGTAATTCTGAATTGGTGTAGTATTGTCCTGGTTGCCAGGGTCTCCAAAACCTGCAGTATTGACCTCTTGGCTCATATGAAGGGCTGAGTTCAAAGCAGTGATTCCCGTGGTGGCATATGTCTGGGAAGAGGAAAGAAAAAACACTTGTTTAGGATTTCAAACTCATAATTTAACAGAACTGACACCAGCAACGCCTTTGCAGCTGGGACCAATAGCTTTCGTCCACATTTAATATAGAAAAAAACCCCATACATAGAGCAGGAGACGTGCATGGACAGCAGTCTCAAAACTCAAATAAGAAACATCTTATGAGAAGGTGCTGCAGAAGTTGAGGGCTCACAAACATACAACCTCTGGGCTGATAAATCTAGAGCTCCATGGAAATTAAAAAGCTTTGAATGGAAGAAATCGGCACACTTTTTAACAACTCCACATCCATGACAGAGCCTATACAAGGTCTCTGCATCTCTTTCTTTTCCACGTGCCTCTTTGTGTGTATTCCCTACCGGCAGCCCTCATGTGATACCTCACTTTTTAATCCACGCATTAAATTCCTGTCCCTGGCCCGTGTGCTACAAAACCGCCTTCTGCTCACGTAAAGCTAACACGGCCAAGTACAAACTCAAACACTGCATTAAAAGCCTTGTGCCTGAGCAGCACAGGCACCACGCTCGCCAGGCTGTGTGAGCAGCTCCCCCAGAGCTCCCCCAGGCCGAACCGAGCGCTTCGCACTCCTCGCCTGGGTTGTCCCACTTCGCACTTTCCAAACAGTTTAGCTGGGAAATGTACCTTTTTTTTTTTTTTTTTTTTTAACAACACTGCTTCAGCAGTCAGGAGACATCTCATCTCAACCCCAGCCAAGAGTCAGTGCGTGACCTTGGACGAGGTTATTTTTCCACACCAGGCCTTCAAGCTTCTCCTGCATTTGTTGCAGATTATAAACATCCTAGTAGTGCCTGGCAGGCTTAAATTTAATTAAAGATTGCACAGCACCGTCACAACGATCGTCAGGACCAAAGACAAAGTATCATTAGATTCATTAATGAAATAATCCTCCATCATGCAGTGAAGGGGAAAACTACGCTCCAGAAGCAGTGGGCATAACAGCCAGCCTCAGGCCAGAGATCTGTGAGAACAGAGTGTTTTAAGGAATGCCAACCAAAATTCCTCCCATTTTACACTAGCTCATTATCAGTAATGGTCTTCAGACAGCGAAAGCACAGGAACCTGTACGAAAGGGCTTATACAGCACAGCTACTAGAGAACCAGGTTTCCTGAGATCTAGAACTATGGAATGAGATATAACTCTAAAAAGGGACTTGAGTGGGAAATGGCAAAGGATGGCAGCGCAGACTGGAATGAGAATAACACTGGTGAGGAAAAATTTCCCTTTTCTGCATAGAATCAGGGCTCCAAACCTGAAGCACTGTGCTACAGGAAAAGACTGCATTTACTAGGGATTTACCAGGTAATCTAATGAAAAGGTTTTCCTTCCCCTCGCAGGGCACTGACACAATAAGGTGTAAGGGAAGACACAGAACACTGATGATCCGCTGTCTGCCCTCCAGTGTGGTATCACGCCCTGTTTGATGTGTTCAGCTGCAGTGGTTTGTACATCACAGATGACAAATGGGTTGAGAATATGTAGCTGTGAGACGTTCCCATTCCACTCCTGGGGGGCTGGCACCAAAACTCCACCTTTGTCTTCAGGAGAAAGGCAGAGAGATACCTGAGGCATGCCCAGGCACACCAGACAGTGCCATCATAAAGGTCCTTGAGTTACCTGTGCTCTACTGTCTGGGTGCTCAGGGGGACTCAGGAGAGTTCGGAGGAACAAAGGATCTCCTAGTCTTTTCCTGTTCCCATACAGCTGTCTCCAATATGGCTGAGACCTGGGTCTTTCTAATTAGTGAGAAATAAGGTCTCAGGTGCATTATGCAGCTCATTAAATATTTGAGATACATGATTATTAGAGCTATTGAATATGTCACTACAAATAACCCGGTTTCAACCTTCCTCATTAAAGACGTCTCACCTTCTCCCTTGTTTTCAGCAATATTTCCTTCAACCAGAGGAAATCCAGGGCCTTGAAGGGGACAAACACCATCAGTCACTGCTTATCATTGTGTTCCAGAGGGCTGGGCAGGGCCGATTTGGTGAAGAAGAGATGGATGCTGCTTCTCGCACCCACATCTTTCTTGTTCTTTTGTACTAGAGCATAATTTAATCTGAGAATCAAAGCCAGAATTTGTCCTATTTCAGTAGCAGTTGTCCCCACCCAGGGAGGTACCTGGGTTCTGTCAGAGGTGCAGGGCTGCACGAACTCACTGGAGGGCACTGACACACATTATGGCCCAACCCAGCAGCCTGGTTCCATGGTACGGGGCAGCTCACACAGACATACCAACAGTTCCTCCCTGGTAATAAGAAGGCAGAGAGCAGTGGCAGACAACCACTATCTCTCAGATAGTGAAGTGAGGCACAGAGACATTGAATTACTTCCTCAAGTCAGAGTAAACGTGTGTAGTGCTGCAACACGGGGACAACCTGCCAACGGCTACCCAGATCCCCAGTACAACCCCTGTGAACAACTGGTACAAATTCCAGCTCCTGCAGAGCCTGCGCTTGGCCATGAATTGCAAGACAGTTATTTGACACCCTGAGCTGATGCATCCTAGATGTTATGTTCGCCAGGCAAGAAAGTCACAGGCACATTATCACTCCTCAGTCTCTGCTTTATTGTTAAGGCTTTTGTAAGGATGCAGTTACCTTATGATAACACAGTGACAATCAAGCATTGTCTCAAAGCGTAACCATGGCTGACCACAATGCACTGCTGGCACCATAACCTGGCAAAAGAATGGATTGCAAGTGATTAAGTCCTTTTCTGACAATTGGCTCCACCAGGTTAGGTCAGCATCCATCAGTGGTCTTTTGGGCTTTCCTAGATGACTCCCTGGGGTGGCATCAGAGGAGCAAAGCCCTAACTAGTAGGTCTCCAGCTGTATCCTAGACAGATGGGTCTTCTTTTAGTGATCATAAGGCAATGCAGTGCCATCAACATACCAGTAAAATTGTGAGGGATCTCTAGTTAGCCAGAGCACACAAGAAGCTAAAGAAATTGAGAGAAAGTCAAGTGTGGATAACCTGCAGACCAGTAACTAGAAGGGTGAACCTCTGCTTAAGACATGCAGCGTATTGTAGAGAGGATGAATGAGAGGCCACAGAATAATTGCTCTAATGAATCAGAGGAAAAAAGAAGGGCCCAAAATGTGTTTGCCAACAGTTGCTACAGACTACTTCACTTTCTGCTCTCCATGAATGAGGGCAGGCAGAACTGAAGGAGGCACCCAACTTTCCAAGCCCTGGACTGTCACACTTGGGATGGAGTTAGGGCAAGAGAAAATAGCTTGGACAGGGCCATACTGAGAACAGAGATCAGGATATGACAGAAGTTAAAGGGAGGGAGCCATGATCTAGCAGCTTAAGTTCATGAGCATGAGAGTTGCTTGAAAGGGCATGTTTAAAAGGGAGAGAAAGAGAAACCTACTGAGAGGAGATGAACAGTGACAGGAGTGAGAAGCAGAGAGGGCTGTGAAGCTGAGCACTAACAGAGAGAACTTCAAGTTGCTGCAGAAACCAGGGCTCTCAACTCAACTACCACTGCCCTCACACACTTGCTCCCCCAACACCCATATCCAGCCCAGCGTCATACTGGGCAAAAGGTCCAGGCAACTCCTTCTGTGGTAGAAGCTGCAATGTGCTAAAAGTTTTTCTTAGGGAAGAAATGTGGCCCCACTGCTGCCAATGGGCCAACTTGC
Organism: Eurystomus gularis; assembly: GCA_013400335.1. Lineage (NCBI taxonomy): Eukaryota > Metazoa > Chordata > Aves > Coraciiformes > Coraciidae > Eurystomus > Eurystomus gularis. Next base: position 662,021 of record VZZY01004072.1, read on the forward strand.
CTTTTTCTTCTGCTCTAAAGAGATAGGTTTCATCTTTTCATAAAGTGTCAGGACACTTTACATGGGAGAACCTGCTCAAGCACCACTCTTGTCACATCCTTCTCCACAACCCTGTCCAAACTGAGGCATTTTTCCACGTAAAAGACATGCACTTTATGACCAGTGCTACCAGCAACCAAAGCTGTTCTGTAGTACCTCACACTGAAAAAGGCAAAAGGCACTGACCCACTCAGTATCTGTTCTCTGCTGGCATTCAGTAACTTCTACAATGGTTCCTGTTTAATTTACAAGAGCATTGCTGCTGGCCTTCCCCTTTCTATCCCTCCTGGCACAGCTAGAGCTTGGAGTTAAAGCACTACCCTCTTCCTCCATCACCACCACCACGGCCTATGACCTTTTCTCAAAGGCATGTCATCCAGTCAGTCCACATTTGCCCTGATGCACTCTGGTACCCAGCTGTATTTCCACCTCCTCTGCAGAACTTAAGGCTGCCCCATGAAGGGGAGGCTGTCCAGTTGCACTGCATCCATCCAACACATGACAATGCTGAGGGAAGAGCATCTGAAAGCATCACTGCAGCCTGAAAGGCAATTTATGGAACCACAGGACTTTTTCAAGATCTCTGCTAAAAGGTCTGTCCATAAGTGAATGTAAGGATTTGTGGTCAGGAAAGGGTTCCAGTGAGTTCCAAACCTACCAAGAGAAATTCAGAGACATAGCAGTTTAGAAGGGAGTGGAGAAGTCACCAGGCACAAGGACTAGGGCAACCGAAGCAGGCTGTGTAATGAGGAGCTTTGGCAAGCTACTGAGCTATCCTGAAGTACTTCCCAGAAATGACCCACATCTTCTAAACAGTCCTTACCATAGTCTGTAATCCACCTTCTGAGCAGCAGTGACAGCAAAATGTCATTTTCCTCCAGTTCTGCCCCCCACCCCCAGTTCCTCTCCCTTTTCGGTTGTTCCTCTTTCTATATATGTTTGGGGAAAGCTTATTCATCCTTTGATTGTTTACCCGCAAGAGGAAGGATGGGCAGAATTCCAGTTACTTTTCCAGCTTCAGTTATTCACTCATTTCATGACAAAGCTTATGACACCCATGGCAAAGCCTCACTGAGCACTGATGAGTTCAACAGCACACCTTGGAGGTTGGACTAGACCACTAAAGGTCCCTTCCAGCCCAAACCATTCTATGATTCTATGATCTTTTCCTCTCTGATTGTCCTTCAAAGGGCATTGTACACATACAACCATATTGCATCATTCTGCTGGCCTTTTGACTCTCTTGTAATGGTGTCAAGATGCCATTGTGCAACAGTTCGCAGAACTTAGCTCTGTTTCCCTTCCTGCATATCTGCACATAAACCCCAGGCTGTCAGTCTCCACTCAGCAGCAGCCGCTGAGACACTGATTCATCTCTCAACAAAACTCCCCAAACAAAGGAGACGTGGCTAACCAACCTTCTAGAAAAGGCGTTCTCTGCACAAAGTGTCTCTGGCAAGCACCACGATGCTTCCTGTGAAAGAAACAAGTTTCATTTCCTACCAGCCCTTCCTAAAGACTTTCAGATTGTGGCCGAGGATCAGTTCAGGAGGTCTCTTAAAGAGGTCTACAAATGTAGGGTTTTGAGCTCATGACCATGTTCATGACAGCACCATTCAACATGCAATCCCACGGTGGGTCACAACAACCCCATGCAACGCTCCAGGCTTGGGGAAAAGTGGCTGGAAACTGCCAGGTAGAAAAGGACCTTGGGGTCTTGGCTGACAGCTGGCTGAAGATGAGCCAGTGTGTGTCCAGGTGGCCAAGAAGGCCACCAGCATCCTGGCTTGTATCAACAATATTGTGGCCAGCAGGACTAGGGCAGGGATCATCCCCCTGGACTGGGCACTGGGGAGGCCACACCTCAAATCCTCAGTTCAGTTTTGGGCTGCTCACTCCAAGAAGGACATTGAGGGGCTGGAGCGTGTCCAGAGAAGGGCAACAAAGCTGGGGAAGGGTCTAGAGCACAAGTCTGGTGAGGAGCAGCTGAGGGACCTGGGGTTGTTCAGCCTGGAGAAAAGGTGACTTGGGAGACTTTTCACTCTCAAAAACTCCCTGAAAGGAGGTTGGAGCCAGGTGGAGTCAGTCTCTTTTCCCAGGGGACAAATGATAGCACAAGAGGAAACAGTCTCAAGTTGCACCAGGGGAGGTTTAGGTTCAACATTAGGAAAAATTTCTTCCCCAAAAGAGTTGTAAAGTGCTTCACAGGCTGCCCAGGACCTGGCAGTGCTGGGTCAACGGTTGGACTTGATGACCTTAAAGGCTTCTTCCAACCAAAACTATTGTATGATTCTATGTCGTCCTGTCTCCCAGCTCCTGACCGCTTTAGTCCCATGAATAGCCAGGACCTTGAACAGCTTGAGTTTTAGAAAATAATTGGCCTCAGGTAAGCCTCATTCGTTCCTCCAGATAGAGCCAGGCAATGAACAGCACTGTGGGATGTCCACAGGACACCCTGTAAGTGACCATCAGCACCATGGAAGCTCTGCTGCAATCTAGCTAAGGCATCTCCAGGCTCCCTGATGCTGCTTCATCCTGCTGCTTTTCTGTCTGCCCTGCCCTCAAGTCACTGCCAGATAGAAAAGAGTCCCCCAATTCCCCAGGGATTCACACTATGGGGTGAAGAGGTTTTGTCCTGGGAGGGTGGTTCCCTCTTCTTTCCTCAATCATTAATTGTGCCCCACCTCTAACCCAGACCATAGCAGCAGTGCGGTCAGAAAAGGGAAGAAGAAAAGGCAACTTAGTCCCTGTGACTTTCATGTGAGTTCATCGCAGAGCAGGACAGACTTGGAGAGGCTGACCAGGAGCAGCACACCTTGGACCACTCCACTGTGCAGCCCACAGGACCTCTCTCCCCTGACAGCATCTCCCAAGCCCCTGCAGCCATCAGACCTGCTGACTAGCAGACCCTGTTTCAGAGTTTGGAGCCTCCAAGTGGTTGTATTTGAGTGAGGCTCTTTCTAGACAGAATTCAACGGGGCCTTCTGGTGATGAACCTTGGTAAAGGCAGCATCCTTTTCCCCAGCAGCACAGACACTCGCTTGCAAGCCCAAGCCTCGCAGCACTCCAGCAATCGCTCACATCAGTCTGTACAATGACACGGTGACAGTGCACAGAGGGGACTGACCATGGCATTCCCCGAGTGGGTCAAGCCCTCGGCCCCTCAACATGCTCCCCATGGGGCCAGCATGGCCCCAGGCCTGGCTTCCCTTCCCTGGCACCCACAGCCCCCCTGGCCATGACCACTATGGGGTGAGCTGTGGAGCCCCACATCAATGGTGTGGGCTCCCTCTCTGCATTCTCTCCATAGCTGTCAGACCATGAGGGCCATCAAACAGCCCCTGTTGCACAAAGCAATCCGTTATCCCACGGACAGGCAGCAGGACGCAGCTGCAACCCACACTGTGGTTCTTGGGTACAAAGCCCAGGGTACAAAAGCCTTTGTTGAGGTCAGCAAAAGCTCACAGCAATAAACAGTTTACATGCAGGAGAAATCCTCCAGTCCCAACCAGGGCTGCTTCCCAGGTTAAAATCGAGAGGTTCCTGCCAGAGAGATGATTAGCCAAAAGCAGCTCCCTAACAGAGACGATAGCTTGTCTGAGTGGCTCTTCACCTTGATCAAGGTGCTTGATTCAGAGCATGAGCTCAGCTCACCCCAAGTGCCCTGCTCCACATCGGCGAATTGGGACTGCGGATGCAAGAAGGGAAAAAGTCCTCCATCATTTTTCACCCATCTAAAATCAAATGACACTGGTTGCATCTTGGTCATTAAGCAGAAATGACTTTTTCTGTGACAAATAACCAGCCTTTCAGTGATGGTATGAGGTCAGAATTGGGTTTCTTTTACTCTTGGAGGAGATCACAAACAGTTAGAAACGCTCGCACAGGCACTGTATCAGTGGGTCCCTCCTGGACCTCCTGCACACTGCACAGAGGCTTTCATCAGCCCATTACTTCTGGGCTGCTACACACAAACACACAACACAGGTAAACACCCACCTCTGGACCCTAACCCTGCAGAGATCGCAGCAGCATTTATCAGAGGGTGGCTGCTAGACCTACCCCACACTCACAGGAATTTAATTTGTGTATTGCAGAAGCACATTAACCCTGCTCTGGCCTCCCACGGCCCTGCGCACACATACCACACTGGATGCAGGTCTTGCACGGGCGTTTGCAAATATTAACATTTCGGAAAGAAGTGAATCCTCCTTCGCCCTTGCTGCAGAAGCAGCATATTGGGTGGGCATAGGGGAAAATTCACTTTACAACTGTGCAAAACAAAAAGATTTTTACACTTTGGGAAACAAGTCCCCTTTTAGATGCTTTTCTACTCTCCGAACCCCCAAAGGCATCCAAGATGACTTGATTTTCTAAAAATACACCCCGAAGAGGCACAGTTAATGGCTCGCTGGAGCAGCCCTGCTTTGCAAGTGACAAGAGCGAGTGCAAAGCCTGTGCACAGAAGAGCTGCTTGTGGGGGAGCTGTTTGCAGGAGGGGCTCAGTGTTTGGGAAACAACTTCTGGAGCTACCCCTGTGCAGCTAAGAGGGGACACTGTGACTAGGGCCTGTGCTCCTGTTGCTGTGTATTGGGAGCACATATAAGTCCTCCCCATCTCAGTCTGTGGGGGTCTGACTTACGGAAGCACATCTCCTCCCTCCCCTATTCCGTCACTTCCCATTTTTGGGGTCTCTCCAGTGAAGACATCAGCGGCCAGCAAGGTCCCCTCCCTCTGTAGAGCCCCAGCTCAGCAAGGCGCTAGGGCAGTGGGACACAGCGGTGAGTGCTGGCTCAGAAAGAGCAGAGCTCAGCATGCATTGAGATTTTCTTACCCACACAGAGCCAGATCTCCAGCATTTTCCTCTGCAAGGCAGCAAAGGAGTCTCCCTGCTATAAATCTGGCATTCATGCTGTCTCCATGCACATCCTGCAAAACAGTAGAGACAACACCAGTCAAAACCAGGGCTGATAAACTTTCGTCTGGCACTTTTGCAGAGACAGGCAGGCTGGGTGCCCATCTGACAAGCTAGACTTCCCAGTGCCATGCCTCTGTCCCTACAGCATTGGTCACCCCATGATGTCTGTGGACCCACAAGACCCCCCGTGAATGGAGGAAAGCAACTGCTCTGGGTAAAGCCCTTCTCTCAACGTTTTGCTGGGTGCTCTGGCTGGTCAAGGCAGCAGATAAGCACTGAAACTCCCTGCCAGGATAGGCAGGTCCCAACTATACGCTGAGCCCCAGAAGCAGGCTATGAACCAGAAACGGCGATCAGGATCAGTACAGCTCATCCCACCAACTGCACAGGACCCATGGTCACAGCTGGCATATCCAGTAAGCACTAGAGGCACCTAACCACCTTCCCAGGGATGTTTCTACCTCAAAACCCCACAGTTTGTTCCTCCAACAAGGGAAAAGAGACCCAGCAAAGTGCTGCCTTGACTGCCAAGAAATAAAGTCCTGTGATCAATCCTTGTAAGCTATGGAGTTTGTAGTGTTTAGGTCTCTGAGTTTGATTGACAGCCTTAATTACATAGGGACAGCATCACAGCTCAAAAAGATGATTGCTAGTTCAGGCTAGTGAAAAACAGGAATAGTATGTTCCACTCTTAGAGGAGTGGTGCAGAAAGTGAGAGCTCAGCTTACCCATTCAATGTTGATCATCTAGTTCTCCTCAACGAGCTAGATACAAATCCCAGCTAGCAAAGGGAAGCACACTGTGATGCTCTCAATCCACCCTCTTCCCCCATATCCCAGCCTGGAAAAAGACCTTTGTAAAGCTGATTAATCCATCCAGGCAGATCCTTCTGCTCACTGCTACCCAGGGCACCCTCTGAAACCTAGGGCTGGCAGCTGCTGCTTCCCCCGACCATGCCAAGGAGCTCCGGTGATCCTCCAGCTGTGGGCAACACAGAAGCAGTGCAGAAGCCCTGGGAGCCTGGTTTGCTTTGGGAAGGCAGGATGCTCTTCTGGGTGGGTGAATTTCTCTCACTGCGCTGTCTCTTAGAAATGAAGTCTCCCTTTGCCCTGCTCTGTCGAACTTGATGCAATGTTTTCAGTCTCTAAGTAGACTTAGGGAGCAAATCTGCAGGTCTGAGCAGCAATTTTGTACTTGCAGCTTCGCATCCCTCTCAGCTGTCCCTGGAGTTAAAACCAGCCTGGCACATTTAGGAGTTTCTTGCTGTTGGCTGCTGCTGTGCTTTCCCTGGGGGCAAGCTAAAGCCCAGGGAGGGAGAGAAGGTACAAGTAGTCCCATAATCAAATGCAGCAACCACAAAGTTGCTGTATTTGTAAATTTAATATTTTGCTCTTAAGTGAAGGAAACCAAGGTAGGTAGATTATCCTATTTCCTTCTTATTCTCAAGACACAATCATCTGACATCAAACCATTCCGTCTGTCCTGTGCGCAGACTGGAGCAGGAGGTGCAGGACAAGCAGTCGGAGAAAAGGTCTCTTGTTCTTTGACAGAAATGCAACTGAGTTTCTTCCTGCAGCCAAGACTTTCACCAGCACCTTCGTCCTTGCATTGAGCAAAACAGTCCCGCAAGCCTGCATGCACACATATAAAATACATATATATAAACATATAAATACATATTATTTGTATTTGTAAGCTGCCAAAGGGCTTCATTTGCCCATTCTTACTCCTCTCAAGCCTTTTAGGATCCTTTTCACAGAGGTTTTTTTCTTTTCCTGTGTGATTTTTTTTCCTCCCTTCCATTTTAATTGAAGTAGTTGTCTCCACAGCAGGAAATGTAAACTATGCAGCAGGCAATCTTGATATCTATTTTAAAAGAGGAAAAATTATTTAGCAAGGCTAATGTCTTCAGATATGTACAGAAGGAATTACTAGTCTTGTTCCTAGAAGCCAGAAAATTCAAAGAAAAAAGGGAAAAGAGGGACGCGATTCCTTCAAAAACCAGAAAAAAGTGATTAACAAGTTTTTAATTCTGTGCCTAGAAATGAAGGGCTAGATATTTGGCAAAGAAAAAAACCCCATTCCTCTTAGCAAAATGCAGGAGCTTTTCCCTGAGAAACTTGAAGAGCTGAGGAGTAGCTGAACTCTTGAAAATCTGCTCTCAGCATTCTCACTGAAGAGGGTCTGGCTGCTAAGCACTAGTGAAATCCTTGCTTTGGCTGTTTAATTGGGAGCTGAGTGCTGCTGAAGATGTGGCCCAGGTGTGTGTGCTGACTACAGCCTGGGTTTGGAAATCGGCCCTTCATGCCTGTGCCGTGGGCTGCTCTCGGCTGCCCAGGTGATCTGAAGGGAAAAGGGACAATTTACTACCGTGTGCCTCAGTTTCCCCACTTGCTAAATTGAGATCCCAGTACAGGCTACAAACCTAAAACCATTGGCACAGAGCAGCTACGATGAGTCACTGCGGCAGACTAAGAATAACACAAAAATACCTAAAGAGATGAGGCACTCTTCATTCTTCAGAGAGCAATTGATTAGCTGAGCTATACTGTGATTTTTGTCCATCAGAGATTGCAAACTTGAAAAAAAAAAAAAGGCCTAGAAAATGGGAGTGAATCCTTGCTGATTCTCTTTCCCTCTTCCTACACCTCTCCCAGTTTCTGCCTCCCCTGCTCCAGAAAAGAAAGTAAATTAAAAATCAACTTCTCTAAATATTGTTTCTCCCACATCAGGCCAGCAGGAGAGGCAGAAATCAAATTATAACCACTGAAATAACCATCAGCGCTTAGTGCCAGGAGGGTGGGTGGAGATACTGGAACATTTTGCTTCAGGTTTCCAACAACAACAAAAAAATCTATCTTTATTAAAATAAACAAGTGCAAAAGAAGAAACAGAAAGAAAATCAATCAGCTGCATTTACAACACAGAGATACGAAGCAAAGAGAGACAAATGAAAGCTGCCGCAACCAGACCCCCTCTGTCTTTCTCCTCTCCTGGAAGATGGTTTTTTTCCCCTCATCTCCTGATTCTGTGCCTTCTCTCTTGAATCTCTGTCTTATTGATTATGGAAAAGTCCTGGAGAGAACTTTTACCTACAGGGACAACTGGAGGAGGAAAAGCAGAGCCATCTACCTTGTGTCCAGCAGATAATTCAAGACAACCTCTATGAAGGGGATCACACTCTTTTTGATACCTACAGGATCTGGCAATAATTTAGGCAGAACGTACTGGCTTTATAACTCTTCAATTCATCATAGATAAGAACAGATAAATACCAGGATTGTCACATCCAGATATTTTTACAGAGTTTCTCTCCTGCAGGGATTATTTCAGGAAAAAGCATGTGCTATATGGAAATGCTGTTGCAGCCTTTCTCTGCAGCTCTCCCTGATTTTTGGCTAGAGGATCGGTAACTTCAGGAACCAGCAGACTAACAAATTTGCTCATTCTCTTCCAAAACCCAGCTGCCAGCCAGCAGGATATTATCATGCAAGATCTGCAACAGGGCTTGATTCCGACTGGAGTGTATTTGAAGACCATCTCCCTGCCTGCATGAGCTCAGGAGGTGAAGCCAGACAACGTGGCAGCAACGGGCTCTGAGTGAGCCCAGGGCATGTGCAGCTTTCTTCAGGGCATTTGGGGCACGTTGGCTTACAGGTGCTACTGCCCAAACTAGCCCTAGACCTACCTGCCCAGCTAAGCCCAGCCAGTCTCTTTGGGGAAGGTTTGTCTGGGCTTATGCAGAGAGGGGAATGGTCTCAGGCATGCCAAGACCAGGGACTGCCCCACCTACAGCTGTGAGGAGCCACTGCAAAAAGCATCCACTGTGCCTTTGGGAAGATGCTCATGGAAGATGCTCAGGCCCACTTTGCAGCACTACATGTACTTGTCTCTCCTCTGGTCCCAAGGGGTGATCCTCAAGCAGGAGCCAGCAGCTCGGACTCAAGGCTTTGCCTTAGCTGGGGACAGCAGAGCACTGAGCATCGCTGTTCCCCAGACCTCCCTCCAAGCCTTGTCCCTGGAAAGCCACTGCACCTGCAGCAGCTTCGCCTCCACGGAGGGGTTAAAGATCCAGTTGAGTTGCAGAGGAGGCTGAGGCGGTTTTGCGCTCCTGCAGTGCCATCATGTGCTTTAGGTATGCACTGCAGAGACACTCCTGCCTGACAGAACTTGCAGGGGCCAAGGAGGCAGAGGAACCTGCAAGCAAAACCTCAGTGTCTCTGGATGTCCCTGGAGGTGGCATTTCTCAGCTCCTGGCACTGACAACCCAGGAGTGGGAAGTCCTGTGGCCACCACCACCACATGCACACGGAGAGGTGGTCACAGGGCAGCCCTGTGTCATGACGCTCTCTGGGTGACCAAGTGTTTCAGGATTCATGACATCCTTCAGCACAGGACTCAAATCAGCCCCATATCCTACAAGGTTGTTGAAGGCTACAGAGATCTCAGAGGGGAACTGCAAAAGATCTCCCAGCAAAGGAGCCATGGGGTGGAAAATGGGGATTTTGCCCACTCTTTCACCTGGAAAATTCCTCGTCCTGGAGATTTCTCAGCAGGCCCTCCTTGCTGCTTAATAAACCCCACTGCAGCCACGGCAGGTCCTGTCAGCGAGCGCTGTGCCACATCGTTAAGCAAATCCATGGGAAAGAGCACTCATTAACAACTCCAGCAAACTGTGTCAAACTGGTGCCTTGAAAGCATCGATGGTGATAGCTGCAAAGTGCCCCAATTGCTGATGGCAGCAGCAACTAGCAAGCACAACGTGATCTCCTGCCACCTCAGGGGAGCGGGGAAGGCGATGTCCAGCAGCAGAGCTGGGGAGAGAGGAGCCCTGTGCCGAGCACAGCATGAGGAGGGTAGGGCACATGGCTGGCAGCACTTAGGGACACTCGTGTCACTGTGTTCTCTTCACTTGCTGCTGTCTGGCTCCCTGGTTGGAAAATGTCCCCTGGGATGCTGCAGCCAGGTCTCTCAGGAGCCAGACCTGTTTGCATCTCCTCTGCAGTCAGCGTGGGTCCTGCCCCTCCACAGGGCTATCACTGTCCTTGCACAGCCTGTTGCCTCTTTCCATACTCCTAGTCCCCTCCAAGGCACGACTCCAAGTGAAACCCTCCTTCAGTCCTCATGTTTTCTCCACCATTCTGATGCCAGCTTTCCAGCCCAAAGGTTTATCAATTCATCCTGTCGTCGCAGCTCTGGCCTTTATTCCTCCTGAGCCTCAGACAATCAGCACAGTAAGGAAGCAAGCCCTGAAGCCTAACCAAGCCCAAGCCTATTCTGCAAGGAAAAAAAATGAACTATTGCATGGGGAAAATGTGCAATCGCAAGGGAAAAATGAGCTAACGCAAAAAAACCCCAACCATTAAGGACAGAAACCCTGCAGGGCAGGTAGAAGAAGATGGATCCACAAGCACTGTCAGGCTCAGGGAGAGAGACGGCTCTCGCAGCTCTGGGGTATGCACACTCCTTTCCACATCTCCTGGGCTTGTGGTCCAGCCTGACACAAGGAGAGGGGAAGATACGCATGTCACAATGTCCCAGTTTCCCGTCCAGGGCCCCTGCTGCTCTGGGACTGGAGCCCAAAGCCCTCACAGCTCTCCTGACTGCCTGCTCACACCATGTCCTGGGGCAGACTGTCTCTGCCAGCATTAAGCCCCGGGGAGGACTGACCGGGAGGAAATGGCTGGAGAGCAGCAAGAGGAAAAGAGCAATTAGAGGAAAAGTTTTTCAGGGTTTGTTCTGCTTGTGCCTCGCAAAGGAGGCTGCAGCCGGGTCCAGCCCTGCACACTTGGGACAGGCAAGATGGCAGCATGGGGCACCCCTGGCTTCATGGCCTTTGTTTCTGGCTCTTGCACTCACCAAGAAAATACAAATAAAACAAATAAAGTAAAAAGAAAGATAAAAAGGCACCAGAGCTGAGGAAAGTGTGGTGGTCTGACAGAATCTGGGGTGCACAGCTCAGGGCATGGCGCTGGCTGGAGCCATTCCAGCTTGTGAAACCAACTGCTAAGGAAGCCGTGGCCTGAAATAGCTTTTCTGGTGTGGAAAGGAGGAAAATAAGGCCGGGTGTTAGGAGAGGGCAGGCAGGAGCTTTTCCTCCTGCCGTGCCACCCCGGGTGGCAATGGGGAAGGGGATCCTGCCCCAGCCCAGGACTGCCCTCTCTCCCCACACCGCCGGGGCCTGTGCCCGGCTCTGCTCTGCCCTTCCCTTCCCTTGGGCCTCAAGTACCGGTGGCCTTTGTGTCCCCAGAGCAAGATGGTGGCTCGGGAGGGTTGTTCTTCTGAAAAGCTGTTTTTTCAGGCTGTGTTCCTGCTGCAGCCTCAGCCAGGCGTTCCCTGGCAAGGAGAGGGCAAAGGGGTGAATCGCTGCCCCCCACAACACCCCATGAAGAAGCAGAGGGGTGAGGTGACAGGAGATGGTGGTCTTGAGGAGAAACTCAGCCAAAAACCTTCCTCTATCAAAGCCTTTTTCGTAGAACTTTTGACTTTTTAATCCAGCTAACAAGGAACCAAACTATTAAGGCTGGAAGTGTTATAATTAGCCTTGGTGATACTCCCACCTCAGCACCCAATATATTCCTGGTTCCCTCTCGCACCACAGCTCTATAGCTGGACTACCTTCACTGCAACACGTGGCTTTGGCTGGCCATGTTTACTTATTACTTTTTAGTGAAAAAAAAAAGACATTTGGGAGAAAGCAATCACATAATAAAATAAAGGATCTGCCCCAACCACACTGTGACAAAAATTTCTACTCAGAGGAAATTTATGCCAGCGCAAATGGATGAAAAAAGTTATTAGAGTGGAATCACAATATTTTACATTCATTTTATAGCAGCCGAAATGACAGCGAAAACATAAGCAAAATTAGAAGTGTTCATACATTTTCATTTCTTTCCTCTTTACATTTCCTTACCTTTCCTAGCCTGCTCCATCTGGAGGAAGGTTTCCAGCCAGGCATGCCTGGCAAGGCGTCAAGGGCAGAGGACACTCAGACCAGTGCCCAGGGCTGATTTTGAGTAACAAGAGAGGAAAAAAAAAAAGCAAGATCTATTTAACATCATGCTCTTTGTTAAAGCTTTCTAGAAAAGCACCGTGATCAAGAGGATTCTGACACTGTCCATGCCATGGACACCCTTTAACATGTGCCTTCTATCACTGTGAGCCAAAAACTTCCTTCAGCCAAATATTGTCTCAGTCCCTTCTCTACTTAAGCATATGTTTAATTTGAAGTCACGTTGACAATTGTAGGATGCAAGTGGTTTTGCTTAGCTGCTCTCCTGATGTGGGTGTCTAGCTACTGATCAGCCCTATCCCTTTTCCTTCCCCCACTTTGAGTCACACTTCCCAGGTTTTTTTGCTGGCGATGGTGTCTATTTTAATAGATGGGAAAGAGGTGCCTCTTCAGACTTACTGTGCTGCAATCAGCTACCACCTAACTAGGAGCGGCTGGATTGCTGCTTTCTAATTACCCCTTGCATACTCAAAAAACTTGCTGCCGGTGGCACAGTGGGAAGAGGCTGGTTTTCAGGTTCTCCCCATGCCTGGTAAGGAGGCAGGCAGCCCAGCACCTGCTCAGCATCCACTACTCCTGCAAGGGCCAAGCCTGTTGCAGTGTTTTGGCCCAGAGGCAGAGAAAAACCAGCTTTGATCAGAGATAAGCGGGATGTTTTCCATTCAGAACTTCCAAAGAGATATTAGAGAGGATCAATGGTGCAAAGTTCTCTTTAAAGACAATCTGCAGAAGACAGAGATCCAGTGAAAGGAGCTGCCTGACATGGAAGCACTGTCCTTTGATTTCATCTTATCCCTGTGTCAAAGCAACCAGCCCTTAGGAGCACAATGCATTTTGGTGCATACAAAACATTCTTCTGTATTCAGAGACTTTGCACAGGAGCTGGGCAACCCCTGTTTTGCCTTAGACCAGACCCATGACAATGGGGAGAGTCTGAAGCAGCAGTCTGCCGTCACTTAGCAGCTCCTGGCAGTGATGGGCACTGCTCCTAATTGCACTGACCCCTCTTGAAAGCAGGTTAAGCCCTTCCTGTAAAAGTGGACCTTTTGTTTCGCATGTTTACACAGGTTGTCTGAAGGAGGACTAGAACAAACCACCAGAGCAGACAGATCTTGCTGGCTCTGCCAGATATCTCCTGGTAAATTGAGCTAAGATGCTGCATGACCCTCGCTATGTGCTGGACACTGCCATCCCACCACAACCAGCTGATCCCACCACGGACATCTGCTGGAGCCCTCGCTCCACGCTCACTGCCAGGAGAGGCAGAGGAGGAGGCACGAAGGCACCACATGCGAGCTGCCAGCCACCCACTTGAGTCTGCCAAACTTCCCAGCGAGCTCCTCCAGCCCAGCTGAATAGTGTAGGTTTGGTCACGCCACTGAGGAACGTCACTGCTTCCAACCATGAGACCGACTTAAAAATAATAAACGGTGGTAAGTAAAAAACGCTCACTTCCTCTTCATTTCCCCAGGGCTTAGGAGGGTTTCATAAACCTTTAAAACTCTGGTTTTCAGATTTTTTGTGTGATGGCTAAAAGTTTGTATTTGATTTAGTGAAATCTTATGATTCTCTTGTAATTAAAAGGTCCTCAAAAGAGGATTTAGAAGTTAATAGAACAAAACCCCCCAATATCACTGTATTTGCAATAATCTCACCAGGATACAGTAAAAGAAACTCTTTGGTCAGGCAGTTTGCTTGCCTGTGTTATTTACAGGATTACTGAGGTGCAAGAGGAAGGGATATAAATTGACATGGGAACAGGGATGAGTTTTTAAGTTCTGTAGGTAATTCATACAACTCCAGCAGAAGGTCTGGCTTTCTGTGCCATCCCCTTTCCACTGCTGCCACCAGCATCGGCTTATGGATTTGCAAACAGGTCTCAATACAGGTAAGGACTCCGGCTCCCCTCCAAGCTCACAACTGTAGGTATCAGAAGTCAAAGGTATCTGTGGGCAGATGCAAGCTGATGTGCCCTATGAAACCAGACTGTCCACTGCAGACTTAGGAACTCTGGTCTCCATTACCCCATGTACCTCTATGCTGCTCCCCGTTTTGTGAGCCAAACATGTCCAAAGGATGGGAGGTGAAGAGAGAATGATTTTTCACTGTCTTTTTAAAGCGAGAACAGGAACATCAAGTTAAATTAGTAGGTGATACGCTGAAAACAAAATAAGATATGCAGCTTTACACAGGAGAACTGTGGGACTATTGGAGTGAAGATTTTGTGGATGCTCAAAGTTTGCATAACTTTAAAAAAAAGAGTAGGCAAGCTTGTGGAAGAAAATTCCAGTCAGAACTAGAAACCTCACAGATGTCCCTGGGCTGCAGATTGCTGGATGCTGCTAGAGAAATAGCACTGAATGACTGACATATTCCTATGTGTTCCCCAAAGCACACACTGTTGGTCACTGCTGGAGACAGGACACTTGGCTGGCTGCACTTGTGCTCTGACCTAGCCTGGTCGTTCCATTGCCTTATTTATACCAGTGTATCAGCACGTGAGGGAGACAGGGTCTGTGCCATTGCCCTGTTCTCCTGTTTTCTGAAAAATATCCTCCTGTGAATGCTGAGTCTCATTAGGAATCAGAGGTGGGACCTTAGGATGGCAAATCAAGGGTCCAGCGACTGTCTGAGCAGGAACATCCCCAAAACAACTAGCAGGGCTTTATTAATAGACAGCTCTGTCAGGTAGCTTGGGTGGTAAAACACATTCCTGCTCTCAGCTCCAAAGGCTCAGCCTGGCAAAGACTGTGACTGCAGATTGTGAGTGTCTGTTTCCTTTTCTTTGTTTCCTTGTTGTCTTTTTAAAACAATCTGCCAATTCATCATTAAGAAATTAAATATTTTATAGCTGCTGTGATGCTGATGACAGGTGCCAGATTGATTTGTTCTGGCAGAGGAAATTTGCTGCTCATTTCTTCCCTTTGCTGCAATAAATTGTGTGCAGAGGAGTAGAAAGAGGGGAGAGCTGAAGTCTCCAAGCTGTCCAGATCTGACCCAATAAAGAGTTTAAAAATAGGTACAATCTGGAAACATTTTGGTGCCAACAACAACAACAACAAAAGCCCAGCTAGAGTTGCTGCATTTGCTAGTCCTCTGCACAGCGGGTGGGAGGGGAGCATCCTTGGCATGACTAGCCAAGATGTCAAGGTTGCCCTGACTTATAGGACCTCAGGACTGTGTTATTTCAAACCAGCCACAGTGCTCCAAAAGAAATAATCATGTAATTAAGCCACTAGCCTTAGAATCAGAGACCTTGATTTCTATTCTGGCCTCTGCCACTGACCTCCCATACAGCCCTGAGTGACTCACTTCAGCTCTCTCCCAGGGAAGTTAAGATACCTCCCTTTTTGAGCCTGACTTATTCCAGATCATTTCTGTTCAGGAATGAGCTTATCTGGCACATCAGGGAGGCATCAGCCCGTAGGACCCAGCAGACCTCCCCTTCCCACATACAACCTGTCAGCTCTCCCCTTAGCCTCATCCTGAACGGAACCAATCTCACGTCCCGGGAGAAAGAGGATTTGGGAAGTCTGTGCCCATCTTTGATCTCCTCCGCCTCCTCCTTTTCCACTGCCTTTCCCATAAGCCAAGTTCCCCTGGGGCAACCTGGTTTATGCAGCACTCAGCTGAGGAGACAGACGAGACGCGTTTCCAGAGGTGACACTAACAAGATTTACTACGTGACTAAGGCTTGCAATCGGTGGTGATAACTAGAGAATTACCCTGATAAATATTTGATATGATTTGGAGAGTAATAATAGATTTTTCTTGCCCACGATTTCCATCAGGAAGAAGCAAGGGGAAAGAACTGCTGAAAAGGGGAATGTAATTGTGGCATCCATCTTTCTGGCTGAGGTTACCTGTCCTTTGCAATAGATCAGTGGGGAATAGGGCAGGAGGACGTGGAGGGGCAGAAGGTGACAGGGCATCCCTCAGCCCCACCGCATTCAAGAGCTGCTGGTAGGTCTGCGCTCTGGGAGGACTGTGTGTGACTCTGTGTGTGTGTAACAAGACAAACTGAAAGATGGAGGGGGAAAAAGAAAGAAAATAGGATGGAAAGATCCAGGGCAGCAATGAAGAAAGGGCTGGGCTCGTGATGGAGAGGGAGAGCTGGGATGCAAAGGGAGCTTTCTGCATGGTTTTGGATGAGAAAGGATATGAGGGCTGGCTTCTGCCTCAAAGACAGCGTATTCTTTTGTAAAACATCCCAGGTTTACATGGGCAGGTGTAACCAGTCTGCCCATAACTCTACCATGCCCCTGGCCAGCCTTGTACCAGCCACCGCCAGGCTAGAGGAAGGATTTGTGCCTGCGTTAATCAGCCCTGGCCCCAGGCTGCAGGGAAACCTGATCACCTGTAAGCTGCACCTTTTCTTTAATGAGAGCACCCCAACACCACCAAATCCCAATAGGACTTCAACTCATCAAAGCCAAGATATTTTGTTATCATGTAGCTCAGAGCAGCAAATATCTCTGTCAGAGAAGGTCAGAGCAGCCAGTGACACACAACACGGCCTTGAAGTGTGTGAAAGCAAACCTTCCTCTTCTCCCACTGGCACAGGATGGTCTCAGAGACTCCACAGTTTTTTGCTGCCATTTGGTATCTCAGGCAGCAGGACCCCAGTGCTGTCCTGGTACCACGGGTCTCCCAGCACATCCTCAGCAAAGGCCAAGAACCAACACACAAGGGTTCCCTTTCCATCTTGCTGCATCCACCACAAAACTGTGTTTAAGACCATAAGTAAATTTTCATTTCTGAGAAATCACATTTCCTCACACTGTCATGCACACAACAGGACGACCCTGCCAGGACTCTCCAGCTAAGAATCAGGGATACCCAACACAGTCCAGTACAGAGAGGCCCCTTTCCTTGTTCTGCCATCAACCCGCTGTGACCCAGAAAGCAAGTCACTTCACCCCTCTGTACCTTAATTTTCTTTCTCCTGCTCCCTGTGCCTGATGTAGCTGTGCCCTTTGAAGCAGAGGTTTGACAGTGCCTAGCACAGTGGCACCTGGATCTTCAGTTTCCAACAGGATATAAATCGATGTGTCCTGATTTCTGGAGAAGCTGTCACTGGCGGAAGGAAGCAGCAGAAGCTATCTGCCTCTGAAACAGTGGGCCTCCTTTCACTTTGGTGCCCAATTTGAGGCCTCTGACAGTAAGAGTTCACCTCATTCTTTATTCCTGTCCTTATTTTGCACTCAAGTCATTACTCAGGCTGCATTCAGTGGCATCAGCTAAAGGAGATTTTAAGATAATGCAGGGAAAGCAAGTGAGAACAAAGATCACAGCAAGGAAAGTGGTACTTTGGCATGTTCACATAACAGCTACTCCGTCAGGTGGAACATGACAGTTATTGTAGGAATCTCTCCATAAACCCTAATACACACTCAATTATATACTCTTAAGATTCGCTTTTTGTTCTGTGTCATTCATCTAAAGAAGTGTCAGATGGAGGAAGGAAATAATCTGCAGAGACACCAATTCATTTTATCCTCATACTCAGGGATAGTTATTAATAGCAGAGCTGCTGGTTAATTGCACATGTCCTGTTACAGGAGATCAATCACATCTAGAAGAGCTTGAAAACAACTTAGTGTCATTTTACACCGAACTGTTAAGTCAGGGCTACACTCGTGTCCTTGATGGACTCATACAACCTTTGTGAGGGTTAAGATTTGCTGTGGTTGAACTGTCCTAAAATATTGCTTCACCCCGCTGAGTTTACAGCTACCTCTGGTCTGCCTGCACAAGCTGGGGTTATACTTCTGGGTGGTGGTGTAGACACAATCTGAGGGGCTAGGCTTTGCAGTACTGACGTACACAGCCTTGATGTCTTTCACAATTAACAGGTAACAGCAAGAAAAAGCCAAAGTGCTTGTCCTCTGCAAGAGGCTGTGGACAACATGGTTGTCTCTTCTGCTAGCCAGCAGCAGGAGGGGGAAAGGGAATGTGCAGCACATAACAAAACTGACCCTGCTGCTATTGATAAATCACCTGTCTTTTATGTAGGATCACATAAAGTTCCTAGGCAGGGATAAGGATCTTATAGCATGAGATGCTGCACACATACAAATAAGTCTTCAGGCTCTTCTAAACATAAATATTTAAAATAAAAATAATAATAACTCCACAATAAAATCAAATGTGAAAAAGTAGACAAAGGGGAGCCCCGTCAAAGACAAACTCCATTTCCACCTCTCATCTGTGTCACTGAATCCCAGGCCAATTTCCATCACTTCCACCTCCCAACAATCTTCATGGGCTCTCGAAATGAACAACAACTTCCATCATCACATCATAAAGGTTAATCTCCCCTTCAAGCAATCATCTTCATAAGAATGACGACTTTAATTTTAAGGGCTAGGTCCTAGACAATAAAGCCACACCTTATACTGCTAGGCTGAAGATAGATTCAGATAAACAAGGCTGTGTCTCCAGTGACAGATTCATTCAAATCCAGAGAGCTGGAGTTGAAAGAAAAATTTAATAAAGCCTTCTTGATTTTTTTTCCTTTTCTGCCCATTAAGTTGTTGCCAGACACCTTAATTAGATGTTGTTATTAACAAGAACGTAACACACAAATTAAACCTACTCCATGCTTCATCTCCTTTAGCCAGTAAGGTAATTTTACCCAACGGTGTTCTCGAGAGGCCATGGAATCTGCTTTAGCTATTCTCCACATCCCCGAAACAGCTCCAGGTCTGGGCCCCAATTCTACCATATATTTGAGCATGAGCTTTGCTCTAAATCTGTGAGGTGGTGAGATGGACATTTCACTGAGTTCAGACAGTTAGCAAACACTTTCATGTCTCATCCTGAAACCAAGACATCTGAAAATCACATGGAAAATGTGGCTACTAGGACCCTGGACTAAATAATTTTCCTCTTTTTTTTCTGAGCCATATACCCGCAACCTGTTAACACAATACTGCTACGAGCGGGAGGTAATTCTAATCCTGACACGGAGTGAGATGTATACATGCTCTGAAATGCAAATACAATTCCGCTTTTGTCTTCAATTCATGGAAATATGTTAGCAAAGCATCTTTTTGAGAGGGGCAGCACTGGGCATCACCTGCAAGTTCAGTTCTGACCTCTCCTCATGCTTCCCAGCAGCAGTTCCATGCATGGCACTTAACAGTGGGCAGGCAGCTAAAGCCACCCCCTCTGCTTTACAGCCGTGTTCCGGTTCAGCTTGTGTGCAGCATGGATAATAAGACTGGATGGTCCAGGTGGAGGAGTCAGGCATGGCTCCACTTCTTACCCCTCCACTGTGGAGGTGAGACTCTTTAAGCACCAGAGAAAGGAAAGCCAGACCCTTGAGGCACGGCGAGAAAATGAGTCAAGTGGTCTCGCAGTGTGCAGAAGAACTGGAGAAGCATCATGCGAATAGGAGGAGAGGGTTGACCAAGTGCTGGTTCAAGCACTACAGCACCGCTGAAGTCACTGGCTCTAATTCAGAGGGATGTTCAGAGACTTGCATGTTCTGCCACTAAAACAGACTCCCAGAAAGGCTGCCAGCTGCCCTCCTGCCCTGGCCTTTCTCCACAGAGCCACTTCCATCTGTCTGTGGTTTGAAAAGGTCTTGGTGACACAGCCCCGAAGTGCTGGGCATTGACCTTTTCTGGAGGGAACAGACACTGACACTTGGAAGTTTGCCATCAACCTGCCCACACGGTGATCCTGCAGGACAGGGAGGAGGGCTTCCTAATCTGGTAGCTCAACACAGACAGGGAGATAAAGCCTGATACTCTACATATGTGAGCTGCCTTTCCCATACAGACCTGCTCTGGGGAGAGGTCCTGAGCTGTCAGGGCAAGGAGAGGGGCAGAAGCAGGAGTGGATGACACAGAAGCCACCGGGCACATACCTGTGTGCTGTGCTGACACACCACTGATGGCGTGTGGGAAGGATGCTCCTGTCACTCATATGCAGGGATCAGATAACCTAAATCTCATGTTATCTTGAACAAACCACCAACTGCTAAGAACTCCTGAATACTTTTTACAGCTGCACACCTTGACTTTGGACCACTTCCACTCCCTGTGCCTCAGTTTCCTGCTCTGACAAATACAGATTATGGCATTTTTTAGGGGGGGGTCCAGGAGCGTGGGTGTATCAGCCACTCTGTGGACACAGAAGTGTCACCAGCTGGGGCAATGCACACTTAGCAAGGGAGCAAAGGTGCCACTTGTTGCCCTAACTCCTTGTCCCCATCCCCTCTAAATCTAAACCATCAGCCCCTAAGCCAAATCCTGGCCACTAGCCTCTCTCCTGTGCGGTGTATGAAAAGATCTTGTGTTAAAAGAGCTGGGAGCAGCAGATAGGGAAAATAACAGTGACAATTACGATTTAGCAGAGTTTGCAGCACACAGGGACAATGTACATCAGAACGACAAGCTGTCCCTGCATGTATGTTAAAGAGATGGGGCAGGCAGACAGGCAGAGCCCCCATCCAGCATGATGCAGTCCTCCACCCCTTGCACGCAGGAAGGTTAGTGTTTTTTAGGACGCAACAAGTCACTGACAATCCCTAATCCACAGCTCCTGCATCTTCCCTCCTCAGGACCCAGCACATTCTCCAGAGGCTGGTACCTGCTAATGTCTTCATCACAGCAGGGGAAAAAACTTTGTAAAAATTTCCTTAAACAGCTTTCTGCCCACCATGTCAGCATCTGCCTGTAACTACATGTGTGCTACTGGTCCAAAGCTGAGAAGAAAAACGAGCAGGCTCACCAAAGCCTTTGCCTCTCTCTCTCCTAGCCCCTTCCAGAGGCATATCACCTTGATTGCTGAAATCTGCCTATTTCCCAATCTTCTTTCATCTCACATTGATCTCCCAGCATGGCAGGCAGCAATAATCAAAGCTGTGACATGTGTGGTAGCCCTGTGCCAGACAAGACTTTAACAGTTCCTTTAGATTTAAGCCCAGTTCATACCCACCCAATAAATAGCCTTCCCAGCGAGCTCCTCAAATCCATAGTCAGTTCATCAGAAAGTACTTGTCCCAGTTTCACAAAAGGCCTGAAAATGAGGCAAATGTAAAGCAAAAGAAAAAAAGCATATGCTGGTTAAAACAACTCTGATGCAGGAGCAACAGACAGGAGGGGAAAACGTGCACTGAGCAACTTCTGTCAGCACCTTGATTCCAAACACCAGCTTACTCTCATTAGGCACCTGTAGACAGCAAAATGCAGAGGTGACTGTTTCATATGTTGATGTAAGTTGGGAAGAAAATGGCAAGGAATGCCACTTTAGTCGGGGGAATAACCCCGAGCAGTAAAAATGTGATGGCCCAGGGTAGCAAGCAGGTTCCCAGGACCCTGGACAGACAGTTCGCTTTCTTACACCGTGTGAACTCTTCTGCTGAGCTGTTTTCCCTGTTCTGGCTACATTAGACTTGAGGTTTTCCTGTGTGTGCTACAATCATCACTTCAGTTTCCCTCGCAGATGTATTGACTCTCTGGCGGGAGTCTGGAGGGATTCTCAGAAGCATCAAGAATGAGAAAGCAGTCCAGAATACTAGGAAAGACTCAAGGAAGAAGTGCCCTGCCTCGGAACACGTGAATGTCAGGGACCTCCTGGGTTAGCAAGGCCAGTCCTTGTCATTTCAAGCATAAAAGGAAAAGCTCAGACCTCAAAACCTTCTCTTTTGCCCCTGTATCTTTCACCAGCAGGAAGGGAACCTTTTCTCCTAACTCTGGTTACACGCTGTTTCTGACTCTTCTGCTCTATGATCTGCTTTCCACCTTCTATATCATCTTCCAGCCTTCCTGTGCATCCGTGCAAGGTTAAGCTTACCCATCTTGACCTTAGGAAGCCAAACACCCAGTGAATGACACCATTTTTTGTCTATATTTGCTGAAATATCCCTCCCGATATAACTGAGAACAGCATTTGCTGTTCTGTGCCTGACATCTCAGTCAGTCAGCAGTCACTTACACCACACAGTCCTTGATCATTTGCAGCTTATCATCTTCTATATTATATCTGAAGCTATCAAAAGTCCTCAGATCCGTGACCTGTCATCTCAAACTTTTTGTTTCCCATCTCATTTCAATCCTTATTCTCAAGGTCACTTAGTTCTTTCAGACTTGTACTCTTATTCTCCTGTGCGCTGCCAAAACTTCCAGTTCTGTGTCGCTGGGCAATTTTAGCCTCAGGATCCTGCTTTCACTGCCAAGTTCATCCACAAGAAGAAAAGATCAGTTCCAAAACTGTTCTGTGAGAAACTCTTTTGGTAAATTCCCTCCAGAGAGTTGCACCTCACCTTATAGTTTACTAATCCTCCTTTCCTCCTGCTTCACTAATAATTTCCCACATGGCACCTATCAGATACCTTACTGAAGTCTAGATAAAGGAGATCAGCAGCATTTCCTTTGTCTACAAAATCAGGTATCTTATCAAAACAAAGCTATCATGTTCGTCTGACACAATCTACATTTCGTAAACCCATGTTGCATCTTATCTCATTTCCCCTTTATCTCTGGGTATTTAATTGTTCTTTCCTTCAAAATTCACTTTGAAATCTTGAGTCAAGGTTAGACTAAGAGGCTTGTAGTTAACTGGGTAACTTTTTCTCCACGCCTTACTACTACTACTGTTCTCTGCTCATATGGCATGACCCCTACAAGACATTAATCACCTTTTCTGCTGGACCTACACTTCAAGGTCCTGGTTCTTTCTGACCTATAGCTCCATGGAGCTTAGTTCACTCAGGTGCAGTCCGGTGTTAAAGCCTGGCTGGGGGTGTATTACAGGGGAAAGATGTTTCCGAGGTAAACCCAGGGGAGTTGCGGGATGAGATGGACAAAGACAGAGGACTGTGGGAGAAGTATTTTGGGAGCTGGGCTCTGCTGAGATTCATCATAGAAGTGAATAGAAAGGAGGCTGGCTCTGTTGCTCATGCAAACAGTGAGCATAGGGTAGTAACGAGGTGCGACTGAGCTGTTTTGTTTGTGAGCAGCTTTAAAAATGTTAGACTTATTAGCGACGGTTGTCAAAGTGTGGCTTGCAAAGTTCCCCACTGTCACAAGCGACTGCCAGAGCTTTAATGTTAATTGGACAGATTGTCTCTGGTTTTGAAGAGAAAGCTGTGATTAATGAAACAACTGTTAACGAGGCTGGAGGAAAGCAGACCCTTCACCTTCCTGCTTTTGAGCAAGGTAAACAACAACCGGCTTCAGCTGCCCTTCAGAAGTCGCTGATTGAGGGCCCTCCTTAAGAGCAAGGCCAAAACCAAGCTGCAGAGATGAATTCAAAGAACTGAGAGGTGGGAGCAGGACATTCACAGCCTCTTCTGTAGTTTAATTCCTGGGCAAATCTTCCTAGGTTTATCTGAGACTCAGAACTGATTAGAAAACACAATCTGGGACCTTAGGTATCTTTGACCCCACACAGGTTCTCCATGGTCTTCTGCACTCTGTGACTTTGTGCTGGTCTAGCATGGGCACAGTTTGCTCTCCTCTAGAAGTGGCTTTTATGCTTATACCGGCTGTTGGGTTCCATATTAACACTCACACAGTTGACCAGAAGGAAAGTTATTGCTCCTCCTTGGATAGAAAAGCTGAAGGGATGAGTGCTTTTCTTAAGTCTTTCTGTATTGGCTTTCCCTATCCATGGAGCCTTGCTCTCTGCCTGCCACTCCTCTATGCTACCATCCTCCCTGAACTTCAGATCTGCTTCCTGTGGATTTCTGAAGATGTCAGTCACACAGCACAGAGCTTAAAACAGACAGGACCTTCCCCCTCCATTAAACACCCTTCCCTCCCATCGAGGAACGCAGTCCCTTAACATACACAGGCTAAAATGTTTCCTATTGGTTTCAGAGAGAAAGCACATGATTGTGCACAGCAGTATCCAGCTCTCCTTTGACTTTTGTTTCCAGCTTACCTTCTGCTGAAGGAGGAAGTTGGAGTGTTTAGTGCCTGAGCTCTATCAGAGTCTTCCTGCTTCCCCAGTGCATTCACTGGGGCATCTCTATGGAGCCATCCAACCCCATTACCAGCACTCAGGTCTTAATCTCCCTCTCCCAGTAGTCAGCATCAAAACTCCAGGCTGATTTCAAGAGGACAAAGATCAGGCCTGAAATGTCTGCCTCGAGCAGTGAACTAAGAGTTCTCCCCCCTCTCTCATGATGTGCTTGCACTCTGAGGTCTCCGGTCATTACTCTCCTTGCTGCCTCATTACCAGAATGTGCCATTAAAGTTTCGCTCACTTGAAAATGATCTCTTATTATCTCTCCATGGAAATTGCCCCAGCAACAAGCTTCCTTCAATATCTATCAAGCCAAAGAAAGCCATTAGAGAAATTACAGTGAGCTGCACGGATGCTCACACCCCTTCACTGGCAGGTAGGCTCCCCTAGCACACGGTACTACGTCCACATGCTGCTTTGGCTCCATCATGAGGCCAGTGGAAGAGCAGCCAAGCGTCTCTGTCAAGGATCCTCTGAGGATGGGGTGACCTGGAGCCCAAGCCAGAAGTGGTACCATTTGAGACATGACCAATCCCCACACTGAAAAGGCGATGTGCTGGGACCCTGCTCCTCTGTGCCCAGCACCACAAGTGTTGCCTAATAGCTGAAGAAGAGGGGAATGGCCCTAACTATCTGTACAAAGATGGGTAAAGGTTCACAAATAATCTTTTTGGGATTATTTCCTTTTAAAGTGTCTCCCACAAAATGCCCAAAGGGTCTCCTCCCTTCATTCTGGATGTCCAAAGTACTGTTTGTCTGGCTTCATTGCACTAGGCTGCCTTTCCAGACCAAGGATGCAGGAGGCATGTCAAGGGCATGATCCATTTCACCTGCTTTAGACATCAGCACAGGATGAATTGCACCCCAGAGGTATTTGTTTCTCTCCCTTGTCTACAAAAGAAGACAAACTAGCTCACTGCTGTAGGTATCTGTGTTGCCAGATGAAGCAAATTCTTAGTGTATTATTTCCAGAGGTGCCAAAGCATTTGGATTAGGGACCTTGAAAAAATCAGTAACACCCAACAATTACCTGTTTACAACATACAGTCCAAACCTGTGCAGAGGGAGGACTTTGTCTTTGATATCTGGGCATTTGACCAGGGAAGTATCAGGCTTCAAGAGACTATTGGAGGCTGTATTTGGTATGTAAAATATTACTAAGTCCTCTGAATTCACATGGGGTGGCAGCAAACCAAGCCCCAGATCCTTCTTTATTTTGTACTCCCTCCCATGACTCCAAGTTACAGAGATGGCACATGGTTATTATTTTTATTTCTATTTCTCTCCCCCAGCACAATAACAGCACTGGCTCCTCTGCCACCTTTGACAGCAGCGTAAATATAAAACACTCAAGGCATTTTCAGAGAAACAAACTGTGGGAGCAGCATCCTGCTTTGCCTTTTCTATCTCCAAACTCTGCAGGAAAAGGTTTGATTTGCTTCTTACAGCTCTAAAAATGGTGGAAGGAAAAAGAATAGGGGCATGTCTCTACTGCCAGCTGGAGGTCTGTCTTCAGAAGGATTTTTATACTAGGAGCTACATTATAGCATCTCCTTGCCACGCACCGGGTAGTTTCAGTGCAATGTGTCTCCACTACCAGGGTTACAACTTTAGTGAAGACATCCTAGAAGGGAAGATGGCAAGAGGTTATCTTCCAGGCTAGCAACAGGAGCACTGAGTTGGAGGGATCATTGTACTAGAAGCGTAGACTGATCCCCAAGGGTGTTGCTTGTTGAATATCTGCTTTCCTCTAGTTGATACCGTAGTTCCTCCCCACATTACACAAGTCCTCTCCTGTGCGCATATTCTCCTGCCTCTCTGCACATCTCTCTGTCCTGAAGGCCTGTGTATCCCCTGAAACAACTAGAGTTTTCTTGTCCCTTTTGCCACTACTTTTTACAAATCACAGAATCACAGAATCATTATGGTTGGAAAAGACCTCCAGGGTCATCAAGTCCAACCTTTGTCCTAGCATCTCTCTAATCACTACACCATGTCCTCAAGCGCCACATCTATTTGTTCTTTAAACACCTCCAGGGATGGTGACTCCACCACCTCCCTGGGCAGTCCATTCCAGTGCCTAACTACCCTCTCAGTGAAGAATTTCTTCCCAATATCTAATCTAAACCTCCCCTGACGCAACTTGAGGCCATTTCCCCTCGTCCTATCATTACTAATTTGAGAGAAGAGACCAACACCAGCCTCGCTACAACCTCCTTTTAGGTAGCTGTAGAGGACAATGAGGTCTCCTCTCAGTCTCCTTCTTCTCTAGACTAAACAAGCCCAGTTCCCTCAGCCACTCCTCATAGGACATGCTCTCCAGCCCTTTCACCAGCTTTGCTGCCCTTCTCTGCACCCGCTCCAGCAACTAGATAGAGGCCACTGGGCTGTGCATTAAGCAAGGGCTGATAATTTGTGGGAGCAACTGGCTCCAAGGAGATCCTGCCTGCTGTCTTTCTGGATTTCATCCTGGCTCTATTGCCACCCATGCTGGACATCCACTCTGGTACCCACAGCCTTCCCCTGAACTGGAGCAGCTGCTCTGCTCAGCAATGGATCCTGGCATTCAACCCAGGACCCTCAGTGCTGTACCTGTGCCACAAAAAGACAGCTCAAATTCCATGACCCCACCTAATTCCATTTGTACAGTTCCCTTTGCCAAACTTCCTGGGCAAAGGAGGGGAGAGTGAGAAAGGGAGGGAGAAAAAGAGAGATTGAAAGAGATACAGGAAGTCAAGGTGATGCTGGTACTGAAAAGCAAATGGGAGATATGGGCAAGAGAAGCAAACCACAAACATGTGCCATGTTCTTCATCACACCTATTAGGGGACAGCAGGTTTCTTGATAGAGCTTCCCAGACCTTGCTTGGTGTGTAGGTCACCAGGTAGCCTAATTTTTGGTGCTGAAGCTGATTGTACTGAAGCAGAATGTGTATGCAGAGAGTGTCGGGAAAACAGGTTTACGTGGACCTCCACAGAAGGCTTGCAGCCTCAACACATCTCATCTTGGTGGTTTCCCTTGTCAATGCCCCTGAGATGCATTCATATGAAAAAAATGAGAGAAAAAAGGCTAATGTCATGCAAGAGGGGACAGGTTTTGCTCAGCACAAACCAGAAAGAGTCTCTGGAGGCTTAAGCAGTGTTTGTGGGACTTGGTTTGGACTTCACAGCCTGCTCAGCTGCAGGAAAGGGATGTAGCCTGAGATTTTTGTTAGCTTACTTAGTCATAAAACAGCCAATTAAGCCTGAAACTCCCATAAGAGGATTTCAGCTGGACCCCATATGCGCTGTCTTTCTCCAGCTGGCCAGCAGCCAGGTCTGCTAGAGCAGCCTTGGTGTTTCCTACCTGGAGAGACTTGTAAGCACTCCGTTGGTTTCCACTTACACTCTATAATGGAACTGGAAGTCAGGACTCCTGGGTTCTTTTCCTGCCTCTATCTCTGCCTTGAGGTATGACTTCAAATAAATCATTTCCCTTCCCTGTGCTTGCAATCTGTGAAACACAGCTAATGATACTCTCCTACCTTTTAAGATTACTCTGAGATTCTCTGTAATAGCAGGGTAGTATTATTGTAGCAATCGTTCTGGGCTTGCCCATTCAAAAATGATTTTCTGAAATCTGATTGTTTTGAAGGCTGGTGTTTGCTGAGCTCAGGCAGCCCAGCAGCCAGAGGGTAAAACATCAAGAGACGGGGTATGAGAGGTCTGGGATCAGCAAAGACTATGATAAAAAGAAGAGAAGATCCAACTAGGTTAATATTATGTCGGGAACAGTCTTTCCAATACGTTATTCACCAACAAGGGGATGGGGTCATTTTCTGTTTCCTGGAACCTGTGGGGATTTCTGGTTTTGGTACTCCAGAGTGGTGAATAGCACCTGGGCTCTTGATCTTTAAAGATAGTCTAGCACCATATTCAACTCAAAGTAAATCTTTACTGATCAGATCACATTAGATCATCAAAATTATGATAGGAAAGGGACTTTCAAATGTTTCTTCAGGCATGAGGACATTGAGTAGACAGTCACAGCACAGCTCTACTGCTTCAGGGAACAGAAAGAAATTTCATCTTTGGGAATTGGGATCTGAATTTTCTGTAGCAGGTAAAGAGCCATGGCCCATGTCTCCCAGCTGCTGAAGAAAAGATTTGGTCAAATTTAGCCTGTATATACTTAGATTCTAGTACAGGATGTTCTGGGTCATTTCACACTGGGGAAGATGTCAATGTTTAATTGAGACTGAAAAACTGAAGGGAAACAAAGGTGACTGAAGGCCTAAATGGGGTTTGTCTACGACCACCCTGCGTGGTCAGAATTCTTAGAAGGTATTGAGCCTGGGGGGGAATGTTAAGGGTAGGAGTGTTTTAGAATCATACACATTATAGTGAAAAGGAATTTATTGCTCTTCTTGCCTTATGTCCTAACATGAAAACTATGGTCTTATTCCATTAGATTAATGGTTAGGCAAATTTAATACAGGTTAAAAGAAAAAAACCCCACCGCACCTGGTGTACTGTGTAATCAGTTCATATAATTCAGTACTGCAGCAGCCAGACAGGGATGTACTGTAGTCGGAGTTAAAAAAGGGCTCTGTAATTTTACAGCCATTAAGAGCATGTCATTATACCTGTGAATGGGGGAATGGAAATCTCAGACTTCAGAATGCAGAGAAAGAATAGCCTTAGGAAAGAAATTTCCCCATCTTCCCCTATCACCTTTCACACTACTGGGGAGTTGTATTAGACTGGGTTATTGCCATTACCCTTGGAATTGCCTGCTGGCAGCCACCGCAATGTACGCAGGTGTTGACCGGTGCAGTGAGGCACATCCAGGAACGTGGTCTCATTCGGTTTACTGAACAACGTTGTGTTTCCTCGCAGGCTCTGAGAGCCCACTTGCTTATTGGGTTAAGGAAATATTTGCTGCCTGCCCCCTAAAATGCAACGAGTACATCCTTCCCCACAAGCCGATCTCCCTCTCCTGTGGGTCTGCCCAGCAGTGGACAAGAAGAAAGGCAGTGCTGTTTTGGTGGCATTTGGTGCCTTTCAACTGATAGTCCCTCTTCCTGTATAGACTCTTTTGCCATTGACATCTGAAAGATTGGGCCTCATGGTCTGAGAGGAAAGTGATGGTTGCCCAGCTTTCCCCACGAGGAGTCAGTTCCACCTAAGGCAATACTTATTAGGCTTCCTAAAAGCAAGCTGGAGGGAACTATATTTCCCTGGAGGCAAACAACATCAGGAGCAGCAAGAGACCTCCATGCAAGTCATTTCACCCTCTAGATTTTCCCAGATCCATGAGATCAGATGAGGTGGGAAATGTGGAGCTCCTTGCACCATTTCCTTTTTCCCCAGGGAGAACCACGGCATTTGATTCCCAATGTCATGCCCCGACCATCTGCAGAAATAGTTCCTCATGTTTCGGTGAGGTAGGCTGTCATAAAAGGGCATCCTGGGTCAAGGAAAGATGCCACAGATGTGGCAAGCACACTGTGAGCAAGTGGGACACTGTCCTGGATGAAGCATCTCCACCTCTCTTAGTTCATGGTTCACCTGCACCTTCTTCCCCAGCAGCTAAGCAGAATCAGTTTGGTTTGTCACAGTCCTAAGAATGAGCCACATATGAGAACTCAGCACCTTTTCCACCTGCCTTTGCCTTAAAAAATGGAATTAATCTGGATTTAAATTGGCATTGTTTTCTGTATTGCGTAAGGAACTGGTAAATAGATTCATGTTTTAGTCAAGTTCTAATTTGGTGGAGAATTAGTGCCTCAAATAAGGCACAGAATTTATTCAGCATGTTTGATGAAGACATCCTTCCTATAGCTTCAATACAATCCTTTTTATTTTTACAAGCAGAGCACAGTGAAACACAAAACCTTTTATATGCTGTCAGCACACAAAACTCACGGCCCAAGTGCTCAGCTGGTGCAAACTGGCACAGAGTAGAGGCTGGCAACACAAACGCTCCCACTGATACTGCACAAAGGTGTCAGCTCTGACCTTGCTTTGCTCTCACACATCTCAGTAACATTGCTCCCAACTTGTGCAATCACACTTACATCTCCCTCCATGCTCCTCCATGTGGAAGCCTCTGCCAGCTGCTGGATGCGGGGAGAAGGGCTCACAGTGCCGCAATAATGCGGTGTGAGTTATTCTCTCGCCTGTGTGGCTGAGAACTTGCTGTGCCACCCTACTGCCTGTATTCTTGGGGAAACATAGTTGGATGCTCAGTGGTGGGAATGTTCTGGAGTGCATTTCCTGGGCTTAGGTGAGAGATTAACCTTCAAGGCACCAAAAAGGCCTTAGGCAGGAGCAGCCAGCTCAGGACCTAAAGTCTATTTTTCAAAGTGTTTTATCCAGCCCCATGGCTGAAACAGCCCTTCTGGCTTCCCTGGGCTTTCTGGCTCCGCTGAGATTACAAGAGGAACACACACCTCTCAGCTCCGTGCACTCCTGCTGCTGGCTGTTGGACTCTTCCGCCAGCCTCACCAGCATCCCAGGGTCCAAATGGCCTTTTTCCAGCTCCACTAATCTGTCACTGCTGAATCTGTCAGCTGGCAGATAATGTATGTGCACGAGCTCCGAGGTGGGCAGGGAGGAATGGCATGGACCCAGGATTTACAATGCACGCATCTAGGGGAGGGGGTGGAAAAGCTGCAAACGTGATGCTTTTCGCTCTCCATTTATAGCAGGCTCCCCAGCCTCTTACAGAGGGAGCAGCCCATGGGAGGCTGGTGATTTTGTAGAAGCTTTTGCTGATACTGAATTAATCTCAAATTTTCACTGTCTCCCTGCAAAATTCCCCAGCCCCCTGAGCAACCTGCATGGCCAACAACCAGAAAAATCAAAGGCAAGGTATCTGGGGCAAAGCCAGCTTTTCGGGAATGTATCTCCTGCTCTCGGTTATTTGGATGGCTCTTCCTCCCAGCTCCCCAGGCCTGCTGCTGTGGATGAGCAGACCTGCAGTCACAGGGATCCCTTGTCAGATTGAACCAGTGTTGTAAACCCACAAGCTGTGCACCCCGGAGTCCCCAGCTAAACCCCGTCTGCACAGCGCAGAAGAGCAGCAAGACCGGACCCTGCGTGGCAGGAGCCCAAGCTGGCACTGCTTCAGCTGGAGGCCATCCACCAGTGAGAGGCCATGTGAAGGCTGTGTTTCACAGCTCGTGAATCCCTGTCAGTACCTGGGTGTCTCTGGACTCTATATGGCAACCAACACCCTGCTCAGACCTCTAGCTTCCCTGTTGAACAAAGCTCCTTAGCATTAACCACCTCCAAAGGTCCTGCCCCTTCACACACAGGTCGCCATCTCCTCCCTGCAGAGCAAGCTGTCCATTTCAAAAAGGTGCAGGTCAAACACCACGTAGGAGTCTCAGTAAAACATACTCAAAACAATGCTATGGCAAGTAATTATGGTGATCCCTGCCTCCAAGATCACTGACCAGACTCACAAAGCAGTATATCTAATCTCTTTGTATCAGCAGTAGGACAAATCTCAGACTCTTACATCCATGTCCAGTTACCTGGGACAAGTCCCACACCAAGATGCACCGACCCACACATGCTCTAGAAAGCTCAGGAGCTTTGCTGTCTGTGCTTTCTAGAGCACAGAGCTGTCTGTCCTAGTGCATAGGGCTGGACAGCAGAAAGGCTTGACATTGAGCTGATGAACCAGACAACATGGAGCATCACGGCAGGCACCACATCACCCAGGAAGCAGAGCGTGCCTTGGTAAGGCAGGCTCTAATTGCACGGAGCTGTGACAGATCTCCTGGTGCCATCAGAATTACTGTGTCAGCTGGACACTTATCACCAAGAAAATAATAAACACTTAGAAACAGGGTACATCAATACTCTGGATGGCCTTCGACACATGTGCTGTTCCTCCAGAGGAGCAGGTGTTTCTACTTGATGCTCTTCTTGTGAAGCCAGAGAGGCAGAATCTCACGGCATGTTTCTAGTGACACAGAGTAAACAGCAATTTACCACCCGCTCTGCTCTGAAGTCCTTGCTAAAGGATTAGGACCTGACATTACCTCCCTGAGACTGACAGACTTTGGGAATTACTCTATGGCAGCCTGGTTGCTGTGAAGCTGGCCTGAGGACTTCCTAGCTTGTGTGGCGGTCCCAAAAGCTGTCAACTTTTATGTCTGGATTGGAGGTCAGGGATTTTTGGTGATCTAGACCTGCAGATTTATTGAAGATTTTAATAATTTTAACCACATTTTCCTGTCCTTTACACTGACACCTGCTGTCTCTCCAGTTCCAGCTCTTTGCAGCTAGTTGTCTGTGCATCTTCTGCAGGATTGCCTCCATGCAGGGTTAGAACCTCAGTCAGCATAGGGAAAACTGACCCATCTGCTCCCTCACGGGACACTCAGTGCTATCCCTACCTACTAACTTCAGCTGGCCAGAAATCAAGCACTTTGTATAAACCGGGTCCCTGGACTTTTTCTATGGCCACTGGAGAAAGATCGGTGTGTCCCAGGACAAATTATTGCCATCATACAGTGAGTGTCTAGGGAAGGAAGGGTTGAATTACTGCCTCATTAGGGTTATGCAAAACAGCAAGAACATGAAACTGTCTTGATTTGGCTAAAAAACTTGATCTGCCCCTGGGGTAGGTTAGTAAAACTCTTCTAAACCATGCCAACAGCACATTTGGATTGATCAATAGCCCTGGCTCAGCTATCCTTGATATGCAGCAGTGCTCATCTACAGCAATTACCTAAAAGCCTGAGAAGGGGAGGAGATCAAGTAATTTAGCAAGGGGACAAGGCCTTTGCATTGATTAAAAAAATGTAATGGGATCTTTGAGATGGCTTCAAAGTTGCCCCTGAGGTACTTCATCAGGTAGTGGCAGAAGTCACAGCACTGCTGGGGCTTTGTCCCTGTTCTGCAGCCCAGCAAACCAAACGCAGTGGGTAGACCTCGTTCAGGTGAAGACAGTGCTTCGCTGGGAGGGGTTGTCTCTACAGCCCGGTTACAACAACAGTGGTTGGGAGACTAAAAGAGAGCGAGATGTGCCAGAGATTAGAGAGCATCGGGATAGAAAGAGGGGCAGGGCCAGCATGTTTAAATCGATGGAACAATCAGTCGGAGGCTAAAGCAATTTCGAGATTAGGCCTCCTTTATGGAAAGCAGTGATCTCTTTTTGATGAAAAAGCCATCCCAGCCTATTGTTGTAATCTTACCTCTGCTCACGCAGTTTCCCTCTGCCTCATGGCTGACCCACTTCCTTCAGCTCTTTTGCTTGTTTCCTTCAAGTGCAGTTTTAGCTCCAAACCACATAAACACCTTGTTTAAATTGCTTTAATCTCCAAGTGCTCTTTCTATTGATTTGAAACAGTTAAGCTGTCAATCAGCTTTCCCTTCATACTGTGGGCCAGGGAGGAAGATTAAAATAACAAACAAACAAGAGGCGGATGGGCAGGGAAGTTAGTCTGAATTTCACAAGGGATGCTAGCTCTTAGGAGCCTGGAAACAGGCAGAAGTTGGGTCCTTCCACGTGCTGGACTCCATAGAAATACCCTATCGAGAGTGGTGCCCTGCGATGCCCTGTTCTTCCAGCTAATGCATTCATACACTCACACTGGTAATGCAGGACCTGGATAGCTCTTCATGCTAAGTGCTGTGCAAATAATTCCAGGAGATTACCTCAGTCTAACGAAGTCTGCAGATAAGACAGACAAAAAAACCCCGATAAGACAGGCAAACAGATGCACAGAGAGAAAAAGCAGTTTTTCCAAGGGCAGTGCATGAATCCAAAGAAAGACTGTCTCCTGATGAGGATCTAGCACCTCATCACAAAAACTCAATAAACACATTCAAGGTGACTTTTCTGCGCAAAAGTGAGGGAGGGAATGGACCTGCACAGCTACACATGGCACCTGAAACCCAGCCTGCTTGCAGCTCTGCCCCCAGAAGGCTGTACAGAAATGCCATTGAGGAACCACAGAACGGTTTGTGTTGGAAGGGGTCCCTCAAGCTCATCTCATCCAAGCCCCCTGCAGTGAGCAGAGACATCTGCAACTAGAGCAGGTTGCTGAGAGCCTCATCCAACCTCACCTGCAACGGTTCCAGGGATGGGGCATCGACCACCTCTCTGGGCAACCTGGGCCAGGCTCTCACCACCCTCAACGTAAAATATTGCTTCCTTCTCTCTAGTCTAAATCTCTCCTTTTTTAGTTTAAAACCATCACCCCTTGTCCTGTCACAACAGGCCCTGATGAAAAGATCGTCCCCATCTCTCTTACAGGCCCCTTTAACTACTGAAAGGCTGCACTTGGCCTTGTTGAACCTCATGAGATTCACACAAGTCCACTTCTTGAGCCTGTCTAGGTCCCTGTGGATGGCATCCCATCTGTCAAGGGTGTCAACCATACCATCCAGTTTGGTGTCATCTGCAAACTTGCTGAGGGTGCACTCAATCCCACTGTCTGTCATTGATGAACACAGGAAGGACATTTGAGCTGGACCACTGCAACTGCGGATGCTCTTGCAGTCAGTGGATACATCCCCTGGCACTCTTCCCCGCTTGGATAGCGTACCAGGCCATCTGCACTCATGACAATCCTGATGGCCAGCTTGAAGCAGCAAGCTATTATTTCATCATTACAGCAAAGATAATGACAGGGCCAGAGAGGCTGATTGCTGCTGGAGAGGTCAATGGTCAAGGTACTGAGAAGGAGAATAAAAATGATGCATGGTCCACGTGACTTTGCAGGGGTGTGCAGCTGGCTTAGCCTTGCTCTAGTCGGAGAATTGATCACTAAAATGAAGCTGAGGGTCTCTAGTTAGAGTCTTCAAAGAAAAAATGCACTGAAGTCCAGTCCAGTGCTAGTCTCTGGAAAATCCACACTCTGAAAATCCATCAATTAATCACATTATGCAAAGCCAATATTAGACACAGCAGCACTCAGATACTACATGGGCTGACTCTGCTATGCATGGGCTGAGGAGAAACCCATCTGGTGGCCCACTTGGTTCTGCCCCTCCCCATAAAAGTTGTTTTTACAGCCTCGCCAGTGTGATAAGGACTCACCCTCCACTCAGCTCTCAGGAGAAGGAAACCAGGTTTCCCAGGACTTCTCCCCTTGCACCCAGTGCAGAGGGATTTTCAGGAAGCACTTATCCTGCACTGAGTACTGAAACCCTCTAAACATGGTGGCCTGGGAGGAACAGCAGCTCAGGGAGAGGACAACCCCAGAGTGGCTAGAGGGACCCAGGGATGAAGAGCGGTGCCTGCAGCAGCTCTCTGCTTTCTCCAAGACCGAGCTGCGGCACACAGGGACTCCAGGGAAGGGTTCACAGAAGAAAGAGGCCTGAAATTGATTGGGTCATTCATTTGAATGCTTAAAATAATAATAATAAAAAATCCTCTTTGAATGGGTTTCTTTCCCCTCAAGCAATTCAAGTAGCTGCTCGATTTCATTTGGCCTCAAGATCCTTTTATTGATATGCTATAAAAATTTGCATGTGGTGGAAAGGTTGCTGGAGAGCTTGCGGTAGGAGGGTCACACCTTTGTAGCTACAGGGGCTGAGGGGATTTCACTTTCCTCTTCTGACTTTTGGGAGCAGGAGTGGGAATAATGATTGGGGCAGAGGGGTGACAGAGGAACCAGCAGAGAGAAAAAGAAAAGATCACAGTCTGCACAAAATGAAGAGACTGTCCTACAGACAACGTCCTTCTACATTATATCTCACTAGTCCACTCTCAAAAGACACCAGTGTTGGATATGAAGGTCCTGGGGGGAAATACTTGGTGATGAGAAGAATAAAGAATAAAGATGGTATAATGAATTTAAATACATGGGAGATTTAAGGTTAGATGGACAGCTGGCCTTTCACTTCTGGCTATACAAATACCTCCTTTTTAAACCCTTACTAATATTCTTTAGGCAAATTGGAGTCGAAGGGAGGCATCAGAAGGATTAATGCGATTTTTGGCATGATAGGCAAGGCTGGGCATGGCAGAGGGGCAAGATCCTTCTGCACAGGGGAGCTTTGGAAAATCCTGACACCTCAAAGGAAACCTTCTGGAGGCTGGTAGAAGACTATCCTATCATGGAGCAGTGTAATATGGAGAAGGAAGAATACGCATCAGCACTCCCTTTCTGATGACAGAGCAAAATGTCATGCCAGGAAAACAAGCACACTTGAAGGAGGAAAAAGGGAGAGGCTCTAAAACAAGCAGATATTTTTTTATACACAAAACACGCAGACTGGATTGATTTTATGTTTTTAAAGGACTTCAATCGTATGAATAAAGATGGTTTTCCCCAGCTCCCCTCTCCCAGTCGCTCACAGCTGGCTGACAGCCATCGGACACAGCAGCAAGGGCCAGAGCACTGAGCAGAGCAGCCAGAACCGGCACTGCTGGGTGAAGAATACGCGAACAGGACAGAGAAGCCTGGGAAGAGGTACCAACTGAAATAGAACAGGAGAGCACCAGGGCCGCAGCACAATGACTTAATTTGTGGGTTTGTTCTGCTCTGTAAGGGTGGGCTGATGCGACACCCACGCACCGAGCAACAGCTGGCAACATCTGCCACAGCTCCTCCTCTTCTTCAGCTTTCAAACAGTTGCTGTCCTCATCAGTTCTTCTTACTTCTCCTCCCTTTACACTTCCTGACTGCTGCAGTTTGCTTTTTTTTAATGAAGTCCCTTATCGGGGCTTCAAAGGGGAGGTGCACTGAAGTCAGGAAGAGGAGGGAGCCGTGCCTTCCAGTCTTTCAGGTTAAAATTGCAAACACACACATATGCATAAACATCGAAAAAGCAAAGCAAGGAGGGAAATCAATAGCCCTGGTCAAAACTCATTTTCAAATCTGAACAAGCTTGTGATTAGTAGAGCCCCACAGAAGCCACTGTTTCCAGTCCTGATCCTTAAATGTCAGCCTTGCAGAATCATAGAAAATTAGGGGTGAGCAGGACTTCCAGTTGCCACCTAATCCATCCCTTTGTCAAACAGCCCCATACGCATGAGATTCACCAGTAACAGGAAATGCCAGCCCCTTTTTATGGTGTGGTGCTATGTTTGGACTAGACAACAGACAGAACCTGCTTGCTTTACCAAATTTACCTCACCTCTGAAGGCATGTCCCAGGTTCTCCAGCGTGAGCAGGGCTGATCACATACCCAGACCTTCCTCACCACTAGCTCTGGCAATGTGCTTTAGCATCTTCCCCGCTAGGTTCAGAAGGGGTGGGGAGAGTTGGGAGGGATGATTGTGTGTGGAGGAGGAATAAATTAAGGCAGTTCTAATCTCGTCTCCCAAAATAGTGATATTTATTCTTTTTTAACCTGTATTTCATTCAATGATACCTTACTGCCACAGTCAATAAATAAGCAGTGGTGGAGTGGGAGGGTGAAGAACCAAGCAGGGGTAGATGGAGATATGAGAATAAGAAAGAGAAGAAATGAAAATAAACTCTGGCCACCTGAGCTCATTTCTGAAGGTGGACATAGCTGGTGATTAGCAAAGTCTAACTTCTCAGCTATTATCTCCTCCCTAGCTTGCGATCTAAATGTCAGCTTCCTACAGAAGGGAGAGGCCCACTAATGGCAAAGCGAGGAGGGGCAAGGAACTTTCAAATGAGCTTGACATTTTCCTAACCTGAAACAAACAGAGGCTGTGAAAGGCCAGGGAAGGAACCCATCGGAGCGACTGAGAGAGCTGTGAGTGAAGAGAAATACCTCGCTTAAACAGAGCCATTTGTAACGGGCTGTGACAGAGGGCAAGTTGTAGAAGCCTGTGATGGGAGGGGATGCCAAGACAGTGGGTGGAGGAGCAGATGTGTTCACACTCCCCTTTGGCAAACAGGATAATAACACTTGCCTTCTTTTAAGGTAATACTGATGAATAGTTGGTAAGCCTGAGCTGGGCTGCTTTCCATAGGCTATCTTCTCTGAGGGCTTTTCACATGGGAGGATTTGAGAAGCAGGACCTCTGAGCTAAATACAAAAGCTGCATGACAGGAATGGTTCCCCTTATTGAAAAACTCAAAATCCAAAGAAATCTTTCATCCTCCTCAGGGCAAAAATGAGATCTTAAAGTTTTATGGGCTGAACTGGGAAGAGGAGCAGAACAAACAGGTTCCCTTAGAGGAGTCAATATATTGATGATCAGCACAGTCACACGGTAAACACAGATTCAAGCCTTTGCCTCAGTCTAGTTCAGATCAAGGCTGGTGTAAATAGCAGTTTGGTCACTTTTTTGGGTCACAGTGAGGGTAGTGTACCTCACTACCATGCCTCAGTTCCACATCTCTGCCTGTTAGACTTGTCCCAGTTAGGAATTCATCTAACCTAGTTCATCCATCCCCCCAGACAGAGCTGATGTCAACCCACAGGCATTTTCCAATTAAAACCCATTTCAGGGAAATGGAAGCATAGTAAAGGATCTGTGGTGCTGTGTCAGACCACAGGTGCCTCGACCCCTGCCTCAGAGGGTGGACTGCAAAGCTTCAGAGAGGGTCCAAGATCAGGACACAAAGAATGACCCTTTACTAACTTTGGAAACTGACCCTTTGGCCAGTTTCCAAAGCTACATTTCTAACTATATGCGGTTTGTGCCCCTGGAAGAACAGACGGGTTTGAGGAGCATCTTAACCTACTAAGTCTCCTGGAGCTTTTCTTGAACCAACACACAGCCACCACATTATTTTCGCTGCACATTGATACATGCATGGCTTTGAAAAAACTGCTTATTACAGTTCAATGGAGAAGGACAGACCATATTTTATCAAAGATGGACTTGTAAGGTTCATTATTGATTTTAATGTACCTGTGCCAAGAGGCAACAATGGGCACAGTTTTTTTACAGAGAAGGAAGATTAAATATACTCAATCCTTGTCACCTTAGCAAACATTTATCCATCTGGCTGCGTGTGATGAGAAGTCTCTATTCCAGAGAAGGAATTAAATTTTAATAGGACAGAAACATGTTTGTAGGGCTGTCATGGCCCAGGATTGGACAAGACCAGCACCAGAGGCTGCTAACAGAGCAAAACCAAGAGGTGATAACTTATACCTGAAACAACTGATAGTGGGGGAGTAGGTGATGCAGGACAGGACTGATGGAGTGTCCTAGATACTGATGTAGAGAAAACCCCTGCTCAGAAGGGAGGCAGAGCAGCCCCCAGCATTGCTCTGGCTGGAGCTACTGCTCACAAGTTACAACGAAAGCCAGAAAATCACAGCATGAACAATAAGGTTCCTCACTGGTCTATACTCGTTACCATGAGCTTCCCCAGCAGCAGGACTCAGTCTGCAGGACTATGTTTACAAGCCTCTTCCCTTCTTTGCAGACAGGCTTTGCTCCAGTTAGGGAAC
Organism: Eurystomus gularis; assembly: GCA_013400335.1. NCBI lineage: Eukaryota > Metazoa > Chordata > Aves > Coraciiformes > Coraciidae > Eurystomus > Eurystomus gularis. The sequence continues at coordinate 701,310 of VZZY01004072.1, forward strand.
ATTTAATCCTTCCAGGTAATGCCAGCTAAGCTCAGTGGTAAAGAGAAGGTCAATAATCTCCTTGGGCAGAGGAAGGCTAGCACAGCAGGTGAAACCTTTGTTGGGCTCTTCAGGTTACAGCCCAGGGTCTTCAGGACCAGAGTGAAGCATGTGCTGCAATGTGCATTAATGAACTGGACCAGTGGAGGCTGGCAAACGGTTTGGGCAACTCACACCTCATCTGCCATGCTCGGTACCACAGAGCAGGCACAGCAGAGGTTGCTGCTCTCCCACTGTAGACCAAGGTTCACTCCATGCTCCAGCAAAGAACTCACTTTATCTCCTGCCCTTTAGTGGCCTCTGTAGCTTCTTACTTCCAGTCATTACCAGCCACGGTCTGGATTTAATGAGGCCAGAGTTCACTGGATGAAATAAATGCAGGTCCCCGAACCCTCTAAACCAAAGCTAATGAAAAATATATGCTCCCTCACTCCTGCTCTCATTTTCACATCCTGCAAATTATCTGTGCTAATGCACGCAACTCTCTGCTCCTCCATGGCTTCAGATGCTGAACTTTGAGTCTTTGTCACATCAGCCAGCACCAAGTAATTCCGTACAGAAGTCTGACATTTCCAGTTGAAAAAAATAAATTGATTAAAATTCAACAGGCATGTAGTGTTCAGCTTTTAAAGGTCGGCGAATCTAAGGAACTATCAACTGTAAAATAATTCAGCATTTAGAAGGTAGGGGCAGTTGGGGGGGTCCTGGGGAGAGGGAGGGAGCACAGAATGTTAGGATCATTTACTGTCTGCATTTCACTGTCAAGAACATAATTGCAGACAATTTGATTATCATATAATCAAAAGGGTCCATCTTCCTGAGCATCCCAGCCAGATCCTGGGCAGTGTGGACATTGGGAGGGGACCCTGACAGTGACTGGGTGTTCCTGCAGGTGGGTGATTGCAGGGGGACCTTGGAGAAAGAAGATGGGTGATGTTGTTTCTGCTGCTTCTCATGTTGAGATCAGGCCCATCTGAATGAGACTTTCAGTTGTCCAGTAGAAGGAAGGAGGACTAGGCTGTTTGGTGAAATCATGGCAGAAAATCCCTACTAGCAAACTGCTTTTACATGGGAAGTGTGAAAGGCACAGTACCTCTTTCTAGCACACCACTGTCTATTTGGTCCCGCATGTGTCCTGTGACTTCTGTTGATAGGAGGCTCCACTGGATACAAAAGCTAAGATGAACAAGCACAGCCCTATAAGTGAACTGCAGAGATGTGTACAAGGAACCAGGTCAGGATTTCATGAGCTGCTCCATCCATCTCACTTCACTGTGGGTCTACCAAGACCTAAATCCCATATCTTGAAATTCCCCCAGTGGTGCCATCTGGATTTTGGTTGTCAAGCTCTGTACTATCCAGTTTTGAGTAATCAGGTTAGACAAACAGGAAGCAAAGCCATTTTGCAGCAGCCTTGATGGACCACCAACTCTTACATGAACAAGAAAAGTGGATGTACAACCTTTCAGCCTGAGCCTTCTTTGACAGGTTGCAAGTTACTAATTAGGACACTCTCCCTTCCCTTGATTGCACTGTACCTGTATAAATTGTGTTATCTAACGCAGGGCTTCTCTTCCTTCTTCCACCCTCTTGTTAAAATCTTTTTTCTTCACACCCTTTTGTGCATGAACTTGACACCAGCTCTGCAGCCTGGACCATGTTTTGTTTCACTGTCCTGTTAAATCAAGAAATACATCCCATGGGAAACATCTCCTAGAGCTTAATGGCAGAGAGAGCAGAGGAAGAGTTGGAGCCCATCTGGGTGGGGTTTGGGGCAATGAGCTGTAGGCAGTGGGCACTTGATCTTCTACTGGCTTTCTGACCCACAGCTGAGCAGGATGTGATGCTCTGATTCCCTTTCCCAAGGACAAGATCACAGCCTGTTTACAATCCAACTGTGACCCCTACAGGTCTCTGAAAGGAGAATACTGAACTCCTCAGAGGCAGGCACAGGGAGAGGGATCTCCTCCATCCTTATCACACAGTACCCCTGAATATAAGGGTACAGTTGATATGCCCATGATTCATTATTCCTTGTAAAATCAAATTGTCCCCTCACACAGGTGTCATGCCATTGATTTTAGTGGTGACAGGAGCACCGTGACTGAAAGGAATAACATGGTCCATTATGTTGCTGGTGAATTGTGCCCTCCAGGCCAGAGACCACCAGAAGGCAGCTCCAGGGAACAAAAATACATATCATAGGAGAGCAAGATGATTCCTACTGCAAGGTGGCTATAGAAAGGTTCTCTAGGGCAAATTGTGACTCAGCAACAGGCCAAACCAACCTTGAAAAACTGAAATAAGGGGGAAAGAAAAAGAAGGACTAGGAGGCACATCACTGCTGCTCCATCTATTGCCCAAATGCTGCCGTGAGTCAGTACAAAGGAGAGGCTGAGGAAAGGGAGCACCGTGTTGCCTTCATTTAAAATGCTTCCAGCCTAATCTTTGCTAACTCAGCTCCATCCCTGGGCTTCTGTCTTGCGTTATCTTAACAGGAATCCACTACAGCACAAGCTCCTGCTAAGTTTTTTACCTCACTGGCACTTACATCACCAGAAAAGTCTCCGTGCGCTTTACCATGCTCAGTGAGTCCCTTTTGCAAGCGGTAGCACACCCACATACCCAAACCATCTCTACTTATTATATTAGCTTAATAGAAGGATGCAGCTCTTACACCCCCACACGCAAGACCTGGACCTCCCTTCTCCAAGATCACAAAAAGACAGCCATAGTCTCCAACACACTGTGTACTTGCCCTGGATCGTGGTGAATCAAGCCCACCACAAGTATCAGCACACCACTAACCTGCACGGGCATCTCCCCACGTGGTCATAGAATATAGAGTAGTTTGGTTTGGAAGGGACCTTTAAAGGTCATCCAGTCCAATCCCACTACAACGAGCAGAGATGTTGTCAACTAGATCAGGTTACTTGACCTCTTGCTTGGTCAAGACTCTCCAGATCCTACCTTTTCTGTCAGGAAACCCTTTGGCCTGAACTGGTGTCAGGGAAAGAGGAGGAACCCCTGCTGTAAAGGAACCTCATCACTGTGGAGCTTGCCCAGCACGGATTTGGGGAAGGTGGGTATTACAACTCCCTGCTGAGCAGGGCTCGCTGATGGCAACACCCAGGGCTCACTCATGAGTCCACAGCAGCCAGGCTGGCTGCTCGGCCGCCTTCCCCCTCCCACTGATACACAGCAGCCAAAAAGCACCATGTTGATTATTCAAGAGTGGACTCTTAACAGCTCTAATCAGTTGATAATCCAATAACACACTCAGCTGAGCTGCACTCTCAGCTCCCAGGTCCCTGCCGCTGAGAGAACATTTACAGCTGCGTTGTGTTGATAATAACTGCCCGGCAGTCAGGAGGAAAGCACAGCAAATGAGTCCTTGCTCGCTGCCACCTCCTGCTCCTTAGCCAGGGCAGAGGCAGGCAGCTCTTTTCCCCCATCTCACCCCTGCCTTCCCCCAGCCCCTCTCAGCTCCCAGTGAGAGCAGGCTGCTGCCCAGTTGGCTACTGGTGGGCTCCCAGCTCTTGCTTTGCATGCAGCTGTGCAACAGCCGGGCTCCTGGGATCCTCAGGAAAATAAGTTGCCTCTTCTCCTGAGCTACCCCCCTGGCAAAACTGCTTTAAATGTAATAAACAAAAGGGGAAGCATTAAATCCATCATTTTGAGGGCATTTGAAATGCAAGATGCCAGGGACCAGCCAGCACAGCCTCAGGGCCTTTCAGATCTGCAACACTTCAGCAGAAACTGTGAGCGTTCAGCCTGGGTGGCCTGGACCCAGCACGGGGAGGGACAGCAAACAGAAATATCCCTTCCTCCACAGCACCCCAACTCTCCATCCCCAACCCCATCCTGAAGCAGGCAGAAAACCATTCACGCCTGATTCTCACTGCTTTCACAGCCTGGTTCTCGCAGGCAGAGAGGCTGGCTGAGTCTCCCGGCAGTCCTCTTTCTTTACCTCACCTTCCAGTCATCCGCTTTGCCTAGCTCCTCTCGTCCAGCCAAACCCCTCTCTGGGTCCTTGCCACTTGCTGGAGTCTGTGCTCAGCCTTCTCCTGCCCCACACAGAGCATGCCTAGCTCCGCCTCATTAATTAATACCTCTCATTAACCACGTGATTACAGGTGACTGCTTATCTTCTCCAGGTGTAGCAGGAGGTAGCAGAGAGGTGTGGAAAGCTATTTCTGGGCTTAAATACAGGTTTTTCCTCATTAAGAGATTAAAGCAATTTCCCCATGAATTGAAATGAACAGTTCCATCTAGCCTGGAGAAGAGAAGACTGAGAGGGATCTTCCCAATTTTTGTCAATATCTAACTGCTGAGGAGCAAGAGGATGGGGCCAGACTCTTGTCGGTGGTGCCCAGCAACAGGAGAAGGGGCAATGGGCACCAACAGGAACCCAGAAGGTTCCATCTGAACATGAGGAAAAACTTCTTCAGTGTGAGGCTGCCAGAGCCCGGCCCAGGCTGCCCAGAGAGGTTGTGGTGTCTCCTCTGGAGAGATTCCAAGTACACCTGAATATGATCCTCGGCACCCTGCTGGAGCAGGGGGTTTGGACAAGATGATCTCCAGAGATCCCTTCCAGCTCCCACCATTCCATGATTCTGTGTATGTGCTTGTCTGTGTGCAAGGGTTTGTGTATTCAGAGCACATCACCCTTTATTTCCCAAAACACTTTAGTTGTCTAGACAGACAAAAGGGTGTGAAGAAAGCCCCATCCCTGGAATCATCCTATGTGAGGTTGGCCGGGGCTCTGAGCAACCTGCTCAGGTTGCAGATGTCCCTGCTTACTGCAGCAGGGTTGGACTAGATGACCTTGAAAGGTTCCCCCCAACCCAAATTATGCTATGATCCTGTGAAAAGAAAAGCCCATTAAAATCCAGAGTCCAAACCTTCTTCTTGCCTGCACAGCACATGCAGACAAGTTAGTTCAGTGGTTGCCTTTGTGCCGCTTATTTTGGGTAGAGTGCAGATCCTCATAGGCCTGATGGGGCTCTTCTGCTCTGTGTATAGTTCCTCTCTAAAAAACAGTCCTGCCTGCTGATATGCTCAGGCAAGAGGCTAGAAAAACCCCGAGGGACACTGAGATTCTCTACAAAAGAATCCAGGGAAAAGCTGGGGTTTTGGAACTGTAAACAAAGTGAAGAAGTGCCACTGGCTCACTTTCTCACTTTGCAAAAATCTTCACAGCAACAATTATTCTGGGGAGGGGAGGCACTGCAGACATATCTGGGAGACATTCTGTCTGGTGGAGCAAGGGGGATGGGAGAGGAGCTTGTACAGCACATCTCCAGGGGAGCACTTTGCTGGAGGAGGCTCTTCAGGGCTGCAAAGTGCAGCTGGCAGCACCCCAGGATTAAGTCTCCATGACTGAGTTCAGACCAAATGTGACCATCCCACCAGTGGCTTTGAGGTCCTGGCCATTCTCTCCAGTCCTTTCCGATTTCACATTAACTGGGCCAGCGCACGGCAATTTAGCATGATCCCAGCGGGCCATGGAAGGTCCATGTAGGTTCTGACCAGCCTCGTTTCATGCTTCAGGCACAGGGCTAATCCACAGGGATATGATGAAGTGCCTTCAATTCCTCTCTCCCACAGCCAAGCTTTCTGATGCTTCTGGGGTCCGTAAGACCAGGACCTGAAGAAGTGGAAAAGACCCATTCATGCATCAAGATCAGCCCCTGTCCAGGTGATTTCCTGTACCAGAGCCTTTGAGCCCATTTTCTGGGGCTTTGGGAGATATTTTTAGGGTGTGTAAGGGCTGAGGATGGGCAGAGGGTATATGGATAGCACAAGAGCTGATATGTAGACTGATGGGTTGGAGGAAACCATGCATCATGGTATTTAAACATCTCCAGGGCTTCCTCTGCCCCTTTTCCACATTTGGCCCTTGTTCTCTTTAGTACAGTCACTCCGCAGCCTTGACGAGGAGGGGCCCAATTAGCAGAAACAGCTTCACAGTGGAAACCACTGGGCTGAGACTCCCAGCTCATTTCACATATCGCTGGGCCCTGCAAAGCCATCAGCTGGTAATGGCTTTCTCTCAGCACTGAGAGCCAGCACCCTGAGCTGAAGGCTGTGTGGTCTGTTACGGTCCCCTGCACCACCCTCCCCATCCCAAATACCACCCCTCTGCGCCATGGGCATCCCTGCTGGGAAGCAGTGATGATTGCAGAGTGGTTTCTCCCAGGGCTTTGCAGAGATCCTCCTTGCACGGAGTGCCCAGCGAGGAGTCACTGCACTCATTTTCCAGTGTGCTGAGGAACAAAGCCCATCTCTTCAGGGCGGTCATTTCGGCTGAGCACTCTTTGGGGTATAATTCATTTGAGCTGTGGTAATCATGTGTACCCCTGGTCCTTGGCAGGCAGCGGCTCTTAATCAGGAGAGTTTCTGCTGGGAATAGCAAAAGGTGTGCAGGGCTGGAAGAGCTCTGTTGTGAGGCCAGGCTGAGAGAGCTGGGCTTGTCCAGCCTGGAGAAGAGAAGACTCTGGAGAGACCTTAACATGGCCTTTCAGTACTTAAAGGGGCCTGTCAGAAAGCTGGGGACAGACTTTTTAGCAGGGCCTGTTGCGACAGGACAAAGGTTGATAGTTTTAAACTAAAAGAGGGACTAGAGAGAAGGAAGAAATTTTTGACACTGAGGGTGGTGAGAGCCTGGCCCAGGTTGCCCAGAGAGGTGGTCACTGCCCCATCCCTGGAACCATTGCAGGTGAGGTTGGCTGGGGCTCTGAGCAACTTGCTCTTGATGCAGATGTCCCTGCAGGGGGGTTGGACTAGATGACCTTTAAAGGTTCCTTCCCATCCAAAGCATTCCATGATTCTATGATCTCTCCCAAGGGCTGTCACTGCCTCCTGCCATTGTGCATTGCTACCAGAGCTGGGGCTGGGAAGGGAAGAGCTGGTCAGTTTGGGGCAGGAAGCATGGAAAAAGAGAGCATTTTGGGACAGCCTCAAACAATTGGGCAGTGCCTGGCACGATGGGGACCCAACTATCCTCTGGGAAGTCCTGTGTGAGCAGTGTCCCTGCTGCCAGCTCCTGCGCTGGCTGCGGCGAGGAGCTCTGCAGGGACTCCCTGGCTGTCACCTGCCAGGATTGAGCCCACGCCTGGGCTGGGGTTTGGCACAGCCTGACCCGCTGGCACCGCTGTTGTCTGCTCCACCAGCACGTCCAGGGCTCCCAAACCCAGCTCAGCATCACATCCCCTCGCTGCTACTCTGCCTCCCCCCTTCCTGTCATTCGGTGACATAATGGAATCAAATTAAAGCCCCATTTACCAGTTTTATTGCCTATTATTTATAATACTCCAGCTCCAAAGTGCTGTTTTATAGAGTGCTTAAGCTGCCATTGCTGGATAGAGTTTGCCATAAATGTCTCCACATGCACAGAACATAATGTCCTCGCGTCGTGCAGGAAAAGGGAAGAGATTATTCTCAATTATTTCATATAGTCTGTTTTATTGTCTTATTGTAATAAACTGTCATACCCTACAACACTTTAAAATCAATAGTTTGCATTAAAAGTAATGAAAAGTAGTTATTAATCCCGCTTAGTGCTTCCGCTCTTCCGCTCACCGCGAGGCCCTGGAACAGGGAGCAGGTGATAATTATTCATTTCCGATCAATAGGAACATTTCCCAGCGCTCCTGTGTGTATCACTGCTCTCGCGGCCGTGCGAGGTAATGATCATGGAGGGCAGGGGCGGAGGCTGGGGCTTGGCCATGCCTCAGTTTCCCCCCATCATCCCTACCCGTGAGACGGAATGGTTTTGTTTGAGAAGCAAGCCTGGGTTTGAATGCAAACAAAGCAGGGGGGTTATTTAGCTTTGTTTTGTTGCCCTGAGAGCTGTGAGATTTATGGCACATGAGGGATTTTTTCCAACGCAGAAATCAGATATCTGGTATTGGCTCATGGCAGTTTTTTGCTCATCGCTGGGCTAACTCAGCTCACACCAGGCTCTTCTCCTGACCAAGCTGCATGTCCTAGACGTGGCCAGCAGTGACTGAGCCATTGCTGGGCATTTCTGAAGCACCCACCAGTCCTGTCTCACAGGCCCCCAGTTTGAAGGGATGTGTCTAGTCCTCTGGAGCCCCAAAACAGCCTCCAGCGACACTGGATGTGTTGTGGTGTCCATTCATTTATTGCATGTGCTACAAAATCTGAGTATGTCGGGACCCATGCTTAGGGCTTTGCACACTCACATATGATGTCAAAGATCTTGTAGACATCTAGGAGGAGCCTGGACCCACTTATCGCTGGGAATGTAGGAAGTGCCAGCCTGAAGCAGACTCCGCTTCTCTCCAGCATAGAGAAGCATCCAAACAGCCATCACCAGCTGTTTCCAAACCTAGGCTTTAGGTCTCCCCAGCAAGTCAGCTACTGGTAATCCCCAAAATCTTGGATTTATGCATAGCTCTGAGCCATAGACCTTATCTTCTGCAGGCACAATCCACATCCTCCATCCGTGGTGCAGGCTGGAGCTCCCTGCTCCTAAACCAACACACCTCTTGCATTGCCCTGGTATCTGCAGTGGCCAGGGAAGGCAGAGCTGGGCAGAGAGGTTTGGTTTTGCTGGCACTCATGGGCAGAGCACAATGAATGCAGAAAAAAGTTGAGCTGGATTCCAGTTTTCTTTGCTGTGAAGTATGCTGGGCAAGATGAACCAAATTTGACCTCCTTCACATCACTCCTCTTTGCTTCATGGCTCATCATACTATTTGAGACATGTGAGGTGTTGTCTGGTGGTGCCACAATGTGACATGGGAGTCACAGCGCTTGTTGGTACTTTGGTAAAGCAAAATGGCCCTTTGCCAAGCGCACACTTTTATGTTAACAACTTACTGCAGACATGGTAACAGGCACCAAAATGCAAGTTATTTACATTTTCCAAAAACTGAATTTAGTTAAACCTAGGTGATGGGGTTACGATACAGGCTGGGCTTTCTGCTACTCACATCTCCAAGGAGGCAGGAACAGTTATCCCTGTACTCTGTACTGAAATGTAGAGAGGAGAACAGACTGATGCAGGAGCCTGGCCACCTTCGCCAAGGCAGTATCCTGCTCCGGGCTGGGACCAGTGCCGGTACATGCGGCTCAGCTGGCAGCAGCAGCTGAGCAGAGCTGAATTTCAGCTGGGGAAGGATGGAGAGAGCAAACAAGGCAATGAAGAGGCATGTTGAGCATCAGGACCATGCCTTTATTTTTATTATTTTTTAATCATATTTCCAATATTTTTTTTTTTAATGGGAAAACCCAGCTGGTTGCTTGGATTGACTCTGTCTCTGATTCAATACAGTTGTAATGAAAAGAGTCCGCTCGCGCATTAATTGTCATGATAAACATCACAATCACCCATCCACCTGCACACACACAGCTCCATGGCAGGCCATTGTATCAATATCAGAGCAGCGCTTCTTATCCGCTACTGTCCGCAATAACCGAGAAACAGAACAAATACTAGTAAAACCCAGAAGGAGTTATCAGTGCCTGATCAGATCTCAAGAGATTATTTTTTTTTATTTTTAATAAAGTCCATCTTCCCGCTTGTTTATCAGAAGCACTTTGCATTAAATGCTGTATGAGCAGAAGCGGGAGCTACCTGTGTCTGCATCTACTTGGGGAAGGAGACATAATCAGGCACTTCCACTCCTTCCAGCCAAAAATCTCAAAGCAGTTAAGAGCGTCCTTGCTCCAGCCAAAGGGCTCCGTTTTTGTAGGCTCCAAAGCATTGATCTGCAAACCCAAATAGCCACAGCTGTCAGGAGAGCAGGTTGGAGCACAGCAGAACTGACTTTGACCCAACATGTGCAAGGGAGTGGCCAAGGAAGGAATAACATTAAACTACCAAAGCAATGACTTCCAAGAAAGGTAGAACATCCCTGGTGTGTGCTGCTTCTCATTAGCTGTCAGGTACAGATACAGCCGTCTCATTTAGGAGTCTTTTTCATTTGATGATGTCATTCTAAGTGTTCCTAATTTCTCGATGTCTCTGGCAGAGTGAGGACTAAATCCCACAAATCAATAACCCTTCCTTACTCTGCAGGAATCCCAGGAATGGGACTCAGGGATGGCCAAGCATGATGAGGAGTTCTACCAATGCTGTTTCCACCTTGTTCTTTAATGGTTGACTCGGCCATCCCTCACCTCTCACTGCTTTTCACACTTGGGAAGCTCATTTCCCAAGTGTCCATGAATAACAGTACATCTACGCATCCAAAATCCCTTTCCTTGCCCCTGGCAAAGCAGCCTGGCATCATGCGAGCATCCTGGGCATCACACGTGGAGGATGAGGGGGCTCTGCTGCCCAGGAACATGGGGAGGAGATGGGGAAGAGAGCCAGCCTCCCATGCAGGAGCCTTAGCAGTGTACCAAGACCCAAGTGTGTTTGAAGGGAGAGGAGAAAGGGATGGCAGCCACCATCCTGGCAGCTCAGTGAGATGGGTGGGAAGGATGGGTCTTTTTCCTACCTAGATGATAGGGCTTTAATCTGGCTTTGACATTATCTGAAATTAAAATCGAACCTGACACACGGACAGTGGCAGGAATGAATTACACCTCTCCTGCCGGTAGATAATCCCCTTCTAATTCCCCCACTTTATTCAGATGGGAGATGGTTTAAGGAAAAAGGAAGCAAGAATATTTTCCCTCCTCTCCCTTTGCAGACAGCAGCTCTTCCAAAGCCCTTCCCTGGCACAACCCTCCCTGGGTTCATCTGCCAGTTGCCAGGGCCACACCACGTCAAATCACCCCTCAAACTTCCCCCCCTCAATGAGCAGCACCCTCAGCACCACCGTGCACTGATACAGCTGATCTCAAGATCAAAGCAGAGGAACTGAGAGTGCAGAATGCAAAGGGGCAATGCCTCGGTGCAAACGGGAGCAGTGAAACAAAAACATGAATACAGTCGCAGAATGGGGACACAAATGTTCACACACAACAGTTTTATGTCTTCTTACCTACCTTTCCCCACCCCTTAGCTGTGGATCTCTCTTGCACAGCAGCACCTCATAATCTTTCTCATTTTCGGAATCACTGTGGCTGTGCTGGGGGGTTTGTCTCTCTCATCCCTCCCCTCTCCATAACTCCTGATCCTGCAACCGATTTAACAGAGTAGCTAATGCAAAGCTATCATGTTCCTGCAGATTGCATAAGAAATAGGTGGCCAAGTAGAGAGGAAAGAAACAGGAGCATTGTTAGACATCAGAGAGGCCAAAAACAACAGCACCACAGGAAACCTGGCTTCTTCTGTTCTGCTGCCCGTATGGTGAATCACTCTCCACACTCCTGTGCCACCAGCAGAGTGGTTACATCCATCGAACAGCTATGAACTCAAGACACCAAAAGTCTCAAGGGTCTGCAAGGACAGACTGAAGCACTGACCTTTGCAAGCTGAAGTTCCCAAGGACAGGGATGCCAGCCATCTCCCCACACTGTGCTCCACCAGTGATTGCAACTTTGTGTAGGTGGCACTGCCATGTTGATGTGGTCCCTGTGCTCTTCATGCCATCCCTGATAAGAACACATGGACCTTCACTATCCCCAGGCAACTGTGTGTCCTCACAGGAGCTGTAGCAAGATGTTTTGGTCTTTGAGCCCCTTCATGCTGCTCCTTGTGAGAAACTGTTCCTATCATCCCTTCTTTTTCCTATCTCAGTGAAGCTGTTGCCTTGGAGAGAGGACATACAGGTTGATGTTAACCCTTATTTCTTCCTACCATCTCTGTCCCCTTGTTCTCTCTGACTACAGTTCCCTGACTCGCTTATGCCCCAGTGTCCCTATGCCCTACAGTGACCATGTCAAATGCCCTCTTCTTCCCACTACTGCTCATCTTCCCAAGCAGCCACAGGTGGAGGGTTTGAAGGCCTCCTGTCCCAAAAGAGCAAAACTGAGAGACCTGGGAACAAATTGAGTGGAAAACATGTGGGGATATGACGTCGGTTGGGATGCTGTTACCCTTTGGCCCATCACTGCGGCTCCAGGACACTGGGCTATGGAAGTGAGCAGAGACAAGATTGATGAGCTGTTTTCTCCACGGTCACAGGTTCAAACCCATCTCAGAGCAGTATTGACTGAAAGCAGGGGAAAGTCAGCACTTTTAATGGCTGTATAGCGTCTCTCCCTTCCTCAGCCCGTCTGTGGAGAGCAAATACACATTGAACTCCTCCAGCACAAATGACCATTTCAGCAGAGGCAATATGATGAAGGGCAGCAAGATGTCCTTGCTGTCCCCACAGCTGAATACCAGCTAATGGTGCAGGCATCAAGCCAGTTTGGCTGAATGGGGTGAAGAGTAATTTTTAATGTGGGTTCTTTGTCTGTGAAAGCTTCTGCACTGGAAGAAATTATTTACAGAGCTCCTCCTCCCCAGCTGGATCACCTCCTCCATCCACACTTTCCTCTTCCCCAGGTCTAATTTAATCCCTGGCCGTGATTGAGTGTGGGTAAAATCAGCTAGGAATCTGCAGCACAATTCAATTTCAGAGCCATTCCAGCCAATAATGGCTCTAAACAAAATATAATGTGTAATTCACATAGTAATATCACCTTAATTACATTTTTTTGAATAGTCTTTCTCTCTTGGTCTCTCCACCCTCCGGCCCCAATAAGCATATCTAAAACTAGAACAAGAAAGTCATACATCTCTTAAAACATCACATGGGATGGGAGGGAAATTGCAGGAAGAATAGACTAAAATTGCAGGGAATTTTGCTCTCTTTGTGGAGCAGTGTTCTCGGCATCACCTTCGCATGCTGGGTAATTGATTTTCCATGGAACTCTTAGAGGCGTTTTTTTTTTTTTCCAATTTAGTTTTTGAATTTTAAATTAATTTCACGCCAGTCAGCTGGACCTGCACATTGAACTCTCCAGTGTTATCCTCAGAATAAGCATAGACAAGAGACAGCAGGGCTGAGTCCTAATCCACCTATCCTACAGCTACGCCTGCAACCCACTGAATGCTGTGTAAACACTGGTGCTTATCCATTCTCATGTATCTAGTCCTAGAAACGGTTAGGCCGTACTGCCCTACATACTGCTTTGGTGTGATCTTCTCATGGAAACATACAACCTAAGGCCAAAGGGACAACCTAGTCTGACCTCTAAGAGGCCATAGGGTTTTCCTGCGTCCCTATCTGTTTGGAGCATAAATGTTGGGAAAAAATAATGCAGTTGGATGTCTTTAATGGACAGGGGTGGAAAAATCGAGAACTGGAGCGCGTTAAGTCTTCTAGTCCTCAATGCAGTAGTCCAAACTTGGCAACAGGTATCTAATCCTTTGCAACAAGACAAGGGGTGATGGTTTTAAACTAAAAGAGGGAGATTTGGACTAGAGAGAAGGAAGTAATTTTTCATGCTGAGGTTGGTGAGACCCTGGCCCAGATTGCCTGGAGAGGTGATCAATGCCCCATCCCTGGAACCATTGCAGGTGAGGTTGGATGAGACTCTGAGCAATCTGCTCTAGTTGCAGATGTCCCTGCTCAGTGCAGGTGGGTTGGACTAGATGAGCTTTAAAGGTCCCTTTCAACCCAAACCATTCTGTGATTTTACAATGTAGCTTTGTCATGACATGTCCCTCAGCAACACCCCTGTATCTGACCAGAGAGCATGGACACAGTTACCTTAAAACCTTCACAGCAGACTACTTCATCCCCTCTCCAGGGCATGAAATCCGGAGACAAAACTGCAGCTCTGAGTGGAAGACCAATGTATCGCAGACCTTTGCATTGCAAGTCTCCAGCATCTGAGCTAAAAGATGCAGCTCCCTTAGCAAAAGCTGTCACAGGTTCGTCGGCAGCTCCGTGTGACCCAGACGGCACAGCAAGGGGGGATGGATTACAAGTGCACCTTCTGTTGGAACAGCTGATCCCATCCATGGCGGTAGGAAAACAGCTCATAACACCTGTTGAGCGAGTGCTGGAAGGAGCAGGATTTGACAGCAGCTGCTACAACCGGGCTATTTTCATAACATGGACACAAGTCATAATCTTGACGGAGATTCCCAGCAAGAGGCTAACTGGGAGGCTGTAGCTAACAATGCACACAGCTGTGACTTACCAAGTAAGAACTGAGCCGAGAGCAAGAAGCCATTAGAAGGTAATAGTGTGAAAACACTAATGGCCTAGAGCCAGATTTGAATTAACAGTCCAGGAGAAAAGAAGCCTATCAACACTTCTTAGTTTATGCTTTGGTTTTTCGCAGAGCTGCAGTGCTGTCAGAAAGCTGGGAGAAAAATGTGGCTTATCCTGTCAAGGATTCAGCCCTCACCACCACAAGTCCATTAACCTCTGCTCAGGAGACCCTCTGCTCACTGGTCTTCCAGGCTGGGAGGCTAATGAAGAAAGGCACTGAACGGTGGACCTAAAAATTAAAGACCATTAGAGCTACCCAGGCAATTTTAAAGTGTAACACTTTTCTTTTCCAGCTCCTACACATCTTTCAGCAAACTTTACTCTCTTCTCCTAGACCCCAAAGCCTTCTCCTGCTGCTTTCAGCAGTGGTAGCCCATTCTGTGTAGCAGCAGGGAAGGCAGGATGTGGAGAGCCCCACGCTGAGGACCCCAATGGTCTAGCTATAAAAGTAAAGCATGGTCAGCAAACCACATCCTTTCCAAACCCCCGACACCATCATCCTCTGCCTGCTTTCCCTTCACATCCTGAGCCATGTGCTTCCCACCGCTGCTCTCAGCATCCCTGTTGCATGCTCTCACAAGTGCCTGATACATGCCAGGTGCTTTCCAGCTCAGCCCCCTCTGGATGTGACTCTCCAAGGCCACATCCTGGCGTGATTCCCTTCCACAGATGGTTTCTCCCCCTCCTTTCCCTCCCCTCCCCACAATAAATATGAGGTCTCTTTGCGATTCTCCATTCTGGTGTGACCAACAGCACTGGGGTGAGACCACTTAGCACAGATGGCAAATTATCCTTCCCAGCTGCTCCTATGTGACGTAGACCTTTTCTAGCTTCATCACTCTTCAGTTCTGGGCTCCTCTTCTTCCATGTCACCAGTGGACCTCAGTGTCTGGATGAAATTAGGTTCTGTCCTACTGGGTCCCGGTAACTCCCAATGGTGTCAGGAGGTGTTACATTCAGGCTGAAAGGACCGGTCCCATGGCAGGAAGTAAGGGAGTTTCCATTCTCTAGCCTAAGATTTCATCTTTTAGTTTCTCTCTCTTTCATAAGTTCTTCAACTCCTTTCTTCAGTGGAGGGAGTTCACAGAGGTTATCAGGGAGGAATACGGTCCTGTATACATGTGATGTATTATCTCTCTTTGAAAAGTCTTTTTTTTTCCATCAAAACAAGTCAGTAAAACACAGAAAACATCTTCCAGAGATGGCCTCAGGGCCCCCTTATTCTGCCTCCTCTGAATGTTTCCTCTCTTGCTGATGATTGGTCTGCCTTTCTCTGTTCTCCATCTACAATCAGTAGTTCCTCAGCTATGGTCCCAACAGAACAGCACTTTCTGAGAAGATACAAGACAGCCTCAAATGATTTTACTTACAGTTAAAACAGCCCTTCTCTTTCCACTCCATCAATGGTCCTCTTGTCACCATTCTACTTGGAGAAGATGACTAGATCTCAAGCTGAAGAGGACTGATGAGGGGACAGATGCTCTGCTTCATGAAGGGATCCATCTGCCACCTCTGTTCCAGTCAGGGAAGAAAGCCCAATAGTTCAACGTTCCCTAGGAAGGAAAGTCCAGGTAAAGGTGCAGAGGGATAGCCTCAGGTAGACCAACAGTGAGGTCTATTCACACCTGCTGAGGAGCTGACCTTGAGAGCCAGCCATGGAGAAACAACCTGGTAACTGGCCTGTCTGTATCCATGAGGTGATGCTCTCAGTCACTGCTTTCTGTTCACTAATTGCCATGGCCCACGGGCAGGGTGTTGGCACATCAAAGAATGCATCATCCCCATTCAGCTTTTATCTCTTTCCTTTCCCAGTGCTGGATGCATCCCAGAGCCCAGGTCCATGCTGGGTATTTGCTTCTCCTCATGAACCTACATCTAACCCTCTGCAGCACACAGCACTGGTGGCTCCCTGGTGCGTGTTTGTGCCAAGCATGAAATAGGCTGCCCTTTGCTCACACTTCCCGCCTCCCAGATGAGGATGATGATGCCCTTGAGAGTCAGCTTCAAATAACCTTTCAAGACACAAAGTATGCGCCATTCCTCCCGTCCCCTATATATTGTGGGTCAAAGCTCCAGGCTACATTTGCTCACATAAATGCAAACCTTGGGAAAACAATCAAGAAAAGCCATTCATTATTGAGGAGGAACTGGGGAATAGGTGGAAATTACTGGCAAAATGACTTGAAAGCCCTCCCGTTTTCTGAACATTTCTCTTTGGTTTCTTGCAGATTTAAAAGGTCGCTAGGAGCTAATGAACCTCAGATAGCAAAGCTGTCTCTTGTTTGTTTGTCATTTTGAGTTTTTCTGGTTGATTAAAATCCATGCTGGCAGTAAGGGATAAAATAGCAAGTTTCTGTGTGTATAGTGAGGTCATGTTTCCTACCCTGAAAAACTGCTGAACTCACCAGGAAAAACTTAGTCGTAAGGACTAACAAGGCAGCTCTCAGCACAGGATGCTTCTAGGTGGTTCTCTTACCCACATTTACCTATTTTTACTTCTGGTTCCATAGGCTTTCCACAGCGGAAATACAATACAGTGGTGTGCCAGGTAATCTGTACCCCCAAACAGGCTCCTTCTAGGGGTGCCATGCATTTAGGAATAGTAAGTTGTGTCTTCTTTCTCCTCCTCAGAGCATGATGTGGGGTGAATTTGAGGACTTTCTTTGCTTTTCACTCTGGTCACTCAAGTAGCGACAACAGAAGTCCAAATGCACAGACCACCTCCTCAGCACAGGAGCAGTGAATCTTGCACATCTGGACATGTCACCCCTTCCAGATCTGTGCTGTCCAGATGCCTGGTGCAACACAGCGTGGCCACTGCTTCCACCCAGCCACAGCCCAGTTGTAAGTGCCCGTCACACCAAGGTGAAAAATGATGGAACCTGCAAAAATGTCCATTGTTTGTGAAGCAATTAGAGCGGTGAGAAGTCCTGCCTGGCGAGGCCAATGTACACAGGACATACTGGTCTGCAGACACTCTGCATATGAACAAGAAATATGACACAGAAGAGCTACGGAGTTCTGTGTGTGAGCACAAGAGGCCTGATGACTCCTGGATTTGTCAGGTTCATTCTGGTTCACGTTCATGCTAGCAAATGCTAGTCAAAAGTACGTTAATATCTCTATTCACTGCCATGACTGATGACTCACGTTAGTCCTATTCCACTAGAGAGTCCTTGAAGGCCAATTCTCTTGCTTTTATTGTCTTACAGCTCCAGCTCCAGACCCAAGTGACTATGGTAAAAATAAAATAAAAAACCTGAAATTCCATTTACCTGCTCCTGCTCCCAACCTACTCAGATCTAAAGGACAAACACAACATTGTTCTCCTTCCTTTAATCTCTCTGTTCAGGAGAGATCAGGGTTCGCAGCATAGTACTGAGCAACACCCATTGTTTCTGCTGAAACTGCTGGAGAAGCTGAAGGTACCTCAGTATTTGCTTAACATCAAACCCCTCCCTAGAGCTGTTGACTGAAGTGGGAACTTGCTGTTTCCACTCACGCCACAAATGAAATGAAAGGTTTTCCTGGGGAAAAAACCTTTCTTGATGGAAGCTTTTCTGCCTGTTTTTACACCAACTGCACCAGTTTTGCAGGCACTTCAGGGGATCCTTCAGACATACTGGTGGGCGTTCATTGTTCTGTCTCTGTCAGAAACAGTGCCCACCACAAACCTAAAAGAAGCCTAAAGCAAGTGGAAAGTGACTTTGCAGACCCAGCTAAAAATGTTTTAAGGTTGACTTAGCCTCAGAGCTTGATACAGTTCATGCTTACCTCCTCCTTGTTGAGAGGGTACCATTTTGGACCCCTACCACAACGTCTTGTGCTTATTTCCCATTAGTGCCACCTTAAATGGACAGTACATCTTTGAGTGCACCTACAACGCAGATGTAACCATCAATTGCTATCCACCCACAACGTTAGAGATCTCCCCATCAAAATACAGGAAAGGCTTGGATCAGAGCACAACCAACAGAAGGGCCAGTCTGGAGATGTCTACATTACACTGCAAAGTACTGACTTTAATGGGCGTGGATGGGTGTCTTGGAGAGAAAAGCCATGAGGAGTTTGAGTTCTCCTGTTAACCTCAGCATCTGTTTAGCACATCTTGGGAAGCCACCACCATTGTGCAACTTTACACCCCACTCTACACCCTAGCATGAAGATTCTCCGTATCTCCTCAGAGAGAAATCAGCCAACATGAGGGTGTCTTGATCTCCAGTCCAGGCATGACAGAGGTGTTGGTCACACAAAATTTGCAGCTTCTTTTGGAACTCTTGCCTTGCCCAACACAAAACTTTAACTTCCAGAGCAGTCAGCACCACAGAAAAGCAAATCCTTTTCCACCTACTCTATCAACTATGGCCTTAACACTCTTGCCTTTCCCTGCTGTGAGCAGACCTCTGTTGAGTGGCATTACCTCACCAGCTCTGACCCTTCCACTGAAATGCATTCCTGCTCCTGCTGGGACCAGGGAGCAGATGTTCCATCACACATCGCAGCACAACAAAGTGGTGCAGGCCAGGGAGCGACGGTTGAGTCCACACTCCAGTGAAGCTGCAGGATGGATTTTGGTAGACAGAATGCAATTATCCAAATCATCATTTATTCACGACAGAAATCTTTTGAAATAGAAATGGCATTTAGCACGTATCAAGCATTATACATGTTCAGAGCACAAATGGTGTGTTTATGCCACAAATGTTTGGGCTTCCAATAATTAATAATAAACAAGGAGAATGTATAGCTGGGAGAGGGCTTTTTCCACCTTTCATTCACAGAAGCAGCATTTTGTTTATCCCTGGAAAACTTTGCTCAGACTTCCCCCTGTCTTTTGCAGATCCCAGCTTTCCTCCTAAAGTTGTGTCAAGAAATAATTAAAAACATATTTCAAATCCCCATCCCATCAGAAAATACTGCTTGTCCTGGTTTTGTTGGGACGGAATCCCAGACCAGCCATGGTCTGCAGGCCATTAGCTGTTTGGAGTCAACTGGGGCAATGACCTGAGCTGGCTACAGGTGTATCCCAGACCATAAACGTCATGCTCAATATAAAAGGGGAAGGTTGCTGAGAGTGGGGGGTGGCTCCTTCTTGGACTCCTGCTTCTTCTGTTTGGGGCTGCTCCTGATCCTGCTCTTCTGCTCCTGCTTCTCCTCTTCCTCTTCCTGCTCCCGAGGCTGCCTTCCCATTTATGGTGACCAACATATCTTTGCTTGGCTGAGTATAAATCTGTTTACTTTATATCGGCATTGGTATTAGTTTTGTTGTTTCATTAAATCCATTTTCATTTCAACCCACAGGTCTTCTCTCCTTTTCCCAATTCCCCTTCTCTGCTGGGGAGGGGTCACTGGGTGATAGAGTTTAGCCCCAGATACAGGCTAAATGTAGACATTGCTGACTCTTATAAAAACAAAGAAAATGAAGATGTGATTCCATAAATGGACCGCTTTATAAAACCAGAGGGATATAAATAAATAACACACACATGTACCCAGTTACACATATATTTTATATATGCATAGGATGTATATATATATATGTATAAAAACCAGAAAAGCTCACACTTTGGATATGAACCCTTGGTCCCTTCCAGCTGCATCCAGCTCAGATAACAGTACCTGGCTTACGGGGATGTTTCCTGTTTCCCAAGATGTAGGATCCAAAAGGAACTGGTTAGATAGATGTATAGACGTAGCGCTTAGGGATATGGTTTAGTCGAGGACTTGTTAGGTTAATGGTTGGATTCTCTGATCTTAAAGGTCTTTTCCAATCTAGACAACTCTGTGATTCTGTGGTTACATCACACCATAACTTAAAAATGGAGATGTTTCACCGCAGAGGGGTTGGACTAGATGGCCTTTAAAGGTCCCTTCCAATCCAAACCATGATCCTATAATAATATATACGGGTTGATAAGCTTCTCCTGCTGCTTCCTGCTACCACCTCTGCTTTCAGAGAAGCATCAATGTCATTTGGGAAGTACATATGGGATCAAACCTTATGCTTGTGGGGAGTGGAAGTAGAAGAGCCCCAAAAGCCAATTACCTGGTCAAAATGGACACACTCCTCAGGAAACCTTGAGGTTTAACCTGCCTGTGCAGATCCATGCCCTTCATATGCAAAATTTGATAAAGGGAATTTGCTCGTGAAAAAAGTCTGCTCCGTAGCCAAACGAGTGTGATAAGCCTGACTGGGATTGAGCTGAACAGCCAGCTCTTGCTGGAGCAGCTGGGGGAGTCTGGGATGTTTTTTCATGAGAACAGGAGGCATTGTGTTGAAAAAAAAAAAGAAGCCATGTCTCTGGACAACTCTTGGAGCCAGAATTCAGTTCTGTCGCTCTGTTCTCCTAAAGCATCAACAACGGCCAGCATTTTGAGCACTAGTGGCACATTGGCAAACTCACCAGAGCTCCAGGGCCTGTTTCTCATTTGTATATTTACATAAATTTCCGTATGGCATAGAAAAAACAATAAATAGAGGTAGGAATGCCATTTAGTGATTTTCCATGTGTTTGAGGGTTTTTTCCTGCAAGTGGCTGAGCACTCACTGCCAATTCAGCACAAGGGCCTAAGACCTAGCTTTAGATTGAGCATGGGCTCAAGTGTCTGGGGCTGGAGTGCTGAGCCTGCTGCACTCTCAGGGAAGCTGAGAAGATGGCAAGAGCACAGGCATTTTTTAACAGCTGGATACATCATCTTATAGATGCTACAAGGATAGGAACCTTGGAAACAGGCTGGGATGGGCGGAGAAACTGCTAGAGGAATAGCCTAGGCCATGGTGCAGAAGCAAGTATATGTCTTGTTGGAATGCAGTTCGTGCCTGGGCGCTGGACGTGCACAGTAAGAAGGCTTCAGCCATGGCGTGATCTGGCAGGGAGTGCACCTGTGCACATGCACACAGACACTCAGCACGCACATCAGGCTGCTTCCCTGTGTCGTCCTCTTCCCTCAGCCTCTTGTTACTAACAGAGGAGCTTGAAGGATAACCTGCAGTATCCCAAGTCCGCCTTCCAGGTTGGGAAACAGGTTAGCCCTCAACCTCCCCCAGGGAGGGATGCAGAAGAAGGAAAGGCAACATGAGGCCTTCTGGATGTGGGAACGAAAGAGAGATGAAGTAAGTATCCTGAAATCTATATTTTTTAAATTATTATTATCAGTCAGGGAAACAAATAAAAATTCCACCCAGCCAGGGCACTATCAAAGCAGCAACTTCGGTTTAAATACCTTTTCTAGGCACAATTAAACTGAGCAGGCTCCTTGACCTTTCCCCGAAGCAGGGTCCCAGTGGGGTTGATGCTCTCTGAACTCCTCCTGCCCAACTTTCTTCCCTTCTCCTGCTCAGAGCTCAAGGGGAGACTGACTCATTTGGTTAAAAATAAAAACACTGCTATCTAAACTTTAATGGCTTTGTTTCTCATTGCTGCAGGCAGTGGTTCATATGCATTCCAAACAGCACTTTGACTGCAAATGTAGCATTTTGGAAGCTATTCCACCTGAAAAACAATATCTTTCATCTCTCTGCCTCGCACTGTTGGGGGCTGGGAGCACACCCCTCCAGGCTCTAGCAGACACTGGGGATGAAAGGGAGGAAGAGAAAAGCTGGATGACCCTTGCTGCAGCCAGCCTTTGCCATTGCTGGAGGACCCGAAGGTGCCTGCAGATGGGAGGGGTTGGAGAGCGGTGTTCTGGGAGTGCTGAGGAGCAGAGCTTCAACCTGTACTCGAAAAGAGTATTTGCAATGTTGGGGTGGAGGGTGGTGCCAAACCCTGCTGCATCCAGGACTTACTGGGGGGCCAGACCAGCTCCATGAGAGACACTGTGCTTCCTGCAGACCTCCCACCCATGGGCTCCCCTACACAGCCAGAGACAACTTTTGGCTGTAACGTGCACTGATGTACACACTCAGTTGCATCTTCCAAGCCCAGGGAGAAATGGAGCAGAAGGGAGGAGAGCTGGAGATAGAGATGGCTCTAGGAACCAGCATACATGCTGCACCAGCACTGGCTGAACGCTCTGGTAACCCCTGTTGAAGCCTCTTCCATGACATCTTCACCGCTACCATCACTTCTGTCAGGACAGTTGTGTTAGGCCACATATACTGTCACCTGCCCAAACGCTTCATGGTGCTGCAGAGACACAGCAGACTTGCAAATGCACCTGGACGCCGCTGAGCCAGCCTGCAGAGCTCCTGTGCCTGCTCACAAACGCGTATATATTCCCCTCGCCTATGCAAATCCCACACAGACCTTGGGCTTGTCTGCGTTTGTGCGAGGGAACGGTCAGGGTAAGGTCTGGGATAGGTAGTTTGTGCCATCATCATCATCACTTCAGCCCTGTGCTTTATAAAACAGTGTGGCTTTGCTGGTGGCCCCACTTGTAATGTTGAGTCCCTCAATTTGTTAGGGTCTTTGTGTCTAACCTTTGAATGACAGTTCCCCGTATCATTCCCCGTATCAGTCCTGCTCACCTGGTGATGAGCCTCTCATCAGTTTTTAGGTTGTGGGATCTGGTTTAAAAGGGACTGACAAAGGAATCTCAGTTGGGGGTCACAAAGGGATGGTCAAATAACTGGTCCTCCAAGGGGGTAATGTATTCGTCTCATGTGGATAATGACTTTGTGGTGTTACCCTAGCAACTGAAGCTCAGAGATGATGCAATCAAATTTGGGAACGATGTGATTAGAAATGACAGGCAAGGGGAAACAAAGGGAAGGAAAGTTGCTGTGGCAGCTGGGATGCAGCACTCAGTGTGTAATGCATGTATCGGGGCTGCGAGACATTCTTCCGAGCAATTACACAAAATATCATATTCTATTTGCCAGCTAATTACAGAATATCATTCAGCGCCTGCCGTCCAGCCTGTCCCTGCTCTCCCCATTTTGGTGAGGCCCTGGGAATGGTACCCTCATTAACCCAGCTGTGTTTGATCTGCTCTTACATTTTCACTTGGCACCTGCCCAGCACAAACTACTATTTACTTTTTCCCCTGCTCTGCATATTGCCTTGCCCACATCACAGTCCCCTCTCATCCAGGGACCTGCCGCTCTCCCTTGGCAGTTACACATCCCTGTCTTCACAAGCATCCCTCGGTGCTGATGATCATCATAGAGGGGAGTGCTTTGATTTGGGGAGTGCTTTGCTTTGGGCTACACGGAGATGGCTTCTAGTGCTCAGCCAGCCTTTAACCCCAAATGCAACAGCCCCAGTAGGTCCACACACCACCTGAGGTCTATTAACTCCATAATATAAAGCTTGCATATCACTCAGACCCACACTGCTTGAGCACAACCATCTAGTTGTTCTGTTGGCTTCACCTCCCCACATGATCTGATGTAGGATGCATTGCTAAGCCATGAGCACTCAGCTCCACTGCACAGCATGGGGGGACACCCTGCCCACCCCCAAAGAGATGCCCTGTTTGCCATCACCCCTCTTGTTTAGAGCAGATGACAGAGCCAGGGGTGCAAGATGTCTATGGGCTCTGTCAGACTTTGGCTTGGCTTTTTTACCTGCCATGGGGTTGCATTCAGGGCTCTGCCCCTCTTGTCCTGGAAGGAATTTCCTTGGAGAAAAGAGAGAAACAAGTGGAAATACAGGGAATAAGGACTTGCACTGTAAATATTACTGATGATTCATAATCCCCTTTTCTCAGAATTTCAGGTTTCTTAACTGTTATCCCTCTTGCAAGAAGCCCCGGCTGTTCCTCTGACAGGTTTATGTGACCCAGCAGGCACTTCTCATTCATTTTCACTGTAAAAACAACAAGCTCAATTCTCTATTGCTCAGGACCTGGTGGTGTCATTAGCCTAGTGCCGAGGATGAGGAGAGGGAATGGGAAGAAAGAAGAATCACTGCTGCTCTGATGTGACACCTCTTTACAGCCCTCCATGCTGTCCTCGGCCGTCATACGTATGTGACAGCAGCCGAGAGTCACCTCAAGGGTGAAGAAACCAAATGCTTCCAAAGAAGCACTGAGAAGGACACAAAACTGATGCCAGTTCCCTTGCAGCCCCTCCAGCCTTGTCTCCACTGCCAGAAAAAGATAGGATGATTTGAAATACGCATTATCTGACATGTTTTAAGATCCTTGTTGTGACAGGATACTTTGGTGGATGGTCAAGACGACCTCTGATGTTGCCTCTTATTGGCAAATGCGTTCAGAATAGAGCAGGCTGTTCCTAAGTTAGGATTGTGAGTTAGCCACTTGGTAAATGGGATGAACTGCATTTTCCCCCTATATAGTCTCTCTGGTTTTGGCATCCCAAAAGAATTCCTTCCCCTCCTCCCCGATAACTTCCCCCCCAGGCAGGAGCTGAGGGTAGAGAGAGGGGAAGGGGGTTTTGACTCACCTTATTTCTCATATTTTTAATCTCTCTAGAAAACTAAAGAAAAGGCTCCACCTTCCATCACCCTGTAAGGGCACTCCCTGTGTTGGCTGGGAGAATGGCTGGACCTCACCATAGCCTGCCACGTTCCTCAAAACCCTCCAGCTTCCCTTTCCTTTTGTCTTGATCCAGGTGATAACATCAATGAGGTGCCAGAGGGGACAGTGAGGGCAGAATCAAGGTCTGGGCTTCAGCTCCCATCTCAGGGACACCTCTGTGGTCTCACACCTACATCTTCCTCATTATCCCCAAGTGGGCACCCAGCTCAGCTCTGGTGGGGTAAAACCTCGGCACTGCCGCTTTCTGCCACTCCTGCAAAGCAGCACTTTCATCCCAACCTCCTTCTCCCCTTCTCCTGCTCGTCCTCACCTTGCATCCAAGAGCAAGGTGTTTGAAATGACTGGGGCTGGGATGCAATGAGCCCTGGCATGTGTCTGTGGAGCACCGTGCGCCTGCAAAATTCAGACAGATCAAACCACCGTAGGATGCGAGAGAGGCAGAACAGCTGAGAAGGCAGCAAACATAAATGGGGGAGCTGCTACTGCCAGATGGGGCACGGGGAGCTGAACTTAATTTGAATTGCTTGCAGGCTTAGCAGCCAGGCAGAAAGAAATCATCGCAAATCCATCTAATGCAAACTAATGCTGGTCATTAGAACACAGGCTAGAAGAGTGCTGCCTGCATCGGGGAAAAGACATTAGGAAAAAAGTTTCTGAGCAGGTTTCTGAGCCAAAATAGATCATCTCTGAACAATTTACTCTTCATTTGCTGTCGTTGTACAACCTGAGGAAGGAAAGGTTTGATTTCCCCACCCCGCAAAGAAAAAGCACCCCAGGATGGTCTGGCTTGTACTGTGGCCAGCTTTTTAGCAGAATTGGGCAGAAGGCAACGCTTGTGGCTGTCAGCAGCAGGCCCAGCCACTCAACATCACTTAAAAGCAGAGTAGCTCTTCCCTCCACGCATGCATCAAGGGTAATATCTGTAATTGAGTTTATACAATTCTGGAATGGAAAACAAACCAGTCCTGTCCATGGCTGGCACTGACCACAGTCCCCCTTTCCCACAAACACGGCTGCCACAGAGGTGGTTTAAGAGGAAATGAATGCTTTTTGATGACCGTTTGTAAAAAAAATAAACAAATCAATAATTCCCTCTCAGCTGCAGACCTTGGATGAGTTCTCCTAACCCTCCTGGCTGCTAATGGAAAGCAGCGGCACGGCTGAAGGGACACCATGCCATTAAAAAGTTATCTTTCAGAAATAACCTACTTTTCCCCAAAACAGCCCCTTTGATTATTTAAAATGGCTTCAGCATCAAGGCTGTTTCCAAAAGTTTTTCTGCATTTGCTGCCTTTCACTTCATTTCATTACCCAGGACAATTTCTTAGTGCTGAGTATTGGGCATCAGTTGTCATGTAACTTCTCTTACCAAAGACTGACAAGGAAGAGAAACTGAGTTGTAGGAACTGAGCTGCTCCCAGCCGAACCCCTACTCATGGCGGGGTCAGGAATGGCTGGGAAGGTTGGATGCCCACCCTGCAGTCTGGTCTTACAAGGTGGTTGGGAGCCTTGAGGGGAAAAAACTAAAACTCACTGGAAAATGCTGAGAGAATTTTGCAAAACTTTTGCCAAAACACAGATCATCCTTTGCTGGAAACTGCTGGATTCCTTCAGCAGTCACCTTCAGAGCCTCCAGAGACAATTTCACAGCATGGGCCTTCCACAATTAGAAAAACCTGAAGCCCTCCTGTGGGTCAGAGGGCACGGGAGCTCCAGCTCAAGGGCACTCCAGTCAAGTCACCATTTTTCTGAGAAAAAAAGATATTTAAACCCCCCTCTTTTCTGCCTGAAATTACTCAGCATGAATTCTTTCCTTTCCTGAATCAGAATGAGAACTTTCTGTAAGTCTCAGAGTATCAACCCACTGTAGGATCCTGCAAGTGACATGCAAAGAGCATCTCTTCTCTCCTCATGCTTCAGCTGCACGTGTCTAATGAAGCCAGACAAAGTCTCATTACTGGAGCTGAACTGAAATGACTTCTGGGGAAATGGCCTCTTGTTTTGAGGTCTCTTCAGGGGGAGGAAGGCTCAGGGGAAAGAGGCTATAGGATGGGAGGTCTTGGGAGCAAGAGCCTTCAGGAAGTGTCTATAATTCTCCTTGGTAGTTAGAAAATCACCCCCTGCTGTTGCTCTCTATGGGCTTTAGAATGAGATTTCAATAAACTCTGTTAATTTTCTATAAAACTCCATCAACTGTGTTCGTATTAAATCCTATAGCACTTTTGCAAGCAGCTCCTGGGCATGATAACCTGGACTTTTGCCAGAACGAGAAACTCAGCAAGTGAGACTTTCCACTAGGGTTTGTTCATGGGCCACCAGGCTGGACAAGATATTTTCTTCCCCAGCCCAGCTATATTCTGAGCCAAAGACACTCATCCTTTTTCTCCGCAAGGCTCAACTGACATCCCACGAGATACCATGCTTTGCACAGATCTACCTGACCAGTACAGAGAGGTATTGCTTTAAACTGGGTGAGTGTTTCTTCACTACTAATTCAGCAGACAAAGCAGTCTTGCCCACCCACCTCCCAGGGAAGGAGGAATCTGTGTGGTGCTGATAGACCTTCCTTCCCAATGATAAATCGAAATGTCTTCATGGAGAGGCAGGTGCTCAGCAGTGGTTTTCTGCCTGATATTCCATTTCCGGAGCCAAGAGCAGTGAGTTAACCAGAGGAGAGTGACCATGGAGAAGCCCACTCAGTGCTCACAGTCCAGCTTTGCTCTCTACTGCTGTTCATGAGGAGGACAACAGTGGCTGTAGACCGATCTGAGCTAGTTTTAAAACATCCAGCTTGGGCATCGGTGCAGCTGGACCAGGAGAAGTTTCAGCAGGGGCTGTGGAAGCCAGCAAGGAAGACTGAGAGGAAGGTGACTAGCCTTTGCTGAGGATCAGTGTGCCCTAATGCCCTGCTTACACTCCCCGTGTTAACAAATATAAAGTCTTTGTGACATTGGGGATGGACAAACTCTCTATTTCACCACACAGAACGGGTGAGACTCTGGAACCATCGTCTTGCCCCAGCTCCAGGATTTTGTACCTCATGTAGGTGTGGCTGATTATTACACTGTGTTTTCAGAGAATGCCTTTGCTGTGCTTTAAAGGCAACCAATTTTCTTTCTAGGTGTTTTGTTTTTCTTCCTGTGCTTGTAGTTATTTCTAGCCTCTCATCTTCAGCCTGCCTTATAGTAATTTGTAAATTACAAGAGTTGGGAGTGGCAGAAGCATCATATTTTGCTGCTTTTCAGCACCAAGTGTCATGAGTCCACCTAAGCAAACACAGCATCGACCGCAGGCAAGTTAGCACACCGTGACCTGCACACCAGGAGACCCTGTCCGGGCTCTCGGTGGGGAAGGAGTTAATATGTTTGTCTTGCACAAGTGAGATTGAAGCCAGACTGGGCTCAGCTGGGGAGAATCACTTTATCAGGAGAGGTTATGAGAACAAGAAACTCTTAAAAGACTCTCCAGCAGAGTGCAGAGCTGGCGGGGAGTGGTGGCGTTTGGACCTGGGAGCAGGTGCCTGTTGTGAAAGCCTGTGTTGATCTTTTTTAGGGGCAGATTTCAGTGCTTGGTGTTCACTGTTGAAGCTGGGTTTTGAAGGCAGTGGCACAGAGACGGGACTTTGCAGTCATGCAGAACTTTTGATGTTGTTCTGATCGGCGACAGCCGAAAACCTCCGTGTTCTTCACACAACAGTATTCCCAAATCAGAAGTGTTGGGGTTTCTTTTTAAATTATTTGATAAAATGTAAAGATTTTTTCAAAGAGTTAATTAAATGCTTGTGTTTGGGGTCAATCTGCAGGTTTCATTTCAAATCAGCAAAATAAAGGAAACATCTGGGATCATGTAAATAATGTTTGACTTTTATTTCTTAAACTTCTCCTCTCTTTCTGGTGTGATACGCATGTGCAATAGTTCTGCTAGGCACAAGGTTAAAAAAATCACCTCCTGGACTTGAGAAAAAGTCAAATTGAGTGAGATGAAGGCTGCAGGCAGAGGGCCATCTAGATTACCAGCCTGTTCAGTAGATCCAGATGGACAACCCAGTCTCTTCATGGAGGATAACACCACACACAGTCGCCTCCCAGGGCAGGCACTGGGCCATGAACTTCCTGCCAGGAAACCACAGTCCTACTTGCAGCCCATGGTCTCTCCTTGCAGCTTCTATTTAGTGACCTCAGAATGATCCTGTCTTACCTGTTGTCACATAACATGGTGGCCCTAACATTTGAAGGCTGTCACACATCACCATCTTCAAACCTTGCCCTTTATGTGTAGCCTCAGGCTCACATGCTCTAGTGTTTTGACCGTTTTGTGGTTTAATTTTGTGACTGTTGTTTTGTGACAGTTTTGCCTCCCCCTCCTCCTTTATCCTGACATGCCAAAAGAAAAAAAAAAAAAAAGAAGAAGAAAGGAGCTTAAACATATTTTGCGGTTAAACCACTTTTTTCTTCATGTCGGCTGGTTCCCACTGGGCTGAAAAGCAATAAAAAGTCAGGAAGAGGTATGGGCTCCCCTCTCAGCTTTGTCATATGGATGAATAGCACAGTAAAAAGCGCTGAATGCTATCGGTTAAAACGAACTCGCTGCTCTTCCAAGTACATTTTGCAATGCTCTGATGCAAAGGGGTGGGGGATTGGATGGTGAAAAACCTCTCCCAGAGATGGATCCTTTGTCGGGCTAAAGATTTTTGCATTAAAAAGAAATTCTGGTTATAATCACTCTACCCGCAGCAACATTTTCTGTCCTCCCTCCCTCTGCCCTCACCCCCCTCACTTTTCTGTTGCACTGAAATAAATCTCAAGGTAATGTAACTTGCAGCAAGGCTATCTTCAAGCATCTTGGAGGCTCTGTCAATAAGAGGCCAGGCAAGTAGTGGTGGAGTGCAAAGATCCTCTTATTATCTCGCTTTGCAGCCCTTCCCGGGCATTCCTCTCCCTTGTGTTCCTCATCAGATCCCTGATCATGCTGATAAGGAGAGGGGGAAAAAAAGAGAATGTAGGGGGGCGGATAACAAAACTAGATGACAAGACCTTGTGCTATTTCACATTCTCACCTGGAAAATACTCTGATCTGGAATGTTAATATCTAATTGCAGATAAAAGTAGACAAGAAATTGCTGGAGAATTTCCCATTAAGATACTCAGATACTTAGAAATCATTTCTTACTGGGGTTTTGATCTTTTATTGTTGAGCAAGCTGAAAGCAGTTCAATTCAGGAGAGAGCAGGTTCCATTGTGTAAGATCCCTTTCCAGCAGCGGCAGCCGGACTGGAGCTTTCAATAAAATGTTTTTTTCTTTTCTCTCTCACTTTCTCTCCCCCTTCCCCTCCCCCCCACCTTTTTTTTTTGTTAGAGTAAAGCCAACTTCTTAAACCCCAAACCTTCCCAAAGAACATCTCCACCTTGAAAAGATGGTTTAGCCTGGCCAAGAGGGATATATAGTTAAACCCTCTTACATGAGGAAAGAGACCTCAGAGGAGCCGGAGATTATCCAGGACTATCGAGCACCTGGTGCTCAAGCCACCCCAATGACATGGATGCTGTAAAGGCCAAGTGTCTGTCAGGTCGATCAAGAGCACGGATTTGAATCTCAATTCCTCACATACCCCTAGAGACCCCAACAACCGAGTGTTCTGAGAGGACAAGCTTGTCATGATCCCAGGTTCAGAATGGGTTGATATTTAAATTTTAAGCAGCTTTAGAGACTGGAGAAGCCATTTTCTGCCCAAACATACTTAGAACCTCTACTTTCTTTTGTCCTTTTTTTCAATTCCTAGAGATGAAGCCTACATAACCACCTGTTTCTAAGGCAAAAAGAATCTCAGACAAGGGTGTCGCGGTCTGGGTAAAACCAGTTGTTTTATAGACATACCACTACAGTTGTGGGAAGGGTCTGGCTACAGACACGCTCCTGCCTGCACAAACCATTTAACCTGGGCAGCTGTGGCCAGCCTCAACCTACAGTAGAAGCTGAGAGCAACGTGTCCCATGGAGACAACGAGTCAATCTCAGTGAAAAAGAAGAATTTGACACTTTTCCTTCCCAATTTCTCCCCTTTATCTAAATATAGATTTTCACAGATATACTTTCATTGGTGGGAAATTAAGGATCGGGTTGTTCTTGGTTTTGTTTCTGATATTCCACTGTGGTTGGGTTTGGTGGTGCTTCACTGGGGAAACGTTGAGGAAAAATAAAAGAATGGAGTTTTATCCCTTGGTATCCTCATAGGATATTTTTTATTGCCATCCCGTTTCACCCATCATTACACTGGACAGCCAGAAAGAGAATTGGGGTTTTCTGTGTGGACTGGGGGTTTCTGAATAGTGACAGACATCACTATCCTGGTACTGGATGCCATGCATGAAAGCCAGTACAGGAGAAGGCAAAGGAGTGGACCCTCCTCTTGACAGCCCTTGAAGAGGAGACACCAAAATGGAGGGATGCAGTGGAGGCCTCAGGCACTGCTGAAGGAAATGCTCCATTGCAAAACCATGGACTGAAAGGACCTTTAAAGGGTGCAAGTCCTGCCCAAAGCAGGTCTAGTGTGGGTCAGGATGCTCAGGGCTGGGCCAATTGAGCTGTGAACACTTCCAGGCTTGGAGCTTCATCCAAGTTCTTATTCAACCATCCTTGTGAAAGTTTCTCCTTGTATCTAGTCAAAATTTCCTTTGTTGCTACCTGTAGTGGATGCCACCCATCTTTTGCTTCAAGAAGAGTCTCTTTCTGATTACACTGAAATTTAAGCAGGAGGAAGGGTCTGACTTGTGGAACTTGGTGCTACAAAACAACCACAGAGGACAAGGGCTCGGGAGGATTCAGAGAGTGATCGACAGATAATGGACATCCAAAGATAAGCGGATAAAATTCTTACAAGGGATATAATCCCTTCTGTTCCTGGTGATAAGACAGCTGCTGACTGACAGAGGCAAGGAGGAAAACCTTCTGGGAAGATTATTCCACATCTGGTGAATTTAAGCCATGGATACTTGCAGAACTGTTTGTGGCAATCTCAGAGTCACTAGTGGTTATCTCTGGAAACACCAGAAGATTGGAAAGGGATGAAAAATGCCTAACTTTTAAAAAAAGTATTAGGAATGTGGGTAAAAGTGAGGCACTACAGACCCACTGGCTTAGCTTCACTCCATGAAAAATCCTGATAGATATGAATACACTATTTACAGGTATCTGGGAGGTGCCAAGGAGAAGAGTCTCAGTGATCATGGCTTTGTCAAGGACACCCTTCTTGAAACACCTCTGTGACAAATGGGAGAAATGGACTGAAAAAATAAGAGGTTGAGATTCAGCTGGGGCAGCCAGAAAGTAATATACCCAGGGATGATGGAGTGCGCAGGTGAGCCAGGCTGCAGTTCAGCAGAAAAAGATGTAGGGTTTATTTTGTTCCACTAAGTGAACATGAGTCAGTGATATCAAGCTGGCACAAAAACGGCAAACATCATCAGGTTGTATAAGAAGGTAGGTGATGCGGGAGACGTGCATTAATCCTAGGGACTGATGACGCCACAGGAGAGCTCCATGGCCAGAGGAGTTACCACATGGGAAGGAAGAGATGGGAGAATGGGACAGAGATCGGGGGAAGCAAGAGAATGATGGGCGCTGGAAGAAATTATTCCCAAGGAGGAAAGTAGCCTAGAAAAGAAGGAAACATCAGTTGGGGTAATGCAAGACTTGCCTGTAGAGCCAGTTTCGGAGGGAGAAGTTCATGGCAATTTCTTTTATGCCTTGGTCTTGGATTGGACGGAAAGCTTCCGCCAAAGTCAGTGCCTGGGAAGGGCAGCTCAGGGGAGAAGAGATTGCCAGACTTATATGAGGATTGGTGGGCGGGTGTAAATAAAGTTTAGGATATACCCAGGCTCTGCCTCCCTGGACATGGCTCTGCGTGGCCCCAGCATCTGCTGCTGCACTCCAAGAGGACAGCAGACGGGCTGGGAAAACATTTAACAGTTTTCCTTTTGTTAAATGGCTCATGCTGCCTATGCAGGCCTGACAGGAGGAGGAGGAGGAGTGAGTTCCAGAGGCACGGTCATCTGGTGACACAGTGGCAGTCTGCTGGGTGGGATAATGGAGTCCTCACCTTTGTCAGCATCCTGGCTGCTGCTGGCTGCTCAGCAGCACCACACAGGGAAGATGGGGAGATATGAGCTGAGAAGAAAGTACTCATGTTGTTAGGTTCATTTGCTGCTTTTTGAGGTCTCGGTTTTCGTTTCTAAGGGAAACGATCCTCCAGCACCACTCATGACTGCCACATTTACCTGGTTTTCTGGGCCAAGAGGTGAAGAGGCACAAGAGAAGGCATTCAACAGTTTGGCACCAAGCCCCAAAAGCATCATCTCCACCAAGGAGCAGCAGTTAGCAGGAAAATGTCCTGTTGGACCACCCCAAATGGAACCCCAAAGTCTGAACATTGAAGCCTTCAGCTGCAAGCAGTCTGCATAGAGCTGATCCACCCTGGAGACCCTCTTCAGTGAGTGCCTAGGAGGAAATAACTTTTCTTCCTTTGTAGAATCACTGTTTGATAGAGAAATGGGATCATATATAGCTACTGAGGACGGGCCCTGGAGAGGAGCGGAGAGAGGGCCCAGCCTTCCCCTGCTCCTCAGTCTGCTGGCAGGACCAGTGCCAGACAGCCCCGTGCTGCTTCCAAGAGCCAGGCAGCAGAAAATGATTCATGTCAAATGAGTGCAAAATGGTGTGCAGACAGTCAGCCTCCTATTGTCTGTGTCCTCGGATGGCTGCCAAGCCCCGGTGCCTTGGTGAAGGCAGGGGGAAGGAGCCTGGGTTGGTTGACATCTGCTCTACTCAAGCTACAGCAGAGAAGGAGGCTACAGGGCAAAGCGCTGTTCTCCTTCCCTCCCATTCCCTCCCATCCATGGTTGTGTTGCAGATATCAGCAAGCTCTTCTGTTCATCCCGAGAAACTCTGGCCTCCTAGTAGCAACTGGCCACCTCCAGTCATCCAGCATATTGCACCACGCTTAAATCTTGATCGCAGCTGCTGGCACTTCACCACAAAACCCACCGTGGGTGTCTGTAGTCAGCTCCATGGTGGCAGGAAATGCAGAAAGGAAAGGCTTTATGGCTTGTGGGGACCTTCTCTTGTGCCACTAGCCTAGTGAGCATGAGGCAGACCTTGATCTCACCTGGGAGTGTGGTGAAAACCAGGAGAAACCTCTGGCAAGACTCAGAACCCCTGTAAGACAGAGAAGAGCATGAGGATTTGTGCTTTAATTAAGGGGTTAATATCCATACTGATGAAAAAAAATGGCTTATAGCACTGCTAATGTATGCTATCCTAACATATGCTAAGTCATCAAAAACATGCCATTTAAAAACTACCCAGCATGCTTGCTGTGAATATCAGCCCATGTTACGTACACGCTTTACCAAGGAACACTTCCAGTCTCATTTAAAGAAACCCAGGAAAGATTCTGCTTTCTCTCACCCAAGGGCAAGCCTCGGTATCAAAAGAGATAACATCCGTGGCTGTAAAACACCGTGCATAGTTACCCAGGCTCTAAAGGCCATTTTTATAACTTCAATCTTGGTTTACTTTTCAGTGCTCTTATCTTTTTTTGCCATGTTTTGGAAAATATATAAGGATTGGCTATTGGAACACGCAGCTTTGTGCAAAATATTTAATCGAAGCCCTTAATTGCAAGCTGTAAATGTAGTGCTAGTGACAGATTGTAAAGCCAGAAACCATTTGGTCAACACAAAACAGTTAACAAGAGTGTTTCAGCAAAGAGAAAAAAATGTAGGGTATTGGACAGTATTTTAACGCAGGCATGAGTTTTATTGCAAGAAAATAAACCTTTCAGAAAATGCAGGAAAAAGAGGAATGTAGGAATGTGTTAGCTGATTCATAAGGCTTATGATAAAAATCAGGCTTCTTTCTTCTTCTTTTTTTTATCTTATACGTAGGAAAAACAAAAAATCTACATTAAATCGGCCAAAAGAAGTGATACATTATTCTTACCGAAAGTTAAGAATAAACACTTTCAAGACTTCGAACAAAAACAAACCGAGGACTGGAAAACAGCCTCTGGAAGATGTTAGTTACCCCTGTTCAATTCATGTTTCCTCTTGTTGCTGCAAAGCTTGGGTGATTCCTTAAATGTTGGAAATGACAAGCTCCTCTTGAGATGTGCAGTTGCAGGTATTGTGCATCTGTGTACAGACATTCGCAAAATAACTTCCCCGCTGCATTTGCTACATGACTGCTGAGATGCTTTATGTACAACACAGCAAGGTCAGATGATGCTGCAGTTGGTTGCTGCTATAGCAGGAGCTGAAGCATAGAGTGTTTATATTAATTGGGGAATTAGTTATCTGTCAAGAGGCACCTCACTAAACGTTGTTAAGAAAAAGGACAATAACTTCGTTAATGACTGCTCAAGTTTAGAGGCGATCTTTAAGAATTAATTAAATTAAGAAGGGTATTTTGAGAGCTGGAAGACTTTTGTACATAAAAGTAAGGTTGGTTGGACTTACTGGAAACAGAATTTCGGTTACTATTAAACCCTGATGAAACCAAAAGAATGACTCAGAAAATTGACTGAATAAAAGAAAAACTCTTCAGATGCCCTGAGAATTTCCCACAGCAAGAACAAAGCAATTAGAAGTGTACTGCAAAGACATTCAGCAGATTACATATTCATGAGCTGAAGACATGACCAGGTCCTTCCCCCAACGAAGGGATGACAGCAGCCAACTTTATATGAAATGTCACGTTACCCTTTCCACAAAGCAACGGGATCAAGTGGGGCCTGAAAATCTAAACTCAGCTGAGAGCCGTGTATGGTTTTAAACTAAAAGTGGGAGATTTAGACTAGAGAGAAAGAAGAATTTTTTTACACTGAGGTGGGTAAGACCCTGGCCCAGGTTGCCCAGAGAGGTGGTCGATGCCCCATCGCTGGAACCTTTGCAGGTGACGTTGGCTGGGGCTCTGAGCAACCTGCTCTAGTTGCAGATGTCCCTGCTCCCTGCAGGGGGGTTGGACTAGATGACCTTTAAAGGTCTCTTCCCACCCAAACCTTTCCATGATTATATTTGTCCCATCCATTGCTCTGGGGTCCTTGCAAGACAATTGAGCAGAGCAAAGCACAAGAAGGGACAGCCACAGCATGGTCTCTGCCCAGCCATATTTTCACAGATGAGATGAAGCCAGAAAATACCACCACAACATTTTATTTGCATTTTTGAGCTGATTTAAGGGTACATCAAACTGCTCTTATAATTCAGAATATTGAGAGCTTCTCCAATAAACACCAAACTGGTTGGAAATGTTTTCTTGCAATGCAGAGACCAGTCACAGGGCAGGACGGTGTGATTTTATTCGGATGTAAGAACTTTGATATTCTTTGATATACCTTTCTTAAGGAGGATCAAGCTACGGTTCCTTTTGAATAAGTGACTTAAATATTTGCACTGGCTTCACAGGGTTTACTTAAGATTATTCACGTTTCTTATTACTAGCTGTTTAGATTATCCCTGATATACCAAAATAGGATTTACAAGACTCCCCCCATACATCTAGACAAGCCACGTCTGCGCCTTGTTTTTTATCTACCATTAAAACAAGATTACAACTCATTTTAGGAAAAAGGTACTTAGATCCCCTCCAAGGGTAAATTTACTCTTGCCGTATATAATCTCTGTTACAAAGTCTCCTCAGAGAGAAGTACTGAGGAAACTGTAATGGGAATCATCGTCATTTATTGTTTACGATCGCCTTCGGTTCAGTTTGCTTTTCCTTTCTTTGGCAATAAAATAGCCAAAAGTCATTTACAAAAATTGTTGTGTTTGTTCTTTATTGAGACAACTTTTGAGGATGGGGCAAATTGTGGCATCACACCTTTGAACTGCCATGAAACGCAATTTTAAAGATGGGGCCCCTTTGTGCGTCTTGCTTTTAGCTTTCAGCAGGTCCTGAGGAAGACATCATGTCTAGTCCTGACCAGCCTGAAAGGTCCTTCCTCCTGCACCTGGGTAAAGGGAATATTCGGCACCTGCAGCTTAATAAACCTTCCCTCGCCCTTGGGGTTAGTGTCGAGGTGTAACACCACTTGTCATGCTGGTGGGACCCCCAGATTCACATGACTGTGCTACCCAGAGCCCCAGGACTAGGCAAAGCCACGGAGACACTTCCAAAGCCTGGCTGTGCCCTGTTGTGGGAATAATTGGTCCTTGGGAGTGATTGGTCGCCTTCACTGGAGACAGAATTATGGATATCAGCTGCCAAGGAGATACACATGTGCCCTCTCCTGTGTGGGGGAGAACAATGGGCTCTAACAGCCTGAGCAGCTCCACCTGCCCCAGCTATCACAGGCTGTATTTAAGCCCAGACCCAGTCCTTGAGTCTCCCCTGGGCTGTGCGTGAGGCTATCTCCAGACTTCTTGTGGTCATGCTGCTCCTCTGTGTCCTGTCCCACCAACTGACATCCTGGATGGATGCTGGACCTTCCTTGCCCCCACAGACTTCCCTGATCTTGTGGATTCTCAGCAGGTGGCCCTGCTGCCCTGCTCAGGTATAGTGGGAGGGGCTGGGGACTACAAAAGGTCTTCTGCTCCTGGGCCTGAAGGAGCACCAGCCCTCATGGCACCTGAATGTGGGGGCCAGAAGTGCCATCTGCCTTACTGGTCATTGACCAGAGCACCTCAGGGGGTTGAGGGTGAACAGGGAGGCAGCAATCAAGGCAAAACCAGCAGTGCTGCAAGCCATGAGGTAGGACTGAGGCAGGGCAGGGATCTCCAGGTGGGTTCTCCCTTGTAGGAGAAGTTTCTCACAGTGCCATGAGCCTTCCCTGCAAACTTTCTTTTTCACCAGGATGTTTCTGCTGTGCTCA
Source organism: Eurystomus gularis (assembly GCA_013400335.1). Taxonomy (NCBI): domain Eukaryota; kingdom Metazoa; phylum Chordata; class Aves; order Coraciiformes; family Coraciidae; genus Eurystomus; species Eurystomus gularis. The sequence goes on from VZZY01004072.1 coordinate 738,791, forward strand.
TCCTCCTTAGGCCATGAGGTCTACCAGGAGGATTTGCTTTCTGGGGTGCATAGGGCAGGAGAAAGCTCGGTCACAGGACAGCAGTTTCTCAACCCGTTGGCCTGTGTGCCAGCAGCAGCAGCAGTGAAAGGGGCGTGCTGTATGGTTTGGCTTTTTGTGTGCTTGAAGGGGTTTAGAGGAAAACACCACTGTCTGCAAACTCAGTGTTTATGCAAGACCCTGCTTTCCTCTCCTCAGATGCTCTTCCTGGAGGTGCTGGTAGAGCTGATCCCTGCAGGAAGCTGCTGCATAAGCACCATAGAGCTTCTGCATCCTCTGAAGAGGACCATCCACCCATACCCTAGCCAAGTGAGCCACGAGCATCTCCCTACAGCTTCCAGCCAGAGCAGGAGCAAGGTAGGAAGACTCTACACTCCCAGCTCCATGCTGTTTGCATTGCTGGGCTGCAAAGGGTCTGCAAATATTCCCTTTGGTGCTCAGGGGCATTGCTTGTCACGGAGCAAATGGGCACACTTGGCACAGAGGCTGCTGTTTGCTTTGCGCTTGTAGATTAGACCCAGTGCTAAGGGCTGCTCCACACGGTGCAGGATAAACAGTGGGTGAACTGCGTAGATCTGAGCTACCAGCTTGTGTATCTAATATTATTTCTAAAAGATGCCAACAGAGGGCATCCGCTGCCAGACACGAAGCCAATTTTCTGCTGCAGCCCCTGTGCCTGGCTTCAGATAAAGAGTATCCCAGGGTGTTTTTTAACCCTCTCCTGCTTAGGCTCAGGTTAAGCTTTGTCAGAGATTTTAAGTAGATGGGTTCTTTCAGTGTGTGCTTTCACTTCCTTCTAGAGAAAGGAGAAGGAGGGGGAACAAGAATCCCCAGCTGCAGCCTCTTGGTCAAGGCGGGACTTTGGTAATTGGTGTCTAAGGGTGGTCTCCACCCAGCCAGGTTCAAAGTGAAGGTGGATGCTCTGTCCTGTGCAGCTGTAAACAAGCAGGAGCACTGCTGTGCTGGTGTTGGAGGAGAGCAGGAGATTTCATGACAAATTTCCTGGCTTGGGTGGATTTAAATAGTGAGTTTTATTTATAGGTGTTTATTCCTGGCATTTAATCTCCTTGTTTCATGTCTGTCATGGACAGTCAAAAAGAAATCGAACTTCTAAAGCCTGCTGCTCCCTCTGGTAAACATATATTGACATTTGGGCTGTGGAGCAGGCTGGCTCTGAGCATATTGTCAGACTTATTTTGTTAAGATCTCGCACCAAAACACCTGAGATGTTCAAAGGCCAGGCAGCCTGTCCGATGGCAAGCTTGTGAATCCAGTTCTGATTGGGGCGGCAAAGGCTGGTGTTAGGCAGGGCTTGTGTGAGGGTTAGGGATGGAAGAAGTCTTATCAGACACTTCCTCCCTGCATAATGTTAACTGGTGCAGGAGCTGGGGAGTTGTGACTTTAAGTGGGCTAGAAACAAGGGCCAGTCGGAGCTGAGTGAGGGCTTAGGTGAAAATGGATGATTCCAAGTGGGAGTTTTTAATGGAAATAAGGATAGGCCACAGGGTAGATATTCTGCTCCCTTTATGCGTTTCTTTTGAATCAGTCTGGATGGAGTGTGGCCTCTTTGAGAACCTGCTGAGCCTCAGCAGTGATGGGGCTGGTGATTTCTGGGCTCCCAGAAGTACCTCCTGCTCTGGAGTTTCCAGCTGCTTTGCATATAAAATGGGGTGAATACCTAAATTCAGGATGGCTGGTAAGCCTGGCTGGGATAGTTGTCTGTGTTTAGGAAAGACCTGTCTCTGCCTCATGAGGCTAAAGCTGATCCAAGCTGTGCCATGTCTAGCCTGGTCCAGTAGTATCTGTTCTGGGTTTGGTTTAATCCTTGGAGTGGGAACATGCACTTTCTACCTTTCAAAAAGTGTGTATGTTTTCAGTGGTGCAGCTTGAAATACACCAAGGTGATCTTTTTTTTAGAAAAGGTGTTTGCTTGTTTTGATTATTTAACCAGGGTTTCCCAACAGGCCACCAAAAAAACCCCAACCCATCTGCTCTGTACATGTAGGTCATTGAATAAGGGCCAGAAACATACAGCCAAATTTTATTTATGGACTGCCACAGATTTAAGAAATTTATGATTTGATTAATCCATCCCATAGATCTTTTTCTTTATTACCGGTAATTCTTGCTATATATCATAGCCTTCAGAGCCGTAATTTGGCTGCCTGATGCATGCCAATGGCTCCTAAGGGTTAAATTCTATGGTGCACCAACCAGACAAATTGTTGTCATCTGCTGGTTAAATATGTATTCAGCAGTACTGGAGTCTGACTTACCCAATAGATTTGTTCTGGTTTACCAAGTGAGTATGTATTTAGGACACGTAGTATGTGCAGAAGAACATTACAGGGGGAGATGGTTGGAAAAGCTCTTTGCAAAACACACACAGATACGCCAGGTGACCAAAGCTTGCTGAAAACGAACAGGCATCTGCAGCACTCCTAAAAATATATGCTGAGCCTATAGACAGTTCTTCTTATGCAGGAGAACTGCCTGGTGACAGCCTTTCCTAGCAGGGTGAGGAGCCTTGGCAGCAGGGTTGGCTGCTGAGAACTGGTCCCTGCTGGCAATCTTTGTTTTCCCTCAGAGGGAGGTGGGGGTTTGGCACAGGGCAGGAAAAGCAAATCAACTAATTAACTCAATGAGGGAATAAAAAATAACATACCTCGGATTGAATGAGGATGTGACCTGAGACTGTAGATGCATCTGCTGCTGGTAAACATGTTTTCTGTGTTTTTTCTGTAACACTATTGACATTTTAAAATGATCAGAATATTTCAGAGCGCATTTAACAAGACAGAAGTACTGGATTTCAATACTGTCAACCCCAGAAAGCAGAAGGCGGGTCCTAAATTACCTTGAAAATCAAACAATTTAAAAAGTGGGATACTTTCCAATTTGCCTTCTGTTTTTCCAGCTACTCTAGGTCACCCAGCTCACCTCCTCCCCTGGGAGCAGGGCTTGGAAGAGGAGGAGGGGGTGATTCTGGTTGTGCTGGGGGAAGCAGCAAGCGCACACCTGAGAGCCCTGGAGCGCATTCCCTGTGCAGGATCCAGCTGTGTGAGCTTCTGCCTGGCCCTGCTGGGGGGGCTGGGGGACCCATCTCCCCAGCCCCTGCAGTCCTTGGCCTCTGCTGATGTGGGGATGCCAATTAGCAAGAGCCCCAGTTTCATTTTGCAATGAGGACTCCTGCCTGTCCGGGACTCATGAGAGTCGAGCATGGTTTCATCCAGCAGGCTTTAATAATGCCTCAGCTCTGTCAAGCTGCCCACAATTGCAGCCAGCCACCTCTCTCAGAAAAGCCCTGCATCTTCATTACCTTCCCCTCAAGCCATCTGGTCCCCCAACCTGACCTTTTTAAAAAAGATTGGTTAAAAAAACTGGAGCAGTCCCTGAACAGAAGACCTTGTGTGTCATGTTTAAGCCCAGAGCAAATTTTTATGTCCAAGCTGTAAAACCTTGAAAATAAAGATTTATAATTGAGATTCTGGCTGAAGCAGAGTGAACAGAGATGGTCTAATTAAATTCTGTGGTGGATATAATTAACCCATTTATTCATTTATTACCCTTTATACAGCTAATGCAGGCTACACCATCACCATTTGTTTATGGAGAACCTGTTACCTGGCTGCTTGGCTCAGGCTGTGGGCCAGCCATGCCCATGGTGATGTTCTGGAGGGGCTGGTGAGTCTATACCAGCAGGTCTGATCTGATGGATGATTTTTCAGAAGCCAACCCAGCTCTTGAATGAGTCAGTTGAGAAAGGAGCAGGATAGAAAGCAAAGACTCTGCGTTCTGCTTTGGGCTTGGGCAGAGCTGGTGGTTGAGTTTGACCCAGTGTAGTGGTTTGGGGGTTGTTCTAGAGCAGAGGGGCTGTCTGGTGTTGTACACCCTTGGTTCTGTGGCACCGAATTCTCACTGTGCACAATTGAGGGCAGCTGTAATATCCACACCGATATGTGGATTTCTGCTTTCTCTCCTTCATACTTCACTGTGGAGATGGCACTTGCAAACCCGTAACACAGATAACTACCCGCGCCTCCTTTGGGAGAGCCTCATCTGACTAAAAGCCCGGCTGGCTTTTCCAGAACGGAGTTGTTTCTTTTCACCAAAGACTCATTTTCCCTTCACTTTCTTGCAGTCATGGCGAGATAAAAAACAATGAATCAACCAGAGATTATTTTTCATGAAAGTTTAATCAGGCACTGTCCCCTTCCTGTGCCTGTGTGAACAAACCTTGATGAGCATGTAGGGCTTGAATGTGGAGTAAAAACAATCTGCTTGAGAGGCAAGGAGTGCAGGGAAAATCCTTTGCTTGCTGGCATCTCTATCTGGGCAGAGGGTCCTGCTGCAGATGTGGTGTCTACAGTTTAGCCTCTAGGTCCCTCAGCCCATCCATCTCTCACACAGTGAAAACCAATACCTCCCCCACCGCTCTCCCCTCTCCTTCCCCTCCCTTCACTGCTCCTTAATATTTCATGCCTCAAAGAAGTTTCACTTGTAATGCAAAAACTGATTAATTAAGTAGAGTGCAAGAGTTACATGCATTTAAAGTTTCTTTCATCTTGGGAAGGAGAGGAGCCATGCTGGAGGCTGTTGCTGCTCATGAAAGTGTTGAAGGGCAGGCAGTGATGGAGTGGCTTCAGGGGGGAAGGGACAGCCTCATTCCTTGAAGTTTGGCTCGAGCAACAGGCAGCTTTCCAGATATCCCGGGGTTCTCCCTTCCTCCTGAAGTGCACTTGCTAGCCAGGCTGGCCCATACCTCCCTCTGGCAACAGGGCTGTCTGGGGAGGGGACTTGTAGCAAGGCACCTGCCTGACTCCAGGTGCCAAAGTTGGGGCTTGACTTAGGATGTGTGAGGTCCCTTTCAGTGTGGCTTTGGTCCTGAACATGCTGCTGATACCAGACACAGGTAACACCTGGCTAAAACCCCGGGGTGCTCCAGGGTGAGTTATAAAGAGGAAGATAGCTCACGATGAGACCCAAGTTCCTCCACTTAAAGAAGGAAAACTAGAAAAATCTCCTGATGGGCACCTGAGTACAACCTTCTCCCCTGGGTAAGTCAAGGCTGTTATTTGTAATGTTACCATTTAGTCTGTACCTCAGCTTGAAATGGTTAACAGCCGTTCTCAGCTGTACAAATTCTGCAGCACCTTGTCACCACTCCAGGCCCTTCTGACCTGAGCCCTGAGGGCTGTTGCCCAGCGCATGGTGATGTTCCGTGACTATCTGGTAAAAGGCAGGAAGCAACTACATCTATTTGAGAAGGGAGGAAGAAATTCAGCCGCTCCTGTCTGCAAAAGCAGGGAAGCTAAAGTTAGCAGAGTGTCCCCTCAGGGTGCTTATCTGGAAGTGGTCAGGAAGCTCCTGGTTTGATGCCTGTGTCAGGAAGACAACATCTCCCGCAGCTCGGAGCACAGCGAGGGGTGGGTTGGCTCACTATTAACCTAGAAGCAAGAAAGTCACCTACTGAATTGCAAAGGACACTTTCTGCAGCCCCTCACTCTCTCTCCCAGGAGGTGTTTCTCTGAATTGCTGACCCAGCCTGTCTCTTGCTTTGCTCGCAAGAGCTGACAAAAGCACAGCTTGAGCAATGTGGTTGTGGACCACAGCCGGGTACCATATGGCTGCAGACCAGCGTTTGTACACTGCGGCTCAGAAACAAAATTAATTTTGTGGCATTTCCTTCAGAATATATTAAAAAACCCCTTTCTCCCTTCTTTAGCAGAGTTATTGATGCTGGTGTGACTCTTGCAGGGTGAAATATAAGCTGCTGATTACATCATAGCTGTGTGCCTGACTTTCTCCTCCTTGCACTAGCAGTAGGATTTGCGATGTGCGTTAGACAGAAATTGTTCTCTGTATTGTAAATACATAGTGCATTTTAATGACTGCTGCTGGATGTACGTATCTTCGGTAATAGGGCCAATTGAAAACCACTTCAGAAAGCTGCTATTGATATCTTCGCAACAGCCTTCTCCTCTGCACTAGATGATAAAAGATGCATTAGTTTTGGGTGTCCAGAACTTCAGCTTTCAATCCTGTGAGCTGGATAATGCTTCATCTGTGACCTTTTAAACGAGAATTACTTCTTCCCCCCCCCCCCTTATCCTTTTAAAACTTAGTATAGATATTTTAAGCATTTCCCAGCCAAATATCTGCACAAAGTTCTCCACAGAGGCAGCAAATAATGAGTTTGCTTGAATCCCACTTGGGATATTGTCATACAGAAGAAAATAACCCTGGGGTTGAGCTGCTCTGCTTGGCAATAAGAAACGGATTGAAGAGTATCTCAAAGTTCCTGCTGAAAAAGTCCACTCAGGTGAAAATTGGGAATGAATGTAGGCAGATGCAGACATAAGGTAGGCACAGTTCAGCGTAGCCAAGGTTCCCAGTTCACATGACACACAACATATGCTCTGCCTACTTCTAGAGGCTGCTCCACCTGATAACAGCCCACTATTGCTGCTCAATAGTGGAGAAACTCCCAGCTCATGCCGAGAATGTCTGTGCTTTTTGTACCAAAACCCCCACACTTGGGATGGTTACAGATGCCGTTTCCACAGCCCTCAGTATCTCTTTTTATCTGTTGTGGTAACAACGAATTATTTTGTTGAGTTTCTCTGTGTAAGAGAGGGTGAAACCCCAAGGGTGGAAAATAAAAGGGATTTGTCCCCAAACTGCAGAGTCAGTTAGAAGCCAGGGTGAGAATGGAGCTGGTGTCTCCTGACAAGCTGTCAGATCCTGTACCCGCCCCAGCACACCCTACCCAGATGGGTCTTGTCAGTGTAATGTGTTTTCACTTGTAAGATGATTTCCATTTTCATCTCGGAGTTTTTGCTAGGAATGGCAGTTTTTGCTCGTTCCTTGCCCCTGGTGCTACTGAAATTGATGGTCAGGCAGTTGCCAACTTCTATGAGGAAAGGTTGGATCCATGAAGAATAGGGAAAAGATACCACAAATGGGCCACTTCAGAAATTAGAAATCTGGGCTGTGGACTCTGTAACTGGCCTGAGAAGCCACAATTTGTATGAACTTAAAGTATTTCAAAATTAGCAACTTTAAGAACGCTTGTGTAAGTGTTCCTAGAATATCTTGCTAGCAAGTGAAACTTTCTCAGTGCCTTGTGCTTTACCCTGTTTGTGCCGCGTACTCTTCTGTTGAATGCTGCTGGGGGCGTAAATAGAAACTGTTACCTCTGTTGTAAACCAGGACTAAGGTATTTCCCTTTGGAAAGATTATGGGTGGTTTTCAAACAGGGATGCTTTGTGTTTAGCTCAGTTCTTGGGAACTGAAAAGCAGGTGGAATCCTTTTCTCCCCAAAACAAGAGCAGATTTGCATTTACACTGGGAAGGCTTTAAGCTAAATTGAAGCTGAATGTACCCATTTAAAGGCAACGGTTTACACAACATTCCCCTTTATTGTCGTGTCAGTGTTTGTAGAGGAGGACTTGCAAAAATCTCAGTGTGCGTCTCAGAAGGTAGTTGTTAGTACTTGATGAGTACAGACAGCAAGGAAAAATTGGATTGAATGATGCGAGTAGAGCTGCTCAGACCTTTGGGTAGGGGCACAGACCAGACAACGCCTCAAGGTCCCTCCCAGCTCTGTTTTCTGATATCTCAGCACTTGCCCAGAGTCAGTCAGTCAGCAGCAAAGCAGGCATTTGGAAACAGAATGACAGAATTAGAGTCACAGAATGGTTTGGGTGGGAAGGGACCTTTAAAGGTCACCTAGTCCAACCCCCTGCACTGAGCAGGGATGTCTTCAACTAGAGCAGGTTGCTCAGAGCCCCATCCAAGCTGGCCTGGGATCTTTCCAGAGATGGGGCATCAACCACCTCTGTGGGCAACCTGTTCCACATCTCCTGATCTTTGCTTCCCAGCAAAACATTCACCTCATTGCTCGATGGCACATGCTTGATCAGAGAAACTCTTTGTACACCTAAAATGTGTTCTCCCCTCCAATTCAGCCAGATCCACGGCAAAACTGAAGAAATCCTCCCACCCCAAAGCACACTGCCCCCGGCTGTGGCAGCAGTAGGTCTCTCTGGATCCCATCCCTACCCCTTGCCACAATCCTGGTACTCAACAGCAAAAACCTCTCTACTTACGGCACATGCACAGAGCTGTGCAGCAAGTGGCTACAAGGAGATCTAAGTATCAGGGATGAGGTGTTAAACAGAAATAGGGATTTTTCTCTTTCAGGATTTCCAGTCCTCAAAGAGGTACTTCACTTTTTAGACATACTGATTACTAGCGTGTCATTTTGCATTTGTGCTGTATTGCTTCTTTGCTCTTTTTGCCTAGAAGAATTCTCAAAACTCGGAAAAAGAAATTGGCACACACCCTGCTGATGCCTGGGAATTAGTCCATGTCCTGACAGCAGCCTAAGCCAGTCCCAAATCTATCTTTTTTCCTATTTAAACAAAAAGAAAAAAAGGAAGGGAAACTCTTTTTTTTTTTTTTCTACTACTGCACTTTTCCCGACCAGCAGCTGAGATTTAGGACTGCATTTTTCCTTGATTTTTTTTTTTTTTTTTTCCAGCATGCCTGGAGACTTCATCCCTCCCAGTGAGGCAGAGCTGGGTTCTCCCATTAAACATCTGATAACTCGTTGCCTGTTCACTGGTGAACACTTTGTTGGCTTCTCTGTATTCCTGTAGCTGGAAATAGGCGCCAAGCTCACACCGACACTCGTAGGGCAGCTTGTTCAGGCTGTGAGCTGGAGCTGCTCGTTTGGTGGATTTCACGTTCTTTTGCCATTCTACCCTTGTTGTGGTTTTAACATCTGATGACCTAGGTATCTCAGAAGGTTGTTTTGCTTCAACAGCCATGTGATGAATTGATCTTAATTAGCTTGTGGAAATAATATAAGCCTAAGCATTAAGCACGCTTTGTTAGGGTTTTGACATCTTCTTCTCTATGTACATCTCCAAATAAAATCAGGTAGATTAGCAGTCACTAGGAAATTGTTGTGGTGAGTCACTGCCTCGTAACTACCGCAGGCTGCCTCGCCTCGGTTAGTCACTCGGGGCTGTGGGCAGGAGTTCACACACCTCCGGGGCTGGGGTCGGGGTTAACCGGGTCTGTATTGTCCATAAGGATGGGGTTTGCCTCCAAGCTAATCCCCACCATCCCAGCTTCCCTGTTGGAAGAGCCAGTTGGGCTCCATCACAGCCTAAGGCTGTGAGCCCCGACGGTGGGAATGGAGCTCGGCTGGTTTGTCTTCCAGCACCAGCCCTCAGGTGGCACTTGGGGCAGCGGGGGACAGCGCTGGGAATCTGCGATCTGAGCTCAGCACCGCTTGCTCCGCTGGCTCCCATTTAAACGCTGGCTCTTAAAGACCAGGTCAAAAATCTTTGCTCTTCGTCACCAGATTGCCTCCTCCAGGCAAACCACCCACACGTGCCCTGGACGCTGGAGGTGCCCGTTCACGTAGGAAAAGGGCAATGACTCCTACCAGCTACCAGGAGACATGTCTGTGTGCCACCGCCGGAAAGGAAGGGGCATCCTGCGGGGAAGGGAGGGGAGAGGGGATGTGCGCGGGGCAGCGGCGGTGCGGGGACAACCCCGGAGCGGAGGAGGAGGAGAAGCGGGGAAGGGGCA